>LR738710.1:166754416-166860705 GCA_902687465.1 Secale cereale | reverse complement strand
GGGGGTGAATAGGCGATTTTTATGAAATGCTTCAAAACATGGTAGTTTCGAAGACAAACGATAAGCTCAAGCCTATTAGTATGCAGCGGGAAGTGGACTACACTAGATAAGCAATAGTCATGTATTCAATGAAGTGAAGGCATGAAGACTAATAGCAACTAGGCAGTAGTGATCATAATGGAAGAAGAAATGAAGCCAATCACAATAGGTAGATACTCAGTGAAGACAATCAGATAAGGCAAGCATGCAATGTCTTCACAACATAAAGCTGTAAGTAAAAGGAAGGAAAGGATAGAACCAGTGGCTCGGGGAAGACAGTGATTTGTTAGACCAGTTCCAGTTGCTGTGACAACTGTACGTCTGGTTAGGGAGGCTGAGATTTAACTCAAAAAACCGCGTCTTCACCTTGTTCCCCTTGAGCTGAGAACACCTAGTCCTCGCCCAATCACTCTGGTAAGTCTTCAAGGTAGACTTCCAAACCTTCACAGACTTCGTTCAATGGCAATCCACAATTACTCTTGGATGCTCAGAACGCGACGCCTAACCGGCTGGAGGAAACACAGTCCTCAAGTGTAATAAGTCTTCAGGTCACACAGACAGAAAGACTTCAGTGATGCCTAACACTCTTTGGCTCTGGGTGTTTGGGCTTTGTCCTCGCAAGGATTTCTCTCTCAAATGCTTCGGAGGTGGGCTGCTCTCAAACGACAAAAGCCGTGCAATAACTCTGAGCAGCCACCAATTTATGGTGTAGGGGGTGGGCTATTTATAGCCACTGGGCAACCCGACATGATTTGTCCGAAGTGACCCTGGGTCACTAAGGAACTGACACGTGTTCCAACGGTCAGATTTCAAACACACACGACAACTTTACTTGAGCTCCAAGTAAAGCTAACTCATCTGCCTCTGGATAAGATTTGCTCTCATAGTCTTCGCTCGAAGACATAGGATTTGGTTGAGCATCACATCAGTCACTCTGACTTAGTTCACTTGGACCCCACTTAACAGTACGGTGGTTCCTATGACTCAACAAAGAAGAAAAGGAAACATCGACAACTCTACGTCTTCGCTTTCCATAGTCTTCACAGAATGTCTTCTCATGTCATAGTCTTCAAT
The DNA here is from genome assembly GCA_902687465.1 of Secale cereale. Taxonomy (NCBI): domain Eukaryota; kingdom Viridiplantae; phylum Streptophyta; class Magnoliopsida; order Poales; family Poaceae; genus Secale; species Secale cereale. Next base: position 166,859,592 of record LR738710.1, on the reverse strand, counting down.
ATGATTATCTTCATATTCTACCATAGTTATCAATGTCTTCATACATTTTTAGGGGTCATCTCCGGTAGGTTAACTGATTCAATGAGGGACTACTACCTGTGTTATCCTGCAATTCTCAAAAACACATTAGTCCCTCAACCAGATTTGTCGTCAATACTCCAAAACCACTAGGGGTGGCACTAGATGCACTTACAATCTCCCCCTTTTTAGTGATTGATGACAAATTGGTTGAAGTTTTCAACGGGGATAAAGATATGTGAAATTGTAAAGGATAAGGTATTGTCTTCGTAAGTAGCAAAAGGCTCCCCCTAAAGATGTGCATATAGTTGATTTGCCTTTGAATGCAAATGCACATGGAAGGTTGTACTTGTGGAGATCCTCTTCAACTTATGAAGACAATTCATCATGCATAATTGATATGTCGAAGATAATGACATGCACAATGAAAAATGGACGTCTGCAAAAATGACTAAGTGCGGAATATAAGGTAGCAGATGCGGAATTTATCATCGCATTACAGAGTAGCATAAAAAAGTAGCAGACGACCATCAGTTTAAGTGTTACAACTCAAAGAACCAAATGTAGCAAAACGAGAGTTGTAAACACTAGGCAAATTATAAAGCACCCGCCCATATGGACCCGCTTGAAGACTATCAACTCATATGCTTCTCCCCCTTTTGTCAGTAAGGACCAAAAAGGTTTGAAGACATAGAGCCTCTACTCGTTCCTAGGTGGAGCAGAAGAGGATGCAGGGTTGGTGTTGTCGTTTGGCGGTGCAGAGGTGGTTGGTGTAGTGTTGATGCGCGCTGAAGTAGGAGGCGGTGAAGTAGCATCATCCTGATCATTGATCACCCTGGCGTCAATTGTTGCAGCGGAGGAGGAGTATTCAGAGTCTTCAAGGGATGGAGTTCGACGCATAACGGCAGTCCTTGGAGGAGTGTTCTCAAACTTGAATCTCTCAGTGAAGCCATCTTCTTGAAGATCCGCTTCAGCACTGAGTAAAGTCAAACTCTTCGAAGACCGCCTGCATGTTTCATGAGCAACAAAAGCATTCTTGGTGGCAAGATTGCGAATGCGATTGGCATCCACCAAGAGGCTCTGCATCTGACGCTTTAACCAGAGGTGATGCTTGTCTTGTTTCTGATGAAGGGCTACCAGAATCTCTCGATTATTCAGGACACGAGATCGCTTGTGAGGCCTTTGAGCGATGGTGCTTTCAGTGGCTTCGGTTTCAGCGTGTCGAGGTAGACGAGTATAGTCAGCCAGAGGATAGACGCGAGAGACTGCTGGGACCCCTTCAATCTGCTGAGTGAAGCTTTGATGATTAGCATTGTGAAGACTAACTAGCTCCTTAGCAGGCTCTTGGTAAATGGCTTCAGCTGACATATCAACCTCAGGCAAGAAAATCTGATGGTTGCGAGCAGAGGGTTGATAAGTGACAGCTGAGTGCAACTTGATGAGGCGCATTACCCAAGGTGCATAAAATTTCAGTCCAAATAGATCATCTCCAGACGTGGCCATTTGCCTGATGAAGAAATCTTGAGCATTGAAGCTGATGCCATTGAAGATATAGAAGACCAAAGTCTTCATAGTGCCTTCAAGCTTGGCTGATGAAGAATGTCCTTTGATTGGCAATAGAGTATGCCTTATAATGTGATAGATGGTGCGCGGCAGGTACTCAAGGTCTTCAACAAAGAATTCATTAGGATATTCAGCATCACTTGGCAGAGGCTTCATCATGCTGAGCATTTGGCTCATGTTGGGCTGACGCTTCTGAAAGATGCTCTCCAAGGCTTCAGTGTGCAGTTGACAGCCAGGTTCATAGAGATCTCCTAGAGTGGGCAGGCCTGTAAGCTCAATGAGATCAAAGGCTTTAGCTTCATGATGCACATTGCCTGTCATCCACTCAAGGACCCATGTCTTCGGATCCCTGCTGTAGCCTCGGATGTGGAGTGTTGCATAGAATTGCAGAAGCAACTCTTCATTCCAATGCTCTTTATCCAGGACAAAATTGAGGAGGCCAGCATCACGGAAGCAGTCAAGAGCTTCCTCCAAGCAGGGCAGACCAGCAATAGCTTCAGTGTCAAGACACATATGGGGGAAAATGCGGCCTTGACCATAGAGTACTCTTGAGTAGTAGCTGCGCTGTTGATGGCTCCAGAACCTATCTGATGATATTCTTGGCTTGGAATATGGGTTCTTGACGCTGTCAAAGAAGGTGTTGTGCGCAGTGAAGCTATTGGCATTGAATGACCCGGAAGATGTTGCAATACCTGGAAGCCTTGGCAGTCTTGGCTTAGGCTTCTGAACTTGGGGCCTGTGCGCAATATGATGATCAAACTGAGGACCAGCAGCACGTGGTTCAGTTGTAGGTGGTGGAATCAGAATTGGCCACCGGACAGTAACAAGCTGATCATCCCTATTGTATGCTTGCTCAATTGTGTGAGGCCGTGGAGGCGGAACAGAGGCAGAGGCATTGTCTTCAAGCTGCAGATTGGCGTCAGGTGCAGCATTAGCTTCAGGCACATCACAGGCTTCAGGAGGATTAACTTCAGGCGTAGGTTCTTCAGGCGCCACCGTATCTTCAGGTGCCACAAAAGCTTCAGCCATGACCACGTCATTGGCTTCAGTGTTGGTGGTGGCAGCCTCTGAATTTGTTACCTCCACTTCAAGAGCTGGAGGGTCGGACACGTTCTCCTTGAGAACAGGTGGTGCGGCAGTACTTTCTTCAGCAACTTGGGGTTGTTCTTCTTCTTGTTGGGGTGGTTCTTCTTCGGTTGATGCAGCCGGAATATCTTCAGCCACTTTGGCTTCAGATTCTGAGTGGCTTCCAGTAGGAGTAGCATCAGGTGCAGATGGTTGCTCTACTCCTTCTGGAGCACTTGAGGCAGTGACTTGAGGCCTTGGTCCTTTGCGAAGCCTGCGAAAAGCTGGCGACGCCCGAGGAGATGGAGGTTGTTATGCCTCAAAGTCTTCATCTTCAAGCACCATACTAGTGTCTTGAGTTTGCTGGGGAGTGTCTTGGGTTTCCTGTGGGTGATCAGCCCACGAGTCTTCCTGAGCAATTGGCGTCAATGGACGACCAATGCTGATGCGTTCGCTGTTTGTGAGAACAGGCGAAGAGTCGATGTTGTACTCGATGTGAGGAAGGATGGCATCATCTTCAACATTGTCTTGAGGACCAATGTCTTCAGCTGCGGTGGGGTCAATAGCTGGAATGTCTTCAGCCTCTGTGGGAGCAGGCTCATGAACAGTCAGTCTTCGTTCTCTTTGGGCAGATGCAGGGCGAGCAACTGAGATTGGCTCGACAAAGATAGGCTCTTTGGAAGCAGCCTTATCCTTCTTGGTTTTTCGCTTCTTGGTGGGTGGAGCTTCATCAGTAGATTGCTTACGCTTACGAGCTTCAGCTCCAGCTACCTTAGTCTTCTTGAGTGTTGAAGCGGTTGGAGTTGCCTTAGGCTTCGGGCCAGTCATGCTAGCAGGGAAGACTATGCGAGGTATTTCCTGCCCAGATGCTTCAGCTTCGGGCACAGACTACTTCTTCTTCTTCTTGGCAGCCATCCTTGGATCAATTCCAGGACGCCCAAGTGCCTTGTGCTTTTCAGCTTCATTGAATGCTTGAACACATTTTGCAGCCAAGTCCTTGATACGCTCACGTGAACCTTTAGCTTCTTCACGCCGCTGGCGAAAGGCTTCCTTGAGCTCTTGCATCATAACCTTGAAGTTTTGAACTTCTTGCATGCTGAGCTTGTCCATATGCTTCTTGAACTGAGCTTTTTCATAATCTATCTTTTGCTTCAGCTCAACAATTCTTTGAGCCAGAGCCAGCTCAGAAGCAATGGCGCCATGGAAGGAGATGCTGAGGCCAACTGGAAGTTGAAGATCGTCGAAGCTCAGGTTGGGAGTGTCAAACCATTCATCAATGAAGTTATTGAGCACTTCAACGTCAAAGAGCGACAAATCATTGAAGATTTCGGCACCTGCTTGCTCTTGATCAGTAGCTCCAGAGCATCATCTCCAAGATCTTCATCACTTGAGAGATCAAGGGCGTCATTGGCAGTCTTCAGTACTGCATCTGGAGTGAGAGCTGGACTGGGGTTGCGTGTTGGCTTCCTCTTCAGCTGTCTGCTCTTGGAGATTCTAGAGTGTTCCTCAGATTGCACACTTGGTGCAGGTGGAGCAGTGGCCAAAGGCTTCACTCTTGAGGCTCTTGGTGGATTAGCCTTTGAAGCCTTTGATTTCTTCTTCTGGTGCTTCGGCGTTGCAGGTGCTTCTTCAGAGTCGTCATCTACTTCAGGATGATCTACATCTGCCCCTTGAACCCTTATGTGACTGATGAGGCCCTCTAGGTTGTAGAAGGCCCCAACCAGATTCAGTTTAGCTTCGCGCGAGCCATTAGCGCGGCGTGCAAAGGGGCCGGGATTGAAGTCTAATCCCCACACCTTCTTGTTTTCCTTGGCCGAGTTCTTGGCGAATTGAAGATTTCGCTTGAACAGATTGTCGTCGCGACACCAGAGCAGAGCGCTTGGATCAGCATCAGCAGGCTGTGGCCCTCTAACCATGCAAGGATAGAAGCCTTGAGCAATGGCTTCAGCACGAGTCTTGGGGGGAAGATTCTTATAAGTGATATCTCCCCACGGATGCTTGATGGCGTTTTTCTCAGCATACTCTGGGGTCACGAACCTATATTTGAACCATTGTTCAGCCAGTATCTTTGAATCCATTGGATTCGTGTCTTCCTCTGATTGTAATCCTCCTCTGGATCAGTCTTGTATATTTCACTGAGATCATGAGGCAAATCATGAGAGGTGTTGCCACGGCGCTGTCTGCCACCCTTTCTTACTGTCTTGTCAGTTGTCATTTGCTTCAACCTGAATGGCTTCAAAACTGGCAAATGCTTCGGTTTGCTGGTCAGACAGGAACTAGCTTCAGGGGAATGAATGTGACGCTGCAAAAACTCTGCAAATGAATGCAGACTATGAAAACCAAGGGATTCTCCCACGGACATGTACCTGTGATAGCATTAGAGATGCGAGGGAAGGGGAAGAGGTCATATGCATTCTCGGAAGTTTTGAAGACTTTGACCTCATAGTGCAAAGACATTCACTCATGGGAGTTGGTTCCAGATTTGTACGAATCCACGAATAGTACAAGTGAGGAATCTAACTATAGTTGAAGCACATGTGAATGTACTAGGCAAGATATGAGATGCAGACTGGATAGATCTATATATCTAAGTAGGCAAAAACCTCTTGTGGGAAAGTAGATGAATCTTTATAGATCTAGAAGATGGTAAAAAGCAAGTTTATTTACCACATGATGAACTAATTAGACGGGGTAGGAGTTGGATGCCCATCAGTTTGGTCGCCCGTGCCCTAATTTGGCGACGGAGGACAGCTACGGCGACGGCGGAGAGGAAGATGTCCGCGGCCGGCGTGAGGACGGCGTCGACAAAGTTGCGACAGCCAAGCGCTTCGTCGCCGACGTCGTCGAAAGCTAGCGGAGGCGCTAGGGTTGTTCGAGGTGGAGAGGTGGTGGAAGAACCTTTTGACCGTGATGGGACGTGCATTTATAGGCATGGGAGACGGCACAACGTAATTACTCAGGTGCCCCTGACGGTTCACGTACGAGTGACACATGGCGGTCATGTAATGCATTGGGAGTTGTCCCACGATCCCACGTACAGCACGACTGTCGAAGTAGTCGTTCCGGCTTCTCCGGGTTTCAGGCATAGCGGATGGAGCATTAAAATTAGATTTAAAGTTTGTCTCCGTATCTTCTGCTGACAAGGATGCAGAGAAGATATTCGACTGTTTCAACAGAATGCATATGATTTGGACAAACAGAATGTGAGATGAGAAAGCATAGAGAGGTTAGGGTCCGATCACATTGACTTAGTCCAAAAGATTCAAATAAGAAGACATAGCTATAAGTGAATGCTGTTGAGGACAGAACACAACTCTCTCTCTCTCTATATATATGTGTCCTATATGAAGACAAACCAAGTGCAAAGACCTTGCAAATGTAACGCCACGAGAAATGCTTCAAACAAGAATTTGGTGGTGGCGTTACCCACCGTATAGGAAGTATTAGACCCAGACACGGCGCACAATTATCGTGGCGCTCCGAAGTCAAATTCCATGTTAATGTATTCACACTTAGAATGTAAGTCTTCATTGATTGAAGATATACTTTACTTCGTGTGTTGCACATCTAAGTCATCAATATGCATAAGTGTTAGGATGTGTGCCTGATTACAAGACATTTGAGGATTCTAAGATATTTAGCTCACACCGCAACTTGCAAAACCTTTTCTCATCGAAGGGCTTTGTGAAGATATCTGCCAGTTGCTCTTCAGTGTTGACGTGTATGATATCAATATCTTCCTTCATAACATGATCTCTGAGAAAGTGATGACGAATTTCAATCTGCTTTGTCTTCTAGTGCTGAACTGGGTTGTTGGCAATCTTGATGGCGCTTTCATTATCACAGTAGAGTGGCACATGCTTCAGATGGACTCCATAGTCCTTTAATGTTTGCTTCATCCAGAGAAGCTGAGCGCAGCAAGATCCAGCAGCAATGTATTCAGATTCTGTAGTGGAGAGTGATACACAGTTCTGCTTCTTTGAAGACCAACAGACAAGTGATCGTCCTAGAAAGTGACATGTGCCAGATGTGGACTTACGATCAACTTTGTCACCAGCATAATCAGCATCTGAAAATCCTACTAGATTAAACTCTGAGCCCTTTGGATACCATAACCCTAGAGTTGGGGTGTAAGCCAAATATCGAAGTATTCACTTCACAGCTAAGTGATGCGACTCCTTTGGTGCCGCTTGATATCGAGCACACATGCAAACACTAAGCATAATATCTGGCCTAGATGCACATAAATAAAGTAAAGAACCAATCATGGAGCGGTATACCTGTTGATCAAACCCTTTACCATTGGTGTCGGGACCCAGATGATGTTTAGCAGGCATTGGCGTCGAGTACCCTTTGCAGTCTTGCATTCCAAACTTCTTCAGGCAGTCTTTCAGGTATTACTCTTGAGATATGAAGATGTCGTTGCTTTGCTGACGAATTTGAAGACCAAGGAAGAACTTAAGCTCACCCATCATGGACATTTGATATTGTTCTTGCATCATGTGACCAAACTCATCACTGTATTTCTTGTCAGTGGAGCCGAAGATAATGTCATCCACATAGATTTGGCAGACAAATAGCTCATCATTGTAACATCCCAAAATTTTCCAAATTTTGGAATGTTAATAATAAGATAATATTGATTGAATTGCTTTGGTTTTTAGGAGAAACTAAAACTTTTTGAGTTCTTGTTTAAACTTTTTTCACACCATGTTGGATAACATTTCAATTCAATAAGAAAACTACGGTTGAAAAGATTATTCAATAATTTAAAGGGGCATTCATTTATTTTGACTCATTTGAAATATTTTGAAACCATATTCAATACTATTGAGTGAGAATAAAATGACTTTCTCAAATGTGGTAAAAAATTCATTTGAGGTTCTTTGATTTTGGAGTTCCATTTGCAATTAGATCTTATTTGAAAATTTAGTGCGATTCAGATATTTCCAAATTAACAAATAAATATAATGAGAGGAGATAATGTGACTTCTCCAAAAACAAATATTTGGAAATATTTAATACTGCACAATTATCTTTATGTGAATTTGAAAAACTGAACATTGATTTTTGAGTAAATCAATTATGTCCATAAAGCATTAATAGTAGTTTGTGCACAAAATACTCTTATTAAATTATAAAACTATTTTATGGACTCTAAACAATATTTAGGTTAATGTAAACATTTTCTTTTAACTAAATTTTTTGTGCGCTTACATTCTATGGGATTTTCACATTTACGTACGCAGATAACTACATTGTGTCCTAGGTCCAATTGCCTCAGCCCATCATCTCTTATAATTTTTTTTCCAGTTCTATTTGTTTTTTCTTCACTGGGCCAAGTTCTTTCACTAAAGCCCATCTAGCGATCACACCTCAAGCCCAGGCGCACGTGCTCGTCTCCTTCCTGTGCACTTTCAATCTGGAGCAGGAACAGAACATAAACAACCATGGCTTCTCATCTCTTCCTCCCCTCCTCCCACTTAATTCCTTGCCCGTTTCACTTCAGAGTCAACACGAAAATTGTGGAGGACGTTACCAATAACCCATTCAGGGAATTAAAACTCAACGTTATTGCTTTAATTGGTTGAACCGAGCCATGGAACGTACATGCACAAAATAGCCATTAATGGCCGCACAAAGCTCGCCTTGGATCTCCTCGTATGTACGCCCCTCGCACCTATAAAAGGCGCCGTGAGAATCTCCCTCTATTACTCGTTTTCCTTCCCAGAAAGCCCTCTCAAAATCGCCCCGTGGTCTGAGGAATTCCTCACCGGAGTTTTCCACAACTGCAGCTGTTCGCGCATGATTTCGACGACGTCGGTAACACCAAGGACCTAACGTTCCTTCCTTTATATCTATTTCTTCACGGAGCACCTCCCTGGCCTCTTCTTCTTGAATAGGCCGAGCACCTCTCTATGTCCGTTGCGACCGCCTCCTCGACCTCTACGCCGTTCGGCTGCTCGTTGCCGCCGGAGACCATCATCTCCAACTCCGGCGAAGCTCCGGCCATCCTCCGGTGAGACACCTCTCTGTTTCCAATATAAAAAAAATGAAACAGTATAAGCCTACCAGATTCTGCCACGTGGCGAGTCTTTTTCTTATTCCCGTTTCTATTACAGAAATTTAGCCCAACTTCGAAAAATCACATCTTTTAAACCGCTTATCCAAATTTGAGAAATAAGATATCCTGGGTAGCTGCGGACCTCTAGTTTATTTTAAAATTTTGAAATCTCACTTTTACGCAGATTAAAAGTTAGTTTTGATTTAAATGAGAATTTGAGTATTTTTACTATATCTTTTATTCTGTAATTGATATGAAAAGATTTTACATATGAAAATTTGCCTTTGGAACCATACCAATCTGCTAGCACTCATTGAACAATTATTCAGCAAGCTTTAGTTAGTGTTCTAGCTTAATACCCTAGTTTTGACTTTCTTTGGTCACCGATTAATAAATTCATTAAAATAAAATTTATTTCATTGTTAAAACCATTAGATTGATGTGTAGAAAACCTCTCTGGTTAGTTGTTGTCATCATAAAAATTTAGAGTTAGAAATTATTAATTATTTTACTAACATGAACTATATTCCATTCGCAAGAACCGAACAAATTGCGTAAACTCGAATCATATGGATATTCTTGCTAGGGTTGTTTGGCATGACTTGTGTGTTGGATGGTTTTGCTTGAGCACTTTTTATATGGATGCTTGATGTGTGGAGTGTTTTACTTAAGTAACTTTATTGCGTTAGATTGCGACGAGTGCGACGGCGAATTCTACGCGGAGGTAGAACTGTGTTACCGAGAATCCAAAGGCAAGTTGCAAATTGATCATGCCCTGACCTATATTTTCATATTATGCATATCTCTTCGAATTTAAATACTATGCATGTTTATAAAAGTTTTGCAAAATATTATTACTAGCTACAGCCTTAGGTTCAAGACTTACTACCATGCTTGGCCGCCCTTGCATAAACGGGTGGGTTGAAAATCAAACCAGTTTTAAACAAATAAACTTGCCATCTTTCGAGGCAACGTTTTGTGAAAACTTTTGAAAAACAAAACTATATATTATTTTATTTCTACTCTCTGGGCGGAATGGTATTGACAGGAGCGTCTACAAGTGATTGCGCCCATCGGGGTCTTGAAGTGAATGCGCCCGACTGGGGTCTTGCACATAGGTTTTTGGTGGGGACCGCCGTCCAGGAAAATGAGATCTTCCAAGTAAAGTTTGATGTAGCTTCCAGTACAGACACATGCTACTATGGGCTCTGGCTTAGCTTAGTACTAACGGGAAACCCTTACCTCAGGACCGCCATCGGAGAGGGGCTTTCATTGCCTAAGTTGCGGGCGGCTTGGTCAGGTATAGGGGGCTGTTACGGAAAGGCTTTGTCACAATCTTCTCCTAGTCATACACCCAAGTGTGTAATGGTAAACGGGGTTGGTTGTGTCATGTGGGGAACGTGTACGACCTCTGCAGAGGGTTTAACCTAATCGATTAGCCGTGCCCCCGGTTACGGGCAATTTTGAGCAACTGAAGACTTGGACTGATGAAGAATCTCCCCTCTCTTTTCTAAACATCTGTTTTAAGGGTTGGTTGAGGATTGAGCACAGTGAATGTGTTTCACTTCAATTATATAAATGTTTTACTAAAATCGGAGAATGAACTTTGGTGCGTATATCCAAAGTCTCACTCCTACCTTTTATACTAAAGTTATTTATTTCAAAAGAAGTTTGCAAAATTTAGTATAGGACAAAATTGGCTTTACGCAAAAGAAACCTCCACCAATACTTACCCTGCATATATACATATTCTGTTAAAATTTCCTTTGCAACTTGCGAGTACATTCCACGTACTCATCTGCACCTGTCATGTGCAGATCTTGACAGAATAAGAGACAATAGGGTTATGGTCTACACTCAACGAGCCCAGTGGCGTTGATGGAGCCCTAACTTAGCGACTACATATTATTCCGCTGTATGATGTGCCAGCATTGAGCTATGCCTATGGTATGTATTTGCTTAATTCTGGATCTACCGTTGTAGTAAATTGATGTATGTTTTACTGATATTCATTCTTGTTACTGTGTGTGCTAGCTATGATCCAGGGATAGCACAGTAAGCACAGAGACTTGGGTTACTAAATCTGGGTCGTGACAAAATGGTATCAGAGCATACGTTGACTCTAGGACGTGACCCTAGAAAATGGCTTAGAAATAGGAAGAACTTGGTAGGACCAACTTATATTTTCACTGGTATTAATAGCCATCTCGTATCCTCTTCTTTTCTTTACTAAGTTCTCATCTTCTTTCAAAAACTTAGATGACCAGCCTCCTAGACTCGATATGGATTTTCAAGAGCCTAAAGTTTACTAAAACAAAGGTACCTCCAATACTGAAGTATACATCCAAGAGGTTGAAGAAAAACTAAAGACACTCAAGACTAAGATGGTTGTGAAGAAGGTGAAGATTACCACTACAAGGAATATCCCATGTAATTCTAATAGTATCCAAGCCCACCATGAGAGTTGTGTAATAAACGAAAGAGTGCAAGTAGTGTGCCCGACCATGAGAAATCATGTGGATGAAGGTTCCATAGGAATTGTTTGAATGTAATCTATGAGTGAAATTTGGAGTTTGTTGGATTTCTTCGCCCTCGATTTGATTTGATTTTTTTTTGTCATTTGAGTTGTGTGAATTAAAATCTTGCGTTATTAGGATACGCATCTCGTAGGTATGTATTGTTTATTCAACCTTGAGAGGTGCAAGTTACGCAGGATTAACAGAAGACCTTCATGCGGGTGAAGCGTCAAGAAGTGAAGACTTTCAAGAAATGAAGGATCGAAGACTTTGTAACGAAACCGTAGTAAACGAGCTTATTATAATCGTTAGAAAACGATGAGACACGAGTTCTTCAATGACTGATTGTAGGTATATTCCTTCTCCTTACTATCCAAAACTATCTCTTCTCTGACCAAACCTTAAAATCAATAGACCGATGGAGTTATTTTAATGGCACTGGTGACCCGTTCAGAAATAGAAGAGTGGATTTAGAATAATGAAGAAGTAATGGAAGAAGCCAAGGTAAACCCAAAAAAGAAGGTGAAGTATGATACTTAGTATTTCATTCGAGAGAATGACACTTGGTTGAAGACCCTTATAGCCATCGATGAATCACAAAAAAAAGCAATCACTTGGAAACAGTTCAAGTTCTATTTCAGCCTTGTCTTGTCATATGGGATTTTAAGAAAACAAGTGAAGATGCAAGGAAAATTCCGTTATTTACGGCTGCAAGTTTTACCGTGACTTGAGTAGGATTAACGCCACCCAAAGACGTTTTATTAGTGTTGCAGGTGAAGACCTCTTAAAGAGGAGTGAGAATGACCGAGTGTTAGAACACGCGATTCACCAATCTACATATGGGGTAATGATTTGAGTACGGGATGGATTGATCACCATACCAGAGACTCTTATTATTTACTTTCATATGTTTGATGGGTAAGTCGGAGAGACCTGAAAACCTAGTTGAGTGTCGATGCGACAAGCCTAAAACCCTAGAATGGTAAGACGTATTATCCTTATAGATAGGCAATCGTGCCTAACGTAAGAATGAACGGTGAGGAAGAATGTGAAAATCTTCAAGGAGTTCCATCGGAAGATAATTCGTTGACCCCCATAAGAGTCTTGATAGGTTATTTTGAAATTATGGATTTTGAGCAAGACTCATTCTATTGAGGAAAAGCATAGTTCTCACCCACGCGAGCTTGATGAAGAACCGTCATGGAATATAGAGATTGTGGAAACCCCACAAGTTTATTTTTAAGGGAGGTAGTACCCTAAGGACCCGATCAACAATTGACTAAGATAAAGGATGGTGTCTAACGCTTCAGGATATGTTGAAGTGACAGTGATAAAAGGAATTGTACCAACGGAAGACATTCCTGCAAGCTGGAGGAGAAGAATAAACCACAAGCCTGCGGATGATATGAAATAACCCTGGGAAACAATCCAAGAAACCTCAACCCTCACCCAATTCTTGCTAGCCTCTCCAAATCTCGAGGACGAGATTTCTTTTAAGGGTGGTAGTTTGTAACATCCCAAAATTTTCCAAATTTTGGAATGTTAATAATAAGATAATATTGATTGAATTGCTTTGGTTTTTAGGAGAAACTAAAACTTTTTGAGTTCTTGTTTAAACTTTTTTCACACCATGTTGGATAACATTTCAATCCAATAAGAAAACTACGGTTGAAAAGATTATTCAATAATTTAAAGGGGCATTCATTTATTTTGACTCATTTGAAATATTTTGAAACCATATTCAATACTATGGAGTGAGAATAAAATGACTTTCTCAAATGTGGTAAAAATTTAATTTGAGGTTCTTTGATTTTGGAGTTCCATTTGCAATTAGATCTTATTTGAAAATTTAGTGCGATTCGGATATTTACAAATTAACAAATAAATTTAATGAGAGGAGATAATGTGACTTCTCCAAAAACAAATATTTGGAAATATTTAATACTGCACAATTATCTTTATGTGAATTTGCAAAACTGAACATTGATTTTTGAGTAAATCAATTATGTCCATAAAGCATTAATAGTAGTTTGTGCACAAAATACTCTTATTAAATTATAAAACTATTTTATGGACTCTAAACAATATTTAGGTTAATGTAAACATTTTCTTTTAACTAAATTTTTTGTGCGCTTACATTCTATGGGATTTTCACATTTACGTACGCAGATAACTACATTGTGTCCTAGGTCCAATTGCCTCAGCCCATCATCTCTTATAATTTTTTTTTCCAGTTCTATTTGTTTTTTCTTCACTGGGCCAAGTTCTCTCACTAAAGCCCATCTAGCGATCACACCTCAAGCCCAGGCGCACGTGCTCGTCTCCTTCCTCTGCACTTTCAATCTGGAGCAGGAACAGAACATAAACAACCATGGCTTCTCATCTCTTCCTCCCCTCCTCCCACTTAATTCCTTGCCCGTTTCACTTCGGAGTCAACACGAAAATTGTGGAGGACGTTACCAATAACCCATTCAGGGAATTAAAACTCAACGTTATTGCTTTAATTGGTTGAACCGAGCCATGGAACGTACATGCACAAAATAGCCATTAATGGCCGCACAAAGCTCGCCTTGGATCTCCTCGTATGTACGCCCCTCGCACCTATAAAAGGTGCCCTGAGAATCTCCCTCTATTACTCGTTTTCCTTCCCAGAAAGCCCTCTCAAAATCGCCCCGTGGTCTGAGGAATTCCTCACCGGAGTTTTCCACAACTGCAGCTGTTCGCGCATGATTTCGGCGACGTCGGTAACACCAAGGACCTAACGTTCCTTCCTTTATATCTATTTCTTCACGGAGAACCTCCCTGGCCTCTTCTTCTTTCCTAATTCGCAGCCGGAACGCGGTGTCCACGAGTACGTGACCAATCGAAGTTTGGCGCAACTCCGGCAGCTCCTCACGGCCGCCAGAGGAACAGGCCGAGCACCTCTCTATGTCCGTCGCGACCGCCTCCTCGACCTCTACGCCGTTCGGCTGCTCGTTGCCGCCGGAGACCATCATCTCCAACTCCGGCGAAGCTCCGGCCATCCTCCGGTGAGACACCTCTCTGTTTCCAATTAAAAAAAACAAAACAGTATAAGCCTACCAGATTCTGCCACGTGGCGAGTCTTTTTCTTATTCCCGTTTCTATTACAGAAATTTAGCCCAACTTCGAAAAATCACATCTTTTAAACCGCTTATCCAAATTTGACAAATAAGATATCCCTGGTTAGCTGCGGACCTCTAGTTTATTTTAAAATTTTGAAATCTCACTTTTACGCAGATTAAAAGTTAGTTTTGATTTAAATGAGAATTTGAGTATTTTTACTATATCTTTTATTCTGTAATTGATATGAAAAGATTTTACATATGAAAATTTGCCTTTGGAACCATACCAATCTGCTAGCACTCATTGAACAATTATTCAGCAAGCTTTAGTTAGTGTTCTAGCCCAATACCCTAGTTTTGACTTTCTTTGGTCACCGATTAATAAATTCATTAAAATAAAATTTATTTCATTGTTAAAACCATTAGATTGATGTGTAGAAAACCTCTCTGGTTAGTTGTTGTCATCATAAAAATTTAGAGTTAGAAATTATTAATTATTTTACTAACATGAACTATATTCCATTCACAAGAACCGAACAAATTGCGTAAACTCAAATCATATGGATATTCTTGCTAGGGTTGTTTGGCATGACTTGTGTGTTGGATGGTTTTGCTTGAGCACTTTTTATATGGATGCTTGATGTGTGGAGTGTGTTACTTAAGTAACTTTATTGCGTTAGATTGCGACGAGTGCGACGGCGAATTCTACGCGGAGGTAGAACTGTGTTACCGAGAATCCAAAGGCAAGTTGCAAATTGATCATGCCCTGACCTATATTTTCATATTATGCATATCTCTTCGAATTTAAATACTATGCATGTTTATAAAAGTTTTGCAAATTATTATTACTAGCTACAGCCTTAGGTTCAAGACTTACTACCATGCTTGGCCGCCCTTGCATAAACGGGTGGGTTGAAAATCAAACCAGTTTTAAACAAATAAACTTGCCATCTTTCGAGGCAACGTTTTGTGAAAACTTTTGAAAAACAAAACTATATATTATTTTATTTCTACTCTCTGGGCGGAATGGTATTGACGGGAGCGTCTACAAGTGATTGCGCCCATCGGGGTCTTGCAGTGAATGCGCCCGACTGGGGTCTTGCACATAGGTTTTTGGTGGGGACCGCCGTCCAGGGAAATGAGATCTTCCAAGTACAGTTTGATGTAGCTTCCAGTACAGACACATGCTACTATGGGCTCTGGCTTAGCTTAGTACTAACGGGAAACCCTTACCTCAGGACCGCCATCGGAGAGGGGCTTTCATTGCCTAAGTTGCGGTCGGCTTGGTCAGGTATAGGGGGCTGTTACGGAAAGGCTTTGTCACAATCTTCTCCTAGTCATACACCCAAGTGTGTAATGGTAAACGGGGTTGGTTGTGTCATGTGGGGAACGTGTACGACCTCTGCAGAGGGTTTAACCTAATCGATTAGCCGTGCCCCCGGTTACGGGCAATTTTAAGCAACTGAAGACTTGGACTGAAGAAGAATCTCCCCTCTCTTTTCTAAACATCTGTTTTAAGGGTTGGTTGAGGATTGAGCACAGTGAATGTGTTTCACTTCAACTATATAAATGTTTTACTAAAATCGGAGAATGAACTTTGGTGCGTATATCCAAAGCCTCACTCCTACCTTTTATACTAAAGTTATTTATTTCAAAATAAGTTTGCAAAATTTAGTATAGGACAAAATTGGCTTTACGCAAAAGAAACCTCCACCAATACTTACCCTGCATATATACATATTCTGTTAAAATTTCCTTTGCAACTTGCGAGTACATTCCACGTACTCATCTACACCTGTCATGTGCAGATCTTGACAGAATAAGAGACAATAGGGTTATGGTCTACACTCAACGAGCCCAGTGGCGTTGATGGAGCCCTAACTTAGCGACTACGTATTATTCCGCTGTATGATGTGCCAGCATTGAGCTATGCCTATGGTATGTATTTGCTTAATTCTGGATCTACCGTTGTAGTAAAATGATGTATGTTTTACTGATATTCATTCTTGTTACTGTGTGTGCTAGCTACGATCCAGGGATAGCACAGTAAGCACAGAGACTTGGGTTACTAAATTCGGGTCGTGACAATCATCATATGTCTTCGTGAAGAGTGTAGGATCTAGGGATCCAGGTTTGAAGCCTTTGCTCTTCAGGAAGTCTTTGAGGGTGTCATACCAAGCATGAGGCGCTTGTTTGAGGCCATATAGTGCCTTGTTGAGCTTGTAAACCATACCAGGACGTTTTGGGTCTTCAAAGCCATGTGGTTGTGCAACATACACTTCTTCTTCAATTCTTCCATTGAGAAAGGCACTCTTTACATCCATTTGATATAGAAGTATGTTGTGATGATTTGCATAGGCTAGCAGTATACGAACAACTTCAAGTCTAGCCACAGGAGCAAATGTTTCATCGAAGTCAATCCCTTCAACTTGAGTGTATCCTTGAGCAACGAGACGAGCTTTGTTTCTTACCACTTGACCATGCTCATCTTGCTTGTTGTGATAGATCCATTTTGTGCCTATTATGTTGTGCTTTCAAGGATTAGGACGCTTGACAAGTTCCCACACATTGTTCAGCTCAAACTGTTGAAGCTCTTCTTGCATTGCTTGAATCCATTCAGGCTCCATAAAAGCTTCAGCAACTTTCTTGGGTTCAGATATTGAGACAAAAGCAAAATGCCCACAGAAATTTGCAAGCTGTGTTGCTCTTGAGCGAGTGAGTGGACCAGGAGCATTTATGCTATCAATTATCTTCTCAACTTGCACTTCATTTGCAACACGAGGATGAGCTGGACGAAGATTTTGTTCTTGCTGTGCATTGTCTTCATCAGGGGTATTGTTTCCAGGCTGAGCATTGTCGTCTGGTTGATTTGGAGCAAAGATGATGAGTTCCTCGTCAGGTTGTGCTTCAGAAGGCATGATCTCACCAGTTCCCATAAGCTTGGTAGATTCATTTGGTGAAGTTTCATCTAGCACATTTGGTAGGGATTCTCTTTGTGATCCGTTTGTCTCATCAAACCTCACATCCACAGTTTCAACAGTTTTATAGAGAAAAATGTTGAAGACTCTGTAGGAGCGTGAGTCCTTTCCATATCCGAGCATGAAGCCTTCATGAGCTTTGGGTGCAAATTTTGACTTATGATGAGGATCCTTGATCCAGCACTTAGCTCCAAATACTCTGAAGTAGCTTACATTTGGCTTCTTTCTAGTGAGGAGTTCATAGGATGTTTTCTTCAAAAGCTTGTGAAGATAAACACGGTTGATGATATGGCATGCAGTATCAATAGCTTCGGGCCAGAATCTTCTTGGGGTTTTGTACTCATCGAGCATTGTTCGAGCCATCTCAATTAGAGTTCTGTTCTTGCGCTCAACGATCCCATTTTGCTGAGGTGTATATGGGGCTGAGAATTCATGAGTGATTCTTATCTCATCCAGATAAAGATCGAGGCCATTGTTCCTGAATTTAGTGCCATTGCCACTTCTGATATGTTTGATCTTGATGCCGTAATTGTTCATGGCACGGTTGGCGAAGCGTCTGAAGACATCTTGCACTTCAGTCTTGTAGAGTATTATGTGTACCCATGTGTATCTTGAGTAATCATCAACAATGACGAAGCCATAGAGACAGGCTGTGGTAGAGAATGTGGAGTAGTGAGTAGGGCCAAATAAGTCCATGCGAAGCAGCTCGAAGGGTTTGGATGTCATCATGATTGTCTCTTAGGGGTGCTTGGCTCTAGTCATCTTCCCAACTTCACAGGCACCACATAGATGATCTTTCTTGAACTTGACTTCCTCGATGCCTATGACATGCTTCTTCTTTGCGAGAGTGTGCAAGTTCCTCATGCCAGCATGTCCTAGCCTCCGATGCCAGAGCCAGCACTCTGAAGCTTTTGATAGAAGACATACGGCCATTTGTGGTCCAGCTGAGAAATCTACCATATACAGATCACCTTTTATGTATCCTTCAAATACTAAAGACTTGTCAGATTCCATTAGTAAAATGCAATGAAATTTACCAAAGATCACAATCATGTTTGAGTCACAAAGCATTGAGACAGACATTAAGTTGAAACCAAGAGATTCAACAAGCATGACTTTGTCCATGTGCTGATCTCTTGAGATTGCAACTCTACCTAGACCCAACACCGTGCGTTTACCAGTATCAACAAATGTGATGTGACTCTTGTTGGATGGACGTAAAGTTGAGTCCATGAGAAGTTTTCGATCACCAGCCATATGATTTGTGCACCCGCTATCCATAATCCATTCTGAAGACTTTTGTGTCACTCCCTACAATGCAGTTAGGAGGATAGGCTTCACCAAAAGCCATTATGAAGCATAAACAATTGATGCATGAGTGGATTATGAAAGCTTTAGATGTAATTTAGGACTGATAAGATCTTCAGCAAGTGATTTATGGATAGTATGAGCAGTAAGTCATTTTGGGCATTTGATCTTGTGCCCTACAAGTGTTTTAGGTCCCCAGCAATAGCATCAGAAACCTTTGATTACAGGCTGGAGACCTTTCCCTGCAAGAGAAAGTTAGTTCTTCTTAACCACCCACATCTTCAGGGGTGGCTTAGAAGAAATGAGTCTAAGAGCAGCATCCGAGAATTTTGGCTTTGGGGCCCTAGCAAATAGTCTTGCAGGAGGAAAATAATACTCATAAGAATAGGCAGAAAAGTTATTTGATTTATGAACATAGCGGTTTGAAGAAACACGCTCATATTCATGGGTCTGAGTATGATTTCCCTGCAAAACATCTGTGTTAGGGTGACTCAGGTGAGTCCTTTGTCTGTATGAAGCCTTAGGACCATATGAAGCCTTTGGTCTGGGGTTTGTCTTCATCCCAGGAGGTGTCATGATAGAGTTTGCCGGAAGCTTCTCAAGACAACCTTTGGGTACCCAGATCTTCTTCATAGGTGGTCCATTCCTGCAGTTAGTACCAATATACCTGGCAAACACTTCACCATTTTGATTCGTAAACAGTTTATAGTTTGCATCAAAGGATTCATCAATGATAACAGGATTAGCACAAGTGAAGCCAGATAAGGTAGATGGATCCACTGAAGGTCCCTTTGCAGCAACCCATGTGGTTTTGGGATACTGCTCAGGCTTCCAGTATGAACCATCAACATTCATTTTCCTGTCGAACCCAACACCCTCTTTCCTAGGGTTTCGGTTCAGTATCTGCTTTTTGAGGACATCACATAGAGTCTGATGCCCTTTGAGGCTTTTGTACATCCCTGTTTCAAGCAAAGTCTTCAACCTAGCATTTTCATCAGCAATAGTAGTGGTTTCCTCAGCAGAGGGGTTGGTCACCACATCAATAGTTGAAGATATTGCAACAGTGGCAGCAGTATCACGTTCAATGCATTTTAGACATGGTGGTTCAATCTCTTCGTGAGTAGCACTGACATGTTGAGCAAGTAATGAATCATGCTCCTTCTGAAGATCTTCATAACATCCTCTTAACTTTTCATGATCAGACAAGAGAGTGTTATGAAGAATGTGAAGCGTAGTTAATTTAGCCTGAAGTCTTTGAAGACTTTCAGCTAAGTTTTTTGACTGATCCATTTCTTCACCCAACATGTCATTGCTCTTTTCAAGCATTATTTGAGCCTTTTCTAGAGAAATTTGTTGTTTATTGGCAAGGGAAGGAAGCTTGACATAGTTGGGTCCAAACTCATCACCAGATTCATCATCGCTGGATTCAGATGAATAGCATTCGGTTACCTTGGCACCTTTTGCCATAAGACATGGTACAGAAGATGATGGTTCTGGATCGAAGGTCATCGTCTTGAGGGATTCCTTGAATTTCTCAAACCCAGAATCATCACGAGTTCGATGACCTTCATAGACTTCAGAGAGACGGTCCCAGATAAGCTTTGCATGATTGAGATGCATGATGTTTCTGAACTGATCTTGAGATAGACAGGAGCAGATGACGTCCTTTGCTGTGAGATTGAGAAGGGTGAACTTGCCAATATCATCAGCTTCTGCCCTCTTGCATAGATTGGTAAGGCCAATCTCAGTGACGGTCCACAGCTCACTGTTGATCGCCATGAGACGTTTCTTCATCATGGCCTTCCACTTGGGATACTATTGACCGTCAAACATGGGGCAGGACACAGTCTTTATTCCTGTGGTCGACATAGCTAAAACTACAGGTGGTTAAACCGAATCACACAGAACAAGGGTGTACCTTGCTCTGATACCAATTGAAAGTGCAGTATATCGACTAGAGGGGGGGTGAATAGGCAATTTTTATGAAATGCTTCAAAACATGGTAGTTTCGAAGACAAACGATAAGCTCAAGCCTATTAGTATGCAGCGGAAAGTGGACTACACTAGATAAGCAATAGTCATGTATTCAATGAAGTGAAGGCATGAAGACTAATAGCAACTAGGCAGTAGTGATCATAAAAGAAGAAGAAATGAAGCCAATCACAATAGGTAGATACTCAGTGAAGACAATCAGATAAGGCAAGCATGCAATGTCTTCGCAACATAAAGCTGTAAGTAAAAGGAAGGAAAGGATAGAACCAGTGGCTCGGGGAAGACAGTGATTTGTTAAACCAGTTCCAGTTGCTGTGACAACTGTACGTCTGGTTAGGGAGGCTGAGATTTAACTCAGGACCGCGTCTTCACCTTGTTCCCCTTGAGCTAAGAACACATAGTCCTCGCCCAATCACTCTGGTAAGTCTTCAAGGTAGACTTCCAAACCTTCACAGACTTCGTTCACCGGCAATCCACAGTTACTCTTGGATGCTCAGAACGCGACGCCTAACCGGCTGGAGGAAACACAGTCCTCAAGTGTAATAGGTCTTCAGGTCACAGAGACAGAAAGACTTCAGTGATGCCTAACACTCTTTGGCTCTGGGTGTTTGGGCTTTGTCCTCGCAATGATTTCTCTCTCAAATGCTTCGGAGGTGGGTTGCTCTCAAA
The DNA here is from genome assembly GCA_902687465.1 of Secale cereale. Taxonomy (NCBI): domain Eukaryota; kingdom Viridiplantae; phylum Streptophyta; class Magnoliopsida; order Poales; family Poaceae; genus Secale; species Secale cereale. The sequence continues at coordinate 166,838,336 of LR738710.1, read as the reverse complement.
CGACAAAAGCCGTGCAATAACTCTGAGCAGCCACCAATTTATGGTGTAGGGGGTGGGCTATTTATAGCCACTAGGCAACCCGACCTGATTTGTCCGAAGTGACCCTGGGTCACTAAGGAACTGACACGTGTTCCAACGGTCAGATTTCAAACACACACGTCAACTTTACTTGAGCTCCAAGTAAAGCTGACTCATCCGCCTCTGGATAAGATTTGCTCTCATAGTCTGCGCTCGAAGACATAGGATTTGGTTGAGCATCACATCAGTCACTCTGACTTAATTCACTTGGACCCCACTTAACAGTATGGTGGTTCCTATGACCCAACAAAGAAGAAAAGGAAACAGCAACAACTCTACGTCTTCGCTTTCCATAGTCTTCACACAATGTCTTCTCATGTCATAGTCTTCAATATGATTATCTTCATATTCCACCACAATTATCAATGTCTTCATACATTTTTAGGGGTCATCTCCGGTAGTTAACCGAATCAATGAGGGACTACTACCTGTGTTATCCTGCAATTCTCACAAACACATTAGTCCCTCAACCAGATTTGTCGTCAATACTCCAAAATCACTAGGGGTGGCACTAGATGCATTTACAGCCGTCGTCATCACTAACAACTCTCCCATCTTGGGGAGGGTTATCTTCATCAACATCTTCATCAGCACCATCTCCGCTCAAACTCCAGTTCATCTCTTGTATCCAATCTTTGTATCAAAACCTCAGATTGGTACCTGTGGGTTGCTAGTAGTGTTGATTACTCCTTGTAGTTGATTCTAGTTGGTTTATTTGGTGGAAGATCATATGTTCAGATACATTATGCATATTAATACCCCTCTGATTATGAACATGAATATGCTTTGTGAGTAGTTACGTTTGTTCCTGAGGACATGGGAGAAGTCTTGCTAAAAGTAGTCATGTGAATTTGGTATTCGTTCGATATTTTGATGAGATGTATGTTGTCTTTCCTCTAGTGGTGTCATGTGAACATCGACTACATGACACTTCACCATTGTTTGGGCCTAGAGGAAGGCATTGGGAAGTAATAAGTAGATGATGGGTTGCTAGAGTTGTGACACCCCGAGACCGGTGCGCCAGGTGTCAGCCAGTTATTCGTCGTCGTTGCCTTGTCATTTGATTGCATGTTGCATCTTTGCCTTGTCATCATGTGCATCACATCCTCATGTTTTCAAAACTTGCATCCGTCCATGTCCGCCCCTCCAAGGTTGTTTTTCCCACTAAATCCCTGAGATTTGTAAACATGTTGCATACTTCGTGCGGATGTAACTTCTTGCATATGGCTCCGTTTTGAGTGAATAATATGTCCAAATGTTCGTTGTGATATGCTCTTCATATTGTTGTACTGTAGCATGCTTGTTTGAGTTCATCTTGATGCCATAATTATCATTGAGAGAGTGCTATATGTTTAAAACTGCTGAAAACTATTCTTATGTTAGCATGTTTGTGATGTGATAACTTTGTGCATGTTGGTCCAAATGGAGTGTGTGATATGTCAAAATGTTCATTGTGAAGTGCTCTACATGATGGTTGCTGTAGCATTAATGTTAGGTGCCATATTGCCATGTTTATCTCTGTTGCAAAAGTGCATGTGGCTGTGAAGTGCTGAAACTTGTTAAGAGATGCTGATTTGTCTTGTTCATAGCAATTGGTGTGATTGTCTTTTAGGCCAGATGTCAATATGTTTTAGAAGCACACTCATGCCATTTTTGCTGTGGTGCAATCCACTTTTCATGATATGTCTTGTGGTGATTGCAACAAGCTTGCAAAGTGTCATACTCGCTGTTGTTATTTTCTGAGACTTGTTGAAAACTGCTAAGTCTGAAAACTGTTAAACCGGATACCATGTTTGCTTGATGCCCCACTCAAATTCATTCTTGTTTTGGGTTACCCAATGACCATGTCTTGTTTTCCATGTTATGCTCTATCCATCCATGCCCTTGTTTGCATATATAGCCTGCTGTAGCTTATTTATTTCTTGCTCTCAAGTTGATATAAAATGTTCCTGTCAGCCTATTACCAGCTATTGATCTATGTGTCCTATTACCATGTTCTTGCCATGAGTAGCTTGATAAGCATGCCTTCTTAATGTTGGTTATCTTCTTATGCCATGTTATGCTCTGAGTTGAGTTACACAAGCTTGCAAACATGCCTACTTGTCATTGTTTCTGCCATGCTCTGTTTTTTTCACTAAGTCTGAGAAATCAGTGAACTTCTTGAATCTTGCCATGCTTGTTTAATTGTTTTCCAGCAAGTTTTTGGGTGTGTTCTAAGTTCATGCTTTTTAAGTATCATGTCTATTTCTCTTCCATGCATTTTGTTATCATGTTTGGGTGCTGTAGCATAAATATACCTTGCTCCAAAGTTGCTATGTTGCTGTTTTTGAACAACTTGTTGTTATATCTTGTTTCATGTGTATGTGTTGAACCGTTGCTCCGTCTTGAGCGTGTCCTATATGAAACTTGTGTGTTTTTTCATGTAGTTGCATAATATCATGTTGTTTACATGCTTGGAGTGTGTTTGCTTGTTGTTTGGATGCATCTTGCATCGTTGCCATGCTTACCTTGTTTTTCTCATATCTTCTAGGTCGTAGCTCCGAATAAAATAAACTTGATATGTAACTTGACTAGAATTTCGAGTAGATCATCATGTTGCATGTTAACTTGCTGTTTAACAACTTGAACTTAAGGTGTGTTCAGATCTGGACCAATTCTGAAATATGCATATGAGGACTTACCGGAATTGGGATATGTTGTTTTTTTACTATAATTGGGATATGTTGTTTCTGGCCTCATTTAAACTTGTTGGGTGATGTTGTTCTTGCTTTCTTCATCCCTTGCCATGTTTTGCATCATATAAACTTGTCTTGCATCATACTTGGTTGAGCTTCTTGTCATGTTCTTGAGTGGTGTGTTTACCGTGTTCTGTGCTTCTTCTCGCTAGTTCATATTCCGTTGCAATCATGAGGATTCGTTCGACTACACGTGGTTCGTCTTCTAGGCTTCTTCTTCATCTACTTCATGGACTCGTTCTTCTTCCTTGGGGGATCTCAGGCAAGATGACCATCCCCTTGGATACCTTTACTATCATTGCCATGCTAGTTGTCTCGACGCTATCGTTATATGTCGCGCTACCCATCATTTATTGTCAGCCCCTCTCCTTGTTGCCATGAAACCTCTAAACTTTGACACCTTCCCAGCAAAACTGTTGTTTGGCTATGTTAACCGCTTGCTCAGCCCCTCTTATAGCGTTGTTAGTTGCAGGTGAAGATGAAGATTATTCCATGTTGGAACTTATTGTTGGAATATCACAATATCTATAACTATATTTTAACACACCTTTATAGTTGGCAGTGGGTGGAAGGCTTAGCCTTTTGCTCGATGTTTTGTTCCACTCATGCCGCCTCAGGAGCCGATAAACCGGTGTTATGTTCCTTGATTTTGCGTTCCTAATGCGGTTGGGTATATGGGGACCCCTTGACAGTTCGTCTTTGAATAAAACTCCTCCAGCAAGGCCCAACATTGGTTTTATTTTGCAACATAATAAAAACTTTAATTAATTAATTGCATAGGGAGTTAGCGCTACCCGAGGATTCTTCTACATACAGGGGGGGGCAGTGCTGATGGTGTCGGTCCCAAACGGGGAGACTGCGAGGCCGCCACGGGGAAACTTGAGGTATCTGGCTCTCGTAGGCTCACCTATCCGGCCGTGGCGTGAGACGAGATACGCGCGGCTACTATCAGGGTGTCGGCACGCCGGGAGGTCTTGCCGGACTTGTTTTACCATTGTCGAAATGTCTTGTGCACCGGGATTCCGAGCCTGATAGGATTGTCCCTAAGATAAGGGGTAATATTATTATTATCTCTGCTGATTGTGAGAGCCTGTGATGGGCTAAGTTGGGACACCCCTACAGGGTTATGATGTTTCGAAAGCCGTGCCCGTAGTTATGTGGCAGATTGGAATTTGTTAATGTCCGGTTGTAGAAAACTTGACAGAGGATCCGAAGTAAAACACACGAACCGCGTGAGTAACCGTGACTGTCTCTTTTCACTTTGAGAAGAGAACATGGTGGGGTTATGTTTGACTCGTAGGTAGTTCACGATCTTTAGCGATCACTAATAGTTTGCGACCGTTTGCATAGATGCTCTTCTTATTCTTGTACTCGTAAGTTAGCCACCATACTTTTGCTTAGCCGCTGCTGCTACCTCACCACTATCCTTATCCTTACCCATTAAGCTTTGCTAGTCTTGATACCCATGGTTATGGGATTGCTGAGTCCTCGTGGCTCACAGTTACTACAACAACAGTTGCAGGTGCAGGTTTCCGATGTCTTGATGTGAGAGCGATGTCCTTTGTGTTGGAGTTCATTCTTCTTCTTCTTCGCCAGTCTTGGGTTAGGTTCCGGGTCGGCAGCCTGGGATAGCAGATAGATGTCGTTGTGTTTTTCATGGTTGCATCCGTAGTCGGATGCCTTGTATTGATGTTGTTGTATTCACGTTACTTGTATGAATTGTTGTATCCCCATGTATTTATGTAATGGTACGATGTAATGATATCCATCTTGCTAAGTGCCCACAATGCGGTTGTACCCCAATCATGAGTATGTCACGTGATCGGGATAGAACCGCATCTTGGGCCTGACAAGTTGGTATCAGAGCCTCGACCAACCCTAGGAGGCCCCTTGATTGATCGTAGTTTGGCCGTTGTCGAGTCTAGCAGAAAACCTATTTTCGGAGTCTAGTTATATCGGAGAGTAGGAATTCTTTTTACTCCCCTGCCCCTTCGTCGCTCTGGTGAGGAATCTTGACATTGGTATTTTGAATTACTCCTCTTCCCCTTCAAATTTTATTTAGGATCATGCGGTTAGTTTTTGTTCGTTGTGACATCTGCTCTTTTCATCTGGTGCATCTCTCGTCAAGTCGATTTGACCCTCCTCGTCTTTTGCTTCAATCCTAGGTTCTTTCCAACCGATGTTATTTCCCCTTCTGAAGCTGTCTTTCTTTTTCCCACCCGCCCACCCTTTTGTTTCTCGGAGCCGGAGTCCTTTATCGAGTATCCATTCTACTCGTGTGAAGTTTTGAATTCCTTCCTCAACTTTTTCAACTGATGGATTCTCGTCTAGTTTGTCATTCTTCATCTCTTTTCTTTTCCGATGGATTTCAATTCCAATTTCTCGGTGTTGTTCATATTCTTTCATCGACCCAAATGTTTCAAATTGCTCGTTCACCTCTCGCTATTTAATTATTCCAGTGTTCCAAAGACATCTCAGGAGATTTGTCCGTGTTCCAATTAATTCGAGGTTGTCACCTCCTTTGATTCTTTTAATTGTTCCGGTGCATCATCTCCTTTTCAATCCTTTACAACGGTGGTTTTCTTTTAGTGGGCGCATAACCCACATGTATTTTTTCCCCGATCTTACCTGACTCTTCTAATTTCCCGAAGTGTTCCAAAATTCTTGTCAAGTGTGATGTAAGTATGGATTCCATCAGTCATGCGCCTTCTCCAAGATTGCTTTCAATTCTTTTCATTGTGGGTTCAACTTTTCCTCTTTTCATTCGTCCGGAGTATCTCAACAATTCTTTGTGGTATTCTCGTCGTCATTTGAAGACCGAACAAGACGTTTTTCTTTCAATCTTGTATGTTTTCTCGAAGATCCGTAATTCGACCTTCATGTTATCCTCTCGAATTATTCTAATTGTCATAAATTCTTTTCCTTTCCCATCCGGAGCATTTCATGAATTATTTCTATTGTGTTCCTCCGAAGGCCATCATTTCAGAAGATTTCTTCGATCTCAGTTTTCAACTTTGTCCTCCAAATATCCTTCATTGATGCATCTTCGTTCGTCTCACATTTGTCCGTTGCTTCGTTCAAGTATTCTTTAATCAGTTCGCGATCTCTTTGTTCTCTTGTATCTAAATTCCCCAAGTGATATATTCTTCCGGTGATTCCTTCTCTTTTCTTCGCTCATTTTCAATTCTTTACGGTGGCTTGTTCTCTTTCATCACTCGATTTTAATTCTTCCCGGTGGTTCGTTCCTTTTCTTCACCCGGTTACAATTCTTACGGTGCTTCTCTCAAGAGTTCTTTTCCGGTGTTATCATATCAATTCGTTCGTCCTTTCCAATCCTACCGGTGATTCATGAAGACTTTCTCAAGTTTTGTGCTCTATCCCTCTTTATTCAATTTCAACGAGAATAAGAGGTATGCGGATCCATTGCTTCTCATCAATTTAATTTGTGGAGGATAAGCATAACATAATTCTTATTCTTTTTATCAAGTAGATTAATCCCTTCATTCGGAATTTGTTCTTGATGAATAAATCCTAATTCCAAGTGCTTTAATCTTTTCTTTTCTGGAGTTCAAATTTTCTTGGTTATCTCGTCGGAGGCTCTTTCTAAATCATCGCAAAGCTTTACTCTTGTTTGTGCATCCTTCACTTCTATCTCATTATCCTCTTGTTACCGGAGTTCTTCATGGTGGTTCATCGTGATCCAAATTCATTCTTCAAGTGTTCATCAAATTATTGTTGAGCAACTCAAGCATTATTATTTTCTGTCCCGAGATGCAAATAATTCTCCGTATTCGTTTGAAGTGGAGTTTTGCATTTCTTCATTCTTAGCTAATCCATCTTTTCGTTGCGGCATAATTTCACCTCAAGTTTGGGTTGATTTCCATAAGTCCACACCAAGCTTATTCTCTTGTTGTTGACTTCTCAACAACTCCGTTCAAACCTTTATCCTAAGGATGCTCTTTCAAATTCATTCGTGGTGTAAGTTGTCATCTTCTTCTCTGTCCTTTTCATTGCATTGTTTCCATTCTTCCGGAGGCATTGTATTGTTCATTTCGTCATGTTTTCGTTTCTTGTTCTCAGGTTCATATTCTATCCCTTCCTTTTTTTTCAGCTGGAGTGCTGCCCGAATTCCATCGTTCAACTCCTTTCTATCTCTTATTAACCTGAGTGGTTGCGAATTTATTCCTTTTCCTTTAGCTCTAGTTTCGTGCCTTTCAACCTACTTGATTCTCGTCGTATCCCTTCTTCCTCTTGTCTAACGAAGTCTTTGCAACTTCGTTCATCTCCGTTGTATCCTTTCTTTCAAGTGGCTCAACCTCTCAAGGTTCTTTGGTTTCACCTTCTTCCTTTTATCTTCGTCTCATTCCTAAGATCTCGGGACGAGATCTCTTGTTAGTAGGGGAGTGTTGTGACACCCCGAGACCGGTGCGCCAGGTGTCAGCCAGTTATTCGTCATCGTTGCTTTGTCATCTGCTTGCGTGTTGCATCTTTGCCTGGTCATCATGTGCATTGCATCCTCATGTTTTCAAAACTTGCATCCGTCCATGTCCGCCCCTCCAAGGTTGTTTTTCCCACTAAGTCCCTAAGATTTGTAAACATGTTGCATACTTTGTGTAGCTGTAACTTCTTGCATGTGGCTCCCTTTTGAGTGAATAATATGTCCAAATGTTTGTTGTGATATGCTCTTCATATTGTTGTGCGGTGGCATGCTTGTTTGAGTTCATCTTGATGCCCTAATCATCGTTGCAAGAGTGCTATATGTTTAAAACTGCTGAAAACTGTTGTTATGTTGGCATGTTTGTGATGTGATAAGTTTGTGCATGTTGATCCAAATGGAGTGTGTGATATGTCAAAATGTTCATTTTGAAGTGCTCTACATGATGGTTGATGTAACATTCATGTTAGGTGCCATATTGCCATGTTTATCTCTGTTGCAAAAGTGCATGTGGTTGTTAAGTGCTGAAACTTTTTTTAAGAGATGTTGATTTGTCTTGTTCATAGCTATTGGTGTGATTGTCTTTTAGGCCAGATGTCAATATGTTTTAGAAGCACACTCATGCCATCTTTGCTGTGGTGTAATCCACTTTTGATGATATGCCTTGTGGTGATTGCAACAAGCTTGCAAAGTGGCCTACTCGCTGTTGTTATTTTCCGAGACTTGTTGAAAACTGCTAAGTCTGGAAACTGTTAAACCTGATGCCATGTTTGCTTGATGCCTCACTCACATTCATGCTTGTTTTGGTTTGCCCAATGATCATGTCTTGTTGTCCATGTTATGCTCTATCAATCCATGCCCTTGTTTGCATATATAGCCTGATGTAGCTTATTTATTTCTTGCTCTCAAGTTGCTATAAAATGTTTCTGTCAACCTGTTATCAGCTATTGATCTATGCGTCCTATTACCATGTTATTGCCATGAGTAGCTTCATAAACATGCCTTCTTACTGTTGGTTATCTTCTTATGCCATGTTATACTCTGAGTTGAGTTACACAAGCTTGCAAACATGCCTACTTGTCGTTGTTTCTGCCATGCTCTGTTTTTTTCACTAAGTCTGAGAAATCAGTGAACTTCTTGAATCTTGGCATGCTTGTTTAATTGTGTTCCAGCAAGTTTTTGGTTGTGTTCTAAGTTCATGTTTGTTAAGTATCATGTCTATTTCTCATCCACGCCTTTTGTTATCATGTTTGGGTGCTGTAGCATAAATATACCTTGCTCCAAAGTTGCTATGTTGCTGCTTTTGAACAGCTTGTTGTTATATCTTGTTTCATGTGTATGTGTTGAATCGTTGCTCCGTTTTGAGCGTGTACTATATGAAACTTGTGTGTTTTTGCATGTAGTTGCATAATATCATGTTGCTTACATGCTTGGAGTGTGTTTGCTTGTTGTTTGGATGCATCTTGCATCATTGCCATGATTACCTTGTTTTGCTCATATCTTCTAGGTCGCAGCTCCGAATTAAATAAACTTGATATGTAACTTGACTAGAATTTCAAGTAGATCATCATGGTGCATGTTAACTTGCGGTTTAACAACTTGAACTGAAGGCGTGTTCAGATCTGGACCAATATCGAAATGTGCATATGAGGACTTACCGGAATTGCGATATGTTGTTTCCGGCCTCATTTAAACTTGTTGGGTGATGTTCTTCTTGTATGCTTCATCCCTTGCCATGTTTTGCATCATATATACTTGTCTTGCATCATACTTGGTTGAGCTTCTTGTCATGTTCTTGAGTGGTGTGTTTACCGTGTTGTGTGCTTCTTCTCGCTAGTTCATATTCCGTTGCGATCGTGAGGATTCGATCGACTACACGTGGTTCGTCTTCGTGGCTTCTTCTTCGTATACTTCATGGACTCGTTCTTCTTCCTTGCGGGATCTCAGGCAAGATGACCATCCCCTTGGATACCTTTACTATCATTGCCATGCTAGTTGTCTCGATGCTATCGTTATATGTCGCGCTACCCATCATTTATGGTCAGCCCATCTCCTTGTTGCCATGAAACCTCTAACCTTTGACACCTTCCCAGCAAAACCGTTGTTTGGCTATGTTAACCGCTTTCTCAGCCCCTCTTATAGCGTTGTTAGTTGCAGGTGAAGATGAAGATTGTTCCATGTTGGAACTTGTTGTTGGAATATCACAATATCTATAACTATATTTTAACTTAGATATATACTTGGCAATGGGTGGAAGGCTTAGCCTTTTGCTCGGTGTTTTATTCCACTTGTGCCGCCTTAGGAGCCGATAAACCGGCGTTATGTTCCTTGATTTTGCGTTGCTAACGCGGTTAGGTATATGGGGACCCCTTGATAGTTCGTCTTTGAATAAAACTCCTCCAGCAAGGCCCAACATTGGTTTTATTTTGCAACATAATAAAAACTTTAATTAATTAATTGCCTAGGAAGTTAGCGCTACCCGAGGATTATTCTACATACAGGGGGGCCAGTGCTGATGGTGTTGGTCCCAAACGGGGAGATTGCGGGGCCGCCACGGGGAAACTCGAGGTATCTGGCTCCCGTAGGCTCACTTATCCGGTCGTGGCCTGAGACGAGATACGCGCGGCTACTATCAGGGTGTCGGCACGCTGGGAGGTCTTGCTGGACTTGTTTTACCATTGTCGAAATTTCTTGTGCACCGGGATTCCGAGCCTGATCGGATTGTCCCTAAGATAAGGGGTACTATTATTATTATCTCTGGTGATCATGAGAGCTTGTGATGGGCTAAGTTGGGACACCCCTGCAGGGTTATGATCTTTCGAAAGCCGTGCCCGCAGTTATGTGGCAGATTGGAATTTGTTAATGTCCGGTTGTAGAAAACTTGACAGAGGATCCGAATTAAAACACACGAACCGCGTGAGTAACCGTGACAATCTCTTTTCACTTTGAGAAGAGAACATGGTGGGGTTATGTTTGACTCATAGGTAGTTCAGGATCTTTAGCGATCACTACTAGTTTGTGACCGTTCGCGTAGATGCTCTTCTTATTCTTGTACTCGTAAGTTAGCCACCATACTTTTGCTTAGCCGCTGCTGCTACCTCACCACTATCCTTATCCTTACCCATTAAGCTTTGCTAGTCTTGATACCCATGGTTATGGGATTGCTGAGTCCTCGTGGCTCACAGTTACTACAGCAACAGTTGCAGGTGCAGGTTTCCCATGTCTTGATGTGAGAGTGTTGTTCTTTGTGTTGGAGTTCATTCTTCTTCTTCTTCGTCAGTGTTGGGTTAGGTTCTGGGTCGGCAACCTGGGATAGCGGATGGATGTCGTTGTGTTTTTCATGGTTGCATCCGTAGTCGGATGCCTTGTATTGATGTTTTTATATTCATGTGACTTGTATGAATTGTTGTATCCCCATGTATTTATGTAATGGTACGGTGTAATGATATCCATCTTGCTAAGTGCACGAAATGCGGTTGTACCCCAATCACGAGTATGTCACGTGATCGGGATAGAATCTCATCTTGGGCCTGACAAGTTGGTATCAGAGCCTCGACCGACCCTAGGAGCCCCTTGATTGATCGTAGTTTGGCCGTTGTCGAGTCTAGCAGAAAACCTATTTTCGAAGTGTAGTTATATTGGAGAGTAGGAATTCTTTTTACTCCCCTGCCCCTTCGTCGCTCTGGTGAGGAATCTTGACGTAGGTATTTTGAATTACTCGTCTTCCCCTTCAAATGTTTTTTAGGATCATGCGGTTAGTTTTCGTTCATTGTGACATCTGCTCTTTTCATCTGGTGCATCTCTCGTCAAGTCGATTTGACCCTCCTTGTCTTTTGCTTCAATCCTCGGTTCTTTCCAACCAATGTTGTTTCCCCTTCCGAAGTTGTCTTTCTTTTTCCCACCCGCCCACCCTTTTGTTTCTCGGAGCCGGAGTCCTTAATCGAGTATCCATCCTACTCGTGTGAAGTTTTGAATTCCTTCCTCAGCTTTTTCAACCGATGGATTCTCGTCTAGTTTGTCATTCTTCATCTTTTTCTTTTCCGGTGGATTTCAATTCCAATTTCTCGGTGTTGTTCTTATTCTTTCATCGGCCCAAATGTTTCCAATTGCTCGTTCACCTCTCGCTAATTAATTATTCCGGTGTTCTGAAGACATCTCAAGAGATTTGTCCGTGTTCCAATTAATTCGAGGTTGTCACCTCCTTTGATTCTTTTAATCGTTCTGGTGCATCATCTCCTTTTCAATCCTTTACAACGATTGTTTTCTTTCAGTGGGCTCATAACCCACATGTCTTTTTCCCCCGATCTTACCTGACTCTTCTAATTTCCCGGAGTGTTCGGAAATTCTTTTCAAGTGTGACGTAAGTATGGATTCCATCAGTCATGCGCCTTCTCCAAAATCGCTTTCAATTCTTTTCATTGTGGGTTCAACTTTTCCTCTTTTAATTCGTCCGCAGTTTCTCAACAATTCCTTGTGGTATTCTCGTCGTCATTTGAAGACCGGACAAGACATTTTTCTCTCAATCTTTTCGGTTTTCTCGAAGATCCATGATTCGACCTTCATGTTATCCTCTCGAATTATTCTAATTGTCATAAATTCTTTTCCTTACACATCCAGAGCATTTCATGAATTATTTCTTTTGTGTTCCTCCGAAGGCCATCTTTTCAGAAGATTTCTTCGATCTCAGTTTTCAACTTCGTCCTCCAAATATCCTTCATTGATGCATCTTCGTTCGTCTCACATTTGTCCGGTGCTTCGTTCAAGTATTCTTTAATTAGTTCGCGATCTCTTTGTTCTCTTGTATCTAAATACCCCACGTGCTATATTCTTCCGGCGATTCCTTCTCTTTTATTCGCTCATTTTCAATTCTTTACGGTGGCTTGTTCTCTTTCATCACTCGATTTTAATTCTTCCCGGTGGTTCTTTCTTTTTCTTCACTCGGTTTCAATTCTTACAGTGCTTCGCTCGAGAGTTCTTTTTCGGTGTTATCATATCAATTTGTTCATCCTTTCCAATCCTACCAGTGGTTCATGAAGACTTTCTCAAGTTTTGTGCTATATCCCTCTTTATTCAATTTCAACGAGTATAAGTGGTATGCGAATCCATTGCTTCTCATCAATTTAATTGGTGGAAGATAAGCATAACATAATTTGTATTCTTTTTATCAAGTTGATTAATCCCTTCCTTCGGAATTTGTTCTTGATGAATAAATCCTAATTCCAAGTGCTTTAATCTTTTATTTTCCGGTATTCAAATTTTTTTGGTTATCTCGTCGGAGGCTCTTTCTAAATCATCGCAAAGCTTTAATCTTGTTTGTGCATCCTTCACTTCTATCTCATTATCCTCTTGTTACCGGAGTACTTCATGGTGGTTCATCGCGATCCAAATTCATTCTTCAAGTGTTCATCAAATTCTTGTTGAGCAGCTCAAGCATTATTATTTTCTGTTCCGAGATGCAAATAATTCTCCATATTCGTTTGAACTGGAGTTTTGCATTTCTTCATTCTCAGCTAATCCATCTTTTCGTTGCGGCAGAATTTCACCTCAAGTTTGGGATGATTTCCATAAGTCCACACCAAGCTTATTCTTTTGTTGTTGACTTCTCAACAACTCCGTTCAAACCTTTATCCTAAGGATGCTCTTTCAAGTTCATTTATGGTGTAAGTTGTCATCTTCTTCTCCGTCCTATTCATTGCATTCTTTCCATTCTTCCGGATGCATTGTATTGTTCATTTCGTCATGTTTTCGTTTCTTCTTCTCAGGTTCATGTTCTATCCCTTCCTTTTTTTCAGCTGGAGTGCTGCCCGAATTCCATCATTCAATTCCTTCCTATCTCTTATTAACCAGAGTGATTGCGAATTTATTCCTTCTCCTTCAGCTCTAGTTTCGTGCCTTTCAACCTACTTGATTCTCGTCGTATCCCTTCTTCCTCTTGTCTAACGAAGTATTTGCAACTTCGTTCATCTCCGTTGTATCCTTTCTTTCAAGTGGCTCAACCTCTCAAGGTTCTTTGGTTTCACCTTCTTCCTTTTATCTTCCATCTCGTTCCTAAGATCTCGGGACGAGATCTCTTGTTAGTAGGGGAGTGTTGTGACACCGCGAGACCGGTGCGCCAGGTGTCAGCCAGTTATTCGTCGTCGTTGCTTTGTCATCTGCTTGCGTGTTGCATCTTTGCCTGGTCATCATGTGCATTGCATCCTCATGTTTTCAAAACTTGCATCCGTCCATGTCCGCCCCTCCAAGGTTGTTTTTCCCACTAAGTCCCTAAAATTTGTAAACATGTTGCATACTTTGTGTGGCTGTAACTTCTTGCATGTGGCTCCGTTTTAAGTGAATAATATGTCCAAATTTTCGTTGTGATATTCTCTTCGTATTTTTGTAAGGTGGCATGCTTGTTTGAGTTCATCGTGATGCCCTAATCATCGTTGCAAGAGTGCTATATGTTTAAAACTGCTGAAAATTGTTGTTATGTTAGCATGTTTGTGATGTGATAAGTTTGTGCATGTTGGTCCAAATGGAGTGTGTGATATGTCAAAATGTTTATTGTGAAGTGCTCTACATGATGGTTGCTGTAGCATTCATGTTAGGTGCCATATTGTCATGTTTATCTCTGCTGCAAAAGTTAATGTGGCTGTTAAGTGCTGAAAACTTGTTAAGAGATGCTGATTTGTCTTGTTCATAGCTATTGGTGTGATTGTCTTTTAGGCCACATGTCAATATGTTTTAGAAGCACACTCATGCCATATTTGCTGTGGTGCAATCCACTTTTCATGATATGCCTTGTGGTGATTGCAACAAGCTTGCAAAGTGACCTACTCGTTGTTGTTATTTTCTGAGACTTGTTGAAACTGCTAAGTCTGAAAACTGTTAAACCTCATGCCATGTTTGCTTGATGCCTCACTCAAATTCATGCTTGTTTTGGATTGCCCAATGATCATGTCTTGTTGTCCATGTTATGTTGTATCCATCCATGCCCTTATTTGCATATATAGCATGTTATAGCTTATTTATTTCTTGCTCTCAAGTTGCTATAAAATGTTTCTGTCAACCTGTTATCAGGTATTGATCTATGCGTCCTATCACCATGTTCTTGCCATGAGTAGCTTCATAAACATGCCTTCTTACTGTTGGTTATCTTCTTATGCCATGTTATGCGCTGAGTTGAGTTACACAAGCTTGCAAACATGCCTACTTGTCGTTGTTTCTGCCATGCTCTGTTTTTTTTCACTAAGTCTGAGAAATCAGTGAACTTCTTGAATCTTGCCATGCTTGTTTAATTGTGTTCCAGCAAGTTTTAGCGTGTGTTCTAAGTTCATGCTTGTTAAGTATCATGTCTATTTCTCATCCATGCCTTTTGTTATCATGTTTGGGTGCTGTAGCATAAATATACCTTGCTCCAAAGTTGCTATGTTGCTGTTTTTGAACAGCTTGTTGTTATATCTTGTTTCATGTGTATGTGTTGAACCGTTGCTCCGTTTTGAGTGTGTCCTATATGAAACTTGTGTGTTTTTGCATGTAGTTACATAATATCATGTTGTTTACATGCTTGGAGTGTGTTTGCTTGTTGTTTTGATGCATCTTGCATCGTTGCCATGCTTACCTTGTTTTGCTCATATCTTCTAGGTCGTAGCTCCGAATAAAATAAACTTGATATGTAACTTGACTAGAATTTCGAGTAGATCATCATGGTGCATGTTAACTTGCTGTTTAACAACTTGAACTTAAGGTATGTTCAGATCTGGACCAATTTTGAAATGTGCATATGAGGACTTACCGGAATTGTGATATGTTGTTTCCGGCCTCATTTAAACTTGTTGGGTGATGTTGTTCTTGTATGCTTCATCCCTTGCCATGTTTTGCATCATATGAACTTTTCTTGCATCATACTTGGTTGAGCTTCTTGTCATGTTCTTGAGTGGTGTGTTTACCGTGTTGTGTGCTTCTTTTCGCTAGTTCATATTCCGTTGCGATCGTGAGGATTTGTTAGACTACACGTGATTCGTCTTCGTGGCTTCTTCTTCGTCTACTTCATGGACTCGTTCTTCTTCCTTGCGGGATCTCAGGCAAGATGACCATCCCCTTGGATACCTTTACTATCATTGCCATGCTAGTTGTCTCGATGCTATTGTTATATGTCGCGCTACCCATCATTTATTGTCAGCCCCTCTCCTTGTTGCCATGAAACCTCTAACCTTTGACACCTTCCCAGCAAAACTATTGTTTGGCTATGTTAACCGCTTGCTCAGCCCCTCTTATAGCGTTGTTAGTTGCAGGTGAAGATGAAGATTGTTCCATGTTGGAACTTGTTGTTGGAATATCACAATATCTATAACTATATTTTAACACACCTATGTACTTGGCAATGGGTGGAAGGCTTAGCCTTTTGCTCGGTGTTTTGTTCCACTCATGCCGCCTTAGGAGCCGATAAACCGGCGTTATGTTCCTTGATTTTGCGTTCCTAACGCGTTCGGGTATATGGGGACCCTTTGACAGTTCGTCTTTGAATAAAACTCCTCCAGCTAGGCCCAACGTTGGTTTTATTTTGCAACATAATAAAAACTTTAATTAATTAATTGCATAGGGAGTTAGCGCTACCCGAGGATTCTTCTACATACAGGGGGGCCAGTGCTGATGGTGTTGGTCCCAAACGGGGAGACTGTGGGGCCGCCACGGGGAAACTCGAGGTCTCTGGCTCCCGTAGGCTCACCTATCCGGTCATGCCCTGAGACGAGATACGTGTGGCTACTATCAGGGTGTTGGCACGCAGGGAGGTCTTGCCGGACTTGTTTTACCAGTGTCGAAATGTCTTGTGCACCGGGATTCCGAGCCTGATCGGATTGTCCCTAAGATAAGGGGTAATATTATTATTATCTCTGCTGATCGTGAGAGCTTGTGATGGGCTAAGTTGGGACACCCCTGCAGGGTTATGATCTTTCGAAAGTCGTGCCCGCGGTTATGTGACAGATTGGAATTTGTTAATGTCCGATTGTAGAAAAACTTGATAGAGGATCCTAAGTAAAACACACGAACCGCGTGAGTAACCGTGACTGTCTCTTTTCACTTTGATAAGAGAACACGGTGGGGTTATGTTTGACTCATAGGTAGTTCAGGATCTTTAGCGATCACTACTAGTTTGCGACCGTTTGCGTAGATGCTCTTCTTATTCTTGTACTCGTAAGTTAGCCACCATACTTTTGCTTAGCCGCTGCTGCTGCCTCACCACTATCCTTATCCTTACCCATTAAGCTTTGCTAGTGTTGATACCCATGGTTATGGGATTGATGAGTCCTCGTGGCTCACAGTTACTACAACAACAGTTGCAGGTGCAGGTTTCCGATGTCTTGATTTGAGAGCGATGTCCTTTGTGTTGGAGTTCATTCTTCTTCTACTTCGTCAGTCTTGGGTTAGGTTCCGGGTCGGCAGCCTGGGATAGCAGATGGATGTCGTTGTGTTTTTAATGGTTGCATCCATAGTCGGATGCCTTGTATTGATGTTGTTGTATTCATGTGACTTGTATGAATTGTTGTATCCCCATGTATTTATGTAATGGTACAATGTAATGATATCCATCTTCATAAGCGCCCGAAATGCGGTTGTACCCCAATCACGAGTGTGTCACATGATTGGGATAGAATCGCATCTTGGGCCTGACAAGAGTGACAGAAGCTTAAACCCTAGTTTATGTGTTGCTTCATAAGGGGCTGATTTGGATCCATATTTTTCTTGCCATGGTTAGGTTTACCTTAATACTTATTTTGTAGTTGCGGATGCTTGCAATAGAGGTTAATCATAAGTGGGATGCTTGTCCAAGTAAGGGCAGTACCCAAGCACCGGTCCACCCACATACCGAATTATCAAAGTAACGAACGCGAATCATATGAGCGTGATGAAAACTAGCTTGGCGATAATTCACATGTGTCCTCGGGAGCGCTTTCCTTTATATAAGAGTTTGTCCAGGCTTGTCCTTTTCTACAAAAAGGATTGGACCATATTGCTACACCTTATTTACTTTTATTACTTGTTACTCGTTACCAATTACGTTATCACAAAACTATCTGTTACCGATAATTTCAGTGCTTGCAGAGAATACCTTACTAAAAACTGCCTATCATTTCCTTTTGCTCCTCGTTGGGTTCGACACTCTTACTTATCGAAAGGACTACGATAGATCCCCTACACTTGTGGGTCATCAAGACTCTTTTCTGGCGCCGTTGCCGGGGAGTGAAGCGTGTTTGGTAAGTGGGATTTGGTAAGGAAAAAATTATATAGTGTGCTGAAATTTACCGTCACTTGTTACTATGGAACACAATCCTTTGAGGGGCTTGTTCGGGGTATCTTCACCCTGACCAGTAGAGCAAAGAGTTGCTCCTCAACCTACTGAACCTACTGAAAATGTTTACTTTCAAATTCCTTCGGGTATGATAGAGAAACTGCTAGCTAATCCCTTTACAGGAGATGGAACATTGCATCCCGACTTGCACCTAATCTATGTGAATGATGTTTGTGGATCATTTGAGCTTGCAGGTATGCCCGAGGATGTGATCAAGAAGAAGGTCTTCCATTTATCTTTGAAGGGAGAGGTATTGACATGGTTTAGGCTATGTGATGATATTAGATCCTGGAACTACAACCGGATGAAAATGGAATTTCATCAGAAGTTTTATCCTATGTATCAGGTTCATCGTGACCGTGATTATATACATAATTTTTGGCCTCGCGAAGGATAAAGTATCGCTCAAGCTTGGGGGAGGCTTAAGTCAATGTTATATTCATGCCCCAATCATGAGCTCTCAAGAGAAATGATTATTCAAAAAAATTATGCTCGGCTTTCTCTCAATAATCGCTCCATGCTCGATACTTCTTGTACTGGTTCTTTCATGATGAAGACTATTGAATTCAAATGGGATTTAGTGGGAAGAATTAAACGCAAGTCTGAAGATTGGGATCTCGATGAAGTTAAGGAGTCAGGTATAACACCAAAGTTTGATTGTGTTAATCTTTTATGGATACCGATGTTTTCTGTGAATTTAGCACTAAATATGGACTTGACTCTGAGATAGTAGCTTCTTTCCGTGAATCATTTGCTACTCATGTTGATCTCCCTGAGGAGAAGTGATTTAAATTTCATCCTCCCATTTAAGTAAAAGTAGTTGAATAACTTAAAGTTGAAGAAAAGACTATCATTTATAATGTTGATCCTATTGTTCCTACTGCTTACATTGAGAAACCACCCTTCCCTGCTAGAATAAATGATTATGCTAAAGCTTCAACTGTGGCTCGTAAGAGTAATACTAGAACACCTACACCTTCTGAGCAAATCAAAGTTGAACCTAGTGTTGCTATGGTTAAAGATCTCTTAGTCGATAATATAGATGGGCATGTTATTTACCTCTGTGATGAAGTTGCCAGAATTGCGAGACCTGATACTAAGAATAAACATAGACCTGTTGTAGGCATGCCTGTTGATCATTCCTATCATGGCTTATGTGATATGGGTGCTAGTGCTAGTGCAATACCTCATTCCTTATATGAAGAAATTATGCACGATATTGCACCTGCTGAACTAGAAGGTATTGATGTTACAATTAAGCTTGCCAATAGAGACACTATTTCACCAGTCGGGATTGTTAGAGATGTTGAAGTCTTGTGTGGGAAAGTTAAATATCCTGCTGATTTTCTTGTTCTTGGTTCCCCACAAGATGATTTTTGCCCCATTATATTTGGTAGACCCTTCTTGAATACTGTTAGTGCTAAGATAGAGTGTGAAAAAGATATTGTTACTGTTGGGTTAGGGGATATGTCTCGTGATTTTAACTTTGCTAAATTTCATAGACGACCCCATGATAAAGAATTGCCTAGTAAGGATGAAATTATTGGTCTTGCTTCTATTGTTGTGCCTCCTAACGACCCCTTAGAACAATATTTGCAAGACCATGAAAATGATATATTTATGAATGAGAGAAGGGAAATAGATGAAATATTCTTTAAACAGGGACCTTTATTGAAACCTAACTTGCCTGTTGAAATTCTAGGGGATCCTCCTCCACCCAAGGGTGATCTCGTGTTTGAACTCAAACCATTAACTGATACTCTTAAGTATGCTTATCTCGATGAAAATAAGATATATCCTATTATTATTAGTGCTAACCTTTCAGAGCAGGAAGAAGAGAAATTATTGAAAACTCTAAAGAAGCACCGTGCTGCTATTGGATATACTCTTGACGATCTTAAGGGCATTAGTCCCACTCTATGCCAACACAAGATAAAATTGGAGAAGGATGCTAAACCGGTTGTTGATCACCACCGACGGTTAAATCCTAGAATGAAAGAAGTGGTAAGGAAAGAAATACTAAAGCTTCTAGAGGCAGGTATAATTTATCCAGTTGCTGATAGTCAGTGGGTAAGTCATGTCCATTGTGTCCCTAAGAAGGGAGGTATTACTGTTGTTCCTAATGATAAGGATGAATTGATCCCACAAATAATTGTTACAGGTTATAGGATGGTAATTGATTTCCGCAAATTAAATAAAGCTACTAAGAAAGATCATTACCCGCTACTTTTTATTGATCAAATGTTAGAAAGGTTATCCAAATATACACAGTTTTGCTTTCTAGATGGCTATTCTGGTTTCTCTCAAATACCTATGTCAAAAGAGGATCAAGAAAAGACCACTTTTACTTGCCCTTTCGGTACTTTTGCTTATAGACGTATGCCTTTTGGTTTATGTAATGCACCTGCTACCTTTCAAAGATGCATGATGGCTACATTCTCTTATTTTGTTGAAAAGATTGTTGAGGTTTTCATGGATGATTTCTTCGTTTATGGAACTTCTTTTAATGATTGCTTAAGCAACCTTGATCGAGTTTTGCAGAGATGTGAGGAAACTAATCTTGTCTTGAATTGGGAAAAGTGCCACTTTATGGTTAATGAAGGTATTGTCTTGGGGCATAAAATTTCTGAAATAGGTATTGAAGTTGATAAAGCTAAAGTTGATGCTATTGAGAAGATGCCATGTCCCAAGGACATCAAAGGTATAAGAAGTTTCCTTGGTCATGCCGGTTTTTATAGGAGGTTCATTAAATACTTCTCAAAAATCTCAAGGCCTCTGACTAATCTCTTACAAAAAGATGTTCCTTTTGTCTTTGATGATGATTGTGTAGAAGCATTTGAAATACTTAAGAAAACTTTGATCTGTGCACCCATTGTCCAGCCACCTGACTGTAATTTACCCTTTGAAATTATGTGCGATGCTAGTGATTATGCTTTAGGTGTTGTTCTAGGACAAAGAGTTGATAAGAAATTAAATGCTATCTAGTATGCTAGTAAAACTCTAGACAGTGCCCAGAGAAATTATGCTACTACTGAAAAAGAATTTTTAGAAGTTGTATTTGCTTGTGATAAGTTCAGACCTTATATTGTTGATTCTAAAGTAACTATTCACACTAGTCATGCTGCTATTCAACATCTAATGAAAAAGAAAGATGATAAACCTAGACTTATTAGATGGGTTCTCCTGTTGCAAGAATTTGATTTGCATATTACTGGTAGAAAGGGAGTTGAGAACCCCATTGCAGACAATTTATCTAGGTTAGAGAATATTCCTGATGACCCACTACCTATTGATCATAGCTTTCCTGATGAACAATTAGCTGTCATAAATGCTTCTCGCACTGCTCTATGGTATGTTGATTATGCTAATTACGTTGTTGCTAAATTTATACCACCTAGTTTCACATACCAGCAAAAGAACAAGTTTTTCTATATTTTAAGACATTACTTCTGGGATGACCCACACCTCTATAAAGAAGGAGTAGATGGTATTATTAGACATTGTGTACCTGAGCATGAACAGGAACAGATCCTACGCAAGTGCCACTCCGAGGCATACGGAGGACACCACGCTAGAGATAGAACTGCACATAAGGTACTGTAATCCGGTTTTTATTGGCCTACTCTCTTCAAGGATGCCCGTAAGTTTGTCCTGTCTTGTGATGAATGTCAAAGAATCTGTAATATCAGTAGATGTCAAGAAATGCCTATGAATTATTCCATTGTTATTGAACCATTTGATGTTTGGGGCTTTGATTATATGGGACCGTTTCCTTCCTCTAGTGGGTATACACATATTTTAGTTGTTGTTGGTTACGTTACTAAGTGGGCAGAAGCTATTCCAACTAGTAGTGCTGATCACAACACCTATATTAAGATGCTTAGAGAAGTTATTTTTCCGAGGTTTGGAGTCCCTAGATACTTAAAGACTGATGGTGGCTCACACTTTATTCATGGTGCTTTCCGTAAACTGCTTGCTAAATATGATGTTAATCATAGAATTGCATCCCCATACCTCCCACAGTCTAGTGGTCAAGTAGAACTAAGTAACAGGGAGCTGAAATTAATTTTGCAAAAGACTGTTAATAGATCTAGAAAGAATTGGTCCAAAAAACTTGATGATGCATTATGGTCCTATAGAGCTGCATATAAAAATCCTATGGGTATGTCTCCGTATAAAATGGTTTATGGAAAAGCATGTCACTTACCTCTTGAGCTAGGACATAAGGCATATTGGGCTATTAAATAGCTCAATTATGATTTCAAACTTGCCGGTGAGAAGAGTCTTTCTGACATTAGCTCACTTGATGAATGGAGAACCCAAGCCTATGAAAATGCCAAACAGTTTAAAGAAAAAGTTAAAAGATGGCATGACAAAAGGATACAAAAGAGTGAGTTAAACGTAGGAGATTATGTCTTGCTATACAACTCTCGTTTAAGATTTTTTGTAGGAAAACTTCTCTCTAAATGGGAAGGTCCTTACATTATCGAGGAGGTTTATCGATCCGGTGCCATAAAATCAACAACTTCGAAGGCACAAATCCGAAGGTGGTGAACGGTCAAAGAATCAAACACTATATCTCAAGTAATCCCATAAATGTTGAAACCAATGTTATTGAAACCATAACCCTGGAGGAATACATAAGGGACACTTTCCAGAACGATTCAGACTCCGAAAAGGAAGAGGTATATGGTACGGTAAGTAAACCAACTCCAAAACACTTCTAATGGCAATTTTTCTCCGTTTTGGAATATTTAGAAAAATAGAAAAATAAGAAGCAGTCCGGAAAGGACACGAGGCGTCCACGAGGGTGGAGGGCGTGCCCTACCCCCTGGGTGCGCCCCCTACCTCGTGGGCACCTCGTGTGCCCTCCGGACTCCGTTTTCTTGTACGATACTTCTTTTGGTCGGTAAAAATTCATTATATAATCCCCCCGAAGGTTTTGACCACCGTATCACGCCAAAATCCTCTGTTTTTGTTTCAAGCTGTTTCTATCGCATATTAGAGCAAGATGTCTTCTCAGGAGTCAGTTGGAGAGAGTCGGGTGTGTCATCCAACACTAGGAAAAGGAGCAAACAGTGATGCTGACCACTTTGGGCCATCAACAAAGGAGGAGATGGAAGCTGACTTGAAAAGGATAGATGCCATGGAGGAAGATCAAGAAGTTACTTCTCGATTTCGAGCCGGATTCACGCTGGGGGAACTACAGAGCTCAGCCATTCCAAACTCAGTCATCCCTTCCAATGTCAGGTTTCTTTCTTATGAAAATATGAAAAAGAGTGTTACTTGTTCTCCCGCAGCTATGCAACATCCTTGGGTGAAAGGAGCTTTAGCCGTCACGGGCAAGCTCCGCAAGGAAGTAATGGACCTCAAGAAGCAAGTTAACAAGCTCGAGGAGGAGAATCGTATCTTGAGGGGTATCATCGCCAAGAATATCACATCACCACCTCCGAAGAAAATTAGATGGGTATGGGCACTCCCCTTGGCAACTGCCAAGCTTGGGGGAGGTGCCCCGGTATTGTACCACCATCACACTCCTATCTTTACCATTTTTCTTAGTTCGATCCTTTTGATTATATCTTGATCTAGTAGAATAAAGTTTAGTATGATCTAGTTGTGAGCGTTGCCTTATGATCTTTATCTTTGTAATCGAGTCCGTGAGCTATATATAATAAAGATTAGTTTTGAGTCAAGGGCTTGATTATCTCACCATGATCATAGAAGAAAGAATAAAAAGAATCAAGGAGATCGTATTGATCTTATGGAAAGTAATGACTTCACATATAAAGAGTATGATGAATAAAAATTATTGAGAGTTGACAACCTTAGTTTTGGTCATCGTTGCAATTAATAGGAAGTAATAAAGAAAGAGGGGTTTTCACATATAAATATACTATCTTGGACATCTTTTATGATTGTTAGCACTCATTAAAATATGACATGCTAAAGAGTTGATGTTGGACAAGGAAGACAACGTAATGGGTTACGTTTTCTTATATCTGAAACAAAGTATATTGTCATGGATCATCCAACATGTTGAGCTTGCCTTTCCCCCTCATGCTAGCCAAACTGCTTGCACCAAGTAGAGATACTACTTGTGCTTCCATACATCCTTAAACCCAGTTTTGCCATGAGAGTCCACCATATCTACCTATGGATCGAGTAAGATCCTTAAAGTAAGTTGTCATTGTTGCAACTCTCTAAATATGAATGATCTAGTAGTGTGGAGAAAATCAACTTTATACGATCTTGTGATATGGAAGCAATAAAAGCGACGGACTGCCTAATAAAGGTCCATATCACACGTGGCAATATAAAGTGACGTTCTTTTGTGCTAAGATTTTGTACATCCAACCATAAAAGCCAATGACAACCTCTGCTTCCCTCTGCGAAGGGCCTATCTATTGTTCTTACCTTATAAGAGTCATGGTGATCTTCACCTTTTCTTTTTACATATAATCCTTTGGCAAGCACATTGTGTTGGAAAGATCCTGACATATATACCCACTTGGATGTAAGCTATCATGATTTATTATTGTTGACATTACCCTTGAGGTAAAAGGTTGGGAGGCAACACTATAAGCCCCTATCTTTCTCTGTGTTCGATTAAAACTCCATACACATAAGTATTGCATGAGTGTTAGCAATTTTGAAAGACTAAATGATAGTTGAGTATGTGGACTTGTTGAAAAGCTCTTATATTGAGTCTTTCCAATGTTATGATAAATTGCAATTTTGTCAATGACCAAGCTCATAGTTTGTTAGTTTTCAATGAAGTTTCTGATTCATACTTGACATTATGAATAGATTGTTACTTTAACATAAGAAATCATATGACAATATATATATATATATATATATATATATATATATATATATATGTTGTTGTTATAAGAATAATCATGATGCCCTCATGTCCATATTTTATTTTATCGACACCTCTAACTCTAAACATGTGGACATATTTTTTGATATCGGCTCCCGCTTGAGGACAAGCGAGGTCTAAGCTTGGGGGAGTTGATACGTCCATTTTGCATCATGCTTTTATGTTGATATTTATTGCATTATGGGCTGTTATTAGACATTATGTCACAATACTTATGCCTTTTCTCTCTTATTTTACAAGGTTTACATGAAGAGGGAGAATGCCGACAGCTGGAATTCTGGGCTGGAAAAGAAGCAAATATTGGAGACCTATTCTGCATAGCTCAAAAAGCCCTGAAACTCCATGAAAGTAAGTTTCGGAAAATATAAAAAATATCTGGCGAAAGAAGTACATGAGGGGGGCCACCCACCATCCACGAGGGTGGGGGCGCGCCCTACCCCCTGGGCGCGCCCCCTGCCTCGTGGGCCACCTGGTAGCCCCCCGATGCCCATCTTCTGCTATATGAGGTGTTTTGACATGGAAAAACTCATAAGGAGGCTTTCGGGACGAAGCGCCGCTATCTCGAGGCGGAACCTTGGCGGAACCAATCTAGGGCTCCGACAGAGCTGCTCTGCCAGGGAAACTTCCCTCCGGGAGGGGGAAATCGATGACCCACAAGTGTAGGGGATCTATCGTAGTCCTTTTGATAAGTAAGAGTGTCGAACCCAACGAGGAGCAGAAGGAAATGATAGGTAATTTTCAGTAAGGTATTTTCTGCAAGCACTGAAATTATAGGTAACATGTAGTTTTGTGATAAGGTAATTGGTAGCAAGTGAAAAAAAGGCAAAAGTAAATAAGGTGCAGCAAGGTGGCCCAATCCTTTTTGAAGCAAAAGACAAGCCTGGACTAACTCTTATATAAACGAAAGCGCTCCCGAGGACACATGTGAATTATCATCAAGCTAGTTTTCATCACGATCATCTGATTCGCGTTCGGTACTTTGATAATTTGGTATGTGGGTGGACCGGTGCTTGGGTGTTGTCCTTACTTGGACAAGCCTCCCACTTATGATTAACCTCTAATGCAAGCATCGGCAACTACAAAAGAAGTATTAAGGTAAACCTAACCATAGCATGAAACAAGTGGATCCAAATCAGCTCCTTACGAAGCAACGCATAAACTAGGGTTTAAGCTTCTGTCACTCTAGCAACCCATCACCTACTTTTTACTTCCCAATGCCTTCCTCTAGGCCCAAATAATGGTGAAGTGTCATGTAGTCGACGTTCACATGACACCACTAGAGGTGAGACAACATACATCTCATCAAAATATCGAACGAAGACCAAATTCACATGACTACTAATAGCAAGACTTCTCCCATGTCCTCGGGAACAAAAGTAACTACTCACAAGACATAATATTGTTCATGATCAGAGGGATATTAATATGCATAATGGATCTAAACATATGATCTTCCACCAAGTAAACCAACTAGCATCAACTACAAGGAGTAATCAACACTACTAGCAACCCACAGGTACCAATCTAAGGTTTGGGTACAAAGATTGGATACAAGAGATGGACTAGGGTTTGAGAGGAGATGGTGCTGGTGAAGATGTTGATGAAGATAGCCCTCCCCAAGATGGGAGAGTTGTTGGTGATGACGGCGGTGACGATTTCCCCCTCCCGGAGGGAAGTATCCCCGGCAGAACACCTCTGCTGGAGCCCTAGATTGGTTTCTGCCTCGGTTCCCCCTCGAGACAGTGGCGTCTGGTCCCGAAAGCCTCCTTCTGGTTTTTTCCTGGTCAAAACAACTCATATAGGAGAAGATGGGCATCGGGGGGCCCACGAGATAGGGGGCGTGCCCAGAGAGGGGGGGCGCGCCCCACCCTCGTGGACAGCAGGTGGCCCCCCTCATGAACTTCTTTCGCCAGATATTTTTAATATTTTCTGAAACGGAGTTCTGTGAAGTTTTGGGGCTTTTGGAGTTATGCAGAATAGGTTTCTAGGGTTTGCTCCTTTTCCAGCCCAGAATTCCAGCTGCCGGCTTTCTCCCTCTTCATGTAAACCTTGTAAAATAAGAGAGAAAAGGCATACATATTGTTACAAAACATGTAATAACAGCCCATAATGCAATAAATATCAACATATAAGCATGATGCAAAATGGATGTCTCAACTCCCCCAAGCTTAGACCTTGCTTGTCCTCAAGCGAAAGCCGATATCGAAAAATATGTCCACATGTTTAGAGATAGAGGTGTCGATAAAAACAAAATACGGACATGAGGGCATCATGATCATTCTCATAACAGCAACATATATATATATATATATATATATATATATATATATATATTGTCATATGATTCTTATGCTAAAGTAACAATTCATTTACAATATCAAGCATCAATCATAAACTTCATTGAAAACTAACAAACTTTTATCTCGGTCATTGAAGCAATTGCAATTTATCGTAAAATCGGAAAGAGTCAACGTAAGAGCTTTTCAGCAAGCCTACATACTCAACTATCATATAGTCTTCCACAATTGCTCACACTCACGCAATACTTATGTTTATGGAGTTTTAATCAGACACAGAGAAAGATAGGGGCTTACGGTTTTGCCTCCCAACCTTTTACCTCAAGGGTAATGTCAACAGTAATAGACCATGAAAACTTACATCCAAGTGGGTATATATGTCAGGATCTTTCCACCACAATGTGCTTGCCAAAGGATAAAATGTAAAAAGTAAAGGTGAATTTCACCTTGACTCTTATAAGGCAAGAATAATAGATAGGCCCTTCGCAGAGGGAAGTAGAGGTTGTCATGTGTTTTTATGGTTGGATGCACAAAGTCTTAGCACAGAAGAACGTCACTTTATATTGCCACTTGTGATAAGGACCTTTATTATGCAGTCTATCTCTTATATTACTTCCATATCACAAGGTCGTATAAAGCTAATTTCCTCCACACTAATAAATCATACATATTTTAGCGAGTTTGCAACATGACAACTTACTTGGAAGGGTCTTTCTCAATCCATAGGTAGGTATGGTGGACTCTCATGGCAAAACTGGGTTTAAGGATGTATGGAAGCACAAGTAGTATCTCTACTTAGTGCGAGGAGTTTTGGCTAGCATGAGGGGGAAAGGCAAGCTCTACATGTTGGATGATCCATGACAATATACTTTATTTCGGATATAAGAAAACATAACCCATTATGTTGTCTTCCTTGTCCAACATCAACTCTTTAGCATGTCATATTTTAATGAGTGCTCACAATTATAAAAGATGTCCAAGATAGTATATTTGCATGTGAAGCCTCTCTTCTTTTATTACTTCCTATTAATTGCAACGATGACCAAAACTATGTTTGTCAACTCCCAACAATTTTTATTCATCATACTCTTATATGTGAAGTCATTACTTCCCATAAGATCAATATGATCTCTTTGATACTTTATGTTTTCTTTCTTTTTATCATGTCCCAAGTGAGGAAATCAAGCCCTTGACTCAACACTAATCTTTATTATATAGCTCACGGACTCGACTACAAAGGGTAAAGATCATAAGGCAAAAGCTCACAAATAGATCATGCTAACTTTATTCTACTAGATCAAGATACTACCAAAAGGATCGAACTAAGAAAACGGTAAAGATAGGAGTGATGGTGATACGATACCGGGGTCACTCCCCCAAGCTTGCCCATACCCATATGATTATGTCTCCTTCTTAGGGGGTGGTGATGATGGCTTCTTCCTCAGCTTGCGCTTAAGGACAGAATTTTGCTCCTTTAGATCATTGATCTCTTGCTCAAGATTTAATATCCTCTTGCATAGTGCCTGCTTGTTTTCCTGCAAGAGGTTAAAAGGTATAAATTTGATCTTGGGTTTCTTTACTCTCTCGGGGAGGCTTGACTTTTTGAACTCCACATGCATGTCCCCCGGTTGAGGTAGTGGGACTTCGGCTTCATCTGAGTTGGTCCAATCCTTCCCCTTGGGATCATGGTCCTCTTCTTCCTCCGTGGTCCAACCATAATGCTCCCATTCCCCATAGACCTTAGGGTCAGCAAGGGAATTAGCCACATAGCTTTCTCCCTCCGAATCCTGGGACGACATGTTGCTTTTATCTGCGATAGAAACAGCTCAAAACGAAAACAAAGGATTTTTGCGTGATACACAGGTCAAAACCTTTGGGAGTATATATATAATGAATTTTTACCGACCAAAAGGAGTAACATGCAAGAAATCGGAGTCCGGGAGGCACACGAGCTGCCTACGAGGCAGGGGGCGCGCCCTCCACCCTCTTGGACGGCTCGTGTCTCTTCCGGACTGCCACTTATTTTTCTATTTTTCTAAATATTCCGGAACAGAGAAAAATTGCCTTTAGAACTATTTGGAGTCGGTTTACTTACTGTATCACATGTCTCTTCCTTTTTGGAGGTTGAATCGTTTTGGAAAGTGTCCCTGATGTATTCCTCCCGGGTTACGGTTTCAATAACATTGGTTTCAACATTTATAGGATTACCTGAGATATAATGTTTGATTCTTTGACCGTTCACCACCTTCGGATTTGTGCCTTCGAAGTTGTTGATTTTTATGGCACCAGACCGATATACATCCTTGATAACGTAAGGTCCTTCCCACTTAGAGAGAAGTTTTCCTGCAAAAAATCTTAAACGAGAGTTGTATAACAAGACATAATCACCTACGTTAAACTCACGCTTTTGTATCCTTTTGTCATGCCATCTCTTAACCTTTTCTTTAAACAGCTTGGCATTCTCATAGGCCTAGGTTCTCCATTCATCAAGGGAGCTAATGTCAAATAACTTCTTCTTATCGGCAAGTTTGAAATCATAACTGAGCTCTTTAATAGCCCAATATGCCTTATGTTCTAGCTCAAGAGGTACGTGACAAGCTTTTCCATAAACCATCTTATATGGAGACATACCCATAGGATTTTTGTATGCAGTTCTATAGGCCCATAATGCATCATCAAGTTTCTTGAGCCAATTCTTCCTAGACCTATTAACTGTCTTTTGCAAAATTAATTTCAACTCTCTATTACTTAGTTCTACTTGACCACTAGTCTGTGGATGATAAGGGGACGCAATTCTATGATTCACATCATATTTTGCAAGCATCTTACGGAAAGCACCATAAATAAAGTGTGAACCACCATCAGTCATTAGATATCTAGGGACTCCAAACCTCGGGAAAATAACTTCTTTAAGCATCTTAATAGAGGTGTTATGATCAACACTACTAGTTGAAATAGCTTCTACCCACTTACTAACGTAATCAACAACAACTAAAATATGTGTATACCCATTAGAGACAGGGAACGGTCCCATATAATCAAAGCCCCAAACATCAAATGGTTCAATAACAAGTGAATAATTCATAGGCATTTCTTGACGTCTATTGATACTACCAATTCTTTGACATTCATCACAAGATAAGACAAACTTACGGGCATCCTTGAAGAGAATAGGCCAATAAAAACCGGATTGCAATACCTGATGTGCAGTTCTATCTCCCGCATGGTGTCCTCCATAAGCTTCGGAGTGGCACTTGCATAGGATCTGCGCCTGTTCATTCTCAGGTACACAACGTCTAATAATACCATCCACTCCTTCTTTATAAAGATGTGGGTCATCCCAGAAGTAATGTCTCAAATCATAGATGAATTTTTTCTTTTGCTGGTATGTGAAGCTAGGAGGTATAAACTTAGCAACAATGTAATTAGCATAATCAGCATACCAAGGAGCAGTACGAGAAGTATTTATAACAGCCAATTGTTCATCGGGAAAGCTATCATCAATAGGTTGTGGGTCATCAAGTATATTCTCTAACCTAGACAAGTTGTCTGCAACGGGGTTCTCAGCTCCCTTTCTATCAATAATGTGGATGTTAAATTCTTGCAGCAAAAGAACCCATCTAATAAGTCTAGGTTTAGCATCTTTCTTTTCCATAAGGTATTTGATAGCAGCATGATCAGTGTGAATAGTTACTTTAGAATAAACAATATAAGGTCTAAACTTATCACAAGCAAATACAACTGCTAAAAATTCTTTCTCAGTGGTAGCATAATTTTTCTGGGCACTATCTAGAGTTTTACTAGCATACTGGATACGATTCAATTTCTTATCAACTCTCTGCCCTAAGACAGCACCTACAGCATAATCACTAGCATCGCACATAATCTCAAAGGGTAAATTCCAGTCAGGAGGCTGGACAATAGGTGCAGAGATCAATGCTTTATTAAGTATTTCAAATGCTTCTAGACAATCATCATCAAAGACTAAAGGAATATCTTTTTGTAAGAGATTAGTCAGAGGCCTGGAGATTTTCGAGAAGTCCTTCATGAACCTCCTATAAAACCCAACATGACCAAGGAAACTTCGTATACCTTTGATGTCCTTAGGGCATGGCATCTTTTCAATAGCATCAACCTTAGCTTTGTCAACTTCAATACCTCTTTTAGAAATTTTATGTCCCAAGACAATGCCTTCATTAACCATAAAGTGGCACTTCTCCCAATTCAAGACAAGATTAGTGTCTTCACATCTATGCAAAACTCGATCAAGGTTGCTTAAGCAATCATCAAAAGAAGTTTCGTAAACGGAGAAATCATCCATGAACACCTCAACAATCTTTTCACAAAAATCAGAGAATATAGCCATCATGCATCTTTGAAAGGTAGAAAGTGCATTACATAAACCAAAATGCATACGTCTATAAGCAAAGGTACCAAAAGGGCAAGTAAAAGTGGTCTTTTCTTGATCCTCTTTTGACATAGGTATTTGAGAGAAACCAGAATAACCATCTAGAAAGCGAAAATGAGTATGTTTGGATAACCTTTCTAGCATTTGATCAATAAATGGCAAAGGTACCAAAAGGGCAAGTAAAAGTGGTCTTTTCTTAGTAGCTTTATTTAACTTACGGAAATCAATTACCGTCCTATAACATGTAACCATTCTTTGCGGGATCAATTCATCTTTATCATTAGGAACAACAGTCATACCTCCCTTCTTAGGGACACAATGGACAAGACTTACCCACTGGCTATCAACCCATAGGACAAAACGGATCTACTCAAACTGCATAGGATAGCCATACATCATTGGGAAATAATATGTAGCGTTGAGCACCATATTTAAGTAGAGATTACAGCGGGGAGAAGAGGCGTTGAACCAGTGAATGGAGGGGGGAGAGTTGGTGATGATGGTGGCGAAGTTTTTGGTGTAGATTGTAGTCACGATGATGGCCCCGATGGCATTCCGGCGCCACCAGGAGAGAGGGGGAGAGATCCCCCCTCCTTCTTCTTCTTCCTTGACCTTTCCCCTAGATGGGACAAGGCTTTCCCCTCTGGTCCATGGCCTCCATGGCGGCAGAGGGGCGAGAGCCCCTCCGAGATTAGATCTCTCTCTCCATTTCCTTCTGTTTCTGCGCTCCCACATTCTGTCCTTTCACCGTTTCTTAAATTACCGGAGATCCATAAATCTGATTGGGCTGAAATTTTAACACGATTTTTATCCGGATATTGGCTTTCTTGTGGCGACATAAGGGCACCAACTACCTTACGGAGTGGCCATAAGGGTCTGGGGCGCGCCCCCCGTCCTTGTGGGGCCCTCGGGCATCGTCTTGCATTGATACTTTTTCCCCAAAATCATATATATTCCAAAAAAAACTCTGTAAGTTGTTATCCCTGGACTCCGTTCGATATGGATTTTCGGTAAAATAAAAAACATGCAACAAACGGGAACTGACACTAGGCACTGGATCAATATGTTTGTCCCAAAAATAGTATGAAAATTTGCCAAAAGTATGTATAAGTTGTAGAATATTGGCATGGAACAATCAAAAATTATAGATACGACGAAGACATATCATCATCCCCAAGCTTAATTCCTGCTCGTTCTCAAGTAGGTAAATGATAAAAAAGATAATTTTTGATGTGGAATGCTACCTAGCATAATCTTGATTACGTAATCTAATCATGGCATGAATATTAAGTTACGAGTGATTCAAAGCAATAGTCTATCATTTGACATAAAATAATTTAATACTCGAGCATCCCAAGCCTTTCAAAATATCAATAGTAAAGAACATTATCCCTACAAAATCATATAGCCTTTATGCTCCCTTTTCTTAACACAAGATACCCCTCATGCCCATCCCGATGTCTGCCAAGCAATTGCTTTCATACTCTACCTTTTCAAGCCTTTTTCAACTTTTCACGCAATATATGAGCGTGAGCCATGGACATAGCACTATGGGTGGAATAGAAGGTGGTGATAGGCAAAAGGAGGGAGAAAGTCTCACATCAACTAGGCAAATCAATGGACAATGAAGATGTCCATCAATCGATATCAATGTGAGTGAGTAGGGATTCCCATATAACGGATGCACTAGAGCTATATGTGTTGGGGAACGTTGCATGTGAAACAAAAAAATTCCTACAAACACCCAAGATCAATCTAAGAGATGCACATCTACGAGAGGAGAGTTGGATCCACATACCCTTGTAGATCGCAAAGCGGAAGCATTACTAGAACGCGGTTGATGGAGTCGTACTCGCGGCGGTTCAAATCGCGGAAAATCTGATCTAGCGCCGAACGGACGACGCCTCCGTGTTCAACACACGTACAGCCCGGGGACGTATCCTCCTTCATAATCCAGCAAGGGGGAAGGAGAAGTTGAGGGAGAATTCCGGCAACACAATGACGTGGTGGTGGAGCTTGTGGTTCTCCGGCAGGGCTTCGCCAAGCACTGCGGAGGAGGAGGAGGTGAAGGAGGGAGAAACGGCTGCTCCAAGGCAAGGGAATTGGTGTGTTTAGGCCCTCCCTCTCCCCCACTATATATAGGAGGCAAGGGGGAGGGGTGGGGGCGCAGCCTTGGCCCTTCCTCCAAGGAAGGGTGCGGCTAGGGAGGAGTCCACCCTCCCCAAGGCACCTAGGAGTTTGCTTCACCCATTAGGACTCTTCCTCCCCTTTATCTCTTGGCGCATGGGCCTCTTGGGGCTGGTTCCCTTGGCCCATAGAGGCCAAGGCACACACACCTACAGCCCATGTGCCCCCCCGGGGCAGGTGGACCCCCCCCCCCCCTCGGTGGACCCCCGGACCCCTTTCGGCACTCCTGGTACAATACCGATAATACGCGAAACTTTTCTGGTGACCAAAACAGGACTTCCCATATATAAATCTTTACCTCCGGGTCATTCCGGAACTCCTCGTGACTCCGGGATCTCATCCGGGACTCCGAACAACTTTCGGTCAACCACATACAATTCCCATTACAACTATAGCATCACCTAAACCTTAAGTGTGTAGACCCTACGGGTTCGGGAACCATGCAGACATGACCGAGACACCTCTCCGAACAATAACCAATAGTGGGATCTGGATACCCATATTGGTTCCCACATGTTCCACGATGATCTCATCGGATAAACCATGATGTCAAGGATTCAGACAATCCCGTATGCAGTTCCCTTTGTTCATCGGTATGTTACTTGCCAGAGATTTGATCGTCGGTATCTTCATACCTAGTTCAATCCTATTACCAGCAAGTCTCTTTACTCGTTCCGTAATACAAGATCCCATGACTAACTCTTTAGTCACATTGCTTGCAAGCTTCTTGTGATGTTGTATTACCGAGAGGGCCCAGAGATACCTCTCTGTCTCACGGAGTGACAAATCCCAGTCTTGATTCATGCCAACTCAACAGACAGCCTTGGAGATACCTGTAGAGAACCTTTATAGTCACCTAGTTACGTTGCGACATTTGGTACACACAAGGTACTCCTCCGGTGTCAGTGAGTTGCATGATCTCATGGTCATAGGAACATATACTTGACTTGTAGAAAACAATAGCAATAAACTGACACGATCATATGCTACGTTCACAGTTTGGGTCTTGTCCATCACATCATTCTCCTAATGAAGTGATCCTATTATCAAATGACAACTCATGTCTATGACTTGGAAACCATGGCCATCTTTAATCAACAAGCTAGTCTAGTAGAGGCTCACTAGGGACATGTTTGTCTATGTATCCACACATGCATTTGAGTTTCCAATCAATACAATTATAGCATGGATAATAAAAGATTATCATGAACAAGGAAATATAATAATAACCATTTTATTATTGCCTCTAGGGCATATTTCCAACAAACTCCCACTTGCGCTAGAGTCAATAATCTAGCATTACATGGTAATGAATCTAACACCCATAGAGTTCTGGTGTTGATCATGTTTTTCCCATGGAAGAGGTTTAGTCAATGGATCTACAACATTCAGATCCGTGTGTACTTTGCAAATGTCTATGTCCTCCTCCTTGATCAAATCGCGGATGGAATTAAAGCGTCGCTTTATGTGTCTGGTCCTCTTGTGAAACCTTGGTTCCTTGGCTAGAGCAATGGCACCAGTGTTTGTCATAGAACAGAGTCTTTGGGTCCAGTGCGCTGGGCACAACTCCAAGATCTGTCATGAACTACTTCATCCAGATAGCTTCCTTCGCTGCCTCTGAGGCAGCTATGTATTCGGCTTCGCATGTAGAATCAGCTACCACGCTTTGCTTGGAACTGCACCAGCTTATCGCTCCCCCATTAAGAATATATACATGTCCGGTTTGAGACTTAGAGTCATTCGGATCAGTGTCAAAGCTTGCATCAACATAACCCTTTACAACGAGCTCTTGATCACCTCCATAAACGAGAAACATTTCCTTAGTCCTTTTCAGGTACTTAAGGATATTCTTGACCGCTGTCCAGTGCTCCATTCCAGGATTACTTTGGAACCTTCCCGCCATACTTATGGCAAGGCTGACATCTAGTCTTGTGCATAGCATTGCATACATGATAGAGCCTATGGCTGAAGCATAGGGGATGACACTCATCTTTTCTCTGTCCTCTGTAGTCGTTGGGCATTGAGTCTTACTCAACTTCACACCTTGCAAAACAGGCAATAACCCCTTCTTGGACTGAACCATTTTGAACTTCTTCAAAATCTTATCAAGGTATGTGCTTTGTGAAAGTCCTATTAGGCGTCTCGATCTATCTCTATAGATTTTGATGCCTAATATGAAAGCAGCTTCTCCTAGTTCCTTCATTGAAAAACTCTTGTTCAAATATTCCTTCATGTTTTCCAAAAGTTCTATATTGTTTCCAATCAGCAATATGTCATCCACATATAATATTAGAAACGTTGTAGAGCTCCCACTCACTTTCTTGTAAATACAAGCTTCTCCGAAAACTTGTACAAACCCAAACGCTTTGATCACCTCATCAAAGCAAAGATTCCAACTCCGAGATGCTTGCACCAGTCCATAAATGGATCGCTGGAGTTTGCACACTTTGTCAGCATTCTCTAGATCGACAAAACCTTCCGGTTGCATCATATACAACTCTTCCTTAAGGAATCCATTAAGGAACGCTGTTTTGACATCCAGCTGCCAGATTTCATAATCGAAAAATGCAGCTATTGCCAACATGATTCGGACGGACTTAAGCATCGCTACGGGTGAGAAAGTCTCATCGTATTCAACTCCTTGAACTTGTGAAAACCCCTTTGCCACAAGTCGAGCTTTATGGATGGTGAAATTACCGTCCGCGTCCGTCTTCTTCTTAAAGATCCATTTATTCTGAATGGCCTTTTGCCCTTCAGGTAATACTTCCAAAGTCCATACTTTGTTTTCATACATGGATCCCATCTCGGATTTCATGGCCTCTAACCATTTGTCGGAATCCGGGCCCACCATTGCTTCTCCATAGCTTGTAGGTTCATCGCTGTCCAACAACATGACCTCTAAGACAGGGTTACCATACCACTCAGGAGCAGAACATATCCTTGTCAACCTACGAGGTTCAATACTAACTTGATCAGAAAGTTCATGATCACCATCATTAATTTCGTCTTCAACTAATGTAGGTGCCTCAAAAACTTCTTTCTGTACCGCGCTACTATCTGGTTGAAGTGAAGGTTCAACAACCTCATCAAGTTCTATCTTCCTCCCACTCAATTCTTTCGAGAGAAACTCTTTCTCGAGAAAGGACCCATTCTTAGCGACAAAATTTTTTCCCTTGGATCTAAGATAGAAGGTATACCCAACCGTCTCCTTTGGGTATCCTATGAAGACGCATTTTTCCGCTTTGGATTCGAGCTTTTCCGGCTGAAGCCTTTTGACATAAGCATCGCAGCCCCAAACTTTAAGAAACGACAGCTTAGGTTTCTTGCCAAACCATAGTTCATACGGTGTCGTGTCTATGGACTTAGATGGTGCCCTATTTAAAATGAATGCAGCTGTCTCTAACGCATAACCCCAAAACGATAGTGGAAAATCGGCAAGAGACATCATAGAACGCACCATATCCAATAAGGTACGATTACGATGTTCGGACACACCATTACGCTGTGGTGTTCCAGGTGGCGTCAACTGTGAAACAATTCCACATTGTCTTAAGTGATTGCCAAACTCATAA
Source organism: Secale cereale (assembly GCA_902687465.1). NCBI lineage: Eukaryota > Viridiplantae > Streptophyta > Magnoliopsida > Poales > Poaceae > Secale > Secale cereale. Next base: position 166,801,408 of record LR738710.1, on the reverse strand, counting down.
CTCAGATATTCTCCCCCTCGATCGGATCGTAGGAATTTAATCTTCTTGTTACGATGATTCTCGACTTCACTCTGAAATTGCTTGAACTTTTCAAACGTTTCAGACTTACGCTTCATTAAGTAAATATACCCATATCTACTCAAATCATCGGTGAAGGTGAGGAAATAATGATATCCACCGCACGCGTCAACACTCATCAGACCGCACACATCAGTATGTATGATTTCCAACAAGTCACTTGCACGTTCCATTATTCCAGAAAACGGGGTTTTTGCCATCTTGCCCATGAGGCATGGTTCGCATGTGTCAAGTGATTCAAAATCAAGAAACTCCAAAAGTCCATCAGCATGGAGATTCTTCACACGCTTTACACCAATATGACCTAGGCGGCAGTGCCACAAGAAAGTGGTACTATCATTATCAACTCTACATCTTTTGGCATCAATGTTATGAAAATGTGTATAATCACTATCGAGATTCAATAAGAATAAACCCCTCACAATGGGTGCATGACCATAAAAGATATTACCCATATAAATAGAACAACCATTATTCTCTGATTTAAATGAGTAACCGTCTCGCATTAAACAAGATCCAGATATAATGTTCATGCTCAATGCAGGCACTAAATAACAATTATTCAGGTCTATAACTAATCCCGATGGTAATCGAAGAGCGAGCGTGCCGATGGCGATCACATCAACCTTGGAACCATTTCCCACACGCATCGTCAATTCGTCCTTCACCAGCCTCCGTCTATTTCACATTTCCTGTTTAGAGTTGCAAATGTGAGGAACTGCATCGGTATCAAATACCTAGGCACTACAACAAGAGCTGGTTAGGTACACATCAATAACATGTATATCGTATATACCTTTGTTGGCCCCCTTCTTGTCAGCCAGTTACTTGGGGCAATTCCGCTTCCAGTGGCCAGTTCCCTTGCAATAGAAGCACTCAGTTTCTAGCTTGGGTCCAGCCTTGGGTTTCTTCACGGGAGGAGCAACTGCTTTGCCACCTTTCTTGAAGTTTCCCTTCTTTCCCTTGCTCTTCTTGAAACTAGTGGTTTTATTGACCATCAACACTTGATGCTCCTTCTAGATGTTTGACTCAGCGACTTTCAGCATCGCAAACAGCTCGGAGACTGACCTATTCATCCCTTGCATGTTATAGTTCAACACAAAGCTCTTGTAGCTAGGTGGTAGCGATTGAAGAACTCTGTCAGTGATTGCCTCAGGCGGGAGCTCACTGACAGAAGTGTTCTCCTCCATTTTGCAGGTGTGGAACTTATTGGAGGTCTCATACCTCTCGATCCGGGCATTTTTCACAAAAATAAACTTCAACTCCTGGAACATCTCATATGCCCCATGATGTTCAAAACGCCTTTCAAGTCCTGGTTCTAAACCATACAACATGGCGCACTGAACTATTGAGCAGTCATCAACACACGACTGTCGGGCGTTCATAACGTCCACAGACGCGGGAGCGGGTGGCGTACCAAACGTTGCATCAAGGACATAAACCTTTTGGCCAGCCGTGAGGATAATCCTCAAATTACATGCCCAGTCCACAAAGTTACATACATCATCTTTCAGCTTATCTTTCTCTAGGAACGCATTGAAATTCAGGGGAGCTACTGCGCGAGCCATTGATCTACAACATAAATTTGCAAAGACAACTTAGACTATTTTTCATGATAAATGAGTTCAATTAATCATATTACTTAAGAACTCCCACTCAAATTGACATCCCTCTGGTCATCCGAGTGTAGCATGATCCAAATTCACCAACCCAAGTCCGATCATCACGTGAGATGAGGTGGTTTCAATGGTGAACATCTCCATGTTGATCATATCTACTATATGACTCATGCTCGACCTTTTGGTCTCTTGTGTTTCGAGGCCATGTCTATACATGCTAGGCTCATCAAGTTTAACCCAAGTGGTCCGCATGTGCAAAACTGGCTTGTACCCGTTGTATGTGAGCGTAGAGTCTATCACACCCGATCATCAAGTGGCGTCTCGAAATGATGAACTTTCACAACGGTGCACACTTGGGGAGAACACAATTTTACCTTGAAATTTTAGTGAGGGATCACCTTATAATGCTACCGTCATCCTAAACAAAATAAGATGCATATAAGGATTAACATCACATGCAAATCATAAGTGACATGATATGGCCATCATCTTGTGCTTTTGATCTCCATCTCCAAAGCACTGGCATGATCTCCATCGTCATCGGCATGACACCATGATCTCCATCATCGCGCTGCCATCGGGGTTGTCATGCCAACCATGATTCTACTACTATTGCTACCGCTTAGCGATGAAGTAAAGCATTACAAAGCGTTTAATGATTGACACGCATGTCATACAATAATTAAAGACAACCATATGGCTCCTGCTGGTTGTTGTATTCATCGACATGCAAGTAGTGATGAACTATTACAAAACATGATCATCTCATACATCAAATATATCTCATCATTTCTTTGGCCATATCATATCACAGCATACCCTGCAAAAACAAGTTAGACGTGCTCTAATTTGTTGTTGCATGTTTTACGTGGCTGCTATGGGTATCTAGCAAGAACGATTCTTACCTATGCAAAGCCACAACGGTGATATGCAAATTGCTATTCAACCTTCTACAAGGACCGCCTTCGTCGAATCCGATCCAAATAAGGTGGGAGAGACAGACACCCGCCAGCCATCTTTATGCAACAAGTTGCATGTCTGTCGATGGAACCGGTCTCATGTACGTGGACATTTAAGGTTAGTCCGAGCCGCTTCATCCCACAATACCGCTGAATCAAAATAAGACTAGGGAAGGAAGCAATCTGATTATCAACGCCCACTAACTCCTTTGTGTTCTACTCATGATGTCATCTACGCATAGACCTAGCTCATGATGCCACTGTTGGGGAATGTTGCATGGGAAACAAAAAAATTCCTACGAACACCCAAGATCAATCTAAGAGATGCACATCTACGAGAGGAGAGTTGGATCCACATACCCTTGTAGATCGCAAAGCGGAAGCGTTACTAGAACGCAGTTGATGGAGTCGTACTCGCGGCGATTCAAATCGCGGAAGATCCGATCTAGCGCCGAATGGACTGCGCCTCCGCGTTCAACACACGTACAGCCAGGGAACGTCTCCTCCTTCTTGATCCAGCAAGGGGGGAGGAGAAGTTAAGGGAGAACTCCATAAACACAACAATGTGGTGGTGGAGCTTGTGGTTCTCCGGCAGGGCTTCGACAAGAACTACGGAGGAGGAGGTGAAGGAGGGAGAAAGGGCTGCTCTAGGGCAAGGGAATTGGTGTGTTCAGGCCCTCCCTCTCCCCCACTATATATAGGAGGCAAGGGGGAGGGGTGGGGGCGTAGCCTTGGCCCTTCCTCCAAGGAAGGGTGCGGCTAGGGAGGAGTCCGCCCTCCCCAAGGCACCTAGGAGGTGCCTTCCCCCTTTAGGACTCTTCCTCCCCTTTATCTCTTGGCGGATGGGCCTCATGGGGCTGGTGCCCTTGGCCCATATAGGCCAAGGCGCACACCCCTACATCCCATGTGCCCCCCCGGGGCACGTGGACCCCCGGACCCCTTTCGACACTCCCGGTACAATACCGATAATACGCGAAACTTTTCCGGCGACCAAAACATGACTTCCCATACATAAATCTTTATCTCCGGACCATTCTGGAACTCCTCGTGACGTCCGGGATCTCATCCGGGACTCTGAACAACTTTCGGTCAACCACATACAATTCCCATTACAATTATAGCATCACCCGAACCTTAAGTGTGTAGACCCTATGGGTTCGGGAACCATGTAGACATGACCGAGACACCTCTCCGGCCAATAACCAATAGCGGGATCTGGATACCCATATTGGTTCCCACATGTTCCACGATGATCTCATTGGATGAACCACGATGTCAAGGATTCAGACAATCACGTATCCAGTTCCCTTTGTCCATCGGTATGTTACTTGCCCGAGATTTGATCGTCGGTATCTTCATACCTTGTTCAATCTCGTTACCGGCAAGTCTCTTTACTCATTCCGTAATACAAGATCTCGTGGCTAACTCTGTAGTCACATTGCTTGTAAGCTTCTTATGATGTTGTATTACCGAGAGGGCCCAGAGATACCTCTCCGTCTCATGGAGTGACAAATCCCAGTCTTGATCCAAGCCAACTCAAAAGACACCATCGGAGATACCTGTAGAGCACCTTTATAGTCACCCAGTTACATTGCGACGTTTGGTACACACAAGGTACTCCTCCGGTGTCAGTGAGTTGTATGATCTCATGGTCATAGGAACATATACTTGACATGTAGAAAACAATAGCAATAAACTGACACGATCATATGCTACGTTCACAGTTTGGGTCTTGTCCATCACATCATTCTCCTAATGATGTGATCCTGTTATCAAATGACAACTCATGTCCATGACCTGGAAACCATGGCCATCTTTGATCAACAAGCTAGTCTAGTAGAGGCCCACTAGGGACATGTTGTTTGTCTATGTATCCACACATGCATTTGAGTTTCCAATCAATACAATTATACCATGGATAATAAACGATTATCATGAACAAGGAAATATAATAATAACCATTTTATTATTGCCTCTAGGGCATATTTCCAATAATATGTGTATGAAAGCTCAAAAACTAACTAGTGGGTGTGCATGAACTTGATTGTTCATGAAGACCTACGGTATTTAGGAAGCCCATCGTTGGAATATACAAGCCAAGTTCTATAATGAAAATTTCCCACTAGCTTATGAAAGTGACAACATAGGAGACTCTCGATCATGAAGAACATGGTGCTATTCTGAAGCACAAGTATGGAAAACTATAGTAACAATGTCCCTTCTTTCTTTTACTCTCATTTCTTTTCTTTTCTCTTTTTTTCCTTTTTTTATTTCGGGCTCTTTGGCCACTTTTTTTGTGGGCTTCTTTGGCCTCTGTTATTTATTTGGGCTTCATTGGCCTCTTTTATTTATAATCTCACATGTGACAATGTTCTAATAATGATGATCATCACACTTTTATTTACTTACAACTTGAGTTACTAGAACAAAGTATGACTCTATATGAATGCCTCCGGCGGTGTACCGGCTTGTGTGATGATCTAGAGTGACATGTATGAAAAATATGAACTGTGGCTTTGCCACAAATACTATGTCAACTACATGATCATGCAAAGCAATATGACAATTATCATGTGTGTCATAACAAACGAAACGGTGGAGTTACATGGCAATATATCTCGGAATGGCTATGTAAATGCCATAATAGGTAGGTATGGTGGCTGTTTTGAGGAAGGGTTTAAGGTGGTTTGATGCACCGGCGAGAATTGTGCGGTACTAGAGTGGCTAGCAAGGTGGAAGGGTCAGAGTGCATATAATCCATGGACTCAACATTAGTCATAAAGAACTCACATACTTATTGCAAAAAATCTACTTAGCCCTTAAAGTAAAAATACTATAATGCATGCTCCTAGGGGGGAGGTTGGTAGGAGTTAACCATCGCGCGCCCCCGGCCTTCACGCAAAGATAAACAATCAAGATACAATACGCGCCAATTTGGTTACATAGTTAGGAGACCATACGTGCATGCTACGGGAATCACAAACCTTAACACCAATATTCTTACTAAACTAGTACCTCCCACATATTAGCATCTCTATATCGCAAAACTATTGCAAGGAATCAAACATATCATATTCAGCGATCTACAAGTTTTATGTAGGATTTTATGACTAACCATGTGAATGACCAATTCATGTCAACTCTCTAAATAGATATAAGTGAAGCAAGATAGTTTTAATTCTTTCTACAAAAGATATGCCCACGCTCTAATAAATATAATTGAGGCAAAAGAGCATTCTACAAATGGTGGTTTTCTATGTGAGGACAAATAGGCAATCCAAACTTCAAATGATATAATTGAAGCACATGAAGCATTCTATAAAGACATACTCAAAAGATATAAGTGAAGTGCAAAGAGGATCGTATAAATAAACCAAGGACTATCTCATACCGGCATGGTGCATTATTAAAATAAAAATAAAAAGCACACGATGCTCCAAGATTTACGTAAATCATGTGATGAATAAAAATATAGCTCCAAGTAAAATTACTGATGATCGTTAGAAGAAAGAGGGGATGCCTTCCAGGGCATCCCCAAGCTTAGTTGCTTGGGAGTCCTTGAATATTACCTTGGGGTGCCTCGGGCATCCCCAAGCTTGGGCTCTTGCCACTCCTTATTCCTTCATCCATCGTGATCTCACCCAAAACTTGAAAACTTCAATCACACATAACTTAACAAACTTTTTATTAGAGGGGTCAGTACATATAACATCAAATCCCATTATGTACTGCTCTATCATTATTGTATAATTATAATCAAACATTACCCACTGTATTCTATCACAATTCTATGGCCCCAAGTAAAAGGAGGCTCAACAAGATTTCAAACATAAGCAAATAATGAAACTATAAGAGCAATATGTGAAAACATGACAGTCTATAGTAATATGAACATTAACCATACTTCTGTACCTCTAAAAATTCTGAAAAAATAGGAAACAATAAACAATTTGTATAGAAGTACTATACAAAAAAGTTTCAGAAGCGTTTGACTTTCTCGCAACAAATGTAAAATCACTCACTATAGTCAAAGTTTATGTTTTTGCACCGCACAAACCGAACAAGCAATCTAATCATCCTAAAGGCAAATCTTGGCATAATATTTTTATAATACAATGGATCATACAGGGGGTACTTATTTTTGTTGAAAAGTTTCTGTAATTAAGATTCACAAAGTTTCCATGGGCATGAACAAAGTTCAAGGCATGCTCCCACTTTAAAATGCTCATCTCTCTCACTTTCACTTTTCTTTTTGAAAAAGTTTTAGGTTCCCCTCTTTATTTTTTTGTTTTTAAACTTTATAAAAGCACTCAACAGAAATAAATGACTCTCTAAAACTTCCCGGTTGTCTCCCTGGCAGCGCTTTCTTTAAAGCCATTAAGCTAGGCATATAGTGCTCAAGTAATGGTTCCACCCGGATCCCAAGGTATATCAAAGCCAATTTTAATTAACAATGATTTGTGATTTAGTAGTGAGCACAAAGTAATATAGATCATGCAACAATGAAGTCTAACTCTCTTCCAATGCATCGGCATGTCATAAAAGAACAATTCGTGCACATCAAGTAAAGGCCAATACAAAATATAAGCAGTTTCTTGCAATTTTATTGTATTGGAAACATAGAGAGGCGGAGATGTAGTTCCTCTCTCATAATAATTGCAAGTAGGAGAATAAAGCACATGCATATTATATTCATCAAAATCATCATGTGTGGTAGTAAGACACAACCCATCAATATAATCCTTAATAACCATAAACTTCTCCGATATAGTGTAGTTGGGAGAATTCAAAAAGATAATAGGACTATCATGTGTGGGTGCAATAGCAACAATTTCTTTCATAACATAAGGAACTATAGCAAGTTCATATCCATAAGCATAATTCATATTGGCATCTTGGCCACAAGCATAGCAGGCATCAAGTTCATCAAAAAGGGATATTTCAAACGAATCAAAGGGATCATAGCAATTATCATAACATTCATCCTTCAGTAAGCACGAAGGGAAAGTAAATAATGTATGGTATAAAGAGTTACTCTCATTAGAAGGTGGGCTCTTCCTCCTTTTGTTCTTCGCTCTCCTCCTCATCTTTTTCATGTAATGAGCTCACAGTTTCAGCAATTTCTTCTTCCATAGTTTCCTGTAAAATATTAGTCTCCTCTTGGACAACGGAGACCTTCTCAATAAACGCATCAATATCGGCATTGTATTTATAATTCAAATAGCAATATTTAAGTATAGCAAGATTTTCAGATTTGTAAACAACATCATTATAATTTTAATACTCTTCAAACAAACATTTAATTTCACAAGCACCCTTAAAAGCAACAAATTCTTCTATTTGTTCCGCATCATAGTAATCATATATACCATTAGCATAAGAAGCCAAGGTTTTGTTATCATTAATCTACATGAAAAGCGTAGGTGTGGAGCATTCATCCTAGAGCAACAAGTATAATCATATCTCAAGCAAAGCTCCCGAACATACCAATGCAACACATGAATTTGATCCCATATCAGTTTCCCTTTTTGAGTCGATAATCCCTAAAGTATTCACGTTGATCCAACTTTACTCCCATTATATAGTTGAATGGGGTTTTCTCAGGATTATCAAAGTAGTACATAATATCTTTCACATAACGAGCATCGAGGGTTTTAGGAGGTTCCTCATCTCCATGAGTAGCAAGTAAACCAATTTTTTTGTATTTAGTGTTCCATATCCATAACTAAAGATAAAGAACAACTTAGAACAACAAATAAAATCTAATTAGTTATAAAGCAAACAAGCACACATGAGAATCTTCACCCCACGCTATTGCTCCCCGGCAACGGCGCTAGAAAAGGGTCTTCATAACCCACGAGTATAGGGGATCAATTGTAGCCTCTTTCGATAGGTAAGAGTGTCGAACCCAATGAGGAGCTAAAGGTAGAACAAATATCCCCTCAAGTTCTATCGACCACCGATACACCTCTACGCACGCTTGACGTCCGCTTTACCTAGAACAAGTATGAAACTAGAATTACTTTGTACGTGTAATGGGATAGGTTTACAAGAGAATTAAGGGCACGTAAATATAAACTAGAGGCTGTTTAGATAAATACACAACTAAGTTAGTTTTAGTAGAGATCTTTTGTCACACGAGAAAGTTATCTGACCCTAGGCAATCAATAACTAGACCGGTAATCATTATTGCAGTTTTATATGAGGGAGAGGCATAAGCTAACATACTTTCTCTTCTTGGATCATATGCACTTATGTTTGGAACTCTAGCAAGCATCTGCAACTACTAAAGATCATTAAGGTAAAACCCAACCATAGCGTTATAAGGTATCAAGTCCTCTTTACTCCCATACGCAAACAAACTACTTACTCGGGTTTAAGCTTCTGTCACTCTAGCAACCCACCATAAGCAAATCATGAACATATTGTAAACCCTACAGCGGGGATCCCTCACGCTTGCACAACACGGATAGCACCATAGGACAACACCAATAATAAAACATGCAACTCAAACCAATCACGATCATCAATCAACCCATAGGACAAAACGGAGATACTCAAATATCATAGGATAGCCATACATCATTGGGAAATAATATATAGCGTTGAGCACCATGTTTAAGTTGAGATTACAGCGGGGAGAAGAGGTGTTGAACCGCTGCATAGAGGGGGAGAGATTTGGTGATGATGGTGGCGAAGTTGTTGGTGTATATTGTAGTCACAATGATGGCCCCGAAGGCGTTTCGGCGCCACCGGGGGAGAGGGGGAGAGAGCCCCCCTCCTTTTTCTTCTTCTTTGAACTTCCACCTAGATGGGAGAAGGGTTTCCCCTCTGGTCCATGGCCTCCATGGAGGCGGAGGGCCGGGAGCCCGCCCGAGATTGGATCTCTCCCTCTCTGTTTCCTTCTATTTCTGCGCTCCCAGATTCTGTCCTTTCACCATTTCTTAAATTCCATGAGATCTGTAACTCCGATTGGGCTGAAATTTTAACACGATTTTTATCTGGATATTAGCTTTCTTGCGGCGAAAGAAGGGCACCAACCGCCTTAAGGAGTGGCCACAAGGGTCAGGGGCGCGCCCTACCCCCTAGGGCGCGCCCCCCATCCTTGTGGGCCCCTCGGGCATCGTCTCACGTTGATTCTTTTTCCCAAAAATCACATATATTCCAAAAAAAAACTCCGTAAGTTTTTATCCCGTTTGGACTCCGTTTGATATGGATTTTCCACGAAACAAAAAGCATGCAACAAACAGGAACTGGCACTTGGCACTAGATCAATATGTTAGTCCCAAATATAGTATACAAAGTTGCCAAAAGTATGTAAAAGTTGTAGAATATTGGCATGGAAAAAACAAAAATTATAGATACGACAGAGACGTATCATTCCCCTTCTGTCACTGGGATCAAGCACCGTAAGATCGAACCCATCACAAAGCACATCTTCCCATTGCAAGATGAATAGATCAAGTTGGCCAAACAAAACACAAATATCGGAGAAGAAATACGAGGCTACAAGAAATCTTGCATATAAGAGATCAAAGAAGACTCAAATAACTTTCATGGATATAAAAAGATAGATTCGATTATAAACTCAAAGTTCATTGGATCCCAACAAACACACCGCAAAAAGAGTTACATCATATGGATCTCCTAGAGACCATTGTATTGATAATCAAAAGAGAGATAGGAAGCCATCTAGCTACTAACTACGGACCCGTAGGTCTACAAAGAAGTACTCACGCATCATCGGAGAGGCACCAATGAACTTGATGAACCCCTCTGTGATGGTGTCTAGATTGGATCTGGTGGTTCTAGAACTTGCGGCGGCTGGAATTGATTTTCGTCGACTCCCCTAGGGTTTCTAGAATATTGGGTTATTTATAGAGCGAAGAGGCGGTGCGGGAGGCCACTGAGGTGGGCACAACCCACCTGGGCGCGCCTTGATACGTCCATTTTGCATCATGCTTTTATATTGATATTTATTGCATTATGGGATGTTATTACATATTATATCACATCTCAATATGTATGCCTTTTCTCTTTTATCTTACTAGGTTTGCATGAAGAGGGAGAATGTTGGCAGCTGGAATTCTGGACTGGAAAAGGATCAAAATATTGGAGACCTATTCTGCACAACTCCAAAAGTCCTGAAACTTCACGGGAGCAAGTTTTGGAATATGTAAAAAATATTGGGAGAAGAAAGCACCGGAGGGGGCCACCATCCAGCCACAAGGTTGGAGGGCGCGCCCCCCGTCCTTGTGGCCCCCCTGGCAGGCCTCGGACTCCCATCTTTTGCTATATGGTGTGTTTTGACCTGGAAAAAATAATAAGGAAGCTTTCGGGACGAAGCGCCGCGGTCTCGAGGCGGAACGTGGGCGAAACCAATCTAAGGCTCCCGCGGGGCTGTTCTTCCGGGGACACTTCCCTCTCGGAGGGGGAAATCGAAGCCATCGTCATCACCAATGATCCTCTCATCGAGAGGGGGTCAATCTCCATCAACATCTTCACCAGCACCATCTCCTCTCAAACCCTAGTTCATCTCTTGTATCCGATATTTGTCTCAAAACCTCAGATTGGTACATGTGGGTTGCTAGTAGTGTTGATTACTCCTTGTAGTTGATGCTAGTTGGTTTATTCGGTGGAAGATCATATGTTCAGATCCATAATGCTATTCAATACCCCTCTGATTATGAACATGAATATGCTTTTTGAGTAGTGCTACTTCTCGAGCATGCGTTGCATTCCCTCGAAGAGGAAAGGGAGATGCAGCACAGTAGTGTAAGTATTTCCCTTAGTTTTTGAGAACCAAGGTATCAATCCAGTAGGAGACCACGCACGAGTCCCTCGCACCTGCACAAACAAATAAGAACTTCGCAGCCAACGTGATAAGGGGTTGTCAATCCCTTTATGGTCACATACGAAAGTGAGATCTGATAGAGATGATAGTTTATATTTTTGGTATTTTTGTTTATAAGAACAGAAAGTAAAGGCAGAAAAAGTAAAGTAGATGTAGATTGATATGTTGAGAATAGACATGGGGGCCATAGTGTTCTCTAGTGGCTTCTCTCATGATAGCGATATTCTACGGCGCGTAAACAAATTACTGTCGAGCAATTGATAGAAAAGCGAATAATTATGAGAGTATCTAGGCATGATCATTGTATATAGGCATCACATCCGAGACAAGTAAACCGACCTCTGCCTGCATCTACTACTATTACTCCACACATCAACCGCTATCCAGCATGCATCTAGTGTATTGAGTTCATAAGAACAGAGTAACGCCTTAAGCAAGATGACATGATGTAGAGGGATAAACTGAAGAAATATGATATAAACCCCATCTTTTTATCCTCGATGGCAACAATACAATACATGCCTTGCAGCCCCTACTGTCACTGGGAAAGGACACCGCAAGATTGAACCCAAAGCCAAGCACTTCTCCCATTGCAAGAACTATAGATCTAGTAGGCCAAACCAAACAAATAATTCGAAGAGACTTGCAAGGATATTATGAGCACACATAAAGAGTTCAGAAAAGAACCAAATATTTCTCCTAGATAATCTTGATCATAAACTCACAATTCATTGGATCTCGACAAACACACCGCAAAAAGAGATTGCATCGAATAGATCTCCTCGAAGACCAAGGAGAACTTTGTATTGAGATCCAAAGAGAGAGAAGAAGCCATCTAGATACTAGCTATGGACCCGAAGGTCTGTGGTAAACTACTCACAACTCATGGTGAGGGCGAAGATGATGATGTAGAAGCACTCTGTGATGGATCCCCCTCCGGTGGAGGTCCGGAACAGGCTCCAAGATGGGATCTCGCGGTAACAAAAGGTTACGGCGGTGGAACTAGGGTTTTCTCTCCTCTTCTGATGGTTTCGGGGTACGTAGCCTTATATAGGAGGAAGGAGGACACCGGGGGCCTCAGGAGGGACCCACGAGGCAGGGGGCGCGCCCTGGGCAGGGGGGCGCGCCCCTACCCTCATGGGCACCTCGTGGCCCCTACTCCGTGCTTCTCAAGTCTCCCGTGCGTGATTTTCTCCAAAAATATCTCTCCCGAATGTTCATTCCGTTTGGACTCCGTTTGATATTCCTTTACAGCAAAACCCTGAGACAGGCAAAAACCAGCAATCTGGACTGGGCCTTTGGGTTAGTAGGTTGGTCCCAAAAATAATATAAAAGTGTATGACAAAGCCCATTAAACATCCAAAACATCATAAATAATAGCATGGAACAATCAAAAATTATAGAAACGTTGGAGACGTATCAAGAATCCCCAAGCTTAATTCCTGCTCGTCCTCGAGTAGGTAAATGATAAAAACAGAAATTTTGATGTGGAATGCTAACCAACATAGTTTTTCAATGTAATTCTCTTAATTGTGGCATTAATGTTCAGATCTGAAAGATTCAAGATAAAATTCTATATTGACATAAGAAATAATAATACTTCAAGCATACTAACAAAGCAATCATGTCTTCTCAAAATACTATGGCTAAAGAAAGTTATCCCTACAAAATCATATAGTCTGGCTATGCTCCCTCTTCATCACACAAAATATTCATATCATGCACAACCCCGATTTCAGCCAAGCACTTGTTTTCATACTCTATTCTTTCAAACCTTTCAACTTTCACGCAATACATGAGCGTGAGCCATGGACATAGCACTATGGGTGGAATAGAGAGGTGGTTGTGGAGAAGACAAAAAGGAGGGATATAGTCTCACATCAACTAGGCGTATCAACGGGCTATGGAGATGCCCATCAATAGATATCAATGTGAGTGAGTAGGGATTGCCATGCAACGGATGCACTACAGCTAAATATGTATGAAAGCTCAACAAAAAAAACTAGTGGGTGTGCATCCAACTTGCTTGCTCACGAAGACCTAGGGCATTTGAGGAAGCCCATCATTGGAATATACAGGCCAAGTTCTATAACGAAAATTCCCACTAGTATATAAAGTGACTAAGCATGAGACTCTCTACAATGAAGAACATGGTGCTACTTTGAAGCACAAGTGTGGAAAAAGAGATAGTAGCAATTGTCCCTTTTTTATTTTCCTTTTTTTCTTTTTTTTGGCCTTTCTTTTTTTTCTTTGGCCTTTCTTTTTTTTATCTTTTTTTTGTGGAGGGGCTTTATTGATTTAGCCTTTCCTCCCATGGGACAATGCTCTAATAATGATAATCATCACACTTTCATTACAACTCGATACTACAACAAAGTATGACTCTATATGAATGCCTCCGGCGGTGTACCGAGATGTGCAATGAAACAAGAGTGACATGTATGCAAAAATTATGCATGGTGGCTTTGCCACAAATACGATGTCAACTACATGATCATGCATGGCAATATGACAATATGATGTGTGTCATATGAACGGAACGGTGGAAAGTTGCATGGCAATATATCTCGGAATGGCTACAGAAATGCCATGATAGGTAGGTATGGTGGCTGTTTTGAGGAATAATATGGTGGCTGTTTTGAGGAAGGATATAGAGTGGGTGTATGGTACCGGCGAAAGTTGCGCGATACAAGAGAGGCTAGCAACGGTGGAAGGGTGAGAGTGCGTATAATCCATGGACTCAACATTAGTCATAAGAACTCATATCCTTATTGCAAAAATCTACGAGTCATCAAAACAAAGCAATCAACGCATGCTCCTAGGGGGGAGGTTGGTAGGAGTTAACCATCACGCGCCCTCGACCTCCACACAAAGGTTGGCACTTTACAAATACCTCATGCTCTAACTTTGTCACATAGCGGTTCACTATACGTGCATGCTACGGGAATCACTAACCTTAACACAAGTATTTCTCAATTTCATAATAACTCCACTAGCATGACTCTAATATCACTATCCTCATATCTCAAAACATTTATCAAGCATCCAACTTCTCATCATATTCAATGCACTTAATGTGAAAGTTTTTACTACATTGATATTGGATGTCTATCATGTGAAGACTAGTTTTATAGCCTAAACACATTATCGTGCTGTTTTAATAGACTCTCAAATAGATATAAGTGAATCATGAGAGTTCAACAATTTCTTCAAAATATTATCACCAATGTGCTCTAAAAGATATAAGTGAAGGACTAGAGCAAAAACTATTCAACTCAAAAGATATAAGTGAAGCACATAGAGTGTTCTAACAATTCCTAGGCCATATTTAACTCTCTCAAATAGTAATTGTGGCAAAATAACAAGCAAAGACTCAAATTATACAAGGCGCTCCAAGGAAAACACATATCATGTGGTGAATAAAAATATAGCTCCATGTATAGTTACCGATGGATGAAGATGAAAGAGGGGATGCCTTCCCGGGGCATCCCCAAGCTTAGGCTTTTGATTGTCCTTGAATTTTACTTGGGGTGCCATGGGCATCCCCAAGCTTAGGCCCTTGCTACTCTTTGTTCCATAGTCCATCAAAGCAATACTCAAAACTTGAAAACTTCACAACACAAAATTTAGACAAAAATCTCGTGAGCTCCGTTAGTATAAGAAAGCAAACCACTACTCAAAGGTACTGCAATTAATCATTGTTTGTTTATATTGGTGTTAAACCTAGTGTATTCCAACTTCTCTGTGGTTCATACCTCACAATATTACTCATAGATGCATTGAAATAAGCAAACAACACACGAAAAACAGAATCTGTCCAAAACAGAACAGTCTGTAGTAATCTGCAGGTTTCGCATACTTCTGTAACTCCAAAAAATTCAAACTAAATTGTTAAACGTGAGGAATTTGTCTATCAATCATCTGCAAAAATAATCAACTAAATAGCACGCTCCAGTAAAATCTGATGACCATTCTAGCGAACGCTAACGATTCTATTTTTCACAGCAAGATCATATAAACTTCACACAAGTCTTCCCAAAGGTTCTACTTGGCACAAACACTAAACAAAACATGAAACCACATCTAAATAGAAGTTAGATGAAATATTTATTCCTAAACAGAAGCAAAAACAAAAAAATGGGTTGCCTCCCAACAAGCGCTATCGTTTAACGCCCCTAGCTAGGCTTGAGAATTCAATGGTGCTCACATGAAAGATAAGAATTGAAGCACAAAGAGAGCATCATAAAGCATGTGAAAATCACATCTAAGTCTAACATACTTCCTATGCATAGGCATTTTATGAGCAAACAAATTATCAAGGCAATCAATGTCTAGCATATGCAAGGAAGAAGAAAGAAACAAGATCAATCTCAACCTGTACAGAGGTAATTTAGTAACATGAAGATTCCTACAACCATATTTTCCTCTCTCATAATAATTGCATGTAGGATCATAAGCAAATTCAAAAATATAGCTATCACAAAACATATTCTCAACACAATCCATATGCATACGAAGTTGACACTCTTCCAAAATAGTGGGAGCAACATTAACTAAAGTCATGACCTCTCCAAACCCACTTTTATCAAAAAAATCATAAGATTGAATATTCTCCAAATATGTGGGATCTAAAGTTGACACTCTTCCAAACCCACTTTTAATATTATTACAAACATTATTATCAATCTCATATTCATCATGGGGCATAAATAAATTTTCAAGATCATAAGAAACATCACCCCAATCAGGATCATTGCAACAAGTAATGGGCATAGCAAAATAAGCATCCCCAAGCTTAGGGCTTTGCATATCATTAGCACAATTGTCATCAATATAATTTATAGTAACATCATTGCAATCATGCTTTTTACTCAAGGAGCTATCGTGAATCACTTTATAGTTTTCTTTCAATACTTCATCACAATTTTCAGACTCATAAATTTCAAGCAAAACCTCATAAAGATAATCTAGTGCACACAGCTCACTAGCAATAGGTTCAACATAATTGGATCTCTTAAAGAGATTAGCAAGTGGATGCAGATCCATACTTTAGAAAGCAAAGATGCAAGCTAATTGAGGGCACATAGCAACACAAGCAAACAAGAGGCAAGCAAACGGTAAACACACGGCAAAAGAAGGGCGAATAAAATGGCAAGGGTGAAGTGGGGGAGAGGAAAACGAGAGGCAAAAAATGTAATGCGAAGGATAAGGGTTTGTGATAGGTACTTTGTATATGACTTTTGCGTAAGCCTCCCCAGCAACGGCGCCAGAAATTCTTCTTGCTACTTCTCGAGCTTGCGTTATATTCCAACGAAGAGGAAAGGGAGATGCAGCACAGTAGCATAAGTATTTCCCTCAGTTTTTGAGAACCAAGGTATCAATCCAGTAGGAGACCACGCGCGAGTCCCTCGCACCTGCACAAACATATAAGAACTTCGCAGCCAATGCGATAAGGGGTTGTCAATCCCTTTACGGTCACTTACGAAAGTGAGATCTGATAGAGATGATAGTTTATATTTTTGGTATTTTTGTTTATAAGAACAGAAAGTAAAAGCGGAAAAAGTAAAGTAGATGTAGATTGATATGTTGAGAATAGACCCGAGGGCCATAGTGTTCTCTAGTGGCTTCTCTCATGATAGCGATATTCTACGACGGGTAAACAAATTATTATCGAGCAATTGATAGAAAAGCGAATAATTATGAGACTATCTAGGCATGATCATTGTATATAGGCATCACGTCCGAGACAAGTAGACCGACTCCTGCCTGCATCTACTACTATTACTCCACACATCGACCGCTATCCAGCATGCATCTAGTGTATTAAGTTCATAAGAACAGAGTAACGCCTTAAGCAAGATGACGTGATGTAGAGGGATAAACTTGATACGTCTCCAACGTATCTATAATTTTTTATTGTTCCATGCTATTATTTATGAAGTCTTGGATGTTTAATGGGCTATATCATTCACTTTTATATCATTTTTGGGACTAACCTACTAACCCAAAGGCCTAGTCCAGATTGCTGTTTTTTGCCTATTTCAGGGTTTTGCAGAAAAGGAATATCAAACGGAATCCAAACAGAATGAAACCTTCGCGAGAGATATTTTTGGAGAAAATCACGCCCAGGAAGCTTGAGAACCACGTCAGAGGATCGAGGAGCCACCCTCGAGGGTGGGGGGCGTGCCCCCCTTCCCAAGGCGCGCCCCCTGCCTCGGGGCCTCCTCGTGTGGCCCCCGGTGCCCTCCTACTTCCTATATAAGTCCACGTACCCCAGAAACTCCATACGCAGAGAGAAAACCCTAATTCCACCGCCGTGGCTTCTGTTCCCGTGGAGATCCCATCTTGGAGCCTGTTCCGGAGCTCCACTGGAGGAGGTTCCATCACAGAGGCCTTCATCATCATCATCATCGCCCTCACCATGAGTTGTGAGTAGTTTACCACAGACCTTCGGGTCCATAGCTAGTATCTAGATGGCTTCTTCTCTCTCTCCGGATCTCAATACAAAGTTCTCCTTGGTCTTCGAGGAGATCTATTCGATGTAATCTCTTTTAGCGGTGTGTTCGTCGAAATCCGATGAATTGTGAGTCTTTGATCAAGGTTATCTATGAAAGATATTTGGTTCTTCTCTGAACTTTTTATGTGTGCTCATAATATCCTTGCAAGTCTCTTCAAATTATTGGTTTGGTTTGGCCTACTAGATCTATAGTTCTTGCAATGGGAGAAGTTCTTGGCTTTGGGTTCAATCTTGCGGTATCCTTTCCCCGTACAGTAGGGGCAGCAAGGCATGTATTGTATTGTTGCCATCGAGGATAAAAAGATGGGGTTTATATCATATTGCTTGAGTTTATCCCTCTACATCATGTCATCTTGCTTAAAGCGTTACTCTGTTCGTATGAACTCAATACACTAGATGCATGCTGAATAGTGGTCGATGTGTGGAGTAATAGTAGTAGATGCAGGCAGGAGTCGGTCTACTTGTCTCGGACATGATGCCTATATACAATGATCATGCCTAGATAGTCTCATAATTATTCGCTCTTCTATCAATTGCTCGACGGTAATTTGTTTACCCGTCGTAGAATATCGCTATCATGAGAGAAGTCACTAGAGAAAACTATGGCCCCCGGGTCTATTCTCAACATATCAATCTACATCTACTTTACTTTTACCGCTTTTATTTGTTGTTTTATTAAACCAAAAATACCAAAATAAACTAGCATCTCTATCAGATCTCACTCTCGTAAGTGACCGTAAAGGGATTGACAACCCCTTATCGCGTTGGCTGCGAAGTTCTTATTTGTTTGTGCAGGTGCGAGGGACTCGCGCGTGGTCTCCTACTGGATTGGTACCTTGGTTCTCAAAAACTGAGGGAAATACTTATGCTACTGTGTTGCATCTCCCTTTCCTCTTTGAGGGAATACAACGCAAGATCAAGAGGTAGCAAGAAGAATTTCTGGCACCGTTGCCGGGGAGGCTTACGCAAAAGTCATATACCAAGTACCTATCACAAACCCTTATCCTTCGCATTACATTTATTTGCCTCTCGTTTTCCTCTCCCCCACTTCACCCTTGCCGTTTTATTTGCCCTTCTTCTGTCGTGTGTTTTTTGTTCGCTTGCTTCTTGTTTGCTTGTGTGTGTTGGATTCCTTGCTTGTCACTATGGCTCAGAACAATACCAAATTGTGTGACTTCTCCAATACCAACAACAATGACTTTGTTAGCACTCCGATTGCTCCTATTACCGATGCTGAATCTTGTGAGATCAATGCTGCTTTGTTGAATCTTGTCATGAAAGATCAATTCTCCGGCCTTCCTAGTGAAGATGCCGCTACCCATCTAAACAACTTTGTTGATTTTTGTGATATGCAAAAGAAAAGGGATACGCATAACGATATTGTTAAATTGAAGTTATTTACGTTTTCACTTAGAGATCGTGCTAAAACTTGGTTCTCCTCTTTGCCTAGAAATAGTATTGATTCGTGGAATAAGTGCAAAGATGCTTTATCTCTAAGTATTTCCCACCTGCTAAGATAATCTCTCTTAGAAACGATATTATGAATTTTAAGCAACTAGATCATGAGCATGTTGCACAAGCTTGGGAGAGAATGAAATTGATGATACGTAATTGCCCTACACATGGTTTGAATCTATGGATGATTATTCAGAACTTTTATGCTCGCTTGAATTTTGCTTCTAGAAATCTTTTAGATTCGGCCGCCGGAGGCACTTTCATGGAAACCACCTTAGGAGAAGCTACCAAACTCCTAGATAATATTATGGTTAATTATTCTCAATGGCACACCGAAAGATCTACTAGTAAAAAAGTGCATGCTATCGAAGAAATTAGTGTTTTGAGTGGAAAGATGGATGAACTTATGAAATTGTTTGCTGCTAAGAGTGCTTCTTCTGATCCTAGTGGTATGCCTTTGTCCACTTTGATTGAGAATAACAATGAATCTTTGGATGTGAATTTTGTTGGTAGGAATAATTTTGGTAACAATGCTTATAGAGGTAATTTTAATCCTAGGCCTTTTCCTAGTAATTCCTCTAATAATTATGGTAATTCCTACAACAACTCTTATGGAAAGATGCCTTCTGAATTTGAAACTAGTGTTAAAGAGTTTATGATCTCGCAAAAGAATTTCAATGCTTTGCTTTAAGAGAAATTGCTTAAGGTTGATGAATTGGCTAGAAGTGTGGATAGAATTACTCTTGATGTTGATTCTTTGAAACTTAGATCTATCTCACCTAAGAATGATATCAATGAGTCTCTCAAAGCCATGAGAATTTCCATTGATGAATGCAAAGAAAGAACCGCTAGAATGCGCTAAAAGAGAAGATTATATTAAATTGTGTTCTTCTAGTTACCATGAAAATAAAGATGAAGATCTGAAAGTTATTGATGTGTCTCCTGTTAGATACTTGTTTTCTAGTATTAATCTTGATGAGAATAGGATTGGAGATGATTCTGCCTTAAGGTGTCCCAATGATTCAGAGTTTTCAGATCTTGATGCTAAAGTTGCTAAAAGTGGGAGTGAAGAGATTAAAACTTTGCATAGTGATGAACCCGCTACTTTGGATTTCAAGGGATTCAATTATGATAATTGCTCTTTGATTGATTGTATTTCCTTGTTGCAATCCGTGCTAAATTCTTTGCATTCTTATAGTCAAAATAAAGCTTTCACTAAACATATAGTTGATGCTTTGATGCAATCTTATAAAGAAAAACTTGAGTTGGAAGTCTCTATACCTAGAAAGCTTTATGATGAGTGGGAACCTACTATAAAAATAAAAATAAAAGATCATGAATGCTATGCTTTGTGTGATTTGGGTGCAAGTGTCTCCACTATCCCAAAAACTTTGTGTGATTTGCTAGGGTTCCATGAGCTTGATGATTGTTCTTTAAATTTTCATCTTGCGGATTCCACTATTAAGAAACCTATGGGAAGAATTAATGATGTTATTATTGTTGCCAATGGGAATTATGTGCCCATAGATTTCATTGTTCTTGATATAGATTGCAATCCTTCATGTCCTATTATTCTTGGTAGACCTTTCCTTAGAACGATGGGTGCAATTATTGATATGAAGGAAGGAAATATTAGATTCCAATTTCCATTAAGGAAAGGTATGGAGCACTTTCCTAGAAAGAAAAGAAAATTACCATATGAATCTATCATGAGAGCCACTTATGGATTGCCTTCCAAAGATGACAATACCTAGATCTATCTTGTATCGTGCCTAGCTAGGGTCGTAAAACGATAGCGCTTGTTGGGAGGCAACCCAAATTTGTGTTTTTTTATTTTTGTTGCTGTTAGGAAATAAATATTGCATCTAGCCTCTGATTATATGTGGTTTCATGTTTTGTTTAGTGTTTGTGCCAAGTAGAACCTTTGGGAAGACTTGTGTGAAGTTTATATGATCTTGCTGTGAAAAACAGAATCGTTAGCGCTCGCTAAAGTAGTCGTGGGATTTTACTGGTGCGTGATTTTTAGTTGATTATTTTTTCTGCTGATTGGTAGACAAATTGCGCAAATTTACCAATTTATTTTGAATTTTTTGGAGTTCCAGAAGTAGGCGAACCCTGCAGATTACTACAGACTGTTCTGTCTTTGATAGATTCTGTTATTCGTGTGTTGTTTGCTTATTCCAATGCATCTATGAGTAATATTGGAGGATATGAACCATAGAGAACTTGGAGTACAGTAGATTTAACACCAATATAAACAAAGAATGAATTCATTGCTGTACCTTTGAGTAGTGGTTTGCTTTCTCATACTAACGGAGCTCACAAGAATTTTTGTCTAAGTTTTGTGTTGTGAAGTTTTCAAGTTTTGAGTATTGCTTTGATGGACTATGGAACAAGGAGTAGCAAAGGCCTAAGCTTGGGGATGCCCATGGAACCCCAAGTAAATTCAAGATAATCAAAAACCTAAGCTTGGGGATGCCCCGGGAAGGCATCCCCTCTTTCGTCTTCATCCATCGGTAACTATACTTGGAGCTATATTTTTATTCGCAACATGATATGTGTTTTGCTTGGAGCGTCTTGTATAATTTGAGTATTTGATTGTTAGTTTGCCACAATCATCCTTGCTGGACACATCTATTTGAGAGAGTTAAATATGTCCTAGAAATTATTAGAACACTCTATGTGCTTCACTTGTATCTTTTGAGTTGAATAGTTTTTGCTCTAGCGCTTCACTTATATCTTTTAGAGCATGGTGGTGGTAATATTTTGTAGAAATTGTTGAACTCTCATGATTCACTTATATCTATTTGAGAGTCTATTAAAACAGCATGGTAAAGTGTTTAGGCTAAAGAAACTAGTCTTCACATGATAAACATCCAATGTCAATGTAGTAAAAAAATTCACACCAAGTGAATTGAATAGAATGAGATGTTGGATGCTTGATAATTGTTTTGAGATATGAGGATAGTGATATTAGAGTCATGCTAGTGGATTTATTATGAAATTGAGAAATACTTGTGTTAAGGTTAGTGATTCCCGTATCATGCACGTATGGTGAACCGCTATGTGACGAAGTTAGAGCATGTGGTATTTGTAGAGTGCCAACCTTTGTGTGGAGGTCGGGGGCACGCGATGGTTAACTCCTACCAACCTCCCCCCTAGGAGAATGCGTTGATTGCTTTTTTTATGACTCGTAGATTTTTACAATAAGTATATGAGTTCTTATGACTAATGTTGAGTCCAGGGATTATACGCACTCGCACCCTTCCACCATTGCTAGCCTCTCCTGTACCGCGCAACTTTTGCGGTGCCATAAACCCACTATATATCCTTCCACAAAACAGCCACCATATTGTTCCTCAAAATAGCCACCATACCTACCTATCATGGCATTTCCATAGCCATTCCAAGATATATTGCCATGCAACTTTCCACGTTCCATTTATATGACACGCATCATATTGTCATATTGCCATGCATGATCATGTAGTTGACATCGTATTTGTGGCAAAACCACCATGCATAACTTCATACATGTCACTCTTGTTTCATTGCACATACCGGTACATCGCCGGAGGCATTCATATAGAGTCATACTTTGTTGTAGTATCGAGTTGTAATATCGTGTTGTAATGAAAGTGTGATGATCATCATTATTAGAGCATTGTCCCATGGGAGGAAAGGCTGAATCTGTAAAGCCCCTCCGCAAAAAAAAAGAAAAAAAAGTCCAAAGAAAAAAGAAAGGCCCAAAAAAAGGAAAAAAAGAAAAAAAGAAAAGAAAAAAGGGACAATTGCTACTATCTTTTTCCACACTTGTTCTTCGAAGTAGCACCATGTTCTTCGTTGTAGAGAGTCTCATGTTTAGTCACTTTCATATACTAGTGGGAATTATCAATATAGAACTTGGCTTGTATATTCCAACGATGGGCTTCCTCAAATGCCCTAGGTATTCGTGAGCAAGCAAGTTGGATGCACACCTACTAGTTTATTTTGTTGATCTTTCATTCAGATTTAGCTCTAGTGCATCTGTTGCATGGCAATCCCTACTCACTCACATTGATATCTATTGATGGGCATCTCCATAGCCCATTGATACGCCTAGTTGATGTGAGACTATCTCCCTCCTTTTTGTATTCTCCACAACTACCTCTATTCCACCCATAGTGCTATATCCATGGCTCACGCTCATGTATTTTTTTTGACACACTGAAAACAGCAGGAGAGTCTCCTACTGTCCTTTTTCCATTATATATGCCATGGGTGCTAACCAAAGATTGGCACCCAAAAGCTAGTATTTACATTTTACAAAACAGGGCTGTCACCAGCGCGAAAAGAACTCAGAAAAAGAGAAATGTGTTTAGATAGAAAGAGAGTTGCTAAAGTCTCTCAAGAAAGCTAGGTTTTGAGGGTTGATCCTATATCCTAATATCACCAAGTCTTCCTTTAATCTCCTCAACCAGTCTACATGCGTGGCAACCACCCCTTCAAAGATCTCATTATTCCTTAGTTTCTAAATGTTCCAAGCTGCCAATATGGTTATATCCTTAAAAAGAGGTCCATGCCACTCAGCTTTTGCCGTGTCAAAGATGTTTTGCAAGTCCTGTTGATCACCCCAGTTTATACCCACAGCATCCCAGCATTTCACTGCGAATGGGCAGTCGTAAAACAAATGTTTGTTCGTTTCAACCACCCCCGAGTTGCACATAGGACAATTATGATCATCCCCAATGTCAAAATGCCGTCGTAGAAGGAGGTCTCTAGTGTTCACCCGATCATTCAACATCAACCACGCGAAAACCTTGTGCCTCATGATGCATTTAGTTTTCCATATGGAGGTGATGTATTGTGGGGCCGTGATGTTTTTGAAAACATAGTCATAAAACTTCTTAGGCTTGAATTTCGCATCTCCCCAGCACATGATCCATTCATCAGTTTACATTGGAGTCAAAACCAGTCCAGCCAACACCTGTTGCAAATCGTTCAGTTCTTCTCGGGCTTCCAACGATAAAGGGAGCATGAAGTTACCCACTGCCGTATCATTATGGTAGAATGGAGCCAAAGAGATGTCTTCATCAAGCGCAAACGAGAAAAGATGATCGTGAGTTTCTGCCAAAGGTGTTTCATTAATCCACACATCCTTCCAGAGTAGAATCGTGTCACCCGCAGCTGGCACACAAGTGGTGATACCTCTGTAGATGTCCATTAGGGAAAATATATCACGCCACCAAAACGATCCACACGCTGGCCTAGCATGCGGGGGTGTTTCATCATAGTAAGCATTCCAGACCATCAAAACCCAAGGAGTGTCATGCTTATGAATGAATTTATGTATGTATTTGAGCAACAGGGCTTTATTTTGAATCTTGAGGTCAAGAATCCCCAATCCTCCTTTGTTTTTTGGTCTACAAACCATATCCCAAGCAGCCAAAGAATTGGTTCTTGCTTCTCTATCGATCTCTTTTCTCCAAAGACAGTGCCTCCTCGCACGATCAAAAATGTCAATCAGCCTCAGCGGTAACTTGAGCACACACATCGCAAAGGACAGCAGCGACGACAAAGCCGAGTTAAAGAGCTGGACTCGCTCACCATAAGACAACCAGATGGCAGTCGCTATCAATCTTCTCTCTATCTTGTCTACCAGAGGCATTAAATCCCTGACAGTTGGCCTGGTAGTTCCAAGCGGTAGCCCTAGATAGGTAAAAGGCATCGAACCCACCTGACAACCCAAATCACGAGCTAGTTCTGCTGTTTTACTTATACTTACATTTATCGGCATTAACTGCGATTTGGAGTAGTTGATTTTCAGTCCTGTCGCTCGGGCATACGGATCCAAAATCTGCTTGACAGTATTCAACTCCCGCGGTTCTGCCGGCGGCACGATCAACGTGTCATCCGCGTATTGAATCACAGGGTAATCCTCAGAGTCAGGTTGAGGTATGGGGAGTGTGATGCGACCTTCTCTCCAGGCCTTATTGATCATAGATTGTAGCAAATCTGCCGCAAGCACAAAAAGTAGGGGCGACACAGGATCTCCTTGTTTCACCCCACGTTTACACTTAAACTCTATACCAGGAATCCCATTTAGGAGAATAGATGATGATCCAGACTGTAGGATATTTTGCATCCACATACACCACCTATCATCAAAGCCTTTACATTGAAGCATTTTCAAGATGAAAGAATGGTCCATTGTGTCAAACGCCTTCTCAAAGTCTAGTTTTAGGATCACAATCTCTCTGCCCGAATTTTTGCACTGATGTAAGTATTCAAAAGCCCAGCCCAGGCAATCTTGTATTGTCCTTGTTTTAATGAAACCATATTGATTTCTGTGAACTACTTGGAGGATCCGTCGTTGTAAACGTTCAGCAAGAATTTTAGTAAGCACTTTGAGCACACAATTCATCAAAGAGATGGGCCTGTAATCATTTACCGATTCAGGTACTAGCTTTTTGGGGATCAGTGTAATGAGGGAGGTATTGATGCATTGTAAATTAAGTCCTCCAGCCCAAAATTCCTCTGTCAACCTATAGAAGTCCTCTTTTATAATATCCCAGGATATTTTTAGGAAGAAACCGTTGAATCCATCGGGCCCCGGCGCCTGATCAGCTGGAATGATTTTGATTATATGGTCTACCTCCTCCTTTGAAAAAGGCAAAGATAAGTCCCCCAGATCGGGGCACTTTAGAACGATGTCAGCAAGTTCGAAGTCATAGATTGGGGGCGTGGAAACTCCCATCCGGCTCTTGAAACATGTAAGAAAAGCACTTGCTTTTTCATCATGATTTTCGATCACACGGCCATCTGCCAATACCAAATTAGCAATAGAGTTTCTCCTTAATCAATCTCACGCTCATGTATTGTGTGGAAGTTGAAAGGTTTCAAAAGATAGAGTATGAAAACAAATGCTTGGCTGAAATCGGGGTTGTACATGATATGAAAATTTGGTGTGATAACGAGGGAGCATAGCCAACACTATATGATTTTGTAGGGATAACTTTCTTTAGCCATGGTATTTTGAGAAGACATGATTGCTTTGTTAGTATTGCTTGAAGTATTGTTATTTCTTATGTCAATATAAACTTTTATCTTGAATCTTTCAGATGTGAACATTCATGCCACAATTAAGAGAATTACATTTAAAAACTATATTGGTTAGCATTCCACATCAAAAATTCTTTCTTTATCATTTACCTACTCGAGGACGAGCAGGAATTAAGCTTCGGGATGCTTGATACGTCTCCAACGTATCTATAATTTTTTATTGTTCCATGCTATTATTTATGAAGTCTTGGATGTTTAATGGGCTTTATCATTCACTTTTATATCATTTTTGGGACTAACCTACTAACCCAAAGGCCCAGTCCAAATTGTTGTTTTTTGCCTATTTCAGGGTTTTGCAGAAAAGGAATATCAAACGGAGTCCAAACGGAATGAAACCTTCGCGAGAGATATTTTTGGAGAAAATCACGCCCAGGAAGCTTGAGAACCACATCAGAGGATTGAGCAGCCGCCCACCAGGGTGGGAGGCGCGCCCCCTTCCCAGGGCGCGCCCCCCTGCCTCGAGGCCTCCTCGTGTGGCCCTCGGTGCCCT
The DNA here is from genome assembly GCA_902687465.1 of Secale cereale. Lineage (NCBI taxonomy): Eukaryota > Viridiplantae > Streptophyta > Magnoliopsida > Poales > Poaceae > Secale > Secale cereale. The sequence goes on along the minus strand of LR738710.1, from coordinate 166,774,335 downwards.
CCTTCTTCCTATATAAGTCCATGTACCCCAGAAACTCCATACGCAGAGAGAAAACCCTAATTCCACCGTCGTAGCTTCTTTTCCCGTGGAGATCCCATCTTGGAGCCTATTCCGGAGCTCCATCGGAGGGGGATCCATCACGGAGGCCTTCTTCATCATCATCATCGCCCTCACCATGAGTTGTGAGTAGTTTACCACAGACCTTCGGGTCCATAGCTAGTATCTAGATGGCTTCTTCTCTCTCTCTGGATCTCAATACAAAGTTCTCCTTGGTCTTCGAGGAGATCTATTCGATGTAATCTCTTTTTGCAGTGTGTTTGTCGAGATCCGATGAATTGTGATTTTATGATCAAGGTTACCTATGAAAGATATTTGGTTCTTCCCTGAACTTTTTATGTGTGCTCATAATATCCTTGCAAGTCTCTTCGAATTATTGGTTTGGTTTGGCCTACTAGATCTATAGTTCTTGCAATGGAAGAAGTGCTTGGCTTTGGGTTCAATCTTGCGGTGTCCTTTCCCAGTGACAGTAGCGGCAGTAAGGCACGTATTATATAGTTGCCATCGAGAATAAAAAGATGGGGTTTATATCATATTGCTTGTGTTTATCCCTCTACATCATGTCATCTTGCTTAAAGAGTTACTCTGTTCGTATGAACTCAATACACTAGATGCATGCTGGATAGCGGTCGATGTGTGGAGTAATAGTAGTAGATGCAGGCAGGAGTCGGTTTACTTGTCTCGAACGTGATCCCTATATACAATGATCATGCCTAGATAGTCTCATAATTATTCGCTCTTCTATCAATTGCTCGACAGTAATTTGTTTACTCGCCATAGAATATCGCTATCATGAGAGAAGTCACTAGAGAAAACTATGGCCCCCGGGTCTATTCTCAACATATAGATCTACATATGCTTTACTTTTACCGCTTTTATTTGTTGTTTTATTAAACCAAAAATACCAAAAATATAAACTATCATCTCTATCAGATCTCACTCTCGTAAGTGACCGTAAAGAGGTTGACAACCCCTTACCGCGTTGGCTGCGAAGTTCTTATTTATTTGTGCAGGTGCGAGGGACTCGTGCGTGGTCTCCTACTGGATTGATACCTTGGTTCTCAAAAACTGAGTGAAATACTTACGCTACTGTGCTGCATCTCCCTTTCCTCTTCGAGGGAATACAACGCAAGCTCAAGAGGTAGCAAAACTCAAGCAATATGATATAAACCCCATATTTTTATCCTCGATGGCAACAATACAATACGTGACTTGCTACCCCTACTGTCACTGGGAAAGGACACCGCAAGATTGAACCCAAAGCCAAGCACTTCTCCCATTGCAAGAACTATAGATCTAGTAGGCCAAACCAGACCAATAATTCAAAGAGACTTGCAAGGATATTATGAGCACACGTAAAGAGTTCAGAAAAGAACCAAATATTTCTCATAGATAATCTTGATCATAAACTCACAATTCATCGGATCTCGACAAACACACCGCAAAAAGAGATTACATCGAATAGATCTCCTCGAAGACCGAGGAGAACTTTGTATTGAGATCCAAAGAGAGAGAAGAAGCCATCTAGATACTAGCTATGGACCCGAAGGTCTGTGGTAAACTACTCACAACTCATGGTGAGGGCGAAGATGATGATGTAGAAGCACTCCATGATGGATCCCCCTCCAGCGGAGTTCCGGAATAGGCTCCAAGATGGGATCTCATGGGAACAGAAGGTTACGGCGGTGGAACTAGGGTTTTATCTCCTCTTTTAATGGTTTCGGGGTACGTAGGCTTATATAGGAGGAAGGAGGACACCGAGGGCCTCACGATGGACCCATGAGGCAGGGGGGCGCCCCCCACCCTCGTGGGCACCTCGTGGCCCCTACTCCGTGGTTCTCAAGTCTCCCGTGCGTGGTTTTCTCCAAAAATATCTCTCCCGAAGGTTTCATTCCGTTTGGACTCCGTTTGATACTGCTTTTCTGCAAAACCCTTAAACAGGCAAAAAACAGCAATCTGGACTGGGCCTTTGGGTTAGTAGGTTAGTCCCAAAAATAATATAAAAGTGTATGACAGAGCCCATTAAACATCCAAAACATCATAAATAATAGCATGGAACAATCAAAAATTATAGATACGATGGGAATGTATCAAGTAGTTATGTTTGTTCCTGAGGACATGGGAGAAGTTTTGTTATAAGTAATCATGTGAATTTCGTATTCGTTTGATATTTTGTTGAGATGTATGTTGTCTTTCCTCTAGTGTTGTTATGTGAACGTCGGCTGCATGACACTTCACCATTATTTGGGCCGAGGGGAAGGCATTGGGAAGTAATAAGTAGATGATGGGTTGCTAGAGTGACAGAAGCTTAAACCCTAGTTTATGCGTTGCGTCGTAAGGGGCTGATTTGGATCCATATATATGTTGCATGCTATGGTTAGATTTATCTTAATTCTTATTTCGTAGTTGAGGATGCTTGCGAGAGAGGCTAATCATAAGTGGGAGGCTTGTCCAAGGAAGGGCAGCACCCAAGCACCAGTCCACCCACATATCAAATTATCAAAATAACGACCGCGAATCACATGAGCACGATGAAAACTAACTTGACAACAATTCCCATGTGTCCTTGGGAGCACTTTCATTTATATAAGAGTTCGTTCAGGCTTGTCCTTTGCTATAAAAAGGATTGGGCCACCTTGCTGCACCTTGGTTACTTTCGTTACTCGTTACCCATTACGAATTATTCTATCACACAACTATTTGTTACCGATAATTTCAGTGCTTGCAGAGAATACCTTGCTGAAAACTGCTTGTCATTTCCTTCTGCTCCTCGTTGGTTTCGACACTCTTACTTATTGAAAGGACTATGGTAGATCCCCTATACTTGTGGTTCATCAAGACTCTTTTCTGGCCCCGTTGCCAGGGAGTGAAGCGCCTTTGGTAAGGAAACATTTATATAGTGTGATGAAATTTTCTATCACTTGTTACTATGGAACATAATCTTTTGAGAGGTTTGTTCAGGGTATATTCACCCCGAGCATAGGAGCAAAGAGTTTCCCGTCAACCTACTGCACCTACTGAAAATATTTACTTTGAAATTCCTTTGGGTATGATAGAGAAACTACTAGTTAATCCTTATGCAGGAGATGGAACATTGCATCCCGATTTACACCTAATCTATGTGGATGGAGTTTGTGGATTATTTAAGCTTGCAGGTATGCCCGAGGATGTTGTCAAGAAGAGGGTCTTCCTTTTATCTTTGAAGGGAAAGGCATTGACATGGTATAGGCTATGTGATGATATTGGATCATGGAACTACAACCGATTGAAATTGGAATTTTATCAGAAGTTTTGCCCTATGCATCTAGTTCATCGTGATCGGAATTATATATATAATTTTAGCCTCATGAAGGAGGAAGTATCACTCAAGCTTGGGGGGGGATTAAGTCAATGTTATATTTATGCCCCAATCATGAGATCCCAAGAGAAATTATTATTCAAAAAAATTATGCTCGGCTTTCTCATAATGATCAATCCATGCTCGATACTTCTTGTGTTGGTTCTTTTATGAAGAAGACTATTGAATTCAAATGGGATTTATTGGAAAGAATTAAACGCAACTTTGAAGATTGGGATCTCGGTGAAGGTAATGAGTCAGGTATAAACCTTAAGTTTGATTGTGTTAAATCTTTTATGGATATCGATTCTTTTTATGAATTTGGCACTAAACATGGACTTGACTCTAAGATAGTAGCTTCTTTCTGTGAATCATTTGCTACTCATGTTGATCTCCCTAAGGAGAAGGGGTTTAAATATCATCCTCCTGTTGAAGTTAAAGTAGTTGAACCAATTAAAGTTGAAGAAGAAACTATTACTTATAATGTTGATCCTATTATTCCTACTACTTACATTGAGAAACCACCTTTTCCTGTTAGAATAAAGGATCATGCTAAAGCTTCAACTATGGTTAACAAAAGTAATATTACAGCACCTAGACCACCTGAACAAATTAAAGTTGAACGTAATATTGCTATGGTTAAAGATCTCTTGGCTGATAATATTGATGGGCATGTTAATTATTTATGTGATGAAGCTGCTAGAATTGTCAAACCCGATATTAAAGATAAACATAGAGCAGTTGTTGGCATGTCTATTGTTTCTGTTAGGATATCATTGTTATCATGGCTTATGTGATGTAGGTGCTAGTGTGAGTGCAATTCCTTTTACTTCATATGAAGAAGTTATGAATGAAATTGCACCTGCTGAGATAGAAGAGATTGATGTTACTATTAAACTTGCTAATAGAGATACTATATCACCAATTGGGATTGTTAGAGATGTTGAAGTCTTGTGTGGGAAAATAAAATATGCTACTGATTTTCTTGTTCATGGTTCTCCACAAGATGACTTTTGTCCCATTATATTTGGTAGACCTTTCTTGAACACTGTTAATGCTAGGATAGACTGCAAGAAAGATATTGTTACTGTCGGTCTAGGGGATATGTCTCATGATTTTAATTTCTCTAAATTTTGTAGACAACCCCGTGATAAATAATTGCCTAGTAAGGATGTAATTATTGGTTTTGCTTCTATTGCCGTGCCTCCTACTGATCCTTTAGAACAATATTTGCTAGACCATGAGAATGATATGTTTATGAATGAAAGAAGGGAAATAGATGAAATATTCTTTAAACAAGGGCCTATTCTGAAACATAATTTGCCTGTTGAAATCCTTGGGGATCCTCCTCCACCCAAGGGTGATCACGTGTTTGAGCTTAAACAATTACCTGATACTTTGAAATATGCTTATCTTGGTGAAAAGAAGATATATCCTGTTATTATTAGTGCTAACCTTTCAGAGCCTGAAGATAAGAAATTATTGAAAACTCTGAAGAAGCATCGTGCTGCTATTGGATATACTCTTGATGATCTGAAGGACATTAGTCCCACTTTATGCCAGCATAAAATTAAGTTGGACTGTGATACTAAAACAGTTGTTGTCACCAACGACGATTAAATCCTAAGATGAAGGAGGTGGTAAGAAATGAAATACTAAAGCTTCTAGAGGCAGGTATAATTTATCCTATTGCTGATAGTCAATGGGTAAGTCATGTCCATTGTGTCCCTAAGAAGGGAGGAATTACTGTTGTTCCTAGTGATAAGAATAAATTGATCCCACAAAGAATTGTTATAGGTTATAGAATGGTAATTGATTTTCGCAAATTAAATAAAGCTACTAGGAAAGATCATTGCCCTCTGTGTTTTATTGATCAAATGCTAGAAGGACTATCCAAACATACACACTTTTGCTTTCTAGATGGTTATTCTGGTTCCTCTCGAATACCTGTGTCAAAAGAGGATCAAGAAAAGACCACTTTTATTTGCCCTTTCGATACTTTTGCTTATAGACGTATGCCTTTTGGTTTATGCAATGCACCTGCTACCTTTCAAAGATGTATGACTGCTATATTCTCTGATTTTTGTGAAAATATTGTTGAGGTTTTCATGTATGATTTCTCTGTTTACGAAACTTCTTTTGATGATTGATTAAGCAACCTTGATCGAGTTTTGCAGATATGCGAAGAAACTAATCTTGTCTTGAATTGGGAGAAGTGCCACTTTATGGTTAATGAAGGTATTGTCTTGGGGCATAAGATTTCTGAAAGAGGTATTGAAGTTGATAAAGCTAAAGTATATGCTATTGAAAAGATGTCGTGTCCTAAAGATATTAAATGTATAAGAAGTTTTCTTGGTCATGCTAGTTTCTGTAGGAGGTTTATTAAAGACTTCCCTAAAATTTCTAGGCCTCTCACTAATCTCTTGCAAAAAGATGTTCCTTTTGTTTTTATGATGATTGTGTAGAAGCATTTAAAATACTTAAGAAAGCCTTGATTTCTGCACCTATTGTTCAACCACCTGATTGGAATTTACCCTCTGAGATTATGTGTGATGCGAGTGATTATGATGTTGGTGTTGTTTTAGGACAAAGAGTGGATAAGAAACTAAATGTTATTCATTATTCTAGTAAAACTATACATAGTGCCTAGAGAAATTATGCTACTACTGGCAAAAAAAACTTAGCAGTTGTTTTTGCATGTGATAAGTTCAGATCTTATATTCTTGATTCCAAAGTAACTATTCACACTGATCATGCTGCTATTAAATATCTTATGGAAAAGAAAGATGTTAAACCTTGACTTATTAGATGGGTTCTCTTGCTACAATAATTTGATTTGCATATTATTGATAGAAAGGGAGCTGATAATCCCGTTGCAACCATCTTGTCTAGGTTAGAGAATGTTCTTGATGACCCACATCCTATTGATGATAGCTTTCCTGATGAACAATTAGCTATCATAAATGCTTCTCATAATGCTCCCTGATATGTTGATTATGCTAATTACATTGTTTCTAAATTTATACCACCTAGCTTCACATACCAGCAAAATAAAAAGTTTTTCTATGATTTAAGACATTACTTTTAGGATGACCCACACCTTTATAAAGAAGGATTAGATGGTGTTATTAGACGTTGTGTACCTGAGCATGAACAGGAATAAATCCTACGTAAGTGTCACTTCGAGGCCTACGGAGGACATCATGTTGGAGATAGGACTGCACACAAGGTATTGTAATCCGGTTTTTATTGGCCTACTCTCTGCAAAGATGCCCATAAGTTTGTCTTGTCTTGTGATGAATGCCAGAGAATAGGTAATATTAGTAAACGTGAGGAAATGCCTATGAACTATTCACTTGTTTTTGAACCATCTGATGTTTGGGGCTTCGATTATAGGGGACCTTTCCTTCCTATAATGGGTATACACATATTTTAGTTGATGTTGATTACGTTACTAAGTGGGTAGAAGCTATTCCAACTAGTAGTGCTGATCATAACACTTCTATTAAGATGCTTAAAGAAGTTATTTTTCTGAGGTTTGGAGTCCCTAGATATTTAATGACTGATGGTGGTTCACATTTTATCCATGGTGCTTTCTGTAAGATGCTTGCTAAATATTATATTAACCATAGAATTGCATCTCCATATCACCCTCAGTCTAGTGGTCAAGTAGAATTGAGTAATAGAGAGATTAAATTGATTTTGCAAAAGACTGTTAATAGATCTAGAAAGAATTGGTCTAAGAAAATTGATGATGCATTGTGGGCTTATAGAACTACAAATAAAAACCCTATGGGTATGTCTCCGTATAAAATGGTTTATGGAAAAGCATGTCACTTACCTCTTGAATTAGAACATAAGGCATATTGGGCTATTAAAGAGCTCAACTATGATTTCAAACTTTCCGGTGAGAAGAGTTTATTTGACATTAGCTCACTTGATGAATGGATAACTCAAGCCTACGAGAAAGTCAAGTTGTTTAAAGAAAACGTTAAAAGATGGCCTGACAAGAGAATACAAAAGCGTGAGTTTAACGTAGGTCATCATGTTTTACTATACAACTCTCATTTAGGATTTTTTGCAGGAAAGCTTCTCTCTATATGGGAAGGCCCTTACATTATTGAGGAGTTCTATCGCTCCGGTGCCATCAAAATCAACAACGTCGAAGGCACAAATCCGAAGGTGGTAAACGGTCAAAGAATCAAACACTATATCTCAGGTACTCCCTTAAATGTTGAGACCAATATAATTGACACCGTGACACCGGAGGAGTACATAAGGGATACTTTCCAGAATGTTTCAGACTTTGAAAAGGAATAGGTACGTGTTACGATAAGTAAACCGGCTCCAAAACGTTTCCAATGATAAATTTTCTCCGTTTTGGAATATTTAAAAAAATAGGAAAATTAAAACTAGTCCGGGAGAGACACGAGGACACCACAAGGGTGGAGGGCGCACCCTACCCCCCTGGGCGCCCCATATCCTTGTGGCCACCTCGTGTGCCTCCCGGACTCCGTTTTCTTGCATGGTACTTCTTTCGGTTAGTAAAAGTTCATTATATAATCTCCCGAAGGTTTTGACCACCGTACCAAGGCAAAACCCGTTGTTCTTGTTTCGAGCTGTTGTTTTTGATAGATTTAGATCACCATGACGTCTCCAAGTGCCCCTAAGGACAAGATTTTCGAGAAGGTCATCAACCCTTACCTTGTGGAGGTGATGCAACACCCTCAAACCATTGAGATGCATGAGGGGGTGTTGCACATCCGCAACATTGAGGGGCCAAAGAAGACCGGAAGCGCGGAGACAAGACTCGAAGAAATGTAACAACAAGTTTTCAAGTGTCAAGGGATGGTGGAGCGTGGACTTAACACCAACCACATGATGATCGCGGAATTCACCAATAATCAAAAGTTGGACGCCAAGAACATTGGGGAGATCATCTTCAAGCTTCAAGAAAAAATCGAGCATCTCCAAGCCCAGATCTATGACCTGCAAAACCAAAATTGTGAGTATGAATACATATTTAAGAGAATGAGTTTGGCTGCAGATTTGAGGATCACGGAGACTCGTTCATCCTTCTATGATGGTGCGCATATGCCTTGGAAGATGGATGACAAGCCTGCTACATCAAGAACTCCATCATCACCACCTCCGAGGAAAGAAACATAAATACATGGGTATGGGCACTCCCCTTGGCAACTGCCAAGCTTGGGGGAGGTGCCCCAGTATCGTATCACCATCACACATTTATCTTTATTGTTTTTCTTAGTTTGATCATTTTGGTTATATGTTGATCTTTTAGAATAAAAGGTTTTAGTATGATCTAGCTTTGAGTTTTATTTCAATCTATATCTATGTAATCGAGTCCTCGAGTTATATATAATAAAGAGTTTTTTTGAGTTGAGGGCTTTGCTTTCTTGCTATGATCTTGAGGGAATAAAATAAAGAAAAGAAAAGAATAAAAAGAAATAAAAGGATCATATGTTGATCTTATGTGAAGTAATGAGTTCACATATAAAGAGTATGGAGAATAAAAGTTGTTGAGAGTTGACAAACATAGTTTTGGTCATTGTTGCAATTAATTGGAAGTAATAAAGAAAGAGAGGTTCCACATATAAATATACTATCTTGGACATCTTTTATGATTGTGAGCACTCATTAAAATATGACATGCTAAAAGGTTGAAGTTGGACAAGGAAGACAACATAATGGGTTATGTCTTCTTACATCCTAACAGAAGTTATATTGTCATAGATCCTCCAACATGTTGAGCTTGCCTTTCCCTCTCATGCTAGCCAAACTTCTTTGCACCAAGTAGAGATACTACTTGTGCTTCCAAACATCCCTAAACACAGCTTTGCCATGAGAGTACACCATACCTACCTATGGATTGAGTAAGATCCCTCAAGTAAGTTGTCATCGGTGCAAGCAATAAAAATTGCTATGTAAGTATGTACGATCTATTAGTGTGAAGAAAATAAGCTTTATACGAACTTGTGATATGGAAGAAAGAAAAGCGACGGACTGCATAATAAAGGTCCTTATCACAAGCGGCAATATAAAGTGATGTTCTTTTGTATTAAGATTTTGTGCATCCAACCATAAAAGCGCATGACAACCTCTGCTTCCCTATGCGAAGGACCTATCTTTTACTTTTATCTCCTACCCTTATACAAGAGTCATGGTGATCATCGCCTTTCCTTTTTACTTTTATCCTTTGGCAAGCACAATATGTTGGAGGTAGATTATATATATATATATATATATATATATATATATATATATATATATATCCACGCGGATGTAGAGAGCCATGAACCATTATTGTTGACATTAAACTATAAGCCCCTATCTTTCTCTGTGTCTGAATGAAACTTTGAACTCATAAGTATTGTGTGAGTGTTAGCAATTGTGAAAGACTAAATGATAGTTGAGTATGTGCACTTGCTGAAAAGCTCTTATATTTGACTCTTTCCGATGTTATGATAAATTGCAATTGCTTCAATGAATGAGATCATAGTTTGTTAGTTTTCAATGAAGTTTACGATACATACTTTACCTTCTGAATGAATTGTTACTTTAACATAAGAACCTATATGACAAGTTATGTTGTTGCCCTAAAGATGATCATGATGCCCTCATGTCTGTATTTTATTTTATCGACACCTCTATCTCTAAACATGTGGACACATTTTTTGATATCGGCTTTTAGCTTGAGGACAAGCGAGGTCTACGCTTGGGGGAGTTGATACGTCCATTTTGCATCATGCTTTTATATATTATATTTATTGCATTATGGGTTGTTATTACATATTATATCACAATACTTATGCCTTTTCTCTTTTATCTTACAAGGTTTACATGAAGAGGGAGAATGCCCGCAGCTGGAATTCTGGACTAGAAAAGGAGCAAATATTAGAGACCTATTCTGCACAACTCCAAAAGTCCTAAAACTTCACAAGAGCAAGTTTTGGGATATATAAAAAATATTGGGTGAAGAAAGACTCGAAGGGGGGCCACCAGCTAGCCACAAGGTTGGAGTGCGCGCCCTACCCCCTGGGCGTGCCCCCGTCCTTGTGGGCCCCTGGCAGGCCTCGGACTCCCATCTTTTGCTATATAGTTGTGTTTTGACATGGAAAAAATAATAAGGAAGCTTTTGGGACGAAGCGTCACCGTCTCGAGGCGGAACCTGGGCGAAACCAAACTAGGGCTCCGGCAGGGCTGTTCTGCCTGGGACACTTCCCTTCGGGAGGGGGAAATCGAAGCCATCGTCATCACCAACGATCCTCTCATCGAGAGGGGGTCAATCTCCATCAACATCTTCACCAGCACCATCTCCTCTCAAACCCTAGTTCATCTCTTGTATATGATCTTTGTCTCGAAACCTCATATTGGTACCTGTGGGTTGCTAGTAGTGTTGATTACTCCTTGTAGTTGATGCTAGTTGGTTTATTCAGTGGAAGATCATATGTTCAGATCCTTAATGCTATTCAATACCCCTATGAATATGAACATGAATATGCTTTGTGAGTAGTTACGCTTGTTCCTGACGACATGGGAGAATCTTGTTACAAGTAATCATGTGAATTTTGTATTCGTTCGATATTTTGATGAGATGTGTGTTCTCTTTACTCTAGTGGTGTTGTGTGAACGTCGAATACATGACACTTCACCATTATTTGGGACTAGGGGAAGGCATTGGGAAGTAATAAGTAGATGATCGGTTGCTAGAGTGACAGAAGCTTAAACCCTAGTTTATGCATTGCTTCGTAAGGGGCTGATTTGGATCCATATATATGTTTCATGCTATGGTTAGATTTATCTTAATTCTTCTTTCATAGTTGCGGATGCTTGCGAGAGAGGATAATCATAAGTGGGAGGCTTGTCCAAGGAAGGGCAGCACCCAAGCACTGGTCCACCCACATATCAAATTATCAAAATAACGAACACGGATCACATGAGCACGATGAAAACTAACTTGGCAACAATTCCCATGTGTCCTCGGGAGCACTTTCCTTTATATAAGAGTTTGTTCAGGCTTATCCTTTGCTCTAAAAGGATTGGGCCACCGTGCTACACCTTGGTTACTTTTGTTACTCATTACCCATTACGAATTATTCTATCACACAACTATTTGTTACCGATATTTCAGTGCTTCCAGAGAATACCTTGCTGAAAACCGCTTGTCATTTCCCTCTGCTCCTCGTTGGGTTCGACACTCTTATTGAAAGGACTACAATAGATCCCCTATACTTGTGGGTCATCACACTTGGGGGCCCGGGCGCGTCTTGGTGGGCTGTGCCCCCCTCGGGGCACCCCCCCCCCCAAGGTGCTTCTTTGGCCCAACATGTGTCTTCTGGTCCAAAAAAATCCACAAAAAGTTTTGCTGCATTTGGACTCCGTTTGATATTGATTTCCTGCGATGTAAAAAACAAGCAGAAAACAGCAACTGACAGTTTGCACTATGTTAATAGGTTAGTACCAAAAATGATATAAAATGATTGTAAAACATCCAAGAATGATAATATAACAGCATGGAACAATCAAAAATTATAGATACGTTGGAGACGTATCAGCATTCCCAAGCTTAATTCTTGCTCGTCCTCGAGTAGGTAAATGATAAAAACAGAATTTTTGATGTCGAATGTTGCCTATCATGTCCATCTCATATTCTTTCTTTTATAGCATGGACAATTGGACTTTTATGTGGTTCAAAGCAATAGTCTAGTTTTGACATGAGGACTTCAATATTCAAGCATATCAACAAACAATCATGTCCTTCAAAATATCAATACTAAAGCAAGGTATCCCTAGCCCATCATGCTTAATCATTGATCCATTCATGCCACACATCCAAATGTTAATTTCATCCAATGCTCAAGTATGATAATAGTGTTATGTAGTTGGTGCTTTGTAAGAGAAGATGGAGACTCAAATAAAAATAAAAATCTCATAAAGTAAAAGATAGGCCCTTTGCAGAGGGGAGTAGGGATTGGTAGAGGTGCCAGAGCTCAAAGCTTAAATTGAGAGGAAAATTATTTTGGGTGGTATGCTTTTTCGCCAACAAGAACGACTTAGAGTTCCCAACACTTTCCATGCTAGATATATCATAGGCGGTTCCCAAACATAAAATAAATTTTATTCCTTTTTCCATCAAACTTTCACAAACCATGGCTAACCGTATCCACGGGCGCCCTCCATACCAACACTTTCCAAGGAATTTATTATTTGACAACATAAAGTATTTTTTTCTTTTCATTTCGGGACTGGGAATCCCTATTACTGCCATGCTCTCGTGCAATGACAAGTGAATAAACACTCATATTGAGAATACACCCCTCACCGCTTCGTGAGCGGTACAGTCACACAAAAGAGAAATTTATTTTGAAAATTAGAGTTGGCACATACAAATTTGCTTAGAACGGCTTGGAAATACCGCATATATGTAGGTATGGTGGACTCATTTGGCATAACTTGGGTTTTAGGATTTGGATGCACAAGTAGTATTTCTACTTAGTACAAAGTAGAGGCTAGCAAGAGATTGAGAAGCGACCAACCAAGGAACGAAAACCATCATAAGGGAACATTAAATATAACCAACACCAAATAATACAACACAAGTAGGATATAATTTCATTGCATGGCTATTGACTTTCGTGCTTGCATAGGGAATCATGAACCTTAACATCAATATTCTTACTAAGACATAATTACTCATCAACATGGCTCACATATCACTATTATCATATCTCAAAACTATTACAAAGAATCAAGTTTATTTTGTCCAATGATCTTCATGAAAGTTTTTGTTATATCCTTCTTGGATATCTATCACTTTGGAACTAATTTCATATGTTGCTTTTGATAAGCTTAAACAAATATAATTGAAGATCATGAGCATCATATTTATTTCTCTCAAATTAATCTAAGTGAAGCAAGAGAGAATTTCTTAATTTTTTTACTAACTCTCAAATAAATCTAAGTGAAGGAAGAGAGCATTTCTTCAAAAATAACAAAGCACACCATGCTCAAAAAGATATAAGTGAAGCACTAGAGCAATTCCATAGCTCATAAAGATTTAAGTGAAGCATAGAGAGCAATTCTAACAAGTCATCGCATAATTTTGGATCTCTCAAATGGGTGTGTCCAGCAAGGATATTTACTGAAAAGTAAATAGAAAAACAAGCAAATACTCATATCATACAAGATGCTCCAAGCAAAACTCGTAATATGTGATGAATAAAAATATAGCTTCGAGTAAAATACCGATGGTCGTTAGAAGAAAGAGGGGATGCCACTCGGGAATCCCCAAGCTTAGTTGCTTGCTTATCTTTGGATAATAGCTTGGGATGCCATGGGAATCCCCAAGCTTAGGCTCTTCTTACTCCTTATTCCTTCATCCATTGTAACATCAACCAAAACTTGAAAACTTCAATCACACAAAACTCAACAAAACTTTGTGAGATCCATTAGTATAACAAAACCAATCTTTACTCCAAGTACTGTAGCAACCCAATTCTTATTTTGTAATTTTATTATATCTACTGTATTCTAAATTTTCTATGGCAAAAACTCATCAATGGAAACCATAGAATCATCAAAACAAGCACATAACACAATAAAAAATAAATCTGTCAAAAACAGAACAGTCTGTAAAGATGCGAATTTTGACCATACTTCTGCAACTCTAAAAATTCTAAAAAAATAGGATAACATGTAATATTTGTATATTGATAACCCCAAAAAAATTCAAGAGTTTATCTAGTTCCAGTAATCATCAGAAATTCTAACTCTAGATGCTAAAGTTTCTGAATTTTTCAACACGATCATATCAACTATCAACCAAATCATCCCAAAGGCTTTGCTTGGCACAAACATTTATTCAAACCACAAAAACACATATAAACAGATGTATTATTGGGTATTTTATTGAAGACAACAAGAAAACCAAAAAGCAAAAAGATACAAGTTGGGTTGCCTCCCAACAAGCGTTGTCATTTTACGCCCTTAGCTAGGCATAATTCAAAGATCTCAAGTGTTGTCATCCTTGTTGGATGATCCATATGTTGCCCTCATTATAGATTCATAAGGCAATTTGATATTTTTCCTAGGGAAGTGTTCCATTCCCTTTCTCAAGGGAAATTTAAATTTAATATTACCTTCTTCCATATCGATCGTTGCACCAATAATGCGTAAAAACGGTCTACCAAGTATAATGGGGCAAGATGGATTGCAATCAATGTCAAGAACAATAAAGCTTATGGGTACATAGTTCCTATTTGCAAGAATAATAACATCATTGATCCTCTCCAAAGGCTTTTTAATAGTTGAATCCGCCAAATGCAAATTAAGAGAACAACCTTCAATGTTGGTAAGACCAAGAACATCACAAAGAGACTTCGGAATCGTGAAAACACTAGCACCCAAATCACATAAAGAATTGCACCCATAATTTTTAATTTTGATTTTTATAGTAGGTTCCATTCATCATGCAACTTTCTAGGAATTGACACTTCTAATTCCAACTTATCTTCTAAAGCTTTCATCATAGCATCAACAATATGTTCAGTAAAAGCTTTATTTTGTTCGTAGGCATGAGGTGAATTTATCATGGATTGCAACAAAGAAATACAATCAATCAAAGATAAATTATCATAATTAAAATCTTTTTAATCCAAGAGAGTGGGCACATCACTAGTTAAAGTTTTGACCTCTTCAAACCCACTTTTATCAATTTTTTCAACAAGATTTTCACCCTCCGAATTATTGGGACGCCTTCTAGCTAAAGTTGAATCTTCTTTAGTCCCTTCATAATCAAGTTGAACTTTACTAAACAAGGAATCAATATAAGAAACACCAATAATTTTAAGATCTTCATCATTTTTATGAAAGCAATTACTAGAAAACACTTTTGTCTAAAAATTCTCTTTTAGCTCTAAGCATAGCGGTTCTTTTCTTACTTTCATCCATAGAAACATAAAGAGCTTTAATTGATTCCTCAACCTTAGACACAAAAAAATTCAACTTGAGATTTTCCACATCATGAGAAATTATATCAATACTTCTAGACATATCATCAATCTTACTCAATTTTTCCTCTATAGAAGCATTGAAAACCTTTTGAGTATTGATAAATTCTTTAATATTGTTTTCTAGATCAGAGGCATTCCTATTATTATTATAAGAAGAATTACCATAGGAATTACCATAACCATTAGAGGAATTTCCCGGAAAAGGCTTAGGATTAAAATTACCTCTATAAGCATTGTTATTGAAATTATTTCTAGAGATAAAATTCACATCTATAGCATCACTATTTTGCTCAATCAAAGTAGACAAAGGCATATCATTAAGATCAATAGGAACATTCTTACTAGCAACCATTTTCATGAGAGCATCAACTTTTTCACTCAAAGAATCAATCTGAATCGAATTAACTTTTTTGCTAGTAGGCGCCCTTTCGGTATGCCATTGTGAATAGTTTGCCATAATATTATCAAGCAATTTAGGGGCTTCACCCAAAGTAATTTCTGTAAAAGTACCACCCGCGACGGAGTCCAAAAGATTTCGAGAAACAAAATTCAACCCCGCATAAAAAATTTGTATGGTCATCCAAAGATTTAACCCATGAGTTGGGCAATTCCTTAGCATCAATTTCATCCTTTCCCAAGATTATGCAACATGCTCATGTTCAAGTTGCTTGAAATTCATGATCTGGGTTCTAAGGGAAATAATTTTTGCGGGCGGAAAATACTTAGTAATAAAAGCATCTTTGCACTTATCCCAAGAATTGATAATATTTCGAGGCAAAGATGAAAACCAAATTTTAGCGCGGTCACGCAAAGAGAACGGAAAAAATTTCAACTTCACAATATCACTGCCCACATCTATTTTCTTTTGCATGTCACATAACTCCATGAAGGTGTTAAGATGGGACGTGGCATCCTCATTAGGAGTACTAGAAAATTGATCTTTCATGACAAGATTCAACAAAGGAGCATTAGTATCACAAGATTCTGCACTAGTGGAGGGAGGAGCAATTGGAGTGCTAATAAAATCATTGGTGTTGGTATTAGATAAATCACACTACTTAATGTTCTCTTGCGTCATCTTGAGCAATTGTAAACAAGAACACAAGTAGGCAATAGATCCGACCGGAAACAACAAACGAAAAAGTGGGCGAATAAAAACAACAAATTTTTGTGAAGTGGGGGAGATGAAAACGAGAGACAAATGGCAAATAATGTAAATTGTGAGGAGATGAGATTTGTGATTAGGAACCTGGTAGATGTTGATGATGTCTCCCCGGCAACGACGCCAGAAATTCCTTTTGATTATTGCTAGAAGTATGTCGGTATTTCCCCAAAGAGGAAGGGATGATGCAGCACAACAACGGTAGGTATTCCCCTCGGTGTTGAGACCAAGGTTATCGAACCAGTAGGAGAACCACGCAAGACTACGTGAATGGAACCTGCACACAAAATTACTCACAACCTAATGTATTAAATGGGTTGTTAATCCCTTTCGGGTAACAGCACCAAAAATTGGCAAACGGACGTGAGAAAGTTGTAATAAGTTAATATATTGAACGCCAAATAAAATAAAGTGCAGCAAGGTATTTTTGTATTTTTGGTTTAATAGATCTGAAAATAAAAGCAAATAAAATAGATTGCGAAGGCAAATAAATTAAAGAAGAGAACCGGGGGCCGTAGGTTTCACTAGTGGCTTCTCTCAAGAAAAATAGCAAACGGTGAGTAAGCAAATTACTGTTGGGCAATTGATAGAACTTCAAATAATCATGATGATATCCAGGCAATGATCAATATATAGGCATCACGTCCAAGATTAGTAGACCGACTCCTGCCTGCATCTACTACTATTACTCCACACATCGACCGCTATCCGGCATGCATCTAGTGTATTAAGTTCACGGAAAAATGGAGTAATGCAATAAGAACGATGACATGATGTAGGCAAGATCTACTTATGTAGAAACAGACCCCATCTTATTATCCTTAATGGCAACGATACATACATGTCGGTTCCCCTCCTGTCACTAGGATCAAGCACCGTAAGGTCGAACCCGTCACAAAGCACCTCTTCCCATTGCAAGATAAATAGATCAAGTTAGCCAAACAAAACCCAAATATCGGAGAAGAAATACAAGGCTATAAGCAATTAGGCATATAAGAGAACAAACAAGACTCAAATAATTTTCATGGATATAAAAAGATAGATCTGATCATAAACTCAAAGTTCATCGGATCCCAACAAACGCACCGCAAAAAGAGTTACATCATATGGATCTCCAAGAGACCATTGTATTGATAATCAAAAGGGAGAGAGGAAGCCATCTAGCTACTAACTATGGACCCGTAGGTCTACAAAGAACTACTCAAGCATCATCGAAGAGGTACCAATGGACTAGATGACCCCCTCCGTGATGGTGTCTAGATTGGATCTGGTGGTTCTAGAACTTGTGGCGGCTGGAATTGATTTTCGTCAACTCCCCTTGGGTTTCTGGAATATTGGGGTATTTGTAGAGCAAAGAGGCGGTGCGGGAGGCCATCGAGGCGGGCACAACCCACCAGGGCGCGTCTGGGCCCCCAGGCGCGCGCCCTGGTGGGTTGTGCCCCCCTCGGGGCACCCCCCCCCCAGGTGCTTCTCTGGCCCAACAGGTGTCTTCTGGTCCAAAAAATCCATGAAAAGTTTCGCTGCATTTGGACTTCGTTTGATATTGATTTCCTGCAATGTAAAAACAAGCAGAAAACAGCAACTGGCACTTGGCACTATGTGAGTAGGTTAGTACCAAAACATGATATAAAATGATTGTAAAACATACAAGAATGGTAATATAATAGCATGGAACAATCAAAAATTATAGATACGTTGGAGACGTATCACTGGCACTATGCACCGAGTAAATAGGTTAGTTCCCAAAAATGATATAAAATTCTATAAAAGGCATATAAAGCATCCAAGATTGATAATACAATAGCATGAAACAATAAAAAATTATAGATACGTTGGAGACGTATCAGTTCACTCGAATGTCATTCATGTATTCATAGGGATATTGACGTCCATGGTTCTGCTATCGGTTATTGAACGAAGTGGTATAGTTCATGTCTATGTTTTACCAAACCTACATGGTCACAAGCTTAAGGTAATCACAATTTTTGAGTGTTAGTAGGACAAGAATAATGAGAATATATTTGTGAAACAGTTTCACTAATAGTCGGAATAGTTTTGAGAGGAACCGGGAGCATTCCGGGGTCATCAGAAGGGTTTACAGTTTATTGGGCAATACTGGGTATTTGGATAAATAATATATAGGTGGAAAATGATTTCAGTAATGTTAAGTTAATAATAAAAGGATCTAGTGATTGTTAGGAGGATTTTATTTTTAATTTAATATGAACGGGCCTTAAAAATCAAGTGGTGGAAATAGAGTTGGGCCACAAGGGCCCAATAGGGGTGGTGCCCCCTCTCCCATGGAAAGAAGGGAGGGGAGGATAAATTGGGGAGGGATCCCCCCTAGGCTAGCTCAAGGGAAGAGTCCTCCCCCTTTGTGTGGTGCCTCCTCCTCTCCCTCCAACCTATATATACTAGAGGCTTTGGCACATTTTCAGTACATAGGTTTTGGAGTCTCCTCTAGTTCTCTAGTTCTAATCCTAGTTGGTCCTAGTTGATCAATTAGAGCTATACCTAGATCCTCTAACCCTCATAATTAGAAGTCTAGTGTGGTTCAAATCTCCTCCCTCTAATTATCTGGCGATGATTAGCTCTGGACAGCGACGCGCTGCTGGATCGTGAAAACCCTACACTTGCAACATGTAGAGAGGTCGTACTTTCGGTCTTCCATTCGAGGGACTATTTGTAGGCAATTCGCGGAATCGTTCGTATATGGTTCAAGGGACTCCAAGTACGATCTACACCGACTCATCTTCTTCTGCTGTAACTCGGAGTCTGTATCAAATCCAAACTGTTAATGCATCTTCATATTTTTCCTGGGTGGTCATAGATGGTGATTTTTTGTTTATACTATGTTTCTCAACACTAGAAATAGTACCGTCAATAAGATCCGAGACCATGAAGACTGTATTATGAGCAACATTTATAGGTCTCATAGAATTTTCCCTCGACAACCAGTTATGGTTCCAAATTTTTGTAGTACACTACTGGAATCAGGGATTTTGTCGTTTGTCAGTTCTTTGCCGTCTGCTAGCGGACGGCAAAGAAGGTCTTTGCCGTCAGCCACGAGAAAGTAGACGGCAAAGAAATGGCTGATGGCAAATATTATCTTTGCCATCAGCCAGCTCTTTGCCGTCTGCTGACATACGGCAAAGATTATTTGTCGTCTGCCAGCAGACGGCAAAGAGCTGGTGGTGGGGTCCATTGGACGCCAGTAAACTGCAATGGTCCATCCACCTCTTTGCCGTCTGCTGGCGGACAGCAAAGAAAACACCCTCTAACTGCCCCTAACGGCGCCCCGCCCCTGACCCCCTGCCCCTCTTTCCCACCC
>LR738710.1:166723960-166754308 GCA_902687465.1 Secale cereale | reverse complement strand
ACAGCCTGACCATCGACACAGCGACCCCCGACACCTCGACCCCCGACACCCTGACACCACACCCTGATACCATGACACCACGCCACGACCCCGACCCTGACACCCCGACGCCCTGACACCCCGATCGACCCCGACACCCTGACACCACACCCCAACCCCAGCAAATTTTATGATGAGTATACACTTAAATTATATACATATTATTCATGTTAGGTATACCAATTTTTTATGTTGTACTAATTTCGTTTACCTTTTGTCATTGCAGGTGTTGACAGGATGGTGGGCAAGGATCCAGAGCGCCCGGAGCCTCCTGCGAGCGCTACTGGCCGGAGGGGTCGTTCCATTATTCCACCCCAACCCCTTCGGAGAGCGCTGCTAGACAGTATGCAGACAGCAGCGGTGGGCGCTTCTTATTCGGCTGGGAGATGTCGGGGGAGGTCGAAGAAGGATGCTAGAGGTGGACGTGGCAGCGGGAGAGGTAGGAACGCTAATGCGCCTTCCTCGCTGCCACCCCCAGCTGTTTCACCCGACCACATGACTGCTCCGTCTGACGTGGACCCATCAGACTCGGGACCTTCGGCCCACCAGACTCGGGTCGCCGATCCTTCTCTTGACGTGGACCCGTCAGACTCGGGTCGCCGATCCTTTGCCTGACGTGGACCCGTCAGACTCGGGTCGCCGATCCTTCGCCTGACGTGGACCCGTCAGACTCGAGTCCTTCGACCCACTAGACTCGGGTCGCCGATCCTTCGCCCCACGTGAGTACGGTCCCGGAGTCTTCTTCCCACGAGACTCCGGAGACTAGTCAACCTACTGATGGTAGCGGGGACACCTTTTCTGATGATAGCTACAGTGACGACTAGCTGGTTGAGAAGGACAAGAAGGTCTACCAGCGTGGCGGTACAAAGCTCCCGTCCGTGCCGACGACCCCCGAGCAGAGGTGCTTGATTGCGCCTAAAGGGTTGAAGTAAGTGCATTTACTCTTTTTAACCTTTTGCCTTCATGTTTCTTCAAATTAATATCTAATGTTTTGGCCTTGTCATACTGCAGGGGCTGGGTACACCCCCGTGGTTCCCGCAGGCCCAACCAGGTCCTTAGTGTGCTTTGCTGGCAGCACTTCCCTGGGTGGGTCACGTTGCCCGGTGAGGATCAGGTTCCACAACTAGCACTGACCTGGGAGCTGTACTCGGTTGCCCGGCCCCACCAGAGTATTTGGTCACCGGTGTCGTGTGCGAGACGGTGGCCGAGATTGTGTTCCGTCGGTTTTGGGTAATTTCTCCTTTACATAATAAAAAATCAACACTACCTAGTGATTGTACTAATCAGTGTTGTCTTGTTTGATTGCAGACCTTCTATAGGGTCTCAGAGGGGGAGCATGAGGTCGCGTGTAAGGTTATCGATGCCAAGTGCAAGCGTCTACTTCAAAACTTACGGCACGAGGCTCGGGTGCAGGCCGTTCGCGACTACTACGGCTCGAAGGGTATTAGGAGGTCCAACAAGAAGTGTCGCGGCAAGTTTCTGTCTAAGGACAAGTACATGCAGGTAATTACCTATTCTTAAGGCCTTGAACTTAGTTTTCTTGATTTGATTCGATGGCGTATCGCTAAAATTTCTCTTGACTAACTTAGGTGCCCCCGAGATGGTGTGCTGATAAGATGGACTCTTGGGAGGCGTTGGTGGATGCGTGGTGCTCTCCGCAATGGCTAGTCGAACACCATAGGGCCAATGATAAGCGTGACCAAATGGAAGGTGTGCCACACCATCAAGGGAGCTCCAACCTGTTTGAGTGCAGGGATCACTGGGTATGTGTTAGCTAAAATAATGACATAATAACATTAGATAGCTCTATAAAATGCATAAATATGCTTTAGTTAGTTATAAAATGCCTAAATATGCTTTAGTTAGTTGTAAAATGCCTAAATATGCTTTAGCTAGTTATAAAATGCCATAACTACCTTGGATAGCTCAATAATGACCTAAACTTATCTTAGCTAGTTTATTTATGACACATTTAGCTCTAAAATGACATAATAACCTTAGATAGCTCTATAAAATGCCTAAATATGCTTTAGTTAGCTAAAAATGGCATAACTATCTTGGATTGCTCAATAATGACATAATTAGAATACTTTGCTCCATAATGGCATAATAATCTTGGTTACCTCCAAAATGACTTAAACTTAGTTTATTTTCCACGAAAATGACATAATAACCTTACTTAGCTCCAAAATGACCTATTTACATAGAAATATCATTTCTTCATGCTAGCTTGAGCCCTTAACTAATATTTTGTTCCTCTCTCTCAGGCGAACCACCACAAGAAGCCTTTGCCAAATCTGTTCGACCTCTATGGCATGGCCCATAGTGCCCCCTACAAGAAGGCCAAGCCATTCTCGGAGTCTGGCCTAGATAATCCAGAGAGCTTCACCAACGTCTCCTCCCACAACAAGCTCGTGAGGTATAGAGACCAGGGGAAGACGAGGAAAGGGGTGGACTTTAACCCGAGCCAGGATCTTTTTGATGCAGAGCTGGTCATGATATCTGGTGGCGGCAGGCCCCATGGTGCCATGGCCATTGCTGATGGACTGATACGTTGTCCTAGGAATCTCCCGTAGATAAAGAAGCGCCAGACTAGCTCTGATCCAGAGATAATGCATCGTCCACGGCCCACGGAGCTCGCCATGGCGGTTACTTATACTGACCCTCTCACCTTTCCTCCATTACATTGTGTGTGCGTCTGTCGATGATTACAATTCTAACGAGGAGTGGTGTGTTGCAGGCATTGGTTGAGAAAGAGAGATTGAACACCCAGTCGCTTTTGGAGAAGGCAAACAAGGAGGCGGCGGAGAGGGAGAAGGAGATGGAGGAGAGTACCGCTAAGCTATTGGAGGAGGAGAGGAACCGGAACGAGGCGTCTCATCGGGCCCTATACGAGCTCCTTGTGGTACATTTCTCATGCATAGTAGCCCAATCATGCACGTAATGTTCGCATTACTAACTAATATGACTAACTCGTGATAACCAAATGTGCAGACCATGTGCGAGAAAAACGGCCAGACCCCTACGCCGATGCCTCAGATTGCTCTTGCAGCCACGGTGAGTTTGATTTCAATGGTCGTTAGTTACTACAATTCACATTTTCAGTTGCGTCATGCTAAGGAGACATTATTGGAAATGATCTTCGGTGCAGCATGCCTCCCGACAAGCATTGACCAATCCTTCTGCGTCTGGCAATGGCGGAACCCCGACTGGTCCTTTACCTCCATGACCACGGTATTTTTCTTCTTCTTCTTCCTTTCTTATTCTTCTTCTTCTTCTTATTTTGCTCCTCTTACTTGTTTTTATTCGTAAATGGGATAATAACCTTGCTAACCTCATAAATGTCCTATACTTAGCTTGTTGTCCTCTAAAATACCTAAATAAGCTTAGTTAGGTCAAAAATGGCATAATTAGCTAGGTTAGCTTAAAAATGACCAAGTTTAACTAGGTTAGCTCCAATATGATCCATTTAACCTACGTTAGCACCTAAATGACATAATTTAGCCTAATTAGTCCATAAATGACATAATAAGATGAAGAAAAGAAGGAAGAGGAAGAAAAGAAGAAGAAGAGGTTCTTCTTCTTCTTCCTTTCTTCTTCTTCTTCTTCTTCTTCTTCTTCTTTTCCTCCTCTTACTTGTTTTTATTCGTAAATGGCATAATAACCTTGCTAACCTCATAAATGTCATATACTTAGCCTGTTGTCCTCTAAAATGCCTACTAAGCTTAGTTAGGTCAAAAATGGCATAATTAGCTAGGTTAGCTTAAAATGACCAAGTTTAACTAGGTTAGCTCCAATATGATCCATTTAACCTACGTTAGCTTCTAAATAACATAATTTAGCCTAATTAGTCCACAAATGACATAATAAGATGAAGCAAAGAAGAAAGAGGAAGAAAAGAAGAAGAAGAGGTTCTTCTTCTTCTTCCTTTCGTATTCTTCTTCTTCTTCTTTTCCTCCTCTTACTTGTTTTTATTCGTAAATGGGATAATAACCTTGCTAACCTCATAAATGTCAAATAATTAGCTTGTTGTCCTCTAAAATGCCTAAATAAGCTTAGTTAGGTCAAAAATGGCATAATTAGCTAGGTTAGCTTAAAAATGACCAAGTTTAACTAGGTTAGCTCCAATATGATCCATTTAACCTACGTTAGCTCCTAAATGACATAATTTAGCCTAATTAGTCCACAAATGACATAATAAGATGAAGAAAAGAAGGAAGAGGAAGAAAAGAAGAAGAAGAGGTTCTTCTTCTTCTACTTCTTCCTTTCTTCTTCTTCTTCTTCTTCTTCTTCTTCTTCTTCTTCTTCTTCTTCTTCTTCTTCTTTTCCTCCTCTTACTTGTTTTTATTCGTAAATGGCATAATAACCTTGCTAACCTCATAAGTGTCCTATACTTAGCTTGTTGCCCTCTAAAATGCCTAAATAATCTTAGTTAGGTCAAAATTGGCATAATTAGCTAGGTTAGCTTAAAAATGACCAAGTTTAACTAGGTTAGCTCCAATATGATCCATTTAACCTATGTTAGCTCCTAAATGACATACTTTAGCCTAATTAGTCCACAAATGACATAATAAGATGAAGAAAAGAAGGAAGAGGAAGAAAAGAAGAAGAAGAGGTTCTCCTTCTTCTTCTTCCTTTCTTCTTCTTCTTCTTCTTCTTTTCCTCCTCTTACTTGTTTTTATTCGTAAATGGCATAATAACCTTGCTAACCTTATAAATGTCATATACTTGCTTGTTGTCCTCTAAAATGCCTAAATAAGCTTAGTTAGGTCAAAAATGGCATAATTAGCTAGGTTGGCTTAAAATGACCAAGTTTAACTAGGTTAGCTCCAATATGATCCATTTAACCTATGTTAGCTTCTAAATGACATATTTACCTACCTTAGCTCTAAATTGACGTACACACTTACCATTTTTACCTACCATAGCTCTAAATAGTCTTCTTATTATTATTATTATTCTAACTTTCATCTTTCCCAATTTGTAGATTTGATTTAGACGAGGAATCTTGTATTGATGGAAACTACCATTTTGGTGCTTCCTTCTTGTTTATGAAAACTATATGGATATGTTATCGTTCGAAACTTCTTTCTGGATATGTATGTATATATATGGATATGTTGGATACGACTTTGTTGAACTATGTTGTTGGATATGTTGGATACGACTTTGTTGAACTATGTTGTTGGATATGTTGGATTTGATGAAATATGTTGTTGGATATGTTGGATATGTATGTATATGTATATATGTGTGTGAAAACCTGTCAAATTAAATGGATTCAAATAAAAGCAGGGGATATATAGCCTCTTTGTCGTCTGCTAGCGGACGGGAAAGAGCTTTGCCGACTGCTAGCAGACGGCAAAGAGGCCACATGGCAGCCACCGGTGCAAACTGGGAACATTGGGGCTGCCTATTTGGGCACTTTGCCATCAACTGGCAGACAGCAAAGTAACTAATTAGGACTAGCAACGGGGCTTGCTATGCCATCAGCCAGCTAATGGCAAAGATTCAAAATACTTTGCCGTCCGCTGGCAGACGGCATAGCTGGCCACATGGCAGCCACCTGCTACTAGTGGAGCTGAGTTGTTTGCTGTCCACCAGTAGACGGCAAAGAGTTAAAGATCTTTGCCGTCTGTTGGTGGACGGCAAAGCACGCCGTTAACCCCTAACGGCGCTCACCCCGCCCCACTGCCGTCCATGATCATTGCCGTCAGCTGGCGGACGGCAAATCCCTTTGTCATCCGCTTCTGTGAAGCAGACGGCAAAGAAGGCCTTTGCTGGCACTCGTTCAGCCGGACCTGTTGTCGTATGCTGGCGGACGGCAAAGGCCTTTGCCGTCCGCCAGGTATGCCTTTGCCGTCCGCCATGGCGGATGGCAAAGTGCCTGATTCCTATAGTGGTAGTTTCATATCCAATACACCTAATAAGTCCTTGAATTAGGACATCTCTTCTTACCATTACCGATCTCCAAATCTATTATTGATGAGAGTCCATAGTTGTCAAGGATATTACTATTAGGTATAAACCGCCCAGAAGGGGCCGGTTTATGCCTATAGAGATCATTACTACTGAAGCCCAGCCAAACATGGAGCAAGGCACTTTAGTCCAGGAAGCTTAAAAGCCCAAGAGGAGTTAGGGCCCATGATGTGTAAACCGCCATATGATGTGTAAACTTGTGATGTAAGATAGGAAGAATAGAGACCAAGCCGGATACGTTTATAAGCCGGCCTCGGGATTTTGTAAACCGGGCCGGGCGTCACCTCTTATATAAAGGGACGACCCAGCTATGGTTTAGGACAGAGAACAATAGTTCGAGACATAGGCAAAGCGGATTCGCTCCCTGGTCATCGAAACCCTAGCAATATTACACCAAACTAGACGTAGGCTTTTACCTTCATCGAAGGGGCCGAACTAGTATAAAATTCATGTGTCCTTGTCCGCTTTAATCCCTTTAAGCTAACCCATGGCGATGGTCTCACAACTAAGTCCCTTTGCTAGGACATCTGCCGTGACAAAACCACAACAGTTGGCGCCCATCGTGGGGCTATCGCACGATGGTTTCGAGTTCATGAAGGGCAGCTTTGAAGGACTCAAGGGCTACGCAGTGGGTCGGATGACTAAGAGTCGTCGCGGCAAGATCTACATCAACGATGCAGGTTGGGGCCCCGAGGCCGATTCAATCGAATACGGGTACCAGGTCCCCTTCGGCGGCATCCACGTCTTCATCGGCAAGATCGGCGAACCGGGTCCTGAGCCGAACATCTTCTCCAACATCGCCGAGCCGGCTCAGCGTGCGAGACCTGCCCAGATTCAGCCCGCCATGAAGCACGTCTTCGTTGGAGCAGTGCAGGGAGTGCAAGCCGAGGACGGATCGGACTCTGGCGGTGAGACTGTTGTCTATTCCGGCGACAAATCTTCTTCCGGAGAGACAGGATCCTTATATCTATTGCAGGACGGCCGATCTAAGGGCTGTTTCGGACCCCCTCGATCCGCCAAACCGGGTTGTCGTCTTTATGGCTGGATCACAACCTATGCAACAGTCATCAACTACAGCGGTGTTAACATCAGACACGGTGGGAGCTAGGGCTGGAGGTCCTGACCCGTCACCGGCTGAAACTTTATCCGTTTTGGTCGATACTTTGACAGCGCTATTAACAGCAGAAGTAGCCCAGGCCAATAAAGAGAAACATGATGCGGAAGTCACTCAGGTGAAAAGCCGGATAGATCAGGCCAAGTTGGACTTAGCTGCTGAGAAAACCAAAATGGCTGCAAAGCAGGCTGAGCTTGACGCTCAAGCTTATCGACTCATGTTGGATCAGACCGCTTCACACGAGGTAATGATGAGAAGGCAACAATCTCGCCTGCCACCGGATTATGAGGCAAGGAACCTATTTAGCACGCTAGGAGCAGGAACCAGTAACCAGCCGGAGATAAACCGGGGAGGAGCACCGGGCACAGGAGCGTCGGTCCAGCCGCCGGTCGCGGAGCCAACCCGCTAGGTTGTACTGTTACAGCACGTGCCCACCCCTCTCGGTCATAACTCTAATCCGTTGGATAACATAGTCGCCGCCGCTTCACAACTGGCCGCCCTTCCCATTGAAGGAACATCCCCTGTAGCGGTGGAGGCACGACGAGCCAGGGAGTTTTTGGAAACGGCGCTAACCCAACAGCAAGCTTATTCCCACAGCCGTGAGAGGATTCATTCAACCCCTCGCCCAAGCCGGAGTTACACTAGGCGTCTGGATGAACCGGCCGTATCAAGCAGCGCACGAAGACGTAATCCGCTGCGGCGGGATGATCCGGCAGGAGGAGACGCGAACGCTCAGAACATGGTGGATCAAGGCAGGCAACGCCGGGAGGCCGAGGTAGCAGCGCAGCATGAAGCCCGTCAGGCAACGCCGGTTCGTCCTTCTACCTCAGTTGAACCGGGGGTTATTTCTAGCTCCCTGGGAGTGCCTTGTCTTACTCCCGCTTTGCGCAACGTGAAACTACCCAAGGATTTCAAGGGACCGCGCAAAGTGCCCAACTACACGGCGGATCTATCCCCGGAGGCATGGGTTGAAAGTTATGAGATGGCGATGGAGATGCTGGATGTGGATGATGCAGTGTGCGCTAAGTATTTCACAATGATGCTAGAGGGCACAGCTCGCACTTGGCTGAAGGGCTTGCCACCCAATTCCGTCGGATCATGGGCCGAATTGCGCCGCCAGTTTATCAATAACTTCAAGGACACGTGCAAACAGCCAATGTCTATCGTCAATTTAGCTGCTTGCGTTCAAGGAGAGCATGAGCCAACAAGTAGTTGGGTGCGCCGAGTGTCAGAGATCCTGCATTCCTCCAATAGCATCAACCCAAGCACAGCAGTGGTAACATTGGAAGGCAATTGCCGGTTTGAGCCTTTGAAGTTGAAGTTGGTACGACTTAAGCATAACTGCGATGACATGGGGACACTCATGGGTGCTTTAGTGAAATATGCGGACTCAGATAATACCAAATACCCAGACTCCAATAATGACAAGTCAGGGAAGGTAAACAAGAATGGTAAGGCGCCGTAGCCCAACCCGACGAATCAAGGATACAACGGTAAGCGTAAAGCGGATAGCAGTTCAGATTTTGTGGCCAACACCAATGCTCAGGAGGACGGACAGCACCGCAAGGGTAGACCGCCCCCACGAAATGGGAGCCCGCCTATTAATCAGGAACGCCAGATGAACATACCTTGCTCGAGGCACGGTACAGCAGAAAAGCCAGCTACACACCTCTGGAAGGACTGTTTTATTATGCAGGAAATCATGAACCGATCTTGATATGATCATGGACCATCCGACGGATCAGGTCCCGGTTTTCATGGGCCAAGTTATCAAGGTGGTGGATCCGGTTCAGGGTACCAAGGCAATAACGGCAACCACAATGGGCACAATCAGCACAACCAACAGCATGGCCAGGGTGGTTATAACAATCAGGGAAATCAACAGCGCCAACAGCAGCAGCAATCCGGATATCAGAATAATCCGAAGGAGCTGAGCAGTGGGCAGTATCATGTCTTCACCACGAGCTTGTGTAAACGTGATCAAGAAGTTTACAAGAGGGCAGTACATTCTGTTGAACCGGCGGTGCCGCGTTACCTGCGTTGGTCAGAACAGCCCATTGTGTGGAGCCGAGAGGATCATCAGCCCCGGGGTGATAATCCGGGTCAGCTGGCTCAAGTTGTGGCACCTCAGGTAGGTGGCTACAAATTTACCAAGGTGCTTATGGACGGAGGCAGCAGCATCAACATTCTATACTATGCGACTTTCCGGCGCATGCGGCTGACAGATAAGAAGCTTCGGCAGTCCAACACAGTTTTTCATGGGGTGGTGCCCGGCAAATCGGCGTATCCAGTTGGCAAGATAGATTTAGAGGTCACCTTTGGAGATGAGCATCGGAGACTTTGACCTTTGAAGTGGTAAAGATCAAGAGCTCGTATTACGCCATGTTCGGACGGCTGGTTTACGCTAAGTTCATGGCAAGGCCGCATTATATTTATCTACAGCTCAAGATGCCGGGCCACTGATACGTCCAAAACGTATCTATAATTTCTGCTTGCTCCATGCCACTTTTGGGTGATATTGATATGATATTCATACACTTCCATACACTTTTGATCATATTTGGACTAACTTACTAATCCAGTGCACCCCAGTGTCAGTTTCTGTTTTCGGCTGTTTTTGTATTTCAGGTTTTCACGTTTCGAGAACTGCCCAGAAAAATCCAGAAAAATTATATAAAAAATCAGCAAACTGGAAACAACACTGCGTCCGAAGGGCAGCCTGGGGGGCACGGGGGCTCCAGGCGCCCTGTGGGCGCCCCCCCCCCCCCCCCCGGGCCGCGCCGGGGGGGCGCCTGGGCCCCCCGAGGCTCCCCCGGTGCCCTACTTTGGCATATATTTAAAGGGTCCTCCGTAACCCTCAGAAAAGGACTTCTTTTCGCGATCCCATCTCTGTTCCGCCGCCGCCGCCGCTTCCAAGATCGGGAGCACCAGGAGAACTCTTCCCGGCACCCTGTCGGAGGGGAGGATCACCACCGGGAGCTTCTCCACCACCATGGACGCCTCCCGGATGACTCGTGAGTAGTCTCCCTTGGACCATGAGTCCATGACCAGTAGCTATGTGATGTTCTCCTCCCGTTCTTGTGCTTCACTAATTAGTCCTCGTGAGCTGCCCTACATGATCGAGGCACCTATGTAATCCTTATGCTGTTGCTATGTTGAGTTTGCTGGGATCCGATGGATTATGAGATTATGTTCAGATTGATCTTGAGTAATATATTTGATTCACCTCTTTTATATTTTAGTTCATAAGTAATTCTTGCATGTTCTCCGTTGTTATTTATTGCTTTGGTCGAGTAATAGGTAGTGACTCCAAGAGGGAACGTTATGCTCGATTGTGGGTTCATGCCCCTCGATGACTAGCTTGAGTGACAGAAACATGAGTCTAGGGGATGTGTTTTTGCCACGAGGGGGAAAACAACGGTGCTTGTGCCCGCGGGTGCAAGGATTGTTTACTTTATGCAAAGTTCTTTTAATGCAGTTGTCTGTTGCATTGAGTTTACACTATGGGTGTGACTCGCAACTTAATACCAGCGAGATGTTCTGGATAGATATCTCAAGGTGGATGATTAGTAGTAGATATTGATGGATTTTGGTCTACTTACTTTGGCGTACCGCCCATGCTTTGAACCTCAACCTTTCTTACAATGTAATCAGCATTGGTTTGCGTTCGTGGTCCTGTCAATTGCCCAGCTGTAATTTGTTTACCTCACATAGCTGTTTTATCGTCTTTTGGGAGAGAGACATCACTAGTGAACATCATGAGACTCCGGTCCATATTACCATCATTGATCACATTCACTATTTACTTATCGCTATTTACTTACTATTGCAAAACACTATCTATCACTACTATCATATTGCTTTTAACCCTTTGTGAACTACAAGGCCGGAGAGATTGACAACCTCTCTGTACTCGTTGGAAGCAAAGTTATTTGTATCTGTGTGCAGGTCCACGTTGATTGCTAATTGCGCCGTTAGCAGTTGACACCTACTTGTTGAACCTAGGAGTCTCTGGGGATTCGATCCTTGGCATCTTTGCTAGGGGAAAACACTTCTACTTACTGCATCTTACGCCTTTCACTTGGGGTAACCAACGAGGGGTTCAAGGCCCATCAAGGAGTATTTTCTGGCGCCGTTGCCGGGGACTCCACTCTTCAGGATAGGGGAGTTGCATGCTATCTTTTACCTTTTCTTTTTAGTCTTGTTAGTTTACCTTTCATTTTTGCTTTAGTTCCTTTTATCAAAAATCACAAAAAAAAATATTTTGCCTTTTTATTAGTAGTCCTTTCTGTTTAGCCAAACATGTTAGGATTTGGTGCTTTGAGGGAATCAGAAGTTCTAGATTTCCATCAAAGGGATGGAGAAAATATGAAGAAGGCATGGGACAGAATTTCTGATGCACATAGGAGAATTATGCCTTGGATACCTATAAAAATTGTGCTTAGAAATTTTTATCATGGTCTTTTTAAATGGTGTAAACACTCCCTTGACATTATAGCTGAGGGAGATTTCTTAGAGTGCGATGAAGCTAGAGCTCTTGAAATTATACATGGTCTATCTAGTTACTTTGTTTATGATCATAATTTTGATACTATCATAGATAGACTTGCTACTATTGAAAAGAGAATGGATGCTCTAGACTTAATAAAGGTAGATAAACCCAAACCCAATAAGAGAGATATTTTGGAAATGGATAATGACTGGGAGCCTCTTGTTAGGATTAGCAACTCTAATCAAGACTTCCTTGCTTATTGTGATATTGGATCTATGGTTTCTACTATGCCAAAAACTGTTCATGATTCTTTAAAATTTAATATGGATATACTACCATCTTATCATGAACATACTAATGGAGATATTTCTAAAATCCAGGGAAAAATAAAAGACGTGCCAGTTAAATTCCTTAAAGGGATTGCAATGATTGATTTCTTCATCGTGGAGCCAAACGAAGGAAATATAGTGCTTGGAAGGGACTTCCTCCGAGCAGTTAAAGGCTTCATCGATATAGGTAAGGAACAAATCCGCTTACGCGGGAAGGCAAAAGGTGTGTACCCCTTTCCTAGAAGGAACAAGAATGAACTTGTTGAGGAATCATTTGAACCCATTTATAACTCCGATTATTATGATGATTATTGATTCCTCTATGCATTATGCCTAGCTTAAAGGCATAAAAGAAAGCGCTTTTGGGAGGCAGCCCACATGAATAAAATTTTTGCTTTTTTTGTGTCTTGATGTTGTTTACTTCTGTAGCATCATCATTGTATCTTTGCTTTTCATATGTGTGCCAAGTATAGCCTCTGATTGCTAGAAAGTTCAAAAGTTGTGAGGTGCTGTCCAGGAAACAGATTCTGTCCTTGGATAGAAAAATTCGTATAAAATCACCAGATCATCTTTTTGGTCTGAATTTTTTCGACAGCGTTCTCTATATAATTGTATTTCGTGCGTCAGTTCTGAGTTTTTTTATTTGAGTTGCAGAAGTATCCCGAACAGGTCAATTACTGCCTGCTGTTCTGTTTTTCACAGATTCTGTCCTGTTTTGCCTTACCTTCACTTTGCAAATTAAGAAATTGCTTTTTCTTTGCAAAAACCTTTTGGCAATCTTTAGAAACAGTAGAACTTCAAGAATATCCTTATTTCCAGCAAGGTATAATTATTTTATTAAGGGTACTAACCTCGCTAATCAGATTATGATGAGTTATGTATGAAGGGAGTTTTCAAGTGTGCGAGGAAAGATGATAAAAAGATTCAGGAGTGTCAAGCGCTCAAGCTTGGGGATGCCCCCGTGCACCCCCAAGAAATATTCAAGAAGACTCAAGCGTCTAAGCTTGGGGATGCCCCCCGTGCATCCCCTTCTCCATCAACATTATCAGTTCGTCTTTCGTTTCGCTATATTTTTATCACTTCATATGTTATGTGCTATGCTTGGAGCGTCTTGCTTTTAGTTTTCTTTTTAGTTTTTCATAACGAGTCGGAACCCAGCATTCCTTTATGTGGGAGAGAAACACGCTCCACCTCTACCTAGAACATAACATAGAATTTTCATGTCTATCTATGATGTGTGTGTTCTTTGTCTTTTAAAAGCTACTATCATACTCTGCTCTTAGTATTCATGCTTATGTTTTCAAAGAGCTTTTATTTAGTTGGTTGCTTGAACTCTCTTTAATTACCATGCTCACCTTATTAAGAGAGTTTGCTTCCATTGCATGGGTTAATGTGTCTATGATAAAAAATGCTACTTTCATGATGGTGCTTAGTAGTTCAGGTTTTCTTTTGATTAATCTCAAATAGCTGGGGGGTTCCCAATGTGTTATTGGAGTACCAACTTGGTTTGTTTGCCTATGATATGGTATGGTTCAGTAATATCTTCCTTCGAGAATTTATTTTGATTGACTTGGCGTATGCTCACGCATATTCAAGACTGTAAAGAAAGTCTGTCAAGCCTTGATGATCTTTTGTTTCTAAGTAGCGATATAACTACCATGCCTGATTCAATATTGCTTTGTCGCTCTGCATGATTATGACCGTCATTGCTCTCTTAGTTGGTCGCTCCCAGTCTTTTGCTAACCTCCACCTGCACTAAGCAAACTAACCATGCAATACATAGCTCATGGGAAAGTAGCCTAAAAACTATTGTGGTAAAGAATATGTTGCCTATGTATCTTATTTCTTATAAGTTGCTTGCTGAGCGGTAACCATGTTTCTGGGGACGCCATCAACTGTCACACTTTTGTTGAATATCATGTGAGTTGCTATGCATGTTTGTCTTGTCTGAAGTAAGGGTGATTTACCGTGGGTTGAATTAATATGCATATTGTTAGAGAAGAACATTGGGCCGCCAACCAAAGCCATGCATCATGGTGGAAGTTTTAGCTTGGACCTTAATCCTCAATCTCTTATGAGAATATGCTTATGCATTAAAGAGGAGTCCATCATCTATTTTCTATGTTGTCCCGGTATGGATGTCCTCAAGTTGAGATCTATCAAAAACGAGAAATCAAATGCGATCTATCTCCTTGGACCTTTGTACAGGTGGCATAGAGGTACCCCATTGTGACACTTGGTTAAAACATATGCAATGCAATGATAACCCATGGGGATCCGAGCTAATTAGGACAAGGAGCGAGCACTATTGGTATTCGATGCATGAGGCTTGCAACTTATAAGATGTTTTATACATGACACATATGAAGTACTACTACCGTTGACACAATTGCTTCCATGTTTTCAAAATAAAAAGCTTTAGCACTTAACCTTTCTTTTACCTTTATGTTGAAGCACCAACTACTGAGAGCATGATTGTCATTCTGAGTGTAATGTGCATTGTCCCAAAGTAGCATTGTCTTTTGCATGATTGTGATATCGTTTATTCTGAAATGATTGTATCTAGTCATCACTTAAACCTTGAAGGTGCCCTTGCATTTATGTTTTGCATCACTAAAGGGGGCAAGCTAGATATCACTTTATCATATTTGCACATCATATTCATTGCAAATCTTTTTGATGTTTCAGTTTCATGTTGTAAAACTTCCAGTCATTTGTGATTTTCTCTTGAGACAACTTAATTACTTTAGAATTATTGTCTTAGTAAGCTTTTGTCATATGACTATGAGAAAGTCCAATATGGTTAATAGCATGTCACCACAGAAATTATTCTTGTTATCATTTACCTACTCGAGGACGAGCAGGAATTAAGCTTGGGGATGTTGATACGTCCAAAACGTATCTATAATTTCTGCTTGCTCCATGCCACTTTTGGGTGATATTTCTATAATATTCATACACTTCCATACACTTTTGATCATATTTGGACTAACTTACTAATCCAGTGCACCCCAGTGCCAGTTTCTGTTTTCGGCTGTTTTGTATTTCAGGTTTTCACGTTTCGAGAACTGCCCAGAAAAATCCAGAAAAATTATATAAAAAATCAGCGAACCGGAAACAACACTGCGTCCGAAGGGCAGCCTGGGGGGCCACAGGGGCTCCAGGCGCCCTGTGGGCGCCCCCCCCCCCCCCCCGGGCCGCGCCGGGGGGGCGCCTGGGCCCCCCGAGGCTCCCCCGGTGCCCTACTTTGGCATATATTTAAAGGGTCCTCCGTAACCCTCAGAAAAGGACTTCTTTTCGCGATCCCATCTCTGTTCCGCCGCCGCCGCCGCTTCCAAGATCGGGAGCACCAGGAGAACTCTTCCCGGCACCCTGCCGGAGGGGAGGATCACCACCGGGAGCTTCTCCACCACCATGGACGCCTCCCGGATGACTCGTGAGTAGTCTCCCTTGGACCATGAGTCCATGACCAGTAGCTATGTGATGTTCTCCTCCCGTTCTTGTGCCTCACTAATTAGTCCTCGTGAGCTGCCCTACATGATCGAGGCACCTATGTAATCCTTGTGTTGTTGCTATGTTGAGTTTGCTGGGATCCGATGGATTATGAGATTATGTTCAGATTGATCTTGAGTAATATATTTGATTCACCTCTTTTATATTTTAGTTCATAAGTAATTCTTGCATGTTCTCCGTTGTTATTTATTGCTTTGGCCAAGTAGTAGGTAGTGACTCCAAGAGGGAACGTTATGCTCGATTGTGGGTTCATGCCCCTCGATGACTAGCTTGAGTGACAGAAACATGAGTCTAGGGGATGTGCTGTTGCCACAAGGGAGAAAACAACGGTGCTTGTGCCCGCGGGTGCAAGGATTGTTTACTTTACGCAAAGTTCTTTTAATGCAGTTGTCTGTTGCATTGAGTTTACACTATGGGTGGGGCTCGCAACTTAATACCAGCGAGATGTTCTGGATAGATATCTCAAGGTGGATGATTAGTAGTAGATATTGATGGATTTCGGTCTACTTACTTTGGCGTACCGCCCATGCTTTGAACCTCAACCTTTCTTGCAATGTAATCAGCATTGGTTTGCGTTCGTGGTCCTGTCAATTGCCCAGCTGTAATTTGTTTACCTCACATAGCTGTTTTATCGTCTTTTGGGAGAGAGACATCACTAGTGAACATCATGAGACTCCGGTCCATATTACCATCATTGATCACATTCACTATTTACTTATCGCTATTTACTTACTATTGCAAAACACTATCTATCACTACTATCATATTGCTTTTAACCCTTTGTGAACTACAAGGCCGGAGAGATTGACAACCTCTCTGTACTCGTTGGGAGCAAAGTTATTTGTATCTGTGTGCAGGTCCACGTTGATTGCTAATTGCGCCGTTAGCAGTTGACACCTACTTGTTGAACCTAGGAGTCTCTGGGGATTCGATCCTTGGCATCTTTGCTAGGGGAAAACACTTCTACTTACTGCATCTTACACCTTCCACTTGGGGTAACCAACGAGGGGTTCGAGGCCCATCAGCCACAAGGGAACTATTACGGTCCACGGGAGTCGCAAGATTGCGTTGGAGTGCGAGGAAGGTGATGCAGCTTATGCTGAGGCGGTTTGTGCAACTGAGGAGCTGAAGATTTATAAAGATAATGTTGATCCGGCGGATATGTCTCCGCTGAAGAAACCAACCGCAGAGCATGATCCAGCCTTAAAGCTCAAATCAGGTAAAGAGACCAAACAGGTTGACTTCGTTCCTGGCGATTCATCCAAGCAGTTCACCATCAGTGCTAACCTAGATCCGAAATTGGAAAGCGCGCTCATCGAGTTCATCCGTGAGAATTGGGACATTTTTGCATCGAAGCCTTCTGACATGCCAGGTGTGCCGAGGGAACTCGCTGAGCACACTCTCAACATTGATCCTAAATTTAAACCGGTTAAGCAATTTCAGCGCCGCTTCAATGAAGAAAGGCGCAAGGCTATTGGTGAAGAAGTGGCTAGGCTCTTAGCAGCGGGCTTTATAATCGAGGTGTTTCATCCAGAGTGGTTTGCTAATCCGGTGCTAGTACTTAAGAAAAATGGCACTTGGCGAATGTGTGTTGATTACACAGACCTGAACAAAGCTTGCCCAACGGATCCCTTTGCCCTCCCCCGTATTGATCAGATCATTGATGCTACAGCAGGTTGTGAGCGACTAAGTTTTTTGGACGCATATTCAAGTTATCATCAGATCAATATGGCAGTTAAGGACCATGAGAAGACGGCCTTTATAACTCCCTTTGGAGCCTTCTGCTATGTGTCTATGCCATTTGGGCTTAAGAGTGCCGAGGCGACCTATCAGCATTGTGTGCAGAACTGCCTTCATGGACAGATTGGGAGAAATGTTCATGCATATGTGGATGACATTGTGGTGAAATCCAGGAAGGAGGATATGTTAATAACAGACTTGAAAGAAACCTTCGACAATCTCCGGATTTATAAAATGATGCTTAATCCGGATAAGTGTGTTTTTTGTGTTCCGGCAGGCAAGCTCCTAGGGTTCTTAGTATCAAACAGGGGAATCGAAGCTAATCCAGAGAAGATCAAGGCGATTACGTCCTTGGCTAAACCAGCGTGCATCAATGATGTCCAACGCGTGGCGGGCCGTATTGTGGTGCTCAGCTGGTTTATCAGCCGTTTGGGGGAGAAGGCTATCCCGCTTTATCAGATGATGAAAAAGACAGATCGCTTTGTCTGGAGTGATGATGCTGATGCTGCGTTTGAAGACTTGAAGAAGCAATTAGCAGAGCCACCGGTCCTTGCTACCCCAGTTGATAATGAGACGCTGTTGCTATATGTGGTTGCTAATGCCTGTGTAGTAAGCGTTGCCATTGTGGTAGAGCATAAGGAGGCAGGCAAGGAATATCCGGTTCAGCGGCCGGTTTACTACATCAGTGAGGTGCTCATTGAATCAAAACAGAGATATCCGCATTGGCAGAAATTGGTGTATGGAGTCTTCATGGCAAACCGGAAGTTGAAGCACTATTTTCAAGGCCATCCCATCACTGTAGTCAGTTTAGCTCCATTGGGGGATATAATCCAGAACAGAGAGGCTACTGGTCGAGTTGCAAAGTGGGCCATTGAGCTTAGCCCGCACGGATTGAAGTATGTTCCCCGTACTGCGATAAAATCCCAAGCATTGGTGGATTTCATTAACGATTGGACGGAGTTACAAGCACCTGAGGAAAAGCCGGATCGCACATATTGGACTATTCACTTTGATGGATCCAGGCAATTGGAGGGCTCGGGGGCTGGAGTCGTGTTAACTTCCCCACGAGGTGATAAGTTCTGTTATGTCCTTCGTTTAATGTTCCCTTGTACTAACAATGCAGCTGAGTATGAAGCTCTCCTCCATGGTCTACGGATGCCCAAGGAGATGAATTTAAGCCGGGTTAAATGCTTTGGCGATTCAGGCCTGGTGGCGCAGCAAGTGTCTGGCAAGTGGGATTCCAAAGATTCACTTATGGCAGCATATCGACGAGAGGTAGACGATGTTGCTGGACACTTCAAGGGTTATCAGGTGGATCATATAGACCGGCAAAAGAATGAAGCGGCTAACGCGTTAAGCCGGCTGGGTTCTCAACGTAAGCCGGTCCCACCCAATACCTTTTTGGATGTATTACACAATCCGTCGGTACAGTTACCTTCAGAAGAGGACTTGGTTGTTCCTGATCTGGAGGCACAATTGGTCGTGGCACTTCATGTTATTCCAGATTGGACGCTTCCCTACTTGGCGTACATGAACCGAGGTGAGTTACCAGAGGACGAAGTCTTGGCCAGACAGATAGTCCGGCGATCCAAGTCAATGACTATTGTCAATGGAGAACTTCATCATCGCAGTATTTCTGGGGCGTTTCAGCGGTGTGTGTCGCCAGAGGAAGGCTGTGATATTCTTAGAGAGATCCATGAAGGAGATTGTGGTCATCATGCCGGTTCAAAATCTTTGGTGGCTAAAGCTTTTTGTCATGGGTTCTACTGGTTGACGGCTCATGCTGACGCAGAGGACTTAGTCAGAAAATATGATGCTTGCCAGAAATTCTCACGTCGTGCTCATATACCGGCGCAGGAATTGAGGATGATTCCAATTACTTGGCCGTTTGCAACTTGGGGGCTTGATATGGTTGGACCCTTCAAGAGATCCCAAGATAAGAAGAGCCACCTTTTGGTTGCGGTGGATAAGTTTACCAAATGGGTTGAAGCGGAACCAGTCAGTAAGTGTGATGCAGCAACGGCGGTTCAGTTCATCAAAAAGGTGATTTTCCGGTTTGGCTTTCCACACAGCATTATAACTGATAATGGTACCAATCTATCCAAGGGGGCTATGGAAGAGTTCTGTCAACGAGAGCACATCCGCCTTGATGTATCATCAGTAGCTCACCCTCAGTCTAATGTCCAAGCTGAGAGAGCCAATCAAGAGATCTTGAGAGGCACCAAACCCCGGCTTATGGTTCCTTTGCAGAGGACACCGGGTTGTTGGGTGGAGGAGTTACCATCTGTGCTATGGAGCATCAACACTACACCCAACAGGTCCACAGGGTACACGCCTTTCTTCATGTTATATGGAGCTGAAGCGGTCCTCCCTAGTGATATCCGTCATGACTCGTCGCGGGTGGCGGCTTACGTCGAAGCTGATAACGAAAAAGCAAGGCAAGATGCATTGGATCGGTTGGATGAAGAACCGGACATGGCAGCAGCTCGATCGGCGATTTATCAGCAAGATCTGCGCCGGTACCACAGTCGTTGGGTTAAAACCAGAACGTTTCAAGAAGGAGATCTGGTGCTCCGGCTCATCCAAGACCAGACAGACATGCACAAGTTGTCCCCACCTTGGGAAGGACCCTTTGTGGTCAGCAAGAACCTGCACAACGGATCATACTACCTCGTCGACGTTCGAGAACATAAGGACTCACGTACGGCGGAGGAGGAGACCAAACGGCCATGGAACATCGCTCTTCTTCGACCTTACTACACCTGAGCCACAGGCTCCGCTTTATGTACATATCTTTACAATGTATATATTATGATCAATATAATAAACCGGCGCCCCCGATAAAGCGGGGTATCAGCCGCCTTTTTTCATAAGAGTTTGTCACATGGGGGCTTCTGTGTGCAAGGGAGTTCCTATGGCCTCTTAAACCGGCGAACACATCAAGGCCATCATAAGAGGATAGCTCTGGTTGCTTTGGCAATTCCCACATTATGATGAGGGCTGAACAGAGTTTTGATGCCTAGCACAACTCAAACATAGGCCCCGACGAGCATAGCTCAAATGCTACCTGGGGGCTCCTGATGCAAAGCATCAACGAGTTGACAACCCTTGTAGTAAACACGGCTTGGAAGCTTGGTGTATACACCTAAAACCCCGGATTAGCCTGCCTGCATTAAGTAAGTCACTCCATCCAGGTAAACCTGGTACGACCCGTCGAACATATACACAAGTCAATCTTTACAGACCCTGAACTTGGTAACGTTAAATTGACGATCATCAAGTGATTACACAAGTCAATCTTTACAGATTTTTGAACTTGGTAGCATTAAACATTGATGATTTGGTTAAGGATTGAGGACCATCTTAACAGGCTTTGCAAAATGGTTAATGACAGTAGCCTGGCAGCTCATAAAAAGCCTCGAATTTGGAGCCTGGCAGCTCGTAAAAAGCCTCGACTACATGGTCTTATTTGCCCAAAAAATTATTTTTTATTTTTTATTTTTTATAAAATCTTTATCTTCAGGGTCATTGGTTTTATCCAAATCCATTGATTCAGGGAGTGGATGACTATAAGTTGCCACTACACCTGCGTTTATAGAACTCTAGTCTGGGTTACAAACACCAGTACTAACTACAGTTAAACCGGAGTTCATCGTAACCCGGTTCGATTTTCATGAGGAACCGACAGATAATCAAGGGAGTCGTCAACACTTGCGCCTTGGATCATTATCTCTTCTTACCGGATTAAGGTTCATCGTGACACACTTAATCACAGGTATGAGACACATCCTATATTTTATACACAGTTCAAAACTTAGACCATGTGTTTGGGCATTATGACCCGTCCGGCGATAAACCGCCAGGACATTTTCAATATTGTTTTTTGCATAAACAGGTAAAATAAACCGTCAAAAGCATTGAAAGCAGGACATATTTAATAAGTTGCCAACTGAAGCAATCTCACAAAGGATAGTATGTGACGAACACAAAGTATCTCAGATATCCTATTACAAGGCGCTGGAAAGCCCAAAAGAATATCAGTTTTTCTCAAAGTACTGGGACATAAAGTTAAAACCGGCACCGGTTTAAGACTCGGCGTCAGCCTGCCGTGACAATTGATGATCAGCTTGCTCCGGTTCTTCGGAGGTTTCTTCCAGCTGCTGGAAGTCAATAGTGCTTCAGTCAATCTTGGCCAGCGCTCGGAAATAAACTTCGTCATTTATAAGGTCTGACGGATCAATGTTAGGAGCAAAAGTGTGCTTACGGACGGGCGGAATAAGATTTTTCAATATCATAAGCCGGACGCTCTGCCCTCAAGTTCTCAGCATCATATCCCGGATGATATCTAGACAGATCAGCTTCATCAGCAAGTTTGCTAGCCAGAGGCCGCATATCCTTGGTTAATGCACGTAAGTCATCACTGGAAAAGGTTGATCTGTCTTCCTTCATACTTGGGTAGCCATTCATCTCCTCCGCCGGATCAAAATCAGGAACCCAAGCCTTCACTCGAGTCAAAGCCATCAGAGCACCTGCCCTTGCAAACGACTTCTTCACCTCTATGAGGCGGGCAGGCAGAATGGATAGCTTCTCCAAGGTACCCTTGATTGTGGTAGGAGCCGGTTTATTATGCGAGATAGCACTGACAGCCCTCTGAGCGCCGGAATATAGCTGCTCCACCAGAGTATATGCAGCTTTTAATTTCTTTCACACATCATCGCCAAGAAGAGTGAGACGCCTCCCTGCATTAACATTATGAATTAAACCGGAGTGGTACAGGATTGCAAGGTTCAGGGTTGTGTTAACAGTACTTACCAAAGATGGCGGACGTCATGTCATTTATCTGCTGCTTCAATCCGGACAGTTCCTCTGTCACCGGATTAAGAGTAGCCTCTGCATCATTGGCTCTCTTCTCCAAGGCAGCCTTTTCAGCGTCCCAGTCTGACCGCTCTTTTTCAAAGTTTTTCTTTAGCTTCTTGATACTTGCCAAAGCAAGTGTAAGCTCGTCCTTGACTTTGACAGTAGCAGTTTCTTGGAACTTCAAGTTATCCCGGAGTTCGGTCACTTTAGTGGTCTTCCGGTTCAAATCAGTCTACCAAAAGGAAAGTACATTATATATTCATGAAGCATTTCAGTCAAAGTCCCAAGCACATATCAAGTTATGCACTTGACACTTGGGGGCTAATGTATTTGCAGTGAAAACAGGCATTTTTCAGACAAGTCCCAATCACATAAACAAGTTATATACTTGGCCCTTGGGGGCTAATGTGACATTGTTCTGAAGTCAAGTAGAAGTCCCAGTTCATCCTAAAGGAGGTAAACCGGCCCTTGGGGGCTACACGTGCAAAAAAAACTGCCTACTGATCTACTACAGTCCCGGTTCACCCTAAGGGGATAAAGGATAAAGTTACAAGATGCAAGCAGAAATAGAGGACAATGCAAAGGTAGAGAGGTTACCTCATAACGCTCTTTCATTAAATTTACCAATCCAGCTTCATGGTCACGGCTGGTGAATAGCCGGTTTAAATATCCGGAATGGAGTTCCTGGGCGCTGAGCTGAGCATAGCTGGATAAATCAGTACTCCACTTGCCCTTGTCCTTGTTGAGATTGTCTTCCTTGGTAGTATGCTTGGTCAAAGCAACAGGCTCCCCTGGAGTAGTAAAGCCGGTCCCAGTGATTTCAACATCGCCAGGTGAAGCGGCCGCTTGCTTAGGGGGACTAGAAGGAGCGGGACTAGCCCGGGCAGGGCTGGCCGGTTCAAGGTCACGAGCCATTGGATCGCTCCCCTGATCAACAAAGACGTCATGATCCATAGGAGGAGGATCATCATGCGGAATCTCAGCATTGTCTTCAGAAGGTTTAGCAAGTTCAGGATTTTCTGCCGGTTCAGGAGTGTTATTATCGACTGCCGGCTTACTCAGTTTGGCCTTTTTACTAGGCTTGGGTTTGCTGCAAAAGTTAAAGATAAAAAAGGTAAGAAGAGACGAAGACAAATGTTAAACCGGAAAGAGTGAAAAAACCTCTTACCCAGGAATAGTCTTGAGGGGAGGAATCTGAGTGGCTGTTGATTCGCTAGAAGATGAATGAGGAGTTTCCTGATAATTTGAATCAGACGGATTAAGGGGTTGTCGAATAAGGCCTGCTTTGGGGTAAAGAGCAGTTGGAGTGAGTAAAACCTCGGAACGACGCCTCCGAGCTGGAGTGTGCGTTAATCCGGTGGATTCAATAGCATGACCACTATGACGAGTGGTACGGCGAGCCTCATGTTGCTGCTTCTTCAAAAGAAAGTTCGGGTCCAAGTAAGCAAAAGGATGAGAAAATTGTACTTTCCGGGTTGCTCGACGAACTTTTAGTGTTGGCAGAGGTTCTGAATCGGAAGAAAGAGTGATTACCTCAGCATCGTCCGCTTTACTGCCTTCAGCGAGTCCCTGGGAGCAGTCATTGTTAATAAAAATGTAGATAAAGAAAAGACAAGGAAGACAAAAGAATTAGGTAGTACCTCAGAGGCCGGTTCGTCTTCTTCCGCATTGGATCCTGACGCGGCAGTGTTCTTCTTCTTGTTTTTCTTGACCGCCTGGGTCTTTCGGCGAGTTGTTTTTGCCGGTTTATCTTGGGCCTTCCTTTTCCAGAAAGGGTCATTGTCCTGTTGAAAGAAATAAATACACTTCAAGACAAGTGTTGCAGACGGATTAAAACAAAGCAAGACAATAGGGAAGAGATTTTTACCGATGGTGGTTTGTTGGTCACGCAGAAAGGTGCCAAGCCGGTTTGACTGCAAGCTCCTATAGGTAAATTCAGCAGCTTCTTGACGGATTCATTGACCTTGTTTTCTGATAGCACCGCCTCTGTGTGGCTAGGGGTCTTTGGGATTCCCAGTATACTCACACATTAAGCTGGAACATCGGCTTAGCGGGAGAACACTCCAGGAAAGCCAGTAGCGGACGAAGTCAACCCCTGTCAGACCATTAGCCACAAAGGCCCTAAGCTTTGAAAGCTGAGGGGCATACTGAGCTCGCTCCTGGGCACTTAACCGCTGTGGAAAAGGGTGATTTTCTGGAAGACGGTGGGAGCGATAACCCGGCAATGGATTTTTATATTCCGGGGAAGTGTCTATGCAGTAAAACCAAGTCTGGTTCCAGTCCTTTGGATGGCTGTGGAGACTGGCGTGAGGAAAACTAACATCCTTCCTTTTTTGAATAGACATCCCGCCAAGTTCAGTGTTTGGACCGTCGTGAAATTCCGTACGACGGTTTAGGTGAAAGAAATCCCGGAATAACTCCACTGACGGCTCCTCTTGCAGATAAACTTCACAAAAGACTTGGAAGTTGCAAATGTTTGATACAGAGTTGGTACCAATATCTTGTGGATGAAGCTGGAAATTTGCTAACACATCACGGAAGAACTTTGACCCAGGAGGGTTGAACCCCTGGGCCAAATGATCAAAGAAGACGACAACC
Source organism: Secale cereale (assembly GCA_902687465.1). Lineage (NCBI taxonomy): Eukaryota > Viridiplantae > Streptophyta > Magnoliopsida > Poales > Poaceae > Secale > Secale cereale. Next base: position 166,729,647 of record LR738710.1, on the reverse strand, counting down.
TCTCCCTCTTTGGTGTTTGGAGGACATTCGGATCCGGGAACCCTCCAGTGAAGGACGTTTTTTGGACGTAAACCGCCAATTGAGGCCATTTTCTCCAAATCCTCCTCAGTAATCCGGGATGGAACCCAGTTGCGGGAGACAAACTACTTGGCTTGAGTGGCCATTTTTTCGGAAGGAAAAGGCTGAAAATACAATGAAGATCCGGTTTACAATCTAAGCAAGTTTAAACCGGCATGCTCTAAAAAGGGATTTATCTAAACGGCGGTTTAGGCAGGGGCCTAATGGTATCTACCGGGTTAAAATATCCGGAACAGTTATAACAATGATATCTACCGGACTATAAAGTCTAAAGAAGCTAAACCGTCGACAAAGGTAAACAAGACGTAGATCTGAAGCTATGAAGAAACAGTTTTCGCACAGATAGCGGGGAAATACGGATCTACAACATGTTGAAAATTCAGAGATATTCAAGGTTATATTCTGCAGACGCGATGAAGGTCTTAGCAGATGCGATCTAACTAGTCATATTGGGAAAGATAAAGGTACGGTGAAGGAGCGGAGTTACTATTACAGCTATCAACTAGGAGATTTAGATCTACGGCGAAATTACTGAGTGATGGCGAAGAACTGCGGAGAACAATGCCTACCCGCGAGCTCGTATGAGGAAACCCTAAAACAAGATCTAGAAACGGGGTAAGGAGAAGATGTACCCGAGGCGTCGGGTGCGGAGAAGCATCGGCGAGTCTCTGGAAACAATCAGGTTGATGCAACGGCCAGACTTGACGAGGATGCAGAGCTCGACGAACGGCGGCGGAGCTCGAGCACGAATGGACTGAGGAAGAAGAAGAGGCAAGGGGGGAAAAGAGGTGCCCCTCTACCCTATTTATAAGCCGAAAGGATAAAACGGCAGGCGCGGGAATCGAGGAGCCGAAAAAGTGGATATGGACGATACTGTCACCTCGATCTTCGGAGCTTTAATGAATAAAAGTTAAAAAACAGGTAGGAGTATTAAATGTGCAGATGACGTCACGGTGGTTTAAAACAATCTGAGAAGATGATGTCACGCTGGTTTACAAAGCATTTGAAGCCGCGCAGAGGGAAACCTGTGCAGAACATTGAAGATTGACATGAACAGGTTCAAATCAATCTGGGGCCTAATGTCAATGATATTACTATTAGGTATAAACCGCCCAAGAGGGTCCGGTTTATGCCTATAGAGATCATTACTACTGAAGCCCAGCCAAACATGGAGCAAGGCTCTTTAGTCCAGGAAGCTTAAAAGCCCAAGAGGCGTTAGGGCCCATGATGTGTAAACCGCCATATGATGTGTAAACTTGTGGTGTAAGATAGGAAGAATAGAGACCGAGCCGGATACGTTTATAAGCCGGACTCGGGACTCTGTAAACTGGGCTGGGCGTCACCTCTTATATAAAGGGACGACCCAGCGACGGTTCAGGACAGAGAACAATAGTTCGAGACACGGGCAAAGCAGATCCGCTCCCTGGTCATCGAAACCCTAGCAATATTACACCAAACTAGACGTAGGCTTTTACCTTCATCGAAGGGGCCGAACTAGTATAAAATTCATGTGTCCTTGTCCGCTTTAACCCCTTTAAGCTAACCCGAAGTGATGGCCTCACGATTAAGTCCCTTTGCTAGGACATCTGCAGTGACAAAACCACGACAATAGTCACATGCAAAACAGGTGTATCAGTAAAATACACCGACTTGGGGATCCATGTACTCAAAAAAAATTGACTTGAATAATTCTCCATGCTTGCCTGGAAAGAAGAGCCAAATTAAAAATCTCAGGTCAAGAAAACCCATGCCACCCAAATGTTTAGGTATCTTCATGACACCCCATGACACCCAAGCTACCTTCCTTTTTTCATTCTTAACTACCCACCAAAATTTCTTGATCAAAGATATTATGTATTCACATGCAGGAGTTTGAAACATCCCATAGAATACAATGGGATAGCTTGCACCACTGATTTAATCAAAACTTCCTTCCCTTCCATAGACAATAGCTTATCGATCAACCCTGAATTCTATTCCACACTCTATCTTTCAAATATTTGAAAGTCCCATTTTTTTTATCTCCCAACATGTGAAGGCATACGCAGGTAATTTGCATTAGATTCATTTTGTACATTAAGACAGAGCTTTACCTCATCTCTGATGTTCTTAGGACACACCCCCTGAAGAAAATGGAGGACTTGTCTCCGTTTATCTTTTGACCCGAAGCACTGCAATAAGTATTCAACAAGTTTGAAATTTCTTTTGCCCTTTCTATACTCGCTTTGGAAAACAACATGCTCTCATATGTGAATAGGAGGTGGTTCACCAGCGGAGCCAGCGGAGCCATTTAATACCACTAAGCTGAGATGGCCGATTATTTGAGCATCTACGACCGAGCGCCTCAAACCCCCCTTATACGCCGCAGTGGATGAACCGATTATTGACCGGTAAAAAACCCAACCCATACGGATGCCTTATACCGGCCCCAAACGCCAGGTTGACTGGCACCCCTCATATCTAGCCCAAATCTAGAGTGGACATGGGGAGGCTTGGGTGCGCCCAAGCATGTCTGCCATGTCGAATCCAGCCCACGTCGGCCCGCCTGTTCCCACATATATTCGTCTCGATTCGTTCCCTGGACCAAAACCCGTCCACTCCACTTCACCTGGTCGTCAATCTCCCTTCGGCGATGCGTGGCCTTCTCCGGCATGACGAGTAACGGATCTGAGTCCTCCGTCACCTGATGTCCGGACTAGGACCTCGTTCTAGTTGGGCTGGAGGAGGAGATGGTCATCCGCATTGCACTCCGTTGTGCCCACAAGGAGAACACCCGATAGCGGTCGGACTCGATTCAGCGAGAATCCATGGTGTCCACCCAAATGGTGCTTGGATCCGGCGTGAGGCGCGTCGCCGCTGCCTCGCTGGAGGTGGTGAGGTCCGTCTGGCATCCAAACGCCATGGCGGAGGTGCAACCCCTTTGTTGGAGCACCAACTTGAAGGCCTCTCGTGGCCCGTCAGCGTCGGGGCTAATAAGGCGCGCCGTGACTGCAGTGCAAGGCAGAGGCCGCGAAAGCCCTCGCGGCAGACACTTGTGAGGTGAAGTCACACTCTCCGATGCTGATATGGGTGGCCGACAACCCCGGGCGCCACAATCACGTCATGATGGATGTGTCGAGCTCCAACCACGACGGTTCCATCACCGACCTCACATTGACCGATGATGTGCAGGCCCCAGGCTCCCGCAAGGAAGAGTAGGGAATGCGAGAATGTGACGCATCGAGTCTCGTGAGGTTGCGTGTATCCCATGTCCTTCTCTACATCGCCAGCAATCGCACCAACACTCCTAGGGGTGCAGTCGGCCATCGAACATAGACAGGGTGGAGCCGGCCGAGCTTCGCTCAAGATTAGGTTTCACATTTCATGTAATTGTATGGATTTGAGGATTCATAGTTGAGGCATCCGGTTGTGGAAATGATAATTTATGGTGTCATCGGTCACTGTCCGCGGACGTGCCTGGGCATTTGTTGGGTCGGTTTTGATGTATTCGATTGTAGATGCTCTTAGGTTTTTAACAAGCACGATAGGCCTTGTGCTTCCAACAAAAATAGATAGGGTGAAAGAGGATATCCATCCGGGATACCTTTTGATGGTTTAAAATTATGCAGTCTTTTAGCATTGAACATAATTGAAATTGAAACTAATCTTACCATGCTCGTGAGTGTGTAAATTTACTGATCGCAAATCCCATTGTTTCCTTGATTTGACAGGTGTTTTGTAGCAGCCATGCAAGGAGTCCTCTCCCTACTTTTGGCTCTTTGCCAAGGTCCATTAGCAGCACCGCATCCCAGTCCCTTGTGATTTGGTAGCGTCGCCCCAACCCCGGGCGACTCGGGAGCCCACAAACCCTAGCCGTCGGACTCCTCCCTCCATCGCTGCTAGAGGACGCCACCGGGCTAAGCCTGGTGGCCGACATTGGTAGCGGGGGATCCCCTTCCTAGTCGTGATGAAGGAGGTGGGGCGGACCTCATCCCGCGAGGGTGCGCGGCCGATCTGGCCGTCTGGTGGCAGGCCAATGGCGGTGGCGTGCAGAGGTGAAAGCACATTTGCTCCCTGGGTGGTTTTGGTAATTAATGACAACATACTTTTTGGTTGGACTAATGCTTTTATCAAGTATGTTTCAGGAAACCCAATCACATTGGTATGGCAAGATGACTGAAGAAGTGGACCCCTCAAATGCTAAGGCAAGCATTGGCAAAAGCTCAAGACTCTATTTTTGGTTTAGTGATCAAAGATCACATTGAGTCCATAGGAAAAGCCAATACTATTAAAAGGGGATGAGGTTGTGTTGATGATCTGGTTGCTCAAGTGCTTAGTGATATATCTCCTTCAACTATCAGCACCTTTCACTTCTATACACACCCATAAGTAATCTCGGACAAACCGATTCTTCCAACTCAGTCCCACCGAGATGAACCACTCCTGCCATATTCCAAACCCTAGAAAAATCGGTCATACCGAATTTGAGATCGGTCTCACCGAAACTGAACTGCCAACCTTCTGTAACCATTTCACATCATATCGGAATAACCGAGTTTGCATTATCGGTCTCACCGAAATGGGCAAGCTTCTGTCTTGACTCAAATCGGTCTCACCGATAATTCATTTTCGGTCTCACCGATTCTGGCATGTTCCTGTCTTTTCTCAAATCGGTCCAACCGAGTTTTCTTTCTCGGTCTCACCGAAAACTCCAACGTTCATATTGTTGGAAATATGCCCTAGAGGCAATAATAAATTGGTTATTATTATATTTCCTTGTTCACGATAATCGTTTATTATCCATGCTGGAATTGTATTGAAAGGAAACTCAGATACATGGGTGGATACATAGACAAACACCATGTCCCTAGTGAGCCTCTAGACGACTAGCTCGTTGATCAATAGATGGTTACGGTTTCCTAACCATGGACATTGAATGTCGTTGATAACGGGATCACATCATTAGGAGAATGATGTGATGGACAAGACCCAATCCTAAGCCTAGCACAGATCGTGTAGTTCGTATGCTAAAGCTTTTCTAAATGTCAAGTATCTTTTCCTTAGACCATGAGATTGTGCAACTCCCGGATACCGTAGGAATGCTTTGGGTGTACCAAACGTCACAACGTAACTGGGTGGCTATAAAGGTGCATTACAGGTATCTCTGAAAGTGTCTGTTGGGTTGGCACGAATCGAGACTGGGATTTGTCACTCCGTGTGACGGAGAGGTATCTCTGGGCCCACTCGGTAGGACATCATCATAATGTGCACAATGTGATCAAGGAGTTGATCACGGGATGATGTGTTACGGAACGAGTAAAGAGACTTGCCGGTAACGAGACTGAACAAGGTATCGGGATACCGACGATCGAATCTCGGGCAAGTACTTTACCGATAGACAAAGGGAATTGTATACGGGGTTGATTGAATCCTTGACATCGTGGTTCATCCGATGAGATCATCGTGGAGCATGTGGGAGCCAACATGGGTATCCAGATCCCGCTGTTGGTTATTGACCAGAGAGTCGTCTCGGTCATGTCTGCGTGTCTCCCGAACCCGTAGGGTCTACACACTTAAGGTTCGGTGACGCTAGGGTTGTAGAGATATAAGTATGCGGAAACCCGAAAGTT
>LR738710.1:166598583-166701881 GCA_902687465.1 Secale cereale | reverse complement strand
TGTGGAATCCCAGGCAAGATGACCGAACCCGGATACCATTACTATTTTTGCCTCTTGCTAGAGTATCGCTCTGTAGTATTTTGCCTCGATGCCCATGTCTTCTTGTCAGCCTCCTACTTGTAACCAATTGCCATGTTTAACCACCCTACCTACGCAAACCGTTGAATGGCTAAGTACGCTTCGCTCAGCCCCTCTTATAGCATTGTTAGTTGCAGGTGAAGATTGAAGATGCTTGCTTCATGTTGAAGTTTGGTTGGGTTATATCACACTATATAAATGCTTAAAATGAAATCACCTATATACTGGCAGGGTGGAAGGCTAAGCCTTTTGCTTGGTGTTTTGTTCCACTCTTGCCGTTAGGATCCGTATAAGCCGGTGTTATGTTCCTTGATTATGCGTTCCTAACACGGTTGGGGTGTATGGGACCCCCTTGATAAACCGCTAAGTGCTAAGTCTTTTCCAGCAAATCCCAACATTGGTACTATTTTGCCCATAATAACAACTTAATTAATTAATTAATTTGCATAAGGGGGACGCTCCTTGGAGATTCTTTTCTACATAGCAGGGGGGGCCAGTGCTGATGGCGTTGGTCCCAAACGGGGGTCCTGCGGGAACCACCACGGGGAAACTCGAGGTTTGGGTCCTGTAGCATCACCCATCCGGTCGTGGCCTGAGACGAGATACGCGCGGCTACTATCAGGGTGTCGGCACGCCGGGAGGATTTGCTGGATTAGCCTTACCTTAGTTCGGTTTAACTTGAGCACGGGATTCCGAGAATACTCGGGTCTTCCCACCTATGGAGTTGCGACTTCGCGGATCGTGGGCTTGTGATGGGCCAAGTTGGAACACCCCTGCAGGGTTTGAACTTTCGAAAGCCGTGCCCGCGGTTATGTGGCAGATGGGAGCTTGTTAATTCCGGTTGTAGATAACTTGACACAATGATACAATACACTACCAGCGTGTGTACCGTGACTGTCAATTTCCGAATAGGGATTCGGGAGTTGAACACGGTGGGGTTATGTTTGACCGGCTTTAGTTAGGATCACTTCTTGATCATCTTTCGACCGATGCACTTCTCTTCTCGCTCTCCTTTACGTAAGTTAGTGCTAGTTGCTGCTGCAGACTCTTGTTTGTTCCTTCACCTCATATTTCTTTCTTCAGCCTTGTCCTCAACCAAGGCTTAAATAGTCTTGTTACCCGGGAACGGGATTGCTGAGTCCTCTGTGGCTCACAGTTACTTCACCACACCAGTTGCAGGTTCAGCCGAGTTTGATGCAGGAGCTGGTTCAGTGCTTCACCAGGAGCTCGTTGAAGAGTTTGGCCGTTTGCTTGTGACGTTTCGATGTTCAGTAGTGGTTTCTACTAGGATTCGATCCTGACCTGTGGCTTTATGTTGTTTTGGTATCTTTCTTTTGGTTCTTCACCCGTAGTCGGGTTGTGATGTTCTGTATGATGATTGTTTATGTAATGTATTGTGTGAAGTGGCGAGTGTAAGCCAACTATCTCCTTTTGTATTTTAATCCCTCTTTTACATGAGTCGTGCAAAGATACCAAAACTTGAGATCATTCTAGGATGGACTTATGCCTTTAAGTCGTGCCTCGACACGTAGGAGGTATAACTCCATCCTGGGCATTACAATAGCACCACCTATCGGAACCACGACAAAAATCTCCGTGTCACCAAACTGCGTTTGATCTTCTCCACCTCTCTTTACTATATATGCAATTTACTTTCCGCTGCCCATACTCTAGAATTGCATGTGTAGTGTGTTACTTGACTTGATCTTAATTGTGAAACTGCCTAAAACTTTGCATAATCAAAAGGCAGACTTTTTATATTGTCAAGTAGTCTAATCACCCCCCCTCTAGACATACTTCTTCGATCCTACAATTGGTATCAGAGCATTGGTCTCCATTGCTTTGGTTTACACACCATTGGAGGAAGATGGACGTGTCTACGGATGGGAGTGTTAGCCATAGAGTGCCTGTTCTTAATGGAAGGTTTTATAACTCTTGGAGGTCTGAAATGCTTAGTATCTTTAAAATGTACAATTTGTGCAAATATATTGAGACCCCATATGTGCCTCCATTTGATCCCTTGCACCCTACCATGGATGAAGAGCTTGATTTGCTTCGTAACCTTAGAACTGTAAATCTTATCATTAGAGGGTTACCTGATGACTTGCTTAATCTTGTTACAAACTTTGAGTGTGCCTATGCTATGTGGAAATTCTTGGAAGAACTTTATCCGGACTACTCTTTGAGAAGTCTTGATGAAATTCTACACAAGACTATTGAATTTGATAAGTTGCACCCAAATAATCCCAACTTTGATAAATGCTTCTTTGAGCTTCGTGATCTTATGAAAAAGAAGGGTGATCCCGGTCTTATCAATATTATCATTAGAAATGCTCTTGCATTGCATTCCGAAGATTATTGTTCCATTGACCAAACTAATGCAAGTACCTATCAAATTGACCTAGGTGTTGATGATGAACAATCTATGGGTCAATATGATGATGAGCATGAGCATGATGATGATTACTCCGATTCGGACACCGAGCTAGACAAGGTCATGAAGAGTCTCAATCTCATGGCAAATATGAGAGACTACATGTCCGGCGGAAAAGAGTGGATTCTTGACAGTGGATGCACCGATCACATGACCGGAGATAAAGACATGTTTCGAGAGCTTGCAAAAAACGATGGCCCACGCAAGTATGTGACTTTTGGAGACAACTCCAAGGGTAAGGTACTTGGCCTTGGTAAGGTGGCCATATCTCATGATAGCTCTATTCAAAATGTCATGCTTGTAGAATCTCTTGGATACAATTTACTTTCCGTGTCTAGATTAGCTGACTTTGGATTCAATGTGCTATTCACCAAAGTAGATTGCCAAGTCTTTCGTCGTGATAATCAAAACATGGCTTTTACTGGTATTCGTAGAGGTGATCTATATATTGTTGATTTCACTAAGAAAGCCCAACCTAGAGCTTGTTTCATTGCTAAATCTTCTAAAGGTTGGTTGTGGCATAGAAGGCTAGGACATGTTGGTATGCGTAATCTAGACAAGCTAATCAAAGGTGATCATATTCTTGGTGTTAAAGATGTTTTCTTTGACAAAGATAGACTTTGTAGTGCTTGTCAAGCAGGAAAACAAGTTGGTGGAAGTCATCCCGTGAAAAACATCATGACCACTAGGAGACCGCTTGAGCTTCTTCATATGGATCTCTTCGGTCCCAATGCTTACAAAAGCCTTGGTGGTAACTCCTTTGGTCTAGTTATAGTTGATGATTATTCCAGATTTACGTGGGTATTTTTCCTTGATGATAAATCGCAGGTTCAGAGGATCTTCAAGACCTTTGCCAAAAAGGCCCAAAATCAATTTGAGGTGAAGATCAAGAAAGTTCGGAGTGACAATGGAACGGAGTTCAAGAACGCCAATGTAGACTCTTTTCTTGACGAAGAAGGGATTCTACATGAGTTCTCGGCTACGTACACTCATTGAGATGGCAAGAACGATGCTTGATGAATACAAGACACCGAAACATTTTTGGGGAGAAGCGGTCGAGACAGCTTGTCATGCTATCAACATGCTTTATCTTCATAAGCTTCTCGGCAAGACATCATACGAGCTCCTCACCGGTAACAAACCCCAAGTGGGATACTTTCGTGTCTTTGGTTCAAAATGCTATATCCTTGATAAGCATTGTCGGTCTAAATTTGCTCCTAAATCTCATGAAGGCTTTCTTCTTGGTTATGGATCAAACTCTCACACCTACCGTGTCTACAATAATTTCACCCGAAAGGTTGAAGAGACGGTAGACGTGAAGTTTGATGAATCTAATGGCTCGCAAGTAGAGCAAATGCCTATTGATGTAGGAGACAAGGACCCATCGGAAGCAATCCAAGATTTATCTATCGGGAAGATCCGTCCCATGGAAGTGAAGGAGAGTACCTCATCTACATATGTGGAGCCACCTACCTCACAGAGAGATGAACCTCAAGGCAACATGGAGGCCTCCACAAGTGGAACTCACCAAGATGAGGAAATGCAACAAGAAGATCCACCGCAACCTCCTTCTCCACCACCTCAAGACAACACCAACAACAATGAAGAAGAAGAAGAGGAAGATGAAGATGATGAGGAAGCTGAGCCACAACATCAACAAAAGCTATCTCGAGTTCGAGCAAGAGTCAAGAAAAATCATCCCGTGGAACAAATGATGAATGACATCAACTCCGGGAGAATTACTCGCTCTAAAACTCGCTTAGCTAACTTTTGTGAGCATTACTCATTTATCTCTAGTATTGAACCTATGAAGGTAGAAGAAGCACTTAAAGACCCGGATTGGGTGAACGCTATGCACGAAGAACTACACAACTTCGAGAGGAACAAGGTGTGGACATTGGTAGAGAAGCCCAACGATGATCAAAACATCATTGGAACCAAATGGGTGTTTCGGAACAAGCAGGATGAAGATGGACAAGTCATCCGCAACAAGGCTCGTCTCGTAGCTCAAGGTTACACACAAGTCGAAGGTATGGACTATGGTGAGACCTATGCCCCCGTTGCTAGACTTGAATCCATTCGCATTCTTCTTGCTTATGCCAATCACCATGATATTACTCTCTATCAAATGGATATCAAAAGTGCTTTCCTAAATGGTGAAATTGAGGAGGAAGTATTTGTGAAACAACCTCCCGGATTTGTGAATCCTAAAAAGCCTAATCATGTTTACAAGTTGCACAAAGCTCTTTATGGTCTTAAACAAGCTCCTAGAGCTTGGTACAAATGCTTAACTAGCTTTCTTCTTGAAAAAGGGTTTGAGATTGGAAAGATAGACTCAACGCTGTTCACAAAAAGGGTTAATGGTGAACTATTTGTGTGCCAAATATATGTTGATGATATTATCTTTGGTTCAACTAACCCCCATTTTAGCAAGAAGTTTGGACAGCTCATGTCGGAGAAGTATGAGATGTCCATGATGTGTGAACTCAAATTCTTCCTTGGGTTGCAAATCAAGCAATCTAAGGAGGGTACTTTTGTCTCACAAACAAAGTACACCAAGGATCTCTTCAAGAAGTTCAACATGCAAGAAAGCAAAGGTATGAGTACCCCCATGCCTACTAGTGGACATAATGACTTGACAAAAGATGGAGAACCCGTTGATCAAAGGGTTTACCGATCTATGATTGGTTCTCTACTATATCTTTGTGCTTCTCGTCCTGACATAATGTTGAGTGTATGCATGTGTGCGTGATATCAAGCAGCCCCTAAAGAATGTCATCTTAAAGCTGTTAAAAGGATAGTGAGATACTTGATACACACACCAAACTTTGGCATTTGGTATCCTAAGAGAGCTTCTTTCGATCTTGTTGGCTATTCCGACTCGGACTATGCCGGTGACAAGGTTGATAGAAAGTCAACTTCGGGTACATGTCAATTCCTTGGTCGATCCCTTGTATCTTGGTCCTCCAAGAAACAAAATTCGGTATCATTATCCACTGCCGAAGCAGAATATATTGCTGCTGGTTCGTGTTGTGCTCAATTACTATGGATGACACAAACGCTTAAAGATTATGGGATACATGTGAGACGTGTTCCCTTGCTTTGTGACAATGAGAGTGCAATCAAGATTGGACACAATCCTGTGCAACACTCTCGAACAAAGCACATTGAAGTTCGTCACCATTTTATTCGTGATCATATTGCCAAGGGTGACATTAATCTTAAGCATGTTCGTACTGACAAACAACTTGCTGATATCTTTACAAAACCTCTTGATGAGAAAGTGTTTTGTCGCTTAAGGAGTGAGTTGAACATCATTGATGCTTCAAACCTGGAGTGATAACTCCATTGATGCATGCAAGGCATGAGCCTCTTGACTAATCCTTGATATTTCTCTTATGATGATGATCATATGTCTTGGACACATTTGCCTCCTTGTATTGCATCTAACTCCTTGCAGGTACTTGGATGATCTACATTCCACAAGATTACCACACATTCAAATCATGAGTAATCTTGTCATTGACCAAGTATCTAGCCCTTTGGGATGTTGAGTTCAAGGAACAAAATTCCACATATCCTTTTTGACATCTTATACATCTAGTATTTCACTCTTGTCATCTTGGATATCCTCGAGTATTTCCTTGCTTGCCTAACCCATGTAGGAAGATGAACTACACAAGTAGAAATGGCGCTCCAACTTCACATTCAATGAGCACCTACATTAAGTTCACCTACATGAGCAAAGCATCAACAAGCCCAAGGTATGTTCTTCACATCTTTAAGGAGCTTTGCTCAAAGTCATGAGTACAAGCAGCTTCATAAGATGTGATCACATCAAATGCTTAATCGAAAAATGGCAACCCCATTTTGAGCTTAAATGATGAGTATGACCTATGATCAAATGTCTTCATTTGACTCCTAAGTCAATATACTCAAACATAGGTGACATTGTCGCCGACCTTTTTCTAGATGAAGTACATATGCTTTTGGAGTCTTTCTATTTTCTCTTATGTTCTCTCATTGAGTTTTCTTTAAAAAAAAAACTTCATCTAGGAATCTTTTTATCTCTTTTCTTATGTTTCTTTGTGAATATCCTTCTGGAAATCTTTTTATGGCTCTGATCAATTCCTTGAAAATCTTTTACAAATTCATTGCAAATGTTTTGAAATACTCCTCGCAAAGTGAGCTGAATTATTTCTGTATTTTCTTGGAATAAACTCGGCGTCACCGATTTGAAACTTTCGGTCTAACCGAAAAGGATTCGGCCCCACCGATCCATCTAATTCGGTGTCACCGATTTATCTTCCAGGACATCTACTTCTGCAGCACCACTCAAATTTTTAAATCTTAAGGAGGAGTAGACTCACATTTAAATACTCAAATTGTTTCTCTGAATGTTCTTATTTGCCCTGTTGTGATTCTTAAGGATCCCATTTCTTTCTTTCTTTCTTTCTTTCTTTCCATCTTTCCTGTTCTACCTAGTTTGCTGTCCTTTTCGGCACTTGATGTCAAAGGGGGAGAGGACTTAGGGGGAGTAGGGGGAGTAGGGGAGGAAGAGAAGACTTAGGGGAAGAAGAAAAGCAATCTTATCTTAAGGGGGAGAGAATCACATCAAAGCTTTGTCGTGTTTTACATTGGACATTACAATTGGCATCATTCTTTTGATTTTGCTTTCCATAACAAAATCTCTCAGAGTTCATTGAAAATCTTTTAGCTTCGGAGACATGTTTGCTGATTCAAGCCTGTGCTCAATATGAGACACTCTTTATACATGTCCTCCCTGGCTTGGTACTCTTGATGTTCTTGCAAGTTGGTTGAAGGAATACTCTTGTGTTATCTAACCTTGTTTTCTCAAGTTTATCCCTTCAGGTACAATGCCAATGAACCTCAAGGTAAGTATATGCATCTTGCAGAATGTGCATGATGGTGACTTGCTTGTAAATACTTGTTTGCAAGAAATCACCATGCACATATGCATTATCACTCACTTCCTTTTCTTCTGCTCTGATGCATATAGCCAAGCTGCATGTAGCACATCTTGCTTATCTCTCTTGTGTGCTTGTGGTAGTCCAAAACCATAATTTATGAAAATCTTGCACACTTGTAGGGGGAGCCTGTGTACTACATGCTTGTCAAAGCTTTCGTGATAATTCTGTCTTTCTTTCAATAAGCTTTGATGTCTAGTTTAGTATGATTTCAGTGTGTTGCCATCAATTACCAAAAAGGGGGAGATTGAAAGCACATTTGCTCCCTGGGTGGTAATGGTAATTAATGACAACATACTTTGTGGTTGGACTAATGCTTTTATCAAGTATGTTTCAGGAAACCCAATCACATTGGTATGGCAAGATGACTGAAGAAGTGGACCCCTCAAATGCTAAGGCAAGCATTGGCAAAAGCTCAAGACTCTATTTTTGGTTTAGTGATCAAAGATCACATTGAGTCCATAGGAAAAGCCAATACTATTAAAAGGGGATGAGGTTGTGTTGATGATCTGGTTGCTCAAGTGCTTAGTGATATATCTCCTTCAACTATCAGCACCTTTCACTTCTATACACACCCATAAGTAATCTCGGACAAACCGATTCTTCCAACTCAGTCCCACCGAGATGAACCACTCCTGCCATATTCCAAACCCTAGAAAAATCGGTCATACCGAATTTGAGATCGGTCTCACCGAAACTGAACTGCTAACCTTCTGTAACCATTTCACATCATATCGGAATAACCGAGTTTGCATTATCGGTCTCACCGAAATGGGCAAGCTTCTGTCTTGACTCAAATCGGTCTCACCGATAATTCATTTTCGGTCTCACCGATTCTGGCATGTTCCTGTCTTTTCTCAAATCGGTCCAACCGAGTTTTCTTTCTCGGTCTCACCGAAAACTCCAACGTTCATATCAGATACACTTTCGGTCCCACCGAGATGGTATTTTCGGTCCCACCGAAAATCCCAACGTTCACTATATTTGAACTTTCGGCCTGACCGAGTTTTAACTTCGGTCTCACCGAGATTGGTCAAATGTGTGTGTAACGGTTGGATTTTGTGTGGAGGCTATATATACCCCTCCACCCCCTCTTCATTCGAAAAGAGAGCCATCAGAAAGTCTACCACTCCTACCATACACTTTCTGAGAAGTGAACCACCTACCCTTGTGTTGAGATCAAGCCATTCCATTCCTACCATATGAAACTTGATTTCTAGCCTTCCCAAGTTGCTTTCCACTCAAACCTTTCTTCCACCACAGCCATATCAGTGAGGAGAGTTGAGTGTTGGGGAGATTATCATTTGAAGCACAAGAGCAAGGAGTTCATCATCATCAACACCGTCTATTACCTTTTGGAGGGTGGTGCCTCCTAGATTGGTTAGGTGTCGCTTGGGAGCCTCCGTCTTTGAGATGTGGAGTTGAACCAAGAAGTTTGTAAGGACAAGGAGATCGCCTACTTCGTGAAGATCTACCCCGAGTAAGGCTAGTCCTCCGTGGGCGTAGGCCATGATGGAATAGACAAGGTTGCTTCTTCGTGGACCCTTCGTGGGTGGAGCCCTCCGTGGACTCGCGCAGCCGTTACCCTCCGTGGGTTGAAGTCTCCATCAACGTGGATGTACGATAGCACCACCTATCGGAACCACGACAAAAATCTCCGTGTCACCAAACTGCGTTTGATCTTCTCCACCTCTCTTTACTATATATGCAATTTACTTTCCGCTGCCCATACTCTAGAATTGCATGTGTAGTGTGTTACTTGACTTGATCTTAATTGTGAAACTGCCTAAAACTTTGCATAATCAAAAGGCAGACTTTTTATATTGTCAAGTAGTCTAATCACCCCCCCTCTAGACATACTTCTTCGATCCTACAAGAGGATGCCATGGAGGACCCGGCAGATCGGGTCAGGTACATTCGGTGGTGGCCTTCGGTCATGGCTTGACTGGGGTGGTCGCCACACTGTACCCCGGTGGATGCTGGGGCAGCAGCCTCGGGTGGTGGCGAATGGTGAAGCCCAAATCGTCGTTGGCTGCATAGCGTGGACGTAACAATGTCCAAGGGAGAGCTACTCTGGTAGTCAAGCTAATTCGACCTCGGAACTCGTTTGGTACAAAGACGGTGAACAGCGTGCTTGGGATTCATCATAGCGGCTCTTCCGACATGGCGCGGTGGGGTGGAAGACCTCTCTCCATTCTCTAATGGTGGAGCCCTTAGGTAGTGGCCGGAGCGTCAGGATACACCGCGGTGGTCGTGCGGCTGTGGATGATCGCCGGATCTGGGGGGCTAGCTCCGCGGCTTTGAAGGTGGTCTTCTAGATGCACAGGTTGTCAGTTGGGTGTTCTTGGGATGGACCCAGGGTGAATACCTCTGTAACGCCCCGGATGTAAAACTTCCTTATATGGCAATATATGCATCGTTGACTTAATCAATTTCATTCTGGGCTCTTCCTTCATTCCGGGTTTCTTCGTTTTTGCCTTGTGCGTGTGTTGCATGTCACCATGTCATTTTCATTATGTGCATTGCATTGGCATAGTCTCACTTGCATCCGTGTGTAGTTGCATCGTCTTCGCTGTCCGTTTCGGGTTCCGACACTCCCACACGTACTCGTCGCACCTCTTAAGCCTTTGTTTCGTGAGTGAGTTAAAAACATCCTCGGAATGAGCCGAAAGTTGACAAGTGGTCTTGGTATATCACCGGTAGACTGCCTGTCAAGTTTCGTCTCGTTTGGAGGTCGTTTCATACCCCAACGGTTAACCATGTGGGCTAAAACCCCTATCTCTTTTGGCCCAGCACCCCTCCACAATAGCCCACAAGGCCATCCCAACCACCTCCATCCTCTCGATCGTTGGATTGTGATCGTGTGGGCGAAAACCGCACCCCATTTGGACACTCCTAGCTCCCTCTAAATATAAAACAGCCACCACCCCCAAATTTTTCGGGTAGAAACCCTAGCCCCGAGCTTCCCGCACTGTCGGCCGTGTCCAGACCGTGCCGGACACGTCCGCAGACGTGCCCGGCCACTCCGGAGCCGTCACGTGGCCCGTCGCCGCCAGCCTCCCGCTCCACCGCGCCGCGGCCCGCCGGGCCCAGGTGGGGCCCGCCCGGCCCGAGCCGCCGCCCGTGCGCCCGTCCCCGCGAGACCGCCGCCGCCTCGCGCCTCCGTCCGCGCCGCCGGGCGCCATCACCGCCGGCCGCCACCGCGAAGCTCCTCCGGCACCGACCACCGTCGCCTCCGCACCGGGCCGCGCCCGCCGCCGCCGTGATCCGGCACCCGTCGACAACTCCGCGTCCCTGCCGCCAACGTCATCGCCTCCACGCCACCTCGCCGGCGCCGCCCCGCCACATGCCGACCGGCTCCATCATCGCCGCCTCGCCATCTCTGCCGGCTCCGGCGAGCTTCTCTGGCGAGCCGCCGGGTCCCGCGCCGCCATCCCGATCCAGATCCAGAAGTTGGATCAGATCCACCCGCCGGTGAACCAAACGTCATCCTCGTCCGCCCGGATCTCCTCGTCCCGCTCCATCCCGTCCACCTTTAACTTTTTCGGAGGGGTAATTTTCTCTAAGTCCCGGATCTGCGTAAATTTGTTGCCTCCTTCATCATGTGGTAACTTGGTGCTCGGTGCTCCGTTTTACGCATATAATATATCAAAATGTTCGTCTTGTGATGCTCTTCATGATGGATGCATTTGCATACATGTTAGGTTGAATTATGCCATGTTTAACCCTGTTGCAAAAGTGCATGTGGCTAATAAGTTTCTGAAGTTGTTATGAGATGATGTTTTGTCTTGTTTGTGTATATTAATCCATGTGTCATATGAGCTAGGTGTCCACATGTGTTTTGCTCATTGGAATGTGCTCTACATGATAGATTTATTTTCATGCCACGATATGTCTTGAGATGAGTGCATCAAGCTTGTTAACATGTCATCGTGATGTTAAATTTCTGCTAAGGTTGAATCTGTTAATTTTTATGCCATGTTTCCATGAGGCTACCGTCATTGTTGTGCATGGTTAGAGTTGTCCAGTGGGTGTTCCTTGATGTAGATGTTATGCTCTAGCTATCCATGCTCTTGTTTTCTATGATGCCATGTTGTAGCTTATTCTTTTGAGGCCCTCTAGTTGCTTCAAAATGTTTTTTGTTAGCATGCCCAGATTTTGTTGAGTCTGGATAAACTTTTGCACTTTTGCCATGTTGTTTGTGACATGTTATAGTATGTTGTAGAAGTAGCCATGTGGTTATTCTTGAAGAGCATGTTATGTATGTTATTGCCATGACGTTTGCTTGCATGATGACTTGCTGTAGCTTGTTGTTTTCATGCCCTCAAGTTGCTACAAATTGTTTCTGTCAACCTGTTATCAGCAAGTTCAGTTTTGCCATGTAAATAGCTAGTGTTCTATGCATCCTATGGCCATGTTCTTGCCATGAGTAGCTTCATAAACATGTATCTTGTTGTTGGTTATATTCACATGCCATGCTATGCTTTGAGTTGAGTTGCACAAGCTTGCAAACATGCCTACTTGTCATTGTTGTTGCATGCCTTGTAATTTTCTCTAAGTCTGAGAAATCTGTAAACTTATTGCATTTTGTCATGCTTGTTTAATTATGTTCTAGTAAGTTTTTGGGTGTGCTCTGAGTTCATGCTTGTTAAGAATCATGTCTATTTCACATCCATGCTTTTTGTCTTCATGTTTGGGAGCTGTAGCATATCTAAATCTTGCTACTAAGATGACATGTTGTTGTTAACTGCAGTTTTGCATTGCATCTTGTTTTGCTTGTCTTTTGCAAACCGTGCATCCGTTTCCCATGATCTTTATATCGATTTCAACCGAAATCTTCCCATCTACCCAGTGGCTTGCTTGGTTGTCCAAGATGAAGCCATTTCTAACATCTTCTCCTTAGGCTCGAGAGCAACCTCATGCATACGCACATCATACTTGCATCCCATGGCATGTCTTGCATCATGTTGATTGTGCATTGCACCATCATTGATCTTGTACCGTTGTTGTGCTCTTGTGTTGGGTAGAGCCGGAAGCTGATACCGAGTTCAAGGATCTTGTCGAGACTGAGTTTGAGGAGCCGTCTTACCATCCCACCGACGACTTACCAGGCAAGATGACCGTTCCCCGATATCACCTCTATCTTTGCCTTGGTAGTTGTCTCGCTCTTTAGCTATGCCTCGATGCCTATTATTGTCTTGTCAGCCTCATATTGTTGCCATGAAACACTCTAACCGCCTTCCTAGCAAATCGTTGATTGGCTAAGTACACTTTTGCTCAGCCCTCTTATAGCGTTGTTAGTTGCAAGTGAAGTTTGAAGATTGCTCCAAGTTTGGACTTGTTTTTTTGGATAACACAATATATATTGGTAATGGGTGGAAGGCTTGGCCTTCTGCTTGGTGTTTTGTTCCACTCATGCCACCTTAGGACCCGATAAAACGGTGTTATGTTCCTTGATTTTGTGTTCCTAACACGGTTGGGGTTTGTGGGCCCCCCTTGATAATTCGCACTGCTTAAAGCTTTTCCAGCAAGACCCAACATTGGTACTACATTTGCCTAACAACTAAAACTTGCATAGGGAGTTATAAACCCGAGTTCTTAATCAACAACCCAGGCCAGTGCTCCTCATGAGTGTTGGTCCAACTGGGCAGACTGCGGGGCCACCACGAGGAAACTCGAGGATTGGTATTTTCCTATAGGCTGTCCCATCCGGTCGTGGCCTGAGACGAGATACGCGCGGCTACTATCAGGGTGTCGACACGCCGGGAGGTCTTGCTGGATTAGTTTTAACTTTGTCGAAATATCTTGAGCACGGGATTTCGAGAATACTCGGGTCTTCCCACCTTGGAGTTGCGACTCCGTGGATCATGAGCTTGTAATGGGCTAAGTTGGGACACTCCTGCAGGGTTATGAACTTTCGAAAGCCGTACCCGCGGTTATGTGGCATATGGGAATTTGTTAATATCTGGTTGTAGATAACTTGACACCATATCCTTAAGAATACACTACCTGTGAGAGTAACCATGATGGTCTCTTTCTGAAGGGCTTCGGGAAGTGAACACGGTGGGGTTATGCTTGAACGTGAGTTGCTAGGATCACTTCTTCATCAACTTGGCGACCGTTGGCACATACTCTCATCTCGCTCTGAATTCATAAGCTAGTTGCTTAGTGCTTGCTGTAGACACTTTATTACCTCTCCACCCCTAAAGGCTTTGTTAGTTTTGATACCCGGGAATGGGATTGCTGAGTCCTTGTGACTCACATATTACAACACACACCAGATGCATGTACAGTCGATTACGATGCAGGAGATGGATCAGAACTTCACTTGGAGTTCGATGAAGAGCGTGGTCGTTCCTATGTTACGTATCCCGACGATCAGTAGTGGTTCCTACTAGGGGCGATCAGGACTTGTGTTTGTGGTATCTTTCTCGTTTGGATTTCGTCCGTAGTCGGACCCTGTGTTATTTGGATGAATGTATGTTATTGTATTCATTGTGTGACGTGGCGAGTGTAAGCCAACTATTTTCCTCTTTCATCCCTGAACTTTTACATGAGTTGTGCAAAGATACCATGCTTGCGATCATTCCAGAATGCGCTTATGTCTCTAAGCTGTGCCTCGACACGTAGGAGATATATCCGCATCCTGGGCATTACAAGTTGGTATTCAGAGCCTTCTCCGACCTAGGAGCCCCCTAATTGATCGAACCGCTGATGGTTGAGTCTAGGCACACACACACAAATGTTTTGAGTCCTATATATATATCGGAGAGTAGGATTTCTTTTACTCATCATCCCCTTCATCGCTCTGGTGAGGACTCCTGACGTTGTTTTATCTTCACTATTCTCAAAATTTCACCAAAAAAATTTTAGGATCACGCGGGTATTGTTTGGATTGTTCCGATATCTTTGTGACGAGAACATTGTTATTGGTGCCTCCTATCATTTAGGGGTTGTGGCAGTGTCCCGGGGAGTTGAGCTCCGAGGTGTTCTCGTCACAAATGTATTGTTGCGGTTCTAGAATACCAGAGGCGACCGACATCGAAAACTCTTCTATGCATGCCTGGTCGTGAGATAACCCTGACGTCACCCAGTACTGGGGAGATAGTTCGGGAGTATTGCCACAGCTAGTATAGCGGATGCGTTTCGAAGGTCCGAGGTAAACGGTTTCCGAAGATGACTGGTTATGTGTTGACGGATGGATACAGCTGGATGTAGGTTTAGAGTTGAGTGCGCGGTGCTTCCCCTGTATCCCCAACACCAGATTGCATAACCGGAAAGCTTCGGAAATTAATAGGTGGGTTTGAAGTAGCTCTTAGGTAATCTTCCAACGGGTGCATGGTATGAGGTTTGGGGTTCAACATCTAGTGAAGAGGTTTCATGGGCGCTGTTCCAATTGGAAGTTACATCTTAAAGGATCCTTGGATATGTTGATCCGGGGATTCCAAGGCCCTTTGTAACACGTGCCATGGGGCATTCAGCACGAACATGTGGGACGAAACCTCTATTATGTATTTGTTCCATCTGTACCTTGTTGTTTTATTCTATCATTTTGTTCTCCCAAGTGGCTTCTCGACAAGTTGATGTATCATTAAGCTATGGAATTCATTCGTTCAATTTTGTTCGAATGCTCATTGTGAAGACTATATGTTGCAAATATCTAGCCGTTGATTCAGCTTATCTATTATTTGATTCAATGGCTAACGGTTGTCATCATCTTCAGGATGGCACCTAAGAAAGTTCCCAACCAAAACCCAGAGGGTGAAGAAGAGTGTCCTCCTTCCCCTCCTCCTCCGTCTGAGGCATGGAGAGAGATTATGCAGGCAACCAATCAAAACACTCAGATGCTCATGCAAATGATGCAGAGTTTCCAAGCAAATCAAGGCAATCAAGGGAACCAAGTCCAAGGAAATCTGTTCAATCAACCTCACTTTGTGACTCTGAACCAATTCCTGGCAAATCAGCCCAAGTCTTTCAGTTACTGTGTGGACCCGCTAGATGCTAAAGATTGGATCACAGACGTCAAGAAGCATTTTGAATGCAGCAACGTCAGACCTGAGGATTATTTCAAGTTTGCCTCCTTCCAACTCAAATATCAAGCTGCAGATTGGTGGCAACAATACAGAGACTCCAGAGCGGGTCGTGAGATCTCGTGGACTGACTTCTGCCGTGATTTCCATTCTCATCACATCCCTACCAGTGTCATTGAAGGCATGCGTGAGCAATTCCGCAACCTGAAGCAAGGCACCATGTTCGTCTACCAATACAATGTCAAGTTCCAGAATCTTGCCCGTTATGCGAAGCAAGACATCCCCGATGCCAAGAGCAAAATCTACCAGTTCCGAGGTGGTCTGAAAGATGAACTCCAACTTGCACTCACTTTGTTCGAGCCAGATGAATTTGATCAATTCTACAACATGGCTCTCAAGCAAGAGGCAGCTCAGCTCAAGTGTGAAGCTTCCAAGATGAGGATAAGAGATGTTGTTCACTCCTCCTCTTCCTCTCAAGTGGTTGCCAAGCAGCAGAAGTTCTGGCTACCGCCTCCTCAAGTGCTCCATCCTCCAAGCAACAACAAGCACTCAGGTGGTCGTGGATTCTCCCACCCACCCAACCCAAGCAACCAGTCCGAGTCTCAGTACCAAGCTCCAAGACCAAGTGTTCCTCCTTCCCGTCCAATTTCAGAGGTCACTTGCTACAAATGTGGTCTGAAGGGTCACTATTCCAACAAGTGCACCAACCACATGCACCTTCCGCCTCCCCCACCTGTCAGTAATGCTATTGTCAAGCACAATCCCAAGCATGCAAGAGTGAACCTGATGAATGCAGCTCAAGCAGAGAATTCTTCTGATGTGATAATTGGTAATCTCCCAGTTAACTCTATTCCTGCAAAAGTCTTGTTTGATTCTGGTGCATCAGTTTCCTTCATGTCATGTCCATTTGCATCTAAGCATAACGTGGGCACAGTGGACTTGCCAAAGAAGTTATCAATTATTTCTCCGGGCAAACACATGACTTCCACCTCAGTGGCTCCTGATATATCTATTCACATGGGAGATTATAGTTTTCTGGTTTCCCCGGTTATTCTCGGTAACTCAGACATTGATCTTATTCTTGGGATGGATTGGCTCTCTAAGCATGATGCAAATATTGATTGTGCAAACAAGGAGGTCAAGATAACTCATCCTTCTGAAGACGTGATTATCTTCGCAGCTCGAGATAACACAATCAGGCTATTCTCTCTCAATGACAAGGGAGATATTAATGCCATTTCCCAGATTCCGATGGTTTGTGAATATGAGGATGTATTCCCTGGAGAGCTTCTAGGAATGCCTCCCAACCGTCCAGTTGAATTCGTTATTGAACTTGAACCTGGTACCGAGCCAGCCTGTTGGCGTCCGTACAAGCTTTCTCCTGATGAGTTGAAGGAATTGAAGAAACAACTCGATGAGCAAGAACGAATGGGTCTGATCAGACCAAGTACTTCTCCTTGGGGCTGTGGTGTTCTTTTGTCAAGAAGAAGGATGGTACAGAACGATTGTGCGTTGATTACCGGCCATTGAACAAGAAGACAATTAAGAATAAGTACCCGCTCCCCAACATCAATGAATTGTTCGAGCAGCTCAAACGAGCCAAGGTTTTCTCGAAGCTCGATCCCCGGATGGGCTACCATCAAAATCGTATCCGTGAAGAGGATATTCCCAAGACCGCATTCAAAACGAGTTATGGCTCCTATGAGTAAATAGTCATGTCTTTCGGACTTGCAAATGCTCCACCCACTTTCTCTCGGATGATGCACTTCATATTCAACCCCTACACCAATGAATTCGTTCTCGTCTATCTGGATGATATCTTGGTATTCTCCAATAATGAAGAAGACCACGCCAAGCAACTCCATTTGGTCCTGGACAGGCTCCATGAGCACCGTTTCTATGCGAAGTTCTCCAAATGCGAATTTTGGCTTAATAAAGTCCACTATCTTGGCCATATTATCTCTGCCGAGGGCATTTCTGTTAACCCCCAGAAGGTTGAAGCTATTATCGACTGGGCACCTCCTCAGAATGTCAAACAACTCCGAAGTTTCCTCGGTCTCGCAAACTATTGCAGAAGGTTCATTGAGAACATCTCCAAGATTGCCAAGCCTCTTTCCAACCTGTTGCAGAAGAATGTCAAGTACTCGTGGACTCCTGATTGTGATGTGGCATTCAATACGCCCAAAGAGAAGCTCATTTCTGCTCTGGTACTTACTCCTCCGGATGAGTCCAAGCCTTATGAAGTGTTCTGTGATGCTTCATTGCAAGGTCTTGGCGGTGTTCTCATGCAAGACAAGAAGATCGTTGCATACACTTCTCGTCAGCTTAAACCAAATGAGAAGAATTACCCCACACATGATCTTGAGCTAGCATCAGTTGTTCATGCCTTGATCACGTGGAGACACCTTCTGTTGGGTAGAAAAGTGGACATCTTCACCGATCACAAGAGCCTGAAGTACATCTTCACCCAGCCAAACCTTAACCTCCGCCAGACTCGTTGGGTTGAAATGATTCAAGAGTACGATCCAAGCATTGAGTATACTCCTGGCAAGGCCAATGTCATTGCAGATGCCTTGAGCAGAAAGGCTTATTGCAACAGTCTCCTCCTCAAACCGCTCCAGCCTGAACTTTGTGAGTCATTCAGGAAGCTCAACCTCCAAGTCGTTCCGTAAGGATTTCTTGCCAACCTTCAAGTTGCTCCTATGTTGGAAGATCAAATCCGTGAGGCCCAACTCAGTGATGCTATGGTGGAGAAGGTGAAACATGGTATTGCTAAGGGTACTCCCAAGTACAAGTGCTATCGCATTGATGACAGAGATACTTTGTTCTTTGAGGACAGAATTGTGGTTCCCAAAGGTGATCTCAGGGAGCTCATAATGAACGAAGCACATGACTCACTCCTCTCGATACATCCAGGAAGCTCCAAGATGTACCATGACCTCAAGCAATCCTATTGGTGGACTCGCATGAAAAGAGAAATTGCTCAATTCATGAACGGGTGTGATGTCTGCAGAAGAGTGAAGGCAGAGCATCAATGTCCAGCCGGACTCCTTCAACCTCTACCTATTCCCGAGTGTAAATTCGATCACATTGAGATGGATTTCGTCACCAGTTTTCCCAAGTCCAAGCGGGGAAATGATGCTATATTTGTGGTGATTGACAAGCTCACTAAAGTGGCTCATTTCCTTCCAGTCAAGGAATTCATCAACGCAGCTCAACTGGCAGAGCTGTACACCTCAAGAATTGTCTCTTTGCATGGTATCCCTCAAGTAGTCTCCTCGAATCGTGGAAGCTTGTTCACTTACAAATTCTGGGATTCCTTCCAGTCAGCTATGGGTACCAAGATTCGCTTCAGCATAGCTTCTCACCCTCAGACTAGTGGTCAAGTCGAAAGAGTGAACCAAATCCTTGAAGATATGCTCAGAGCATGTGTCATCTCCTTTGGTATGAAATGGGAAGATTGTCTTCCATTTGCCGAATTCCCCTATAACAACAGCTTCCAAGCAAGTGCAGTCAAAGCACCGTTTGAAATTCTCTATGGCAGAAAGTGTCGTACCCCTCTCAACTGGTCCAAAACTGGTGAACGTCAACTCCTTGGAAATGATTTGATCTCAGAGGCCGAAAAAATGTGCAAAGTCATACGTGAGAATCTCAAAGCCGCGCAATCGCGCCAAAAGAGCTACTATGACGGCAAGCATCGTGACTTGGCTTTCGACATTGGAGATCATGTCTATCTCCGTGTTTCTCCCATGAAGGGCACTCAGAGGTTCGGTATCAAGGGCAAGCTTGCTCCAAGATACGTTGGTCCTTTCAAGATAGTGGGCAAGAGAGGCGATCTAGCCTACCAACTCAAGCTTCCCTCCAACTTTGCAAATATGCACGATGTGTTTCATGTGTCACAACTCCGCAAGTGCTTCAAGACGCCTGAACGCACCATTCCTTTTGAAGAGATTGATCTTCAGCAAGACTTGTCTTATCATGAGCACCCCGTTGCTATCCTTGAAGAAACTGAGCGCAAGACCCGCAACAAGTCCATCAAATTCTTGAAAGTGAAGTGGTCACACCATACCGACCGGGAAGCTACATGGGAACGAGAAGATCATCTCCGTTTCGAGTATCCCGCTTTCTTTCAGTCCTAGATCTCGGGACGAGATCTTTTTGTAGTGGAGGAGAGTTTGTAACGCCCCGGATGTAAAACTTTCTTATATGGCAATATATGCATCGTTGACTTAATCAATTTCATTCTGGGCTCTTCCTTCATTTAGGGTTTCTTCATTTTTGCCTTGTGCGTGTGTTGCATGTCACCATGTCATTTTCATTATGTGCATTGCATTGGCATAGTCTCACTTGCATCCATGTGTAGTTGCATCGTCTCCGCTGTCCGTTTTGGGTTCCGACACTCCCACACGTACCCGTCGCACCTCTTAAGCCTTTGTTTCATGAGTGGGTTAAAAACATCCTTGGAATGGGCCGAGAGTTGACAAGTCGTCTTGGTATATCACTGGTAGACCGCCTATCAAGTTTCGTCTCGTTTGGAGGTCGTTTGATACCCCAATGGTTAACCACGTGGGCTAAAACCCATATCTCTTTTGGCCCAGCATCCCTCCACAACAGTCCATAAGCCCATACCAACCACCTCCATCCTCTCGGTCGTTGGATCGTGATCGTGTGGACGAAAACCGCACCCCATTTGGACACTCCTAGCTCCCTCTAACTATAAAACAGCCACCACCGCCAAATTTTTCGGGTAGAAACCCTAGCCCCGAACTTCCCGCGCCACCAAACGTGTCCAGACCGCGTCGGAAACGTTCGCCGACGCGCCCAGCCACTCCAGAGCCGCCACGTGGCCCGCCGCCGCCAGCCTCCCGCTCCACCACGTCGCGGCTCGCCGGGCACAGGCGGGGCCCGCCCGGCCCGAGCCGCCGCCCGTGCGCCCGTCCCCGCACGACCGCCGCCACCTCGCACCTCCGTCCGCGCCGCCAGGCGCCATCACCACCGGCCACCACCGCGAAGCTCCCCGCCGCCGGCCGTGAAGCTCCTCTGGCACCGACCACCACCGCCTCCGCACCAGGTCGCGCCCGCCGCCGCCGCGATCCGGCACCCGTCAACAACTCCGCGTCCCCGCCACCAACGTCATCGCCTCCATGCCACCTCACCGGTGCCGCCCCGCCACACGCCGGCCGGCTCCATCGCCGTCGCCTCGCCATCTCCGCCGGCTCCGGCGAGCTTCTTTGGCGAGCCGCCGGGTCCCGAGCCACCATCCCGATCCGGATCCAGAAGTTGGATCAGATCCACCCGCTGGTGAACCAAACGTCATCCTCGCCTGCCCGGATCTCCTCGTCCCGCTCCGTCCCGTCCACCTTTGACTTTTTCGGAGGGGTAATTTTCCCGGATCTGCGTAAATTTGTTGCCTCCTTCATCATGTGGCAACTTGGTGCTCGGTGCTCTGTTTTACGCATATGATATATCAAAATGTTTGTCTTATGTTGCTCTTCATGATGGATGCATTTGCATACATGTTAGGTTGCATTATGCCATGTTTAACCCTGTTGCAAAAGTGCATGTGGCTGATAAGTTTCTGAAGTTGTTATGAGATGATGTTTTGTCTTGTTTGTGTATATTAATCCATGTGTCATATGAGCTAGGTGTCAACATGTGTTTTGCTCATTGGAATGTGCTCTACATTATAAATTTATTTTCATGCCACGATATGTCTTGAGATGAGTGCATCAAGCTTGTTAACATGTCATCGTGATGTTAAATTTCTGCTAAGGTTGAATCTGTTAATTTTTATGCCATGTTTCCATGAGGCTACCATCATTGTTGTGCATGGTTAGAGTTGTCCAGTGGGTGTTCCTTGATGTAGATGTTATGCTCTAGATATCCATGCTCTTGTTTGCTATGATGACATGATGTAGCTTATTCTTTTGAGGCCCTCTAGTTGCTTCAAAATATTTTCTGTCAGCATGCCCAGATTTTGCTAAGTCTGGATAAACTTCTGCACTTTTGCCATGCTGTTTGTGACATGTTCTAGTATGTTGTAGAAGTAGCCATGTGGTTATTCTTGAAGAGCATGTTATGTATGTTATTGTCATGCCTTTTGCTTGCATGGTGGCTTGCTGTAGCTTGTTATTTTCATGCCCTCAAGTTGCTATAAAATGTTTCTATCAGCCTGTTATCAGCTAGTTCAGTTTTTCCATGTGAATAGCTAGTGTTCTATGCATCCTATGTCCATGTTATTGCCATGAGTAGCTTCATAAACATGTATTATTGTTGTTGGTTATATTCACATGACATGCTATGCTTTGAGTTGAGTTGCACAAGCTTGCAAACATGCCTACTTGTCGTTGTTGTTGCATGCCTTGTAATTTTCTCTAAGTCTGAGAAATGTGTAAACTTATTGCATCTTGCCATGTTTGTTTAATTGTGTTCCAGTAAGTTTTTGGGTGTGCTCTGAGTTCATGCTTGTTAAGAATCATGTCTATTTCACATCCATGCCTTTTGTTTTCATGTTTCGGTGCTGTAGCATATTTAAATCTTGCTCCAAAGAAGACATGTTGTTGTTAACTGCAGTTTTGCATTGCATCTTGTTTTGCTTGTTTTTTGCAAGCCGTGCATCCGTTTCCCATGATCTTTATATCGATTTCGGCCGAAATCTTCTCATCTATCCAGTAGCTTGCTTGGTTGTCCAAGATGAAGCCATTTCCAACATCTTCTCCTTAGGCTCGAGAGCATCCTCATGCATACGCACATCATACTTGCATCCCATGGCATGTCTTGCATCATGTTGATTGTGCATTGCACCGTCATTGATCTTGTACCGTTGTTGTGCTCTTGTGTTGGGTAGAGCCGGGAGCTGATACCGAGTTCGCGGATCTTGTCGAGACTGAGTTTGAGGAGCCGTCTTACCATCCCACCGACGACTTACCAGGCAAGATGACTGTTCCCCGATATCACCTCTATCTTTGCCTTGGTAGTTGTCTCGCTCTTTAGCTATGCCTCGATGCCTATTATTGTCTTGTCAGCCTCATATTGTTGCCATGAAACACTCTGACCGCCTTCCTAGCAAATCGTTGATTGGCTAAGTACGCTTTTGCTCAGCTCTCTTATAGCGTTTTTAGTTGCAAGTGAAGTTTGAAGATTGCTCCAAGTTTGGACTTCTTTTTTTGGATAACACAATATATATTGGTAATGGGTGGAAGGCTTGGCCTTCTGCTTGGTGTTTTGTTCCACTCATGCCACCTTAGGACCCGATAAACCGGTGTTATGTTCCTTGATTTTGCGTTCCTCACACGGTTGGGGTTTATGGGCCCCCCTTGATAATTCGCACTGCTTAAAGCTTTTCCAGCAAGACCCAACATTGGTACTACATTTGCCTAACAACTAAAACTTGCATAGGGAGTTATAAACCCGAGTTCTTAATCAACAACCCGGGCCAGTGCTCCTCATGAGTGTTGGTCCAACTGGGCAGACTGCGGGGCCACCACGAGGAAACTCGAGGATTGGTATTTTCCTGTAGGTTGTCCCATCCGGTCGTGGCCTGAGACGAGATATGTGCGGCTACTATCAGGGTGTCGGCACGCCGGGAGGTCTTGTTGGATTAGTTTTACCTTTGTCGAAATATCTTGAGCACGGGATTCAGAGAATACTCGGGTCTTCCTGCCTTGGAGATGCGACTCCGTAGATCGTGAGCTTGTGATGGGCTAAGTTGGGACACCCCTGCAGGGTTATGAACTTTCGAAAGCCGTGCCCGCGGTAATGTGGCAGATGGGAATTTGTTAATATCCGGTTGTAGATAACTTGACACCATATCCTTAAGAATACACTACCTGTGAGAGTAACCGTGATGGTCTCTTTCCGAAGGGCTTCGGGGAGTGAACACGGTGGGGTTATGCTTGAACGTGAGTAGCTAGGATCACTTCTTGATCAACTTGGCGACCGTTGGCACATACTCTCATCTCGCTCTGAATTTGTAAGTTAGTTGCTTAGTGCTTGCTGCAGACACTTTATTACCTCTCCACCCCTAAAGGCTTTGTTAGTTTTGATACCCGGGAATGGGATTGCTGAGTCCTTGTGACTCACAGATTACAACACACACCATTTGCAGGTACAGTCGAGTACGATGCAGGAGATGGATCGGAACTTCACTGGGAGTTCGATGAAGAGCGTGGTCGTTTCTATGTTATGTATCCCGACGATCAGTAGTGGTTCCTTCTAGGGGCGATCGGGACTTGTGTTTGTGGTATCTTTCTCGTTTGGATTTCGTCTGTGGACCTTGTGTTATTTGGATGAATGTATGTTATTGTATTCATTGTGTGACGTGGCGAGTGTAACCCAACTATTTTCCTCTTTCATCCCTGAACTTTTACATAAGTTGTGCAAAGATACCACGCTTGCGATCATTCCAGAATGCGCTTATGTCTTTAAGTCGTGCCTCGACACGTAGGAGATATAGCCGCATCCTGGTCATTACAACCTCGTCTTCGGCTGGTGGCCGGAGCCGATAATGGTGACACCCTTTGCGGCGCTTCCTTCATGAAGCCATCATTGAGATGAAGCTCCAAACTCACCTCGATACCTCCGGAGGAAACCCTAGATTAGTCGATCAGATTATGGTAGCAATCTTGTGTCGTTCCCTCCTTGGGGGCGTCATTCTTGGATGTGTGCATTGGCTTGAGGGACCAATGGACGGTCTTAGCAGTGGAGCGGCGTCGCATGTCACGCATGGACGATGAGGAGTTTCGGTAGCATGGTGCAACCGGGTCTTGGCAACGGATGTATGATGATGGACGCGTGGAGGGAGGTAGCGTTGTCTAGCACCATGGTGGCAACGAGGGCGGACATGCCAAGGTCGATGCGTCAGTACCTGCTCTGAAGATGGATCGGTGGAAAACGACGACGACGGCCTCTCAAAGTGCGCCAGACCGGTCTATGCCCTAGACCCCCCCAAGAGGCTTGGACACGGCCTCCGTCTTAAAATGTTAGGTTTTGATGCGAGGTCTGTTTGGTATTCGGCTCGGACTTTCGACGCTCCTTCATCAAGTGGTTAGAAATTGCGACATATGTTGCCATGATGGTGGCTTCAGACTTACTGATGTATTACTTTTGTCAATTGTTTCTGAATAATTAATAAAATGATTGTATGCATCACTCAGATACAGAGGCCGGGGGTCATCCTTTTTTCTAAAAAAAACAAGTCCTCTCCCTTTTTTGAGCAAAAGCAAGTCCTCCCCTATTCGGCGCGTACCAGGAATAGCGAGGTAGATCGCATCCGGGCTTTGTGGGCCGGGGGTCATCCTCTTTTCTAAAAAAACGTCTCTTGTAATTTTTCCATAAAATATAAATATAAGTACACCTGCAAAAGTGATTCTAAAAAAGTAAACCTGCAAAAAAACTTGTTTATTTTCGCGGTTTGTGGAACTATATAACGAAAATAAATAGATAAATAGTTTCATAAAAATATTAGAATAATTAGAAAAACAATAAGGACTTTAGAAAATATCCACATATCTTAAAAAATCATATATTTTGTAAAATGCCCATTCAATTGTATAATTTTTTGGCAAATCAATAAATGACTATAATTCTTTACAAAACCTACACTATATTAAAAAATGAAATATAAAAATTGTTCACAATTTGTTTAAAAATCACGAATTTTGCGAAGGAAAATAAAATAAATGAAAGGAAATAATAAAAGAAAATGTAAAGGAGAAACAATAAAAACCCATGTGCTAATGACTAGCACAACTACAACATGTTTGGTAATTAAATAAATGTTAATATTTGTTTCACAAAATCTTCACTATTTTTTTTAAAATATCATGGTTCTTTTTTAAAAATACCTGAAATTTGGAAATTGTTCAACAAGAAATTCACGAATTTTGAGATGGAAGATAAAATAAATAAAAGGACACATTAAAAGTAAAGGAAAAGGGAAAAAAATAACAGAAACCTACACAATATTTTAGAAAATATTTACATATTTATAAATTTCCATAATTTTAGAAAAGGTGCATTAACTTCTAAAAAGTGTTTAGTAATATAATAATTGTTCATATTTGTATAACAAAATCTCCACTTTACTTTTCCAAAAATGGTCATGGATTTTTTTACTAAAATGCATGAAATTTAAAATATGTTTACTCTTTTCTAAAAACACGAATTTAAATATGGAAAATTAAATTAAATATGAAGGAGAAAAAATAAATTTTCATGTGCTAATCTTCACTATCTTTTTAAAATATGTTCATGGAATTTTAAAAAATTCTTGAAATTCAAAAATTGGTAAAATTTATTTTCAAACTGATTTTTTTATTAAATCAAGAAATGTTTTTGAAAATGTTTTCATATTTTTAAAAAGTTCAAATATTTTATTAAAAATATGCATTTACTTCTAAATTAAGTTTGGTAATTTAATAAAAGTTCATATTTGTTTAACAAAACCTTCACTATCTTTTTAGAAAATTTCCATAATGTTTTCTAATGCATGAAATTTCAATAATATTTGCAATTTGTTTAGCAAAATCACGAATTTCGGATGTGCAATAAAAATAATAAAATGATAAACTTAAATAAAAAAATAGAAACAATAAAAAGGCATGTGCTCCTTTTTTATCCTTTTGAGCTACAAGCCTCTTTTTCGGCCTTGGACTTCTACTTTTGAAGGGTCATATTGCTTTCACCCCGCAATTTTTTCTCTCTTTATTTCATTTCGCACGATTACTTTTTTCTCTCAATCTTTTCTTTAACATAGTATAGACGTAGATTTTCATACATATGCACATACACTTATCCCTATAAATAGGCACACATATACCCTACTTTTATGAGCATCTTCGAGAGATTGAGTTGTCACAGATGCATTTGTAGTCGACGTGAACGTCTTGTGAACGCAAAGGTACGATACGCAACCCACTAGATACACAGGCTGTGTCGTTCCACGACTGCCAATGTCAGACTTTTCGAAGGTAGCACTCTGGTTCGCAATGCCCTACTTTTCTTTAGGCATCCGCAGGCCCGGTTAGGTTTTTTAAGGGTAACTAGATAACTTTTTCAAAGTTTATAAATAAGAGGAACACGGGCAATATCTGGTAGAACCTGTAGCCACAAATGACGAAAAACCCTATACGACGCTTACTGCCTCAAGTTGTCGTGCAAACGCACGGACTGTGCGATGCGAGCAACTGAGCAGGCCCGTTGCGTGTTTCACAGATCCCGGTTTGGGGAATCTTCTAGAGTTCCAAACTGGTCCAGGTCTTGTTCTTTCTTTTTTCTTTTTTCCCGCTGTTTCTTTTTTCCTGCTGTTTGTTTTAATTTTAATATTTATTTTTATTTTACGTTTTTCTTTTTTCTGGTCTTTTGTTATCTGTTTCTTTTTTGGTTACCCTTTTCTTTTTATTTTTAGTTTTTTACTAATTGAAATTTCTTAAGAAATGTTCAAATCTTCAAAACATGTTCATACTTTCAAATTATGTTCCTTCTATTAAAAATGTACTAGAATTTCAAATCTTGTTCATGTTCAGAAAAATTGTTCAAAATTTCTAATTTTGTTGTCTTCTATTCAAGAAATTTTCGGGAATTTCAAATTTTGTTCATGTTTTTAAAAGAATGTTCAGAATTTGAGATTTGTTTTTTGAAATTTCTATAATTCTTTTCATATTTTAAAACTGTTGAGAGTATTGTCAATTATTCATTTTCCCGCCAGAGATAATATAGATTTTCAACTTTTGTTCGTGTTTTAAAAAATGTTCCGAATTTTTAAAATTATTCACTTTTTTCCGAAAGTTGCTCAAGATTTTCAAATTTTGTTCGCCTTTAAGAAAATGTTTGGATTTATGAAAAATTCTCACTTTTGAAAAATATGTTCAAATATTCAAAAAAAATGTGAACATTTCAAAAATTGTTCCGTCCATATGTCTGTTCACTCTTTTCAATAA
The DNA here is from genome assembly GCA_902687465.1 of Secale cereale. Taxonomy (NCBI): domain Eukaryota; kingdom Viridiplantae; phylum Streptophyta; class Magnoliopsida; order Poales; family Poaceae; genus Secale; species Secale cereale. The sequence continues at coordinate 166,674,412 of LR738710.1, read as the reverse complement.
CATTCTACATTTCAATTTTGTTCACTTTTTCGGGAAAATGTTTGAAACATTTCAAAAAATATTAGGAATTTATAAAATCGTGTTTACAAATTTGTTCTTGTTTCTCAAAAATGTTCTGAACTTTTCAAAAACTGCATCTATTCTAAATTCCTTTTGTATAATTCGAAAACTATTTCAAAATGTGAAATTTTGAAACAAATTGTTCGTGTTTTCTAAAATGTGTGCAAGAATTGAAAAATCTGTAGGCTTCAGTGAATATGATCTTGCAGGTAATATCACACTATATTGGCCTTCAAAAAAAATGCACACCGTCACCCGTCAAGAGCACCCAGTTGATGTGGTGGCTATCATCGCGTGCAGTGACCTGGATGGCGCGAGTTCGATCCCTAAGCCGCTGCATTTCTACTTCCTTTAGAGATTTTTTGAGCACGTTACAGACGCAAGCGCTTATACATACATGCATACACTTACCCCTATAAAAACATATACTCATCCCTATGAGCATCTTCAGATTTACGAAGTCATAGTATGCGCTTTGAAATAAATCCAGAAATAATGCAAGCACCAGGACTTGAACCTGGATGAGCTGGCCATACCATTGTTTCTCCAACCATCCAACCACAGGTTAATTTGCTTCTTTTAGAGATTTTGCAGGGAGGGGGCAGCCGTTGGTCGCAACAAGTGACGTATACGAGCTCCCACAAATGACGACCTACTAAAAAGGGTGTAGCGTGTGACAGTTTTTTTCTGGAACAAAGTGTGACAGTTATCAATATGTCCACACTCTACACGCAATCGATGTTCGTTCGATCCAGTTGCATGAATTTTAAAGCAGTTATCATCTGAGTGGAGAGTCAAGTAAGCACCTAGCGTCGTGTGGGCGTTATCATTTATTGCCACACGTATGGGCGCTCCTCACCAGAACGACACACATGACGGTAGCTCGAGCGTGTGTGAAAGTGCAATTATTCCCCGGATGGTTTTGGTAATTAATGACAACATATAGCTCATTGAACTAATATCCTTTCAAGATAAATATTTCAGAAAGTTCATTGTTTGGCATGGCATGGATTAGAGATGTGGACCCCTCAAAAAGCTATGGACAAAGATTGGCAAAAATTCAAGACTCTACATTTTCATTTTATTGATCCAATATCACATTGAGTCCATAGGAAAAGACAATACTATTAAAAAGGGATGAGGTGTTGCTTAATGGTCTACTTGCTCAAAATACTCGATGCTAAGCTCCAAATCCCTCAACCAATTTCTCATTTCCACATATGTCCCAAACCTAAAAGTCAAACTCGACCCCGCCGATTTGATCTACCCGGCGCCACCGAGTTCGCATGACATAGCCACAGCCAAAACCCTAATCAGTTCGGTCTCACCGATAAGGATTTTGGTCTCACCAAAATGGGATTGCCAACTCTCTGTTTCCCCTTCGTAACATTTTGGTCTAACCGAGATGAGCGGATCGGTCCCACTGAGTTGATAATGCAAACCCTCTAGTTACCTTTTGTAACGTTTCGGTCTCACCGAAAGGAGCGATCGGTCTCACCGAGTTTACCTGGCCAAGTCGTTGTTTTGCCTATTACGAGAATCGGTCTCACCGAATTTGTGTAATCTGTTAAACCAATTTGAGGTTTTGCCATAACCCTAACTTATCGGTCTCACCGAGTTGATAGTATCGGTCCCACCGAGATGTCTAACATTCACATTTTGAACTGCTTCAGTCTGACCGAGTTCTTCTATTCGGTCTGACCGAGTCTGGTCAAATGTGTGTAACGGCTAGATTTTGTGTGGAGGCTATATATACCCCTCCACCACATGTCCATCAGAGAGAGAGAGTAATCAGAACGTGCCTACACTTTCACTATTCATTTTCTGAGAGAGAACCACCTGCTCATGTGTTGAGACCAAGATATTCCAATCCAACCGTATGAATCTTGATCTCTAGCCTTCACCAAGTTGCTTTCCACTCAAATATTCTTTCCACCCTATTCAAATCTGTGAGAAAGAGTTGAGTGTTGAGGAGACTATCACTTGAAGCACAAGAGTAAGGAGTTCATCATCAACACACAATCTATTACCTTTTGGAGAGTGGTGTCTCCTAGATTGGTTAAGTGTCACTTGGGAGCCTCCAACAAGATTGTGGAGTTGAACCAAGGAGTTTGTAAGGGCAAGGAGATTGCCTACTTCGTGAAGATCTACCCTAGTGAGGCAAGTCCTTCGTGAGCGATGGCCATGGTGGGATAGACAAGGTTGCTTTCGTGGACCCTTTGTGGGTGGAGCCCTCCATGGACTCGTGTAGTCGTTACCCTTCGTGGGTTGAAGTCTCCATCAACGTGGATGTATGATAGCACCACCTATGAGAACCACGTCAAAAACATCCGTGTCCCCAATTGCGTTTGCACTCTTCAACCTCTTCCTTTACCTTCATATGCAATGATTTACTTTCCGTTCCCACAACTCTAGAATTGCATGTGTAGAAAGATTGCTTGACTTGTGCTAAATTGATAAAAACTGTCAAAACTTAAAATTGGGAAAAAGGCTAAGTTTTTTGGTCAAGTAGTCTATTCACCCCCCTCTAGACATACTTTCGATCCTACAAGTGGTATCAGAGCTTTGGTCTCCATTTGCCTTGATTTTCATGGCATTGGTGATCATAGCCTTGGTTTCACAACCTAAGAAAGTATGGCGTCTAGTGAGGAAAGTTACCACCGTAGAGGTCCTTACTTTGATGGTACAAACTTTGCTAGTTGGAAGCACCAGATGAAAATGCATATTCTTGGACATAACCCCGCCATTTGGGCTATGGTGTGTATTGGTTTGCAAGGTGAATTCTTCGATGGGAAGGAACCAAATCGTGAAGCCTCCGCTGAAGAATTGAAGATGTTGCAATACAATGCTCAAGCTTGCGATATCCTCTTCAATGGATTATGTCCCGAAGAATTCAACAAAATCAGTTGTCTTGAGAATGCAAAGGAAATTTGGGATACTTTGATTGATATGCACGAAGGTACCGACTCTGCCAAGGAATCCAATTTGGATGTGCTTCAAAGTCACTTAACAAGTTCAAGATGAAGGAGGGTGAAGGTGTCGCTGAAATGCACTCTAGGCTTGCTCTCATCACAAATTAGATTGCCGGCTTAGGAAGCGAAAAAATGATCGATAGATTCATCATCAAGAAATCCTAAGAGCCTTGGATGGAAAATATGACACCATGTGCACATTGATCCAAATGATGCCCAATTACAAAGGTCTCAAGCCAGCGAAAGTCATTGGTATAATTGTTGCTCATGAGATGTCACTTAAGGATAAAGAAGAGCTTCACAACAAGTCTAGTGATGCTTACAAAACTTCATGTGATGCTCCTACATCATCAAGTGAGAAACAAGTCTTCAATGAAGAGTTGAGCTTGATGGTGAAGAACTTCAACAAGTTCTACAAGAGTAGAAGCAAAGAGAGAAGTTCCAAGTCAAGGTCCTACAATGACAAAAGATCTTCTAGTCATGAACGCAATTGCTACAATTATGGGAGACCTGGTGATGGCTTCTCGCCCCTCGTTGGTTACCCCAAGTGGAAGGTTGAGATGTAGCGTAGCGGCAAATTTCCATTGGCAAAGATACCAAGGATCGAATCCCGTGAGACTCCGAGGGTCGACAAGTAGGTGTCAACGGCGCCAGAAACTTAGCAGTTGATGGGACCTGCACACAGATACAGATAACTTTGCTCCCAACGAGTACAGAGAGGTTGGCAATCCCTCCGGTCTTGTTGTTTACAAAGGATCAAACACAAGAGATAATAATGATAGCTATGACTGCAACTAGGAAATAAAAACAGGAAGTAAATAGAAGGTGTGATCAGCGGTGGTAATATGGACCGGGGTCCCATGATGTTCACTAGTGATGTCTCTCTCCCAAAAGACGATAAAACAACAAAGCGAGGTAAACAAATTACAGCTGGGAAATTGACAGGATTATGTGCGCAAACCAATGCTAACTATGCCGCAAAGAAAGGTAGATGCTCAAAAGTATGGGCGGTACGCCAAGGCAAGTAGACCGAAATCCATCTGCATCTAATACTAATCATCCACCTTGAGATATCTATCCAGAACATCTCGCTGGTATTAAGTTGCGAATCCCACCCAAAGTGTAAACTCAAAGCAACAGACAACTGCATTAAAAGAACTTTGCGTAAAGTAAACAATCCTTGCACCCGCAAGTACAAGCACCGTTGTTTTCTCCCTTGTGGCAACATCACATCCCCTAGACTCATGTTTCTGTCACTCAAGCTAGTCATCAGGGGGCATGAACCCACAATCAAGCATAACGCTCCCTATTGGAGTTACTACCTACTACTTGGCCAAAGCAATAAACAGCAACGGAGAACATGCAAGAATTACTCAAGAACAAAGATATAAAAGAGGTGAATCAAATATATTACTCAAACACAATCTGAACATAGTCTCATAATCCATCAGATCCCAGCAAACTCAGCAAAGCAACAGCAGAAAGATTACATATGTGCCTCGATCATGTAGGGCAGCTCACGAGGTCTAAACCATGAAGAGCAAAGAGGGGAGGAGAACATCACATAGCTACTGATCATGGACCCATGGTCCAAGGTGGACTACTCACGACTCATCCGGAAAGCGTCCATGTTGGTGGAGAAGCTCCCGGTGGTGGTTCTCCCCTCCGGCAGGGTGCCGGGAAGAGTTCTCCTGATGCTCCCGATCTTGGAAGCGCTGCAGCGGCGGAACAGAGGCGAGATCGCGAAAAAGGGTTTTGTCCTCGAGGGTTTCGGGACGAGAGGGATATATAGGGGAAGGGGGGCAGCCAGAGGCGGAGCAGGGGCCCCAGGCGCCCCCCTGGCGCGGCCAGGGGTGGGGCCGCGCCAGGTGGCCGCCTAGGCCTCCCCTGGCTCCCCTCTGGCCCATCTTTGGTTCTTCGCGAGGCTTCTTGTACGCTGATTTTTCCTATATTTTTCCTGGAATTTTTGTAGCACTTTTAATATGGGGGAAACCTGAAATAGAAAAATAGCAGAAAACAGGAACTGGCACTGTGGTGCTCTGAGTTAATAGGTTAGTCCAAATATGATCAAAAGTGTATGGAAGTGCATCAATATCATAGCAATATCACACAAAAGAAGCATGGAGCAAGCAGAAATTATAGATACGTTTTGGACGTATCAACATCCCCAAGCTTAATTCTTGCTCGTCCTCGAGTAGGTAAATGATAACAAGCATAATTTCTGTGGTGACATGCTACCAACCATATAAGAACTTTTTAAGTAAAGCAATCAAGGCATGTAATTCAATTCAAGTCATAACAAGCAAGAGTCTATATTAGCATTGTAACAAGCAACATAAGAACATAAAGGTGCAAGAGCTCTCGCTGTCCGTGACTCGAATGTCTCCAAATGGTGTTTGCGTGCAAGAAAGAGGATAGGGATATACAAGAGAGTAAAACATAGTTTTTGTATTGTTGAGAACTTAATCTACTAAAGTTTCACACTTGGTCTTCTTTGGAATCTTATCTTGACTCATCCCCAGACCACTAGCCAGGTACAAGTCAAAATGATCCACTCCCTTTCGATATTCTGAGCACTCATGCAATGGATGAGTGTAAGCAAGAAAGTTGACACTTAGGATGGCAAAGAGAGAAAAATGATGAAGGGGGAAGACAAAAAAGGTGTGAAAGGCTCACATCAATGAGGACAATCATAGGCGAGAGAAAGCCAAATGATAGATATGATGTGAGGAGTAGGGATTGCCATGCAACAGATGCACATATGAGCTAAGGTAAGCTCTCCAATGGAACTAGTGGGGGTGCATCCAACTTGCTCGCTCAAGAAGACCTAGAGCTCTTTTGAGGATGCTCATCATTGGAATATACAAGCCAAGTTCTATAGTGTGAAGATCCCCACATAGCTATATGCATGAATGATAATCTCTATGGAGTACAAGGTATAAGATGGAGTACGAGTGTGGATCTCTCAAAAGGAATAGTAGTGTGCCCCCTTCTCTTTTTTTATTTCTTTTTCTCTTTTTTTTATTTTTTTTATATTTTTGTGGCCTCAATGGCTCTTTCTATTTAACTCTCATTTGTCCTCTTTGGGATCTTTTGATTTTATCCTCTTTGGGATCTTTTCCTCACTTTAGGGGCAACACTCTATGTATTACAAGAAGTATAGAAGATCTTTCACACTTTACAAAAGTACTCAACATAAAGAAAATGAAACTATCATGATGTATGCAAATGTATGCCTCTGCCGGTGTAGCAGGATATGCAATGATACTAGCACGTCATGTAGCAATGATTAGGGCAAGGCCCAACTAGCATGCGGCTCATCGATCAAGCAAAAAGCATGTATGACATGAAGATCAAGTCATGAGAAGATGGATGTTGCATGGCAATGTATCTCGGAAAGGCTATGGAAATGCCTTAATTGGTAGGTATGGTGGCTGTTTTGAGGAAGGATATAATGAGACTTATGATGACAGAGCGTATCATGCCAAGGATTTGGATGCACCGACGAAGTATGCACCAACTCTCGAGGTGAGAAAGGGCAATGCACGGTACCGAAGAGGCTAGAAAAATATGGCTAGGTGGAAGTGTCAACTTTCGAATACTCACATTATTTCGAAGAACTCATGCACTTATTATCGGTAACTCTCAATCTAATTAGGAGGTTCACAAAGAGACAAGTACCCCGAGGAGGAGTGTATGGGGGTTTGGTTATCCTTGCGCATCCTCGACTCATGGTACGTGAGTGTACTCTAATATTCGATCCCTCCAAAGATTAGTGATCCATCTAGTAGCTAAAGTTCTCAACTATTTTGTAGGTTTTCGAAAATAAACACGGATTGCCCAAAATACGACATCTATCACTAATAGGCTAAAGCTCTTGACACCAAAAGTCCAGACATTACTCATGGCAATACCTCAAAACTATTGCAAGTTACTACTAAAATTAAATAGCAACCTCAATTACCTACTTTAAGTTAAGACACACAACTCAGTGCAACAGGCAAACTCTCTTAACAAGATAAACATGAAAACTCAAGAGAGTTCAGCAACCAACTAAACAAAAGCTCTTTAAAAACAAAAGCATGAAAACTAAGAGCTAAACATGACAGCAGCTATGGAAAGACAAAGAACACACACAGCAAAGATAAGCATGAAAATCCTATGTTGTGTTCTAGGTTGAAGTGGAGCGTGTTTTTGTCCCACACAAAGAAAGCTGGGTTCTAACTTGTTATGAACAGCAAGCAAAGCTAAAGAAAACTAAAAAAAGAAACTAAGAGCAAGACGCTCCAAGCATAGCACATAACACATGAAGTGATAAAATTATAGTGGAACGAAAGACGAACTGATAATTGTTGATGGAGAAGGGGATGCATTGGGGCATCCCCAAGCTTAGACGCTTGAGTCTTCTTGAATATTTTTTGGGGGTGCACAGGGGCATCCCCAAGCTTGAGCGTTTGACCCTCCTGAATCTTCTTTTATCATCTTCCCTCGCACACTTGAAAACTCCCTTCATACATAACTCATCATAATCTGATTAGCGAGGTTAGTACCCACAATAAAATAAATTTTCCCTACTGTAAATAAAGATAATTTTGAAGAGATACTGTTTCTCAAGATTGCCAAAAGGTTTTTGCAAAGAAAAAGCAAGCTCAAGGTTTGCAAAACGAAGAAAAGGCAAAACAGAACAGAATCTGTGAAAAACAGACCAGCAGGTAGTAAATAATTTTTTCGGGGCACTTCTACAACTCAAATCAAAAAACTCAGAACAGACGCTCGAAAGCCAATTGTATAGATCACGCTGTCAAAAAAATTCAGATCAAAAAGATGATCTGGTGATTTTATTCGAATTTTTCTGTCCAAGGACAGAATCTGTTTTCTGGACAGCACGTCACAACTTTTGAACTTTCTTGCAATCGGAGGCTAAACTTGGCACAAAGCTGAAAAGAAAAGATACAATGATGATGCTACTGTAGTAACAAACATCAAGACACAACAAAAGCAAAATAAAACCTAATTCGTTGTGGGCTGCCTCCCAAAAGCGCTTTCTTTTATGCCTTTAAGCTAGGCATGATGCAAAAAGAGAAGATCAAGTTTTATCAAGAGTAAGAGAATAGCTAGCCCGTGTAACAGACTCAAAAGGTAACTTAATCTTCTTTCTAGGGAAGTGTTCCATCCCTTTCTTGAGAGGGAATTGGAATTTTATATTCCCCTCTTTCATGTCAATGATAGCACCAACAGTGCGAAGAAAAGGACGTCCCAAAATAATTGGACATGAAGGTTCACATTCAATATCCATAATAGTAAAATCAACGGGAACATAATTGTCATTGACAATGATAAGAACATCGTCGATCTTCCCCAAAGGTTTCTTTACGAAGGAATCAACAAGACGAACACCAAAAGAACAAGGATCAAAAGGTTTCAATTCAAACATATCATACATTCTTTTGGGCATAACGGAGGTACTAGCTCCAACATCACATAAAGCATAGCAAGAGAAGTTATTCAACTTAATTTTAATCATAGGATCCCAACTATCTTCTAGCTTTCTAGGTATGGAGGCTTCTACCCTAAGCTTCTCCTCCCTAACTTTGATGAGAGCATTAGTGATATGCTCCGTGAAGGCAAGATTAAGTGTGCTAGTGTGGGGATCTCTAGACATCTTGTGAAGAAAACCAATAACTTCAGAAAGGGTGCAATTATCAAAATCAAGGTCACTACTATCAAGTAAAGTGGTAGTGGTGTCCTTTAGGCTCACTTGTTTGGTAGCTTCTATGGTCATAGGAGTTTCTTCTTCTACGGTTGAGGTCATAGCATCACCATTAATAGGTCCAATGGGACTAGGAGTGCATTGGGTGCTAAGAGTTTGGATATCCTCAACAACTTGAATAGTAGCAACAGTGTGGTGGGTAGGAAGGCTCTTAATTCTATCTTCTTCCTCCTTTTCTCTAGCCCATCTCTTTTTAAGTTTAGCCATCATCCTAATGTTTTCATTAATTTGCACTTGAATAGCATTCATAGGAGTGGTCTTCCTCTCCTCAAGAGGAGAAGTTCTAATTTTAAGCAACTCTACCTCATGGGCTAAATTGTCTACCTTCGAAGAGAGATTATCTAGTTTGTCTAGTTTTTCTTCTACACTCTTATTGAAGGCCTTTTGGGTAGTGATGAAGTCTTTAAGCATAATCTCTAGTTCAGATGTGGAGTTCTTGGTGCTAGGATAAGCATTGTTGTTCCCATAGGAATTAGAGGGGAACGGTCTAGGGTTGCTACCAAAATTACTCCTATAAGCATTGTTATTGAAATTGTTTCTAGAGATAAAGTTCACATCTACTTGATCTTGAGCAATCAAAGAATTTAAAGGAACATCATGAGGATCAATAGAAGATTGCTTGGAAAGTAGAGACATGATCAAGTCAACTTTTTCATTTAGGGAGGAAATCTCCTTGATAGAGTTTACCTTCCTACCTGTTGGAGCGCGTTCGGTGTGCCATTGGGAATAATTGGTCATCATCTCGTCGAGAAGCTTCGTGTCAGCACCAAGTGTAGTTGACATAAAGGTTCCTCCCGCGGCCGAATCTAACAAGTTCCACGAGGTAAAGTTCAAGCCTGCATAAAAAGTTTGGATAACCATCCAAGTAGTCAAACCATGAGTAGGGCAGTTCTTGACAAGAGATTTCATGCGTTCCCAAGCTTGGGCAACGTGTTCATTATCCAATTGTTTAAAATTCATTATGTTACTCCGTAATTGGATAATTTTAGCAGGGGGATAGTACTTCCAAATAAAGGCATCCTTGCACTTGTCCCAAGAATCTATACTATTCCTAGGCAAGGATTGAAACCAGATTTTAGCTCCTCCTCTCAAGGAGAAAGGAAAAAGCTTAAGCTTAACAATATCATCATCTACTTCTTTGTACTTTTGCATATCACAGAGCTCAACAAAATTATTTAAGTGCAAAGCAGCATCATCTCCAGCACCGGAGAATTGATCTTTCATAACTAGGTTCAGTAAAGCAGGTTTAATCTCATAAGAAGGTGCTGAAGTGGCAGGTGTAGGAATAGGCATGCAGATAAAGTCATTGTTGTTATGACTAGTGAAGTCACACAACTTGGTGTTCTCGGTGGAACCCATAGCAGCAGCAAGCAAGATAACTATTTTTGTGATTTTTGGTAAGGGACACTAAAGCAAAAACTGAAAGGTAAACTAACAAGACTAAAAAGCAAAGATAAAAGATAGCGTGCAACTCCCCTATCTTGAAGAGTGGAGTCCCCGGCAACGGCGCCAGAAACTTGCTTGATGGCTTCTCGCCCCTCGTTGGTTACCCCAAGTGGAAGGTTGAGATGTAGCGTAGCGGCAAATTTCCCTTGGCAAAGATACCAAGGATCGAATCCCGTGAGACTCCGAGGGTCGACAAGTAGGTGTCAACGGCGCCAGAAACTTAGCGGTTGACGGGACCTGCACACAGATACAGATAACTTTGCTCCCAACGAGTACAGAGAGGTTGTCAATCCCTCCAGCCTTGTTGTTTATAAAGGATCAAACACAAGAGATAATAATGATAGGTATGACTGCAACTAGGAAATAAAAACAGGAAGTAAATAGAAGGTGTGATCAGCGGTGGTAATATGGACCGGGGTCCCATGATGTTCACTAGTGATGTCTCTCTCCCAAAAGACGATAAAATAGCAAAGCGAGGTAAACAAATTATAGCTGGGCAATTGACAGGATTATGTGCGCAAACCAATGCTAACTATGCTGCAAAGAAAGGTAGAGGCTCAAAAGCACGGGCGGTACGCCAAGGCAAGTAGACCGAAATCCATCTGCATCTACTACTAATCATCCACCTTGAGATATCTATCCAGAACATCTCGCTGGTATTAAGTTGCGAATCCCACTCAAAGTGTAAACTCAAAGCAACAGACAACTGCATTAAAAGAACTTTGCGTAAAGTAAACAATCCTTGCACCCGCAAGTACAAGCACCGTTGTTTTCTCCCTTGTGGCAACAACACATCCCCTAGACTCATGTTTCTGTCACTCAAGCTAGTCATCCGGGGGCATGAACCCACAATCAAGCATAACGCTCCCTCTTGGAGTTACTACCTACTACTTGGCCAAAGCAATAAACAGCAACGGAGAATATGCAAGAATTACTCAAGAACAAAGATATAAAAGAGGTGAATCAAATATATTACTCAAACACAATCTGAACATAGTCTCATAATCCATCAGATCCCAGCAAACTCAGCAAAGCAACAGCAGAAAGATTACATATGTGCCTCGATCATGTAGGGCAGCTCACGAGGTCTAAACCATGAAGAGCAAAGAGGGGAGGAGAACATCACATAGCAACTGATCATGGACCCATGGTCCAAGGTGGACTACTCACGACTCATCCGGGAAGCGTCCATGGTGGTGGAGAAGCTCCCGGTGGTGGTTCTCCCCTCCGGCAGGGTGCCGGGAAGAGTTCTCCTGATGCTCCCGATCTTGGAAGCGCTGCGGCGGCGGGACAGAGGCGAGATCGCGAAAAAGGGTTCTGTCCTCGAGGGTTTCGGGACGAGAGGGATATATAGGCGAAGGGGGCAGCCAGAGGCGGAGCAGGGGCCCCAGGCGCCCCCCTGGGCCTCCCCTGGCTCCCCTCTGGCCCATCTTTGGTTCTTCGCGAAGCTTCCTGTACGCTGATTTTTCCTATATTTTTCCTGGAATTTTTGGAGCACTTTTAATATGGGGGAAACCTGAAATAGAAAAACAGCAGAAAACAGGAATTGGCACTGTGGTGCACTGAGTTAATAGGTTAGTCCAAATATGATCAAAAGTGTATGGAAGTGCATCAATATCATAGCAATATCACACAAAAGAAGCATGGAGCAAGCAGAAATTATAGATACGTTTTGGACGTATCACCTGGACACTACTCAAATGAGTGTACGGCTCCTCACAAAAGAAGAGAAGACTCGCCTAAAAGGAGAAGTAGAAGAGAAGAATCACCACCAAGAGAGAGAAGGAGTAGAGATGATCGTTATGAACGAAGACCCTCTCGTAGAAGCAAGGATTCGGAAAGGAATGACAAATCATCAAGGAGCTATACAAGACGAAGACATCAAGCTCATGTTGGTGATTGGGTATCCGGTTCTGACTCCGATAACTACTCCGAGAGAAGCTATCACTCCAACTCAGAAGATACTCAATATGAATGTGTTGTCGGAATTGCTCTTGTGTCATCCAACTCCTACGACATATTTGACTCACGAAATGAAGGAATTGGAAGATGCTTCATGGCTAAAGGCCCTAAGGTATCACACCCCGAATATCTTGATTTCAATAGTGATGAAGATGATTTGCTAGGAGATGATGATTTACTTGTTGGTAGCAATAGTGATGAAAACTATGATGAAATTGCTATTAATCATGCTAATCAAGATAAAATGAATGAAAATGATAAGGAGAAGATTGAGCGTCTAACTAAGGAATTAAACACTCTCAAATTAGCTCATGAAACTACCTTAGAAGATCATCGAGAACTTTTGAGGACTCATGAGAAGCTACGCTTTGAAAATCTCAATCTAGAGCAAGAGCACGAGTTCTTAAAAGCAATCAATGATGATCTTCATAAGAAAAGTTCTTCTTACATTGCCAAGCATTTACTCTTGTCTACCTACATGCCACAAGTAAAATCTAGCAATAAGAACAAGAAAGACTCTTCCTCTAGTAGTAACAATAATCATGATAAAACCAATGTTGTTGCTTCTAGTAGTTCTCTTGATTCCACTAATGATTCTCTTAGCCAAGTTACACTTGAGTAAGAAAATAGCTTATTTAAGGGAATTATAGTGAAAGGTGTTTATAAGAGCCTTGCCGGAAGTAAGCAATTCGAGGAAATTATACGCAAGCAAGGAAGGCACCAGAAGAATCAGGGTGTTGATTTTGAACGAAAGTTCAATGCCAATGGAGTTGAGTAGGAAGAAGATCAATACCCCAAGACAAAGTTTGTTCCTCAACAAGAGAAGTATGATCCTACTTCCTTCAAGGGGACACAAGCCCAAGATGATCTTCCACCACAAGACCACAAGCTAAAAGGCAAGGACAAGCTTCAAGAAGAGATTGATGCATTTGAAGAAGCTCATAAAGCCTTGGTCAAGTGGGTTCCCAAGACTACATCGAGTTCTACTTCGTCAAGTACATCTACAACTCCAAAGATTCCCATCAAGATGGTGTGGACCCCGAAGAAGAAAAACTAGAGTGTTCTTGAGGGTGACTCCGCCAACATACTTCACTCTTATTCATATTGGCAAGGACAAGTGCAATCAACTTTCACATCTTGCACTAGTTCAAGGAGTGACAAACCCTCTTATTGGTAAGACAAGGGACAAGGTAACCTAATGCTTTCATGGACATCATCTTGTGTGCAATTCACTCTATGTCCATGGATATCTTTGTATGTTCCTTGTGGGACTAACCCATGTAGGTATTGAAAGTGCAACTCACTCCAAAGGATTGCCCCAAATGATTTACATCAACATTGAGCATCTACATCTTCAACACCTACATGAAGTCATCGTCGACAAAACCCAAGGTTAGTTCATCCCTCTTAGGGGGGATATCACATCTAGGGGGAGCTTTACTCTAAGAATTGAGCTAAAGCAAATCTAATGGTGTGAACACAATAATGCTTTATGTAAAATTGGTAACCCCACTTGAGCTTAAACGATGAGTATGACCTATGGTCAAATGTTCTCATTTGACTCCTAAGTCAATATACTCATATATAGATGACCTAGTCATCGCCAATTGCTTGATAGATGCTAGAATGGTTGTGCATGCTTTGCCACATATTTCATTTGCTATCTTATAGTGTGAGCATACTGAGTGCATATTTTTCTCATTCAAGGACATCCATTTGTTGCTTTGATTGTTTGGCTTTCTTCTTTTGCCAAATGGATGGACAAGGATGCCTAAGAAACCCCTCTAGCTATCTATGCTTTTCTTGTCTTAAACTCTATTCATGCTACATCACAAAGTTTGATCAAGCCAGATTCGAACCACTCTGAGTGAGGAGCACTTGGAGTCTCCGATTCGTCATGGACTTAAACTTCCAAAACCTCTTAGTGCATTTCGGTCTGACCGATTCTTTCCTTTCGGTCATACCGAGCTCATTAAGTTGATCTAGGTTTTCAATCACGGTGCACCCGATTAGAACAATTCGGTCTCACCGAGTTGCAGTAACTGCTAGAAGTTTTGCATCTCGGTGCCACCGAGTCGTTCCACTCGGTCACACCGACAGAGTCTGGATATATATACTCACGGGCCAAAACTAGGAAAGTTTTCCGAATCCTTTCCCCCACGCCTGTCCAGGTCTGCCGACTCGAGGTCTCCAGATCATCCTCTCGTCGCCCGCGACCCCTGCTGCTAGTCTCCGCCGTTGTCGCCGTAGCGAACTCATCACCGAGTTAGGGTATGAGTTCAACCCTTTGTGTTTTTCCTCAATATGATTCTAAGACCAAAGTAAATGCCATGATTCTTGCCATGTATGAGATCATCCTGTCCAGAAAAAACTCCTCATAGAATAGTTTTGATTCAAAGTTTTAGGGTTAGGTTTTCGCCAAACTCATCTCGGACCGATCGGGTTGTAGAAATCAGTCTCACCGATTTGGCTTAGGCTATTGCACATGTAAGCTTCGGTCTGACCGAAACTTACAAATCGGTGTGACAGAGTTCAACTCTCAGTGAAACCCTAGCAATCTCGAAGTCACCGAATTGTGTCTCAGTCTGACCGATTTCACGAGTTTAGATTCTCAAAGTTGTTTCAGTGTCACCGAGTGTAACAAATCGGTAGCTCCGAAATGCTTTCGGTAGAAACATAAAACTAAGTTTTTGACTCAATTATTTTGCAAAATCTCTGCACTTTGTGATACTCATCCACTCTACCTCAAGTACATCTATTCACAGGGTCTGCTTGCAGTTTCAGAGATGTCAGAGGGCAGTGACAGTCAGAACAGGTCAGAGGAGTAGGCACATCTGAGTGAGGGCTCTAGTCCCTCCAATAGCAGCTACTATGAGAGCAGCAGAAGCAATCCAAGCAATCTGCCAAAGGCTGCTACCAAGTCAAGAAAGAAGAAAACTTCTGATAGTGAGGATGTAGATTTTGTGGCTGAAGAGGTCACTTCAAAGAAGAAGGCTGTCAACAAGGAAGAATCTGCTAGAGTTGTCAAGCCTGGTGTGAACAAGAAGGCCCCTGCCAAGAGAGCTCCAATGCAAAAGTCAGAGCCTCCACTCAAGAAACAATGGTGTTCACTCTTGAAATAAGAGATGATGAGCCAGCAGCAGCTAAGAAAAGATCTAGGAAGACCACAACCAGAGTGGTTGGCAAGGCATCCATGAGAGATGATGATGATGACGCTGATGATGATGCTGATGAGCCTGTTGCACCTGCTACAAAGACTCAGAGGCTGATGGGAGATGCCATCAAAGCCAGGGCTGTTCCATCTAAGCCCAAAGTTGCCCCCAAAGCTTCTGCACCCAAGAGGTCCACTGGAGATATTCCAGCAGATGAGAAGAATAAGGCCCCAGTGCCATAGGTTCTGGAGGAATAGGAAGATAAAAAACAAGAATCCTCAGATGATGATGAGTCTATGATGCTCGGAAGACTCAAGTCAAAGATTCCAGATCATAATGATGCCCATCTTGTTGCGGAGAACATGAAACTGAGAAAGGATGCATGTCTGAGAAGATGAGGCAGACTTATCCATATGCTACAAGGAGAAAGACTACTGTGGACTATAGGTTTCACACCAAGGAACAACAGGATTTCTATGGGACAGTGTTGTTGGACAAGAAGCCCATTGTTTGTGACATGAAGTGGGTGGACTGGAAATACATCGACAAACATGCTGATTTCTTTCCAGGTGTTCATGAGAGCTTCATGCAAAATGAAGTTGACAAGTTTGCGGGAAAGAAACTGACTAGATGGAACGATGAGATGATCATGCAATTCTACTCCACTCCTAATTTTTATCTAGATGGTAGAATTGTATGGATGACTGAAGATACAAGGTACCAATCAATTGTTGCTAAATGGGCAAGTCTGATTAATGCCCCCAAGGAGAATGAAAATGAAACTGATGTGTATGCCAAGTCCAGGATGGATCCAAACTCTATGGCAAATATGTACAAGCCAATTCCTGATAGAGAAGTGAAAACTCACAAGTTTGGCTCCATATATCATATGTTGTCTTGACCACAATCAACACTATACTTAGGCACACTTTGTTGCCCAAGTCAGGAGATCATAGAATGATCCGAGGTCACTCCATCAATTTGCTTCATATGTTTGATGTTCCCGAGAAGTTCAAAGTCATTAGCCTGATTGTAGAGACAATCAAGAGGACAACAGCTGACCAGAAAATGTCTTGTGGATATGCCCCTCATATTCAGATGCTTATCAACTCCAGGTTGGAGAAAGGGACATATCTGCTTGATAAGAGGCATCTTCGTCTTAGGCCAGATGTCGAGGATAATGAAGTTGTCATGGATGCATCCCATCCCACTTCAGTTGAGGGCCAAGAGAAGATTTCTCAAACAAAGGCAGCCAAGCAAGCAAGTGCTTCTGGAGCTCCTAAGACTAAGCAAGATTAGCTCAGTCATCTGCTTGAGGCCACTCTAAGGATTGAGAAGAGTTTGGCCAACTTGACTCAGAATCAAACAAGCCTTGAGAGGATCATTGATACAAAATTCTATGATCTAGATGTGAAGGTCACAAAGATCCAAGCTAATGTGGAGAAGCTCAAGGAAGAGGCCGAGGATAGAGAAACGACAAATGCTTTTCAGAGAGTCCTAAGAGGACCAAGATCTTCAGCTGTGCCAGTTGATGAGTCTAGACCTACATTATCAGCTCCTGCAGCCACTTCTATAGTTGTTCCTCCAGCTTGAACACCTCCAGCTCCACAAACTTCATCAGAAGTGTTTGCAGATGCTCTCATCTCCACGCCATCTTCGCACACCGACGAGAAGACTTCTGCAGCTCCCAAGGATTGTGCCTAGAGTGCCGCATAGCACTATGCATTTTCGAACTTTTTGGTAACTTGTTGCCAAAGGGGGATAAAGTGTATAGATCATTAGGCTTCGAGAGAGAGTGTCTTGTCTATTTTTGTTGGTTTTTGCTTTCTACTTCGTTTGGTTGTTTGGTTATTGCTACAATTTGCTGATGTGTGTGAGATACTACTTGTACTTGATCATATCATACTATGCTTAACGTGTGCTTATCTGATTGTGTATGATCATTCACTTGTTATTTTGGTGATGAGTGTTTATTGCTTAAATCTTATCATTTTGAGCGCTCCACCAAGATGTACGTGACATGGAAAAGTAACCCATGATTCTAATCGATTGTGCATTTGCATTCAAAAGCAAATCTTGAATAATGCACAAATTTAGGGGGAGCTCTTGCTTATCACATACTTCTCAAAGCGACGATATAATCCATTTTTATTATCTTTTGTCGAAGCTTTGATCTATATGTTGTGATCAATTACCAAAAAGGGGGAGATTAAAGGTGCAACTATTCCCCAGGTGATTTGGTAATTAATAACAACATATAGCTCATTGAACTAATATCCTTTCAAGATAAATATTTCAGGAGTTCAATGTTTGGCATGGCATGGATTAGAGATGTAGACCCCTCAAAAAGCTAAGGACAAAGATTGGCAAAAACTCAAGACTCTACATTTTCATTTTAATGATCCAAGATCACATTGAGTCCATAGGAAAAGTCAATACTATTAAAAGGGGATGAGGTGTTGCTTAATGGTCTACTTGCTCAAAATGCTCAGTGCTAAGCTCCAAATCCCTCAACCAATTTTTCATTTCCACATATGTCCCAAACCTAAAAGTCAAACTCGGTCCCACTGTTTCGATCTACCCGGCGTCACCGAGTTCACATGACATAGCCACTACCAAAACCCTAATCAGTTCGGTCTCACCGATAGGGATTTTGGTCTCACCGAAATGGGATTGCCAACTCTCTGTTTCCCATTCGTAACATTTCGGTCTAACCGAGATGAGCGGATCGGTCCCACCGAGTTGGTAATGCAAACTCTCTGGTTACCTTTTGTAACGTTTCAGTCTCACCGAAAGGAGCGATCGGTCTCACCGAGTTTGCCTTGCCATAACCCTAACTTATCGGTCTTACCGAGTTGATAGTATCGATTCCACCGAGATGTCTAACATTCACATTTTGAACTGCTTCGGTCTGACCGAGTTCTTCTATTCGGTCTGACCGAGACTGGTCAAATGTGTGTAATGACTAGATTTTGTGTGGAGTCTATATATACCCCTCCACCCCTCTCCATCGAAGAGAGAGCCATCAGAACATGCCTACACTTTCACTATTCATTTTCTGAGAGAGAACCACCTGCTCATGTGTTGAGATCAAGATATTCCAATCCTACCATATGAATCTTGATCGCTGGTCTTTCCCAAGTTGCTTTTCACTCAAATCTTCTTTCCACCATATTCAAATTTGTGAGAAAGAATTGAGTGTTGGGGAGACTATCACTTGAAGCACAAGAGCAAGGAGTTCATCATCAACACACCATTTATTACCTTTTAGAGAGTGGTGTCTCCTAGATTGGTTAGGTGTCACTTGGCAGCCTCCGACAAGATTGTGGAGTTGAACCAAGGAGTTTGTAAGGGCAAGGAGATCGCCTACTTCGTGAAGATCTACCCTAGTGAGCCAAGTCCTTCGTGGACGATGGCCATGGTGGGATAGACAATATTGCTTCTTCGTGGAACCTTTGTGGGTGGAGCCCTCTGTGGACTCGCGTAGCCGTTATCCTTTGTTGGTTGAAGTCTCCATTAACGTGGATGTGCGATAGCACCACCTATCGGAACTACGCAAAAAACATCCGTGTCTCCAATTGCGTTTGCACTCTTTAACCCCTCTCTTTACCTTCATATGTAATGATTTACTTTTCGCTGCCACAACTCTAGAATTGCGTGTGTAGGAAGATTGCTTGCCTTGTGCTAAATTGCTAAAAAATGTCAAAACTTAAAATTGAGAAAATGCTAAGTTTTATTTGGTCAAGTAGTCTAATCACCCCCTCTCTAGACATACTTTCGATCCTACAGTGTGGGCGAAACTATTCTTCGCCCACATGACCCTCACACGGTGATGGACTGCAACTACTGGTGCGCATATGTGGCAACTAGTTAATCACACATGACAATTATGTTTGACCATACATTACAAATATGGTTTGACCATACGTGATAATTAGTTAATCACACATGACAACTATGATTTGATCACACATTGTAACTACCGTTAATTAGACATGGCAACTATAATTAACCCGAACAAAATAAAAAAACGAAATAGAGAAGCTGTCATGCTTTACTACTAAAGTTTCCATCTCGAGGTAACTAAAGTTGCCATTAGTAAATGTCACGGTGGCATTATTTCGTAACACACGTATGGAATGGAGGTTAGTAGTTGATGTTGATTCGGCGTGTGGCAAGAAGTAGCTGCGTCTGGAGGTGTGGACGATTCTAATAATCACCCACACAGAATAGTGTGGTCGGGTATCTATTATGGGCCTATTCTGAAGTCCTCCCACTCCAGGCTTCTTCAACTTCAGATGTGGAGCCGGACAGAACGTTTGAGCTCCGTGGAGTCAGCTTCAAGAAGCGATACGAGTCTGTAGTGCAATTTATTGAAGCTGCTAAAGCCCCGCTTCACAAAACGAAGAAGCGAGGAGCTCCTACTAATTACAAGAGGATGCCACCACGAAGTATAGAAAACTGTTCGCAAAACAGCTCCCAGCCGCTCGTGGTCGTGGGATGCTCGCCTCGCTAGTTTCCTATGCGAGCGCACGTGGCCAGCCCTCCTCCACATAACGATACAAGGTGGGCTGCCTCCATCCAGCCCAAACTAGCACCCAACAGGCCAATAGGCTCCCAACTGGGCCAAATCGTGAAGAGAAGCTGCGAACACTGCCGAAGGAATGGAATCGCCAGGTGAAGTTCGAAGCAAGCTCCAGAAGCTGGTTTTGTGGAGTTTGAGAAGCCCAGAGGGGTTCAGAACAGGTCCTATGTCTCATGTGTGACAATTATCTGCGTTTAAAAGAAAAGCAACAATGACTGAACCTTCCGTGTATGTCTCCGCCATAGTTACTAGGGTCAAAACCAGCCGTCAAATAATGGTTGGTACTAGAATGGATCAGAAGCCGGAGCACGCTCCGTCGCGTGGTTTCTCCGCCCGCGTCGCCCGCCTGCCTGGTCAGCGCGGCGTGGAGCTCCCAGCCGGCAGCCGGGTCGCCGTCCTCTCCTCACCAACCGCCAGACTCCGGTACCACTGTACTTAATACTCCCATCGGACCGGGAGAGGATATTTTCGGTGGGAGGGACCACAGTAGATCCGCGGAGGGAAGGCCATGGAGGACGGAGGTCTGCGCGCGAGTATTCTCGTCAAGGTACATCTAACTGGCAGATCCGAGTCCGAGCCTTTCCATCTTTAGATTCTTTTTCTTTTGTCGGAGGATTTGCTTGCTGGGGTGGGGTTCCCTGGGAGGCGACATGCGGAGCAGAAATTGTTGGTATCTTTGATTGTACTCCGTATTATCCAAAGAGTGATTGCTGATGAGCGCTGGGGAACATTGTATGTCTGATACTAACATGATATGGAGTGTATTTCAGGATGCTATTTGTTTCCACAAATTGGGTTAGGTTAATTGCACCCCTTGCCATGAATATCATCGATAGACAAAGGGCGGTTGATACAAATTTCAGAACCTGAGAAGGTTGATGTAATGTTAAGCATTTATTTTCCTCGGTAATGGATTCATCAAGGAACATAGAGTTTAGATTGTTGGGCTTAGGAAAATTATCTACTAAGCTGTCTTTGATTTACTCCTCACAAACAATGCTTATGTTGAGACATGGCCTTCTATCAGGATGATGATGCAACATGCCATGGTGAAGAATCGCAGTCTCTACTGGAAGTATCTCAACAGCCAGAGCTTAAACGTAGAAGTTCTGACTGGAGACCACCCGCAATCATTCTTGGTGAGCCTTCTTGTATTAAGCATATTTTTGCTCCTTTAAATTCACAACCTTCCTCCCTGGAGACCATGTGACAGCTGACAATCAACTCATATAGTCGTACATGTGGAATATCCCGTTTTACATTCTTTAGCATGGCCCTCAGATCAAATGGTTTGTTGCTCTATTCCTGATTCTGGTAGGATAGCTGTTCTTGGCATGCAAGGCAAGGCATGTTTCATAATGTTCTTTGATTTCACAGTCATCTTCCTGGGTGATGCTCTCTTGTTTCTGCTGGTTTTGTGGCCAGGAAACTCAAAAGACTATCCGATACTTTTTAGTTCGACAATAAACTAATACCGTTTCAAATCAGATCAAATTCGCATGCATTAGAAGGATACTGATTGACTAAAACCTGCAGGACTTGAATGCTTGGAGAGCATGGCTTTCAATGGCATCGCCACAAACCTAGTTGTGTATATCCGCTCAGTTCTCCATGGTGGCATTGCCTCAAGTGCTTCAATTGTTTCTCTTTGGTATGGGACTAGCTTCTTTGTGCCTATACTTGGAGCAGGCATAGCGGATGCTTACTGGGGAAATTACAAGACTGTCTTGATCTCCCTTGTTATGTACCTACTTGTAAGATCACAGTCATGCTGCTAAGCCCATCGACCTTATTCATATTTCAATCCTCTTTCTTATGTTTGCGAAATATTTTTAATAATCGAACCATTCAGTTGATGCATACTTCTGAGGGAAAGATTATGATGATATACTGTTGCGTATTGCAGGGCATGGTACTCATTACAGTTGGATCATTTATACCTTCTGCTCCAGCCTTATGCAACTTCGGCTCATGCTCGTCATCAAAAGGAACCGAGAATCTAATTTTCTTCTCGGGTTTGTATCTATCTGCTGTTGGTTGTGGAGGAGTAAGGTCCGCATTGCTTCCACTTGGGGCAGACCAATTCAACAATGAGAACAGTCTAGATACGCCAAAGAGGAGGAATTTCTTCAGTTTGTTTTATATCTGTGTCATCTTTGGTGTGATTACTTCTGGCACCATTGTGGTCTGGGTTCAGGAAAATGTGAGCTGGGCTATAGGATATGGTATTGCTACCACGTGCATAGCTCTGGCTTTGGTAGGTTTTGTGTCCGGAACACCAATATTCCGGCGGCGTGAGCCTAGTGGTTCCCCAATGAAGAGCATTTTCCAGGTTACTTTTGCCGCTTTTAAGAACATGAGCTTAGAAATCCCTGCCGATAGCTCTCTTCTTTATGAGGCCAGGAGCAAGAACACACACAAGAGAGTGCCGAGATTAGCTCATACTGATGATTTCAGGTACTGCACTGCCTGTTTTTCGTTACTTATTCAGTGAAATTTGCACATATGGTACGTTACCTTTATTTACATGTTGTAGATCCAATTGAAGTAATCATGTCCGTGCTGAGTAAGCTGTTAATTACCTAATAATTTCTTAAAGAGAAGTCAGCACAAAAAATCATTGATTATGAATCAACATAATATGTACCTCATTAAGCTTATGAAAAGTTGGAGAAAGGTACTCCTGAGACACTAAAAAGATGCAGTTATTTTATCACAATGCAACATACTTTTACTGTCATTGTGTTACTATCTTATGGTTTTGTATGAAGTCGGCAATGAATGTTCACATATCATCTCACTAATCCTATCTTTTTTCTCAGGTTCTTCGATAAGGCAGCCGTTATTTCTGATCTTCCCTTGGACAACAGCAGTTGCCAAAGTTCTTGGAGGATCTGTACTGTAACTCAAGTCGAGGAATTGAAAATACTAATCCGACTGCTTCCAATTTGGGCGACTGGAGTATTCTTTGCTGCTGCAATCTCACAAATGCACACTACCTTCATTCAGCAGGGAACCGTGATGAACACCAGGATTGGCCCACTATCCATTCCACCAGCTTCCTTGTATTCCTTTGAAGTGATATGTGTGACACTTTGGGTTCTTCTTATGAACAAAGTCATTGTACCAGCGACCAGGGCATTCTTCACAAGTGGAGCGGAGCTAACACAGTTGCAGAGGATCGGGATTGGCCGTTTCCTAATGATTTTTGCCATGGCAATGGCTGCTCTTTTAGAAGCAAAGAGGCTAGAGAGCGTCCAGCATGGCAATCCGTTAAGCATCGTGTGGCAGCTGCCGCAGTACTTCGTCATCGCTGGGGCCGAATGCTTCGTCATCATTGCTCAGCTGGAGTTCTTCCATGGCCAGGCACCGGACTCCATGAAGAGCATGTTGACGGCGTTTGCGTTGCTCACCACTGCTCTCGGCAACTACTTGAGCTCAGCTATCATCACCCTTATTGCGGGGCTGACTAGGGAATGGCAGAGCCCTGGATGGATACCTGATGACCTGAACGAAGGGCACCTTGACTACTTCTACTGGTGCCTTACAGCCATCTCATTTGTGAATTTTGTTGTCTATATCTATTTTGCTAGTAAATACAGATTGAAGAAAATTGTTATTGATGGCTAAAATCCATTGTAACCACACCAATTGAAAGTGTATGTATAGGCCACAGAACTAGAAACACATTTTCTCTATCCAGAAATTGGCTTAGGTTATCTGAGAATGATGTGTTGTGTTGATAGTACCGTGAGGGCACCTTCAGAAAGATGATTTTACAAAGTTCTGAATGCCGCGAAGAGTGTCGATCTTACATACCTCCTAGCATTTCTAATGGCTGACCTCCTGTTCATCTTCAGGATACAGTATACGTCCAGTTTACAAATGTTTGTATGCAACATTTTTGAAACAAGGCAAAAGACTTGCCATTTCATTGATTAAGGGAGAGAGTTTTAGACAGAAGCCGCAAAGCGGCGAATAAAATGACTACTCTCGCGGCATTACAACACCCAAATGTTTTGCTTCGGCCATAGCCCAAAGCGATACCTCCTGTTTGATTTTGTTGATGATGGTCATGGAAAGGGCCATTTTGTTGATGATGGTCATGGAAGGGGCCGCAGAGTTGCGGAAGACTCTAGCATTGCGCTCCGACCAAACCTCCCAAAAGATTAGCATCATAAGGGAGGCAAGCGCCTTGGACGAGCCGAGACGGATCTGCAGGTTAGCATTTCCACCATTCTCTCTGAAGTTACGAGACGGATCTGCAACATTTGGTTTAGTTTATATTTATATTTTACATTTGATATGAAGTTACGAATTAGAACAGCTGATGGATTGATTAGCTGGCTGCAATTAGCAGCGTACTCTTGTCGTGTATACAAAGCCACTTAATATTGTCTTACATCAGACATATTTAACTCTGACCAAGTTCGTAAAGAAAATCAATCTGCAATTCTAATTCAATATCATCAAATCTATCAAGAAATACATTTTCATAGTATATCAGTTAAGTGTCGTACATGTTTACTTTTCTATAAAGTTAGTCAAACATAAATAAGTCTAACCCAAAGAGTAGGGCATTTTGAAGACCGAGCTCCATGGAGCCTTTTATTTTGAAAATTTCAAAATTCATAAATTTTAGTTTAAAAAAATTCTGAAAACAATTACACATGTATGCAAGGATGTAAAGTGTATGCGTGAAAAATTTCATGATGAAATATCTTGAATTGCGAGCTACAAAAAAATCATGGACTTTAAAGATGAATAGTACATATACTAAAAAGCCCTAGATTTGTTTTTTTTTGTGTAGCTCACATTTTATTGTATTTTGACCTAAAAATTTGTACAGATGTACATTATGTTTCTAGGTATATATGTATTAATTTTTCAGATTTTTTTAAAGTGAAAAGTTTGAATTTTGAAGTTTTCAAATAAAAGCTTCCATGGAGCTCGGTCGCCGTTTGGCATTTTTGTAACCCAAAACAGTATTAACTGGCCTTGTATACATGAAAAACTCGAGTGAGTCTGATGTTTCACAAGTTTTTTTTTTTTTTTTGCGAACTTGATGTTTCACAAGTTTACACAGTTAAAATTGGAGAACCAGCACTGATAGCACTGAAGTTGTTGAGGCCATGAAGAGTGACATGCATGCTACGGGTAATGCAACGGCGATGGCTTTAGAGCTAGTTTGGGTTAGTTGGGGGCTTAAATAACCCAAAAGTAACCAAACAGGTAGGGTTAGAGTGGGTTAGTTTCCTCTAACCCAACTATCCTGGTGGGGAGGTGCTTATTTGAGTTAGAGTGGGTTAGAAAATAACTCTAACTCTAACTGTGTTAGAGTATCCAAACAGGACGGATATAACGATTGCTACTTCATGTCTAGAGAGTTTGTGAAAGTTTCCTTCAAACACGAGAACTTAAAGGCAAATATAATTGCTCATAAACTTACCCGCAAAAAATGATGTAACCTTATTTTTCGACAAATAAAGAGATATCTTTGATTATCATAAATAAATAAAATTGAAGAAGCAGCTATGTACTAGGTGGTTAGTGGGGATCTTTCTATAAACTTGGTCAAACCTAAATAAGTTTGACTTAAAACAAGATTAAGTGGCCTTATATACATAAATGGAGGGAGTTTTTTTTAGAGGAGAGGCATTTGCCAGGCCTTAATGGTGAAGCCCTTAGGTTTTACAACGCATGGTTCGGAAATAACAAAACAGGAAATAACAGAAAGTAGTAGTTTGATACATGCCCATATGATGCCAACAACAAGTGACGCAGCGCCCGCCTACAACTAACTCTCAAGGGTGAAGCTGCCTGCCGCACTCCATACTCCCAGAGTGGAGCAAAAGGTAGGCCCCTAGCCACCTTATCCAGGCGCCGCCCAAAGCTGTCGACATTTGGCGCTCATTTTGCCGATGAAGACCTCAATGTGGGAGCGGTCGCACGGTTTCTTCAGAGGTTTCCAAAACTATAAAAACACAACAATTTTATATAAGACATCAGACGGGTGCTTGAAGAATCGCCCATCCATCAACGCTTTGTTCCTAGTAGTTCAAAGTGCCCACACGACAGCTGCAAAACCCACCCAGGCTAGCCGCCTATCCGTGTCTTTAGTTCCCTGGATCAGGTTATAGAGACATCGAAACTCACGGGCAGGGCCGGGCCGGCGAAATTTGGGGCCCGGTGCGAAACTGTAAAATAGGCCCCACCTTACTATAAAAACTATATAAATATAACTATATAATATAATGTAGGGATCATAACATCTTACAAAGCAGTGGAAAATATCAAGAATCATACATATTCTCGGCTGTAACGTCTTCACTTAAATAACATCATTCTTTCAATGTTTCTTGAAATAAAATCTTCTTAATAATATTCTCATAATCAATCTTCTTCAATACTTCACTCTCAAGTGCTATTGGGCTAAAATTAGCTACAGACTTTCAGCAAGACTATAAGGGATCGAAATTGAAACTTGCAGCCAAGCTCAAGGGAAGGGACAAGGGCTCACGGGATCACTGGCTGTGGATGCAACGAGGCTTGG
Source organism: Secale cereale (assembly GCA_902687465.1). NCBI lineage: Eukaryota > Viridiplantae > Streptophyta > Magnoliopsida > Poales > Poaceae > Secale > Secale cereale. Next base: position 166,647,912 of record LR738710.1, on the reverse strand, counting down.
GAAATTGAAGATGGTGTGAACCTTCCCTGCTTCCTAGTTTTTGATGGTTGCCGTTTGCTCCTGCACTTCTCCTTTTTCTGGATCTGATCTCTGGAGTTGGAGAACAAACGAAGGCAAGGGCAGAAGGTGAAGGGACAAGGGAGAAGAGACGCTTCGATCGTCGTCTTGATCGCTAGGTTTGGGACGCGCAAGCTGCACTGCGCGCCAGGAGGCCCAAGACAGCAGCGGCAGCAGTCAGCAACGCGCCTGGAGGCCCATCTATCCCTATGAAGCCTAGTAGAACTGCATAAAAATTGGAGGCCCCAAAAACCTGGGGGCCCTGTGCGCCCGCACAGGTTGCACACCCCCAGGACCGAGCCTGCTCACGGGGTTCCATGAGAAACTCGTTTCCTCCTTACCACACTCTAGACATATCTTGCCGCGATGTATTGAAAAGGGATGTGGTCGCAATTCTTGTCCTCTGCACACCAAACACACTTGCCGTCCCCTGGGGCATGCCTCTTGAGCACTTGGTCTCCACTTGGTATGTAGTTACGGGAAACTTGCCAAAAGATGATTTTTATTTTAGATTGAATTCTCCCTTTCCAGTTTCCTTGGAGGTTACAAGGAGGTGCTGCTTGAAAGATTGCTCGGTATAGGGACCTAGTTGAAAACTCACCCGATGGTTTAAGCTTCCAACTAACCAAGTCCACACCCTCGGAAACTTGGTAGTGGGCGAGGTCCTGGCTTAGGTTGCTCCACTCATCTCTCTGGTTGCCCTAGGGCCTGATTGAATAGTGGATTCAACATGTGCCATTCCAACATGTGCCACCGAGGCGATCACAAAAAGCATAGGGTAGCATTCTCCCAACGGACAATCTTGGCACCAAACATCCATCAAAATTGACCAATTGCCTATTGCAGATATGGAAACTTGTTCCTAATCACAAAAGATGCTGGACTTTGCCCACAACCTTGGCAAACCCTTCCTCGTTGACATAAACCGGAGTTCCCCCATTTATCAATTATTTATTTTTAAAGATTGTCGGCTATAACCCTCCCCCGTTGGTAAGGATTTTTCATGCCCACTTGGCTATGAGACACTAATTCATTACTTAGTGTTGATTACGCCAAACCCTTTGATTTCTTTTGGTGAGCAAATGGTCGCCCAATTTTTTTTAGAGGTGAGGCATCTGCCCGGTCTTAAACATGAGGCCCTTAAAGGTTCAACAAAGAAAAGAAGCGGTAGTTTAAATAGGTGCACGACCATGAACCCATGGTATGACACAGAGTAAACAAGGTCAATAGTGACCCAACAAAGTGACGCGACGCTGGACAAGCACCCAAGAGAGAAGTGCACCAAATCCAAACCTAAACACACAAAGAGGATGAGGGCGGCTCCCTAGCCGGTGATGTCCGCATGTCTCGGTCGATAGAGCTCAACACATCTTGTGTGCAGACTATCGGCGATTCGCTCTGCAATTCTCATCGGCAGCTTCCAGAGCTACAAAAGAATCACCAAATTATACATCAAGTCAACCGGATGCTGGAATAACGTTCCATCGATTAAAGCTTTATTGCGCATAGTCCAAAGAGTCCATGCTAGCCTAGAGAAGCCAACCCAAGTTAGTATATGGTCCTCCCCCCGCGTGGTGTTAATTAGGCGATATAGGTCGACAAAGTTGCTAGGATTCAACCTACATCCCATGGCATCTCTGAGAATGCTCGAAGCGAATCTAGCGACAATGCACCAAAATAGGATATGATCGCAATTCTTGTCCTCCCACACTAAACACATTTCACGTCGCTAGGTCCATGCCGTTTACGCACCTGGTCCCCACTTGGGATCCTCCTCCTAGTCACTTGCCAAAGGAATTTTTTTAATTTTGGACGGAATTCTTGCTTGAAAAATCCCACTTAAATCACATGGAGTTGCTGAACGAAAAATTTCTTTGTAGAGGGAACCGATGAAAAAGCTTCCAGATTGCTCTAGGCACCATTTGACCACATCTTGCCCAGTGGTGATTCTAGTATCAGTGGTGGTGCTGCTAAGCCCCTCCCACTCTTGCGCTTCTTGGGACCTCGACAACCGCCTAAATGTAGGCGCCCATCGACCTTGGACCCACAGATCCGCCACTTTAGCATTTTAGTTTCCTGCAATGGCAAAGAGCCTAGGGAACGAATCACTAAGGGGCACGTCCCCAACCCGCGTCTCTAACCAAAAGCATGGTATCCCGCCGTTTCTAATCTCAAACATTGTCCCTAGGCACAATAAAAAAAATGCACTTCTCGAATCCCCCTTTGCAAATTGGGGCAACTTCACATTTGTCCTGAACTCCAAGCCCCTCTCGACAAGGTATTTCCTTTTGAAAGTGTCTAGCCAGAGGCCACCCTGGACAATAGTAATTAATATCACATGCCCATTTTGTGATCAAGCACCAAATCATGATTTTGGAATTGATCACACCGAGACCACCCATTTCCTTTGGTGAACAAATAACTGGCCAGTTGACCATATTGTATTTTTGTTTCCTTAGCTCCTTCGCCTAGAAGAATCTGGATCTCGCCCCATCCAGTTGTTCATGAATACCGTCCTGAAGGAGGTAGAAATCCATGATGAACATAGGAATGTTCGTTAAGCAATCGTTAATGGTCGCCCAATTTGTCATATGGAATTTTTTACCCCTTTCTTTTTTACCCAAAAAAACGAGACCACACCTTATCCACTTTATAATTCACCCATCTTGTAGGAGGTAAAGTCCCATCAAATACACGGGGATGTTAGTTAGGCAATCGTTAACGAGGGTTAGTCTCCCTCCAGAGGCCAACAATTTTCCTTGCCTTAGCTGCCACCCTTTCCCCAACGGGATCAAAATCCACGATTGTCAACATCCGGTTGGAAATATGCATTCCCAAGTATGCAAGTTAATCTGATGTTTCATAAGTTACACGATTTAAATCGGAGAACCAATCATGCATTGGGTGGTTAGTGGAGATATTTGCCAACCAACTAAAAATTAGGTCTGACAATATTGTGTCTCATTGAGACAAAAAAATTCCAACAAGAGATTTGGTTGTTGTTGAAGGAAATATGCCCTAGAAGCAATAATAAAGTTATCATTTTATATTTACTTTTTCATGATAATTTTTTATTATTCATGCTAGAATTGTATTGATCGGAAACCTTGATACATGTGTGAATACATAGACAAACAATATGTCCCTAGTGAGCCTCTACTTGACTAGCTCGTTGATTAAAGATGGTTAAGGTTTCCTAACCATGGACATGAGTTGTCATTTGATAACAGGATCACATCATTAAGAGAATGATGTGATTGACAAGACCCATTCGTTAGCTTAGCATAATGATCGTTCAGTTTATTGCTATTGCTTTCTTCATGTCAAATACATATTCCTCCGACTATGAGATTATGCAACCCCCGAATACCGGAGGAATGCCTTGTGTGCTATCAAACGTCACAACATAACTGGGTGATTATAGAGATGATCTACAGGTATCTTCGAGGGTGTTTGTTGAGTTGGCATAGATCAACATTAGGATTTGTCACTCTGAGTATCGGAGAGGTATCTCTGGGCCCTCTAGGTAATACACATCATAAGAAGCCTTGCAAGCAAAGTGACTAATGAGTGAGTAACATAATGATGTATTATGGAATGAGTAAAGAGACTTGCCGGTAACGAGATTGAACTAGGTATGAAGATAACGACGATCGAATCTCGGGCAAGTAACATACCGATTGACAAAGGGAATAATATATGTTGTCATAACGGTTCGACCGATAAAGATCTTCGTAGAATATGTAGGAGCCAATATGAGCATCCGGGTTCAGCTATTGGCTATTGACCAGAGAAGTGCCTCGGTCATGTCTACATAGTTCTCGAACCCATAGGGTCCGCACGCTTAACGTTCGATGACGATATTGTATTATATGAGTTATGCGATTTGGTAACCAAATGTTGTTAGGAGTCACAGATATGATCACAGACACGACGAGGAGTCTTGAAATGGTCGAGAGATAAAGATTGATATATAAGATGATAGTATTCGGACACCGGAAGTGTTCCGAAGTGTATCGGGTAGTTATCGGAGTACCAGGGGGGTTACCAGAACCCCTGAGGGAGGTATATGGGCCATATGAGCCATAAGAGGGGATCACACCAGCCCACAAAGGGTGGCCCCCTGGCATGTGGCCGAATTGGAGAAGGAACAAGGGGGGTTCGCCCCCCCCTTCCTGTCTCTCTTCCTCCTTCCTTCTTCTCCATGTAAAATATGGTAGGGGGGCGAATTGGGGAAGACCCCAAGTAGGATTCGGCCTACTTGGGGCGCCCCTTGGCTGCCTCTTCCCCCTCCAACCTATATATATATATGTGGGGAGGGGGTGCCTAGAATACACAACATCAATTGTTAGCCGTGTGCGGCGCCCCCCTCCGTCATTCACTTCCATGGTAGTGCTTAGGCGAAGCCCTGCACGGATCACCTCACCGTCAGCATCACCATGCCATCGTGATGACGGAACTCATCTACTTCCTCGACATCCTCCTGGATCAAGAGGACGAGGGATGTCATCGGGCTGAACGTGTGCAGAACTCGGAGGTGCCGTACATTTGGTGCTTGATCGGTCGGAGCTAGAAGAAGTTCGACTACATAAACCGCGTTGTCAAACGCTTCCGCTTTCGATCTACGAGGGTACGTAGACACACTATCCCCCTCTCGTTGCTATGCATCTCCTAGATAGATCTTGCGTGTGTGTAGGATTTTATTCTTCTAAAATTGCATGCTACGTTCCCCAACAGTGGCATAATGAGCCAGGTTACGATCCTCGGATTGATACGTCTCCAACGTATCTATAATTTTTGATTGTTCCATGTTATTATATTATCTGTTTTGGATGTTTAATATGCATTTATATGTTATTTTATATGAATTTTGGCACTAACCTATTAACCTACAGCCCAGTGCCAGTTTCTGTTTTTTTCATTGTTTTTAAGTTTCACAGAAAAGGAATATCAAACGGAGTCCAATTGACCTGAAAATTTACCGTTATTTTTTATGGACCAGAAGAAGCCCGTGAAGCAAAAGAGTTGGGCCAGAAGAGTCCCGAGCCAACCACAAGGGTGGAGGGCGCGCCCTACCCCCGGGAGGGTGCTCCGTCCTTGTGGTTGACTCATGGAACCCACCTGACTTGTTCTCGACGCCAAAAATTCCTATAAATACATAAACCTCCGAAAAGAAACCTAGATCAGGAGTTCCACTGCTGCAAGCTTCTGTAGCCACGAAAAATCAATCAGGAGCCCGTTCTGGCACCCTGTCGGAGGGGGAAACCATCACCGGTGGCCATCTTCATCATCCCGGGGGTCTCTGATAACCCACAAGTGTAGGGGATCGCAACAGTTTTCGAGGGTAAAGTATTAAACCCAAATTTGTTGATTCGACACAAGGGGAGCCAAAGAATACTCTTAAGTATTAGCAGGCGAGTTGTCAATTCAACCACACCCTGAAACTTAGTATCTGCAGCAAGATAGTTTAGTAGCAAAGTAATATGATAGTGGCGGTAGCAGCAATAAAAGTAGCAATAGTGTTTTTGTAGTTTTTGTGATAGTAGCAACGGAAAAGTAAATAAGCGACAAGCAATATAGGTAAAGCTCGTAGGCATTGGATCGGTGATGGGAAATTATGTCGGATGCAATTCATCATATAGAAGTTATAACCTAGGGTGATACAGAACTAGCTCCAGTTCATCAATGCAATGTAGGCATATATTCCGAATATAGTCATACGTGCTCATGGAAAAGAACTTGCATGACATCTTTTGTCCTACCCTCCCGTGGCAGCGGGGTCCTATTGGAAACTAAGGGATATTAAGGCCTCCTTTTAATAGAGTACCGGACAAAAGCATTAACACATAGTGAATACATGAACTCCTCAAACTATGGTCATCAACGGGAGTGGTCTCGATTATTGTCACTTCGGGGTTGCCGGATCATAACACATAGTAGGTGACTATAGACTTGCAAGATAGGATCAAGAACACACATATATTCAAGAAAACATAATAGGTTCAGATCTAAAATCATGGCACTCGGGCCCTAGTGACAAGCATTAAGCATAGCAAAGTCATAGCAACATCAATCTCAGAACATAGTGGATACTAGGGATCAAACCCTAACAAAACTAACTCGATTACATGATAGATCCCATCCAATCCATCACCGTCCAGCAAGCCTACGATGGAATTACTCACACACGGCGGCGAGTGATGACCCACAAGTGTAGGGGATCTATTGTAGTCCTTTTGATAAGTAAGAGTGTCGAACCCAACGAGGAGCAGAAGGAAATGATAGGCAGTTTTCACTAAGGTATTTCCTGCAAGCACTGAAATTGTAGGTAACAGGTAGTTTTGTGATAAGATAGTTGGTAGCAAGTGACAAACAGTAAAAGTAAATAAGGTGCATCAAGATGGCCCAATCCTTTTGTAGCAAAGGACAACCTTGGACAAACTCTTATATAGAGGAAAGCGCTCCCGAGGACACATGGGAATTATCGTCAAGCTAGTTTTCATCACGATCATCTGATTCGCGTTTGGTACTTTGATAATTTTGTATGTGGGTGGACCGGTACTTGGGTGATGCCCTTAATTGGACAAGCCTCCCACTTATGATTAACCTCTAATGCAAGCATCCTCAACTACAAAAGAAGTATTAAGGTAAACCTAACCATAGCCTGAAACATATGGACCCAAATCAGCCCCTTACGAAGCAACGCATAAACTAGGGTTTAAGCTTCTGTCACTCTAGCAACCCATCATCTACTTACTACTTCCCAATGCCTTCCTCTAGGCCCAAATAACGGTGAAGTGTCATGTAGTCGACGTTCACATGACACCACTAGAGTTGAGACAACATACATCTCATCAAAATATCGAACGAAGACCAAATTCACATGACTACTAATAGCAAGACTTCTCCCATGTCCTCAGGAACAAAAGTAACTACTCACAAGACATAATATTGTTCATGATCAGAGGGGTATTAATATGCATAATGGATTTGAACATATGATCTTCCACCAAATAAACCAACTAGCATCAACTACAAGGAGTAATCAACACTACTAGCAACCCACAGATACCAATCTGAGGTTTGGGTACAAAGATTGGATACAAGAGATGAACTAGGGTTTGAGAGGAGATGGTGCTGGTGAACATGTTGATGAAGATTGCCCTCCCCAAGATGGGAGAGTTGTTGGTGATGACGGCGGTGACAATTTCCCCCTCCCGGAGGGAAGTATGCCTGGCAGAACAGCTCTGCCGGAGCCCTAGATTGGTTTCCGCCTCGGTTCCGCCTCGAGACGGCGGCGTCTGGTCTCGAAAGCCTTCCCCTGATTTTTTCCAGATCAAAACGCTTCATATAGGAGAAGATGGGCACCATGGGCCTGCCGGCTGGCCCTCGAAGCAGGGGTCGCGCCCTGGTGTAAGGGCATCTCTTGCCTGAGGTTTTGGTGATGATGACAATCCGTGTTTGGTCTAATCGTGTGTCAATATTACTCAGGTTGATAACATGTGGCACAAGACGGTTAGACTTTCTCTCTTTAAGGAAAAGATCGAAGACGGAGTTTCCAATGCCTTTCTGTTTCTTTTGGTCATAGGAAATCCGTACTATTAAGAGGGAACCCACATCGGAAGGTAATTGGTGAATCAAGTCACGCACACAAATTCTTTGCACCCACCATATTGCCTCCGTTCGTGGAGAGAGAGGTCCCATTTCATTTCTCCTTATTGTAGATTTCTCCACAGCGGTAGTTCCGCCCTATTGGGCGGTTGTACCGGTGGCCGGTAGTTCCGGTCAAACCACCGCCCCAAGTACCGCTCAGGGGTGATACCCTCTGTACTGGGTGCGGTGGTAGACCGGTGGTGGCCCAGAAGTACCGGTAAGACCGGTACTACCGGTGTTCCGAGCGGTAGTACCGCTCTGACTGCCACCACGCAGAAACTATCTGCCAGGCGGTAGTTCTGGCCCAACCACCGTCCCAACTACCGCTCCTGGTTGAAAACCTTCTGGTTTCCAAGCGGTAGTTGACCGGAAGTTGGGCGGTAGTTCCGGTTTTCTCCGGAAGACCGGTACTATCGGGCAAGACACCGGAAGTACCGCTTTAGTGGCACGGGCGCAGGTTTCTTCACTCACCGGTACTACCAGTTCGAGTAGCAGAACTACCGGTCCTATGTAAATCTGCACATAACGGTTGGATTCGTGGAGACCCTATTTAAGGAGCCCCTTCTCCCACCTCCACCTTATCTCTTACCTCTCTCTCTCCACCATTAATGCCATTGAAGCTTTCTTGCCCGATCTCTCTCCCTAGCCAACCAAACTTGTTGATTTGCTAGGGATTGAAGGAGGAGACCTAGATCTACACTTCCACCAAAGGAAACTTGATTCCCCCATACTTTCTTGTGTGGATTTTGTTACTCTTGGGTGTTTGAGCACTCTAGACGGAAGAGGTCACTTCGGAGCCACAATCCATTGTGGTGAAGCTCCGGGGTTTCATTGGGAGCCTCCAATTAAGTTGTGGAGAGAGCCCCAATCTTGTTTGTAAAGGTCCGGTTGCCGCCTTCAAGGGCACCACTAGTGGATTCACGGCACCTTGCATTGTGTAAGGGCGTGAGGAGAATACGGTGGCCCTAGTGGCTTCTTGGGGAGCATTGTGCCTCCACACCGCTCCAACGGAGACGTACTTCCCCTCAAAGGGAAGGAACTTCGATATCACATCCTCGTCTTCATCGTTTCCACTTGTGGTTATTTCTTACCTTTACTTGTGCAAGCATTACTTGTTTAACTCCTATAGCTTGCTTGTGTTGTTGTTTTCCTTATTTTCGTTAGTTGTCATCTTAGTAAAACATCTAGACAACTTACTTTGACGCTTTAATTTAAAGTGGTTAAGAAAAGCTAAAAGTGTTAGTTGCCTATTCACCCCCCCTCTAGTCAACCATATCGATCGTTTCAATTGGTATCAGAGCCTCGTCTCTTTTTAAGGACTTTACCGTCCAAAGAGTATGGGTGACAACGTAGTCGAGACGGAGGACCATTCCGGTGAAACTCCGTCCTTGCCTACGCCTGATGGGGGAGCCTCGGTCTCTCGTGAGGAGTTCAATGTGGCCTTGACCACATTGAAAGAATCACTAGCGAGCGAGGTCAAAGGCATGTTTAAAGAGTTGCTTGAGGGGCTTAAATTATCCACCACACCGTTGGAAGTGGCTCGCCCCGCTACCAACGTGTCGGAGGCTAATCCCGACAAGGGAGAAGCTAGTAGTGAGCAAGTCCCTGTTACTAAGAATGGGAGTGGGAAATTTTCCCAATCTGCTCCTCCTACTCACTATGGAGGACCCGTTCCCACACCACATTTAAATTCCGTTGGGCCCCCTCCCAAGTTTATCAAAAATACTGATTTTGCTTCTTGGGTGTTTCGTTTCAAACGTCATATTAATCATTGTTCCACTAACCTTTGGAGAATCATTGAGCAAGGTTTTTATCCGTATGATCCCGACAACATGACTCCAAGAGAAACTGCAGATCATCAGTTCAACGAGTCTGCTCTTTGCATTCTTCAAGATTCCATCCCTCCTGAAGACATTGCACACCTTCGACCCTTCACTGTGGCCAAGGAAGCTTGGGAGCATGTTGGCACGATGTACAAGGGAAGCACCAGTATTCAACGCTCCAACTATGAATTGGTGCAAGATGAAGCTGATGAGTTTGCTATGATCGAAGATGAAGATCCTCGTGAACTTTATCGAAGATTGACTATCCTTGCAGTTTCTCTTCGAGATCATGGCAGCAAGGATACGGATGACAATTGGATCAAGCGCAAGTTCCTCAAGGCCATGATGCCCTATCATAAGGCCATGTCCTCTGTCATACGTCAGAGACCGGACTTCCACACTTTATCCTCAAATGAAGTGTTGGATGAATTTGTTGCCATGAGGATCTTGGATGTGACCGCCGACAATGCGGTCTTAAGAGCTCAATGATCAAAGAAGCCTAATCTTGCACTGAAGGCCAAGGCTTGTGTGGAAGAGGAGGAAGTAGAAGATGATGATGAGTGTAGCCCCGAGGACACCAAATATGCCTATCAGGAGCACATGGCTCTTGCTTCAAGGCAATTCTGGGGCAAGAAGAACACAAAATCCAACTTCAACAGGAACAACTCCAGTGGGAACAAAGGGAAGCAACGAGTAAGGACATGCTTCAACCGTGGAAATGTAAGTCACTTCGTTGTGGATTGCCCATATGAGAAGAGAGAAGACTTTGGAGGCAAGCTTATTCGGAAGGACAAGTCAAAGTCCTATCCCAACATGAACAACTTCATCAAGAAGACTCCTCCGAAAGTGTTGGTGGCTCAAGAAGAATATGTGGAGGATGATGATAATGATGAAAACGATGAGGTGACCACTATGGCCACAATTGCAATTGCTACTACTCCGCACTCATCTCTCTTCGACTCACCAAACGAGAACATCACCGCCAAGTGTCTCATGGCCAAGGCCACCAACAAGGTAACCCCAAACATCAATACTACTATCTCTTCTAATCCTTCATTGACTAATTGTATTGATGAGGGTGAGGGTGTTAAGGAGGGAGAAAATGAATTTGAGTTGTTCATAAAAAATCTCAAGGGCAAACCCAAGAAGCATTTTGTTGCTCTCTTGGAACAACTCGGTGAGGCCAATGACATGATCGAGGCTCACGAGGAAACCATTACTAAAATGGAAGGACATAGTCGAGACTATGCCGATGAGATATCGGATCTCTCTAACGCCCTAGAGGAAGAGCGTGGTCTTCGTTTGGCTCTTGAGGAGTCACACAACGATGATCATGCTAAATTAAAGAAAGATCTTGATCATGCTTTAGTTGTCTCTCGCGTCCTTAACTCCGAGAAGGCAAAACTTGAGGTTGACCATGCTAAACTCAAAGAGGAGTTTGACATACTTGACAAGGATCACAAGGCCTTGAAAGGAATGCATGCTACTCTCAAGGAGTCTCATGATCAACTCCAAGTTTCGCTAACCAAGGAAAAGGCTATCTTTCCTCGCATGGTTTTAATTGATAATGCAAATGCTACTAACCCATGTTGCGAGCATGTGCATCTTGTTGAAGAGAATGCCGAGTTGAAGAAGCAACTTGAGAAAGGCCTTGTGACTTGCATACAAGGTGAGAAGAACCTCAACGCCCTTTTGAGCAATCAAAAGGAAGTTGTGGCAAATGAAGGAATTGGGTTTGTTCCTAAGCCCAAGAAGAAGAAGAATGACAAGACCAAGCAACCACCCCCTCTCCGACAATCCTTTGTGAAAGAAGGAGAGGGCACGTCAACCAAGAAGAAAAGTGGTGGTGTCAAGAAAAACTCCACCATACCATCAAACATGGCCGGCGATTTTAATCTTTCATATGTTTTATGCCGTGCCAGTGATGGCCATGTGTTTGCTAAATTTGTTGGTTCTTCTTACGAGTACATTGAATGGTCCATTTGGGTTCCTAAGACCCTTGTTACTAACCTCAAAGGACCCATTACCAAATGGGTACCTAAATCCAAGCATTGATCTATTGTAGGAGTTTGCTTCCGGTGGGGGATCATGGTTGCTCGATAGCGGAGCCACAAATCATATGACCGGAAGCAAAGACTTGGTGGTGGACGTGCATCTCGGTTCATCTATGGCCACCAACGTCGAATGGGGTGATGCTTCATCTTCTAAGGTATTGGGACTTGGCAAGGTTGTTGTCTCTCATGATCTCACGATCAGGAAAGTCATGCTTGTTGAGTCCCTTGCATACAATTTCTTTCTGTTCGCCAACTTGCACTCATGGGCTTTGCTACATTCTTTGATATTGATACTGTGGCCCTCTTGTGGAGCAAGAATCTTAAAGTAGCCTATGTTGGGCATGTCGAGAATGGTCTTTATGTGGTTAACTTCTCGAAGCAACCCACTAAGGTCGCGACATGCCTAATGGCTAAAGTTGATGTGGGATGGCTTTGGCATCGCCGTTTGGCCCACGTCAATATGAGATCTTTGCAAAGTCTTCTCAAGGGGGACCATGTCCGAGGACTAACAAATGTTAGCTTTGCCAAAGATCGTGCTTGCAGGGCGTGCATTGAAGGAAAATTACATGAGAAGGCTCACCCTCCCACGACTATCATTTATTCAAAGAGACCCCTAGAGCTCCTCCACATGGACCTCTTTGGGCCTCCTACTTTTGATAGTCTTGGGGGTAAGAAGTATTGCTTGGTGATTGTGGATGATTACTCAAGATATACCTGGGTATACTTCTTCAAGAAGAAGAGTGAGACCCAACAAACCGTCATCAACTTTGCAAATGAAGCTCAACGACAACATGAAGCAAAGATTTTGATGATCAGAAGTGACAGCGGCACCGAGTTCAAGAACTACACCTTGGATGAGTTTCTTGGTGATGAGGGGATCAAACATCAATATGCAGCCCCATATACCCCTCAACAAAACGGTGTAGCGGAGAGAAAGAGCCGAACTTTAATAGATGCTGCAAGAACCATGATGGCTGAATTCAATTCTCCATACAACTTTTGGGCCGAAGCCATCAACACCGCTTGCCATGCTTCAAATCGTCTCTATCTCTGCAAAGGCTTGAACAAAACTCCGTATGAGATTCTGACCGGTAACAAGCCCAATCTCAAGTACTTCCGGGTATTCGGGTGTAAGTGTTTCATTCTCTAGAAAGGTGTACGTTTGTCTAAATTTGAATCTAGAGCTCATGAGGGCATATTTGTTGGTTATGCTACAAACTCTCATGCTTACCGTGTCCTCAACAAGTCCAATGGACCCATTGAGGAGACGAGTAACGTAGAGTTTGATGAAAAACGGCTCCCAAGTGGAGCAAAGTGGTACTTGTGATGCAGGTGATGAAATTCCTCCTCAAGCCATAAGAAGAATGGGTGTTGGATATATCCTACCCATTGAGGAACCCCTTGTGGCCGAAGGAGAAGGACAATGTTCCACTCAAGTGGAACCATCACCAACCCAAGACCCACATGCTTCCGAAGAACAAATTGAAGGCCCTCAACCTGATGAACAAGGCCAAGTGCAAGATCAATCTCAAGTTGGTGGAGAGCCACCAAATGATGCACAAGGCCAAGTTCTGTCCCCCGAGCAAGATCAAGGTCAAAAGGAAGCTCAAGATCAAGATCTAGCTCCTGACGACGCTCAAGATGATCAACTCAGTACTCCTCAGTTAACACTTGAAGAGCAATTAGAGCGTCGTGCTGCAAAAGTTGCCTCCAGGCTTGCTTCCAACGAGCATCACATCGAGAAAATTTTAGGAAGCATCAAAAGGGGGGTAAGCACTCGTAGACAATTAGCAAACTATTGTGCTCATCAAGCTTTTGTCTCCTGTGTTGAACCTTAGAAGGTTTATGAGGCACTCGAAGACCCTGATTGGCTCAATGCCATGCATGAAGAACTCCATAACTTCGAGCGCAACAAGGTGTGGCGTCTGGTGCCAAGACCAAAGGAGAACCATAATGTCATTGGAACCAAATGGATCTTTAAGAACAAGCAAGATGCCCATGGCATTGTCATCCGCAACAAGGCACGTCTGGTGGCTCAAGGCTACTCCCAAGTCGAGGGTATCGACTACGGTGAAACCTTTGCCCCCGTTGCTCGTCTTGAATCCATTCGTTTGTTGCTTGCCTATGCTTCCCATCATAACTTTAAATTGCAACAAATGGATGTGAAAAGTGCATTTCTTAATGGTCCCATTAATGAGTTGGTGTATGTTAAACAACCCCCGGGTTCGAGGATCCTAAGTTCCCCAATCACGTGTACCAACTCGATAAGGCACTCTATGGCCTTAAACAAGCCCCGCGTGCGTGGTATGAGCATCTTACCGAGTTGTTACAAGATCGTGGGTTTGAAATTGGGAAAATTGATCCCACTCTTTTTACTAAGAAGGTCAAAGGGGAGTTGTTTGTATGCCAACTATATGTTGATGATATTATCTTTGGTTCTCCTAACAAAGCTTTCAATGATGAGTTCGCCGCACTCATGACCACTCATTTTGAGATGTCCATGATGGGAGAGTTGAAGTACTTCCTTGGATTTGAGATCAAACAAAGAAGAGAAGGCATCTTCATCAAACAATCCAAGTATACTCAAGACATGCTCAAGAGGTTCAATCTAAGTGATGTCAAGCCGGCTACTACTCCAATGCCAACCAAATGCCAACTTGACATTGATCCCAATGGTAAAGCGGTGGATCAAAAGGTATATCGCTCTATGATCGGATCCTTGCTTTACCTTTGTGCATCTAGACCGGATATTATGTTGAGTGTGGGAATTTGTGCACGGTTTCAAGCCTCACCTAAGGAGAGTCACTTTATGGCTGTCAAGCGAATCTTTCGATATTTGGCTCATACCCCAAACTTTGGCTTATGGTACCCGAGAGGAGCAAATTTCAACCTTGTAGGTTTTTCTGATTCTGACTGGGCGGGAGACAAAGTGGATAGGAAGTCCACTTCGGGAGGGTGCCAATTTCTTGGTTGCTCTCTTGTTAGTTGGTCTTCCAAAAAGCAAATTTGTGTATCTCTCTCGTCCACCGAAGCAGAGTATGTGGCTGCTGGCAGTTGTTGTGCTCAACTTTTATGGATGAGGCAAACTTTAAAGGATTACGGTGTCACTTGTGACAAAGTGCCTCTTTGGTGTGACAATGAAAGTGCCATCAAGATTTCTCTCAACCCGGTGCTACACTTCAAGACGAAGCATATTGAGATTCGGTATCACTTCATCCGGGATCACATTCGGCAAGGAGAGATCGAGCTTCACTACGTCAACACTCATGATAACCTTGCAGATATCTTCACGAAGCCATTGGATGAAGCAAGATTTCACGAGTTAAGGTATGAGCTAAATATCATTGATTTGAGCAATGTGGCTTGAGCACGTGCACACCCCACCATACTCATCATATTGTCTAGTCTAGGTGTAGGCATGGAAATAGGGGGAGTGGTGTTCTCTTAATGAACTCATCCTCCCCCCACTATGCATAAATTGATACGCTTTTCACATTCGTCATTTGTGATGACACTTGTGCTTCAAAGACGAGTTATGGTTATGGGCCCAAGGATAATTCTTCATGGTGCCATGCCAGTTGACTCTAACATTGGTGGCTCCGGCCACCGCCCTCCGTTTTTGGTTGGTTTCTGGTCTTCGTGTTTTTCTCGTACTACAGTGACTTACTCCATCCCAAGCCATCCCATCCCAGCCATCTACTCCAAATGTACACAAGCTTGTTATCATGGAGTGAGTGGGCACACCCTAGCGGTACAACCGGTGGTTCGAGCGGTTCTACCGCTTAATCACTGGTTTTCAGCCCAGCGGTTGTACCGGTCTAGAGCAGGCGGTTCTACCGCTGGTGCTCTGACCTGTACCTCCGGCCGGTACTACCGGTGTTGTGTAGCGGAACTACCGCCTGGCGCGGAAGTACCGCTCCACCACTTGGCAGCAGCCGGACCGGTACTACCGGTCCCCGGACCGGTACTACCGGTGCTGATCTGGGCGGGTATATAAAGCACGGGTTGAAAAGGTTTTCTTCCTCACCCGTTCATTATTTCGCCCCAGCCGCCAGTTACTCCTCTCACTGCCCCGTAGCGCCCTCCGGCTCTACGGGTCCGTCGGCCCTTCACTGGATCTGCTCCGTGGAGGCCGCCTCTCCTTCGATCTCCTCCCATGGATACCGGTATTGCCCTGCTTCTTCTTGGTATTAGGGTTCTTCTTGAATCCTCTTTCTAGGGCAATGCGTGTAGTCCTTCATTTTTGGCTAAATGATTTGAGGGAGAGGTCCGTATAGTTTCCTATTCACTTGTGCGTAATTAGAATAGACACCATGCATGTAGTTTTTGAGATCGGGTAGTTTCCTTCATCTTCGTAGATCCGTTCTCAGCGGTACTACCGGTCACTCGACCGGTACTACCGCTGGCCGGAACTACCGGTGCTAATACCGGAACTACCGGTTGCTCTGAACTTATATGCATTGCCTCTATTCTTCGTACGCACTAGTGAATTATTCTTCCGATCTTGTGTACATTCCTCTCATCTTTTCTGGGTTGCTATGTGTTCTCCGTGTGCGTTTGCAGGTGGCTCTAGCTCTCGCTCTGGTCAGTTCGCCAAAAGGAAGGCCCGTAGGGGCAAGAGGCCAACCGATGATGAAGATGTTCCCGAGGTTGTGATCCCCTCCAAAACAACTCGCCGGGAAAAGTCAGTGGCAGCCAAGCAGCGTGCAGCGCTTCCTATGTACAAATGGAAGCTTTCCGACCGGGAGAAGTTTCGGTTTCAAGACCCCTACACCGTACCACCTCCTCCTCATTGGAATAATCCTCGCTTCCGCAATGAGATGCAGTTCAGGATTGTGGATGACATCTTTGAGCACCACAAGAACAAGTTCACTCGTATGTGGTCAATTGACCTTGCCAAGTGGAGAAGCAACCCTGCTTACTTTGGAAGGGCTCTGGAAGTCTGTGAGGAGTTTGATTTGGTCAAGCTCATGGAGCTGCGTTGTGACTTTGATGTGGAACTCATTCATCAGTTTTATGCTACTGTCCACTTCGGAAGTGACGATCAGCGTCACCTCTCTTTTATGTGCCGGGATGAGTTCTTCCGTGTTCCCTGGAGTGCTTTCTGCCATGCCTTGGGCTATGAGGACACTGGCTTGGAAGGCCAAGGTGGTCTCCGTCCTCACGACCGAGCCCAACCCATGGATAAAGTGAAGCTTGCTCCTCTCTATATCCCTGGTCATGGCATAGTAGGTAAATCCAATGACCTCCTGCCTGTTTATGACATCCTTCACCGTGTGTTCCGGTGTGTGCTGCTGCCCAAAGTTGGGAACCAGGATGATATATATGGCTATCTCGTGGATCTGCTTGTAGCAATGAAGACAAAGCGTGGCAAGGGCATTACTTTTGATGTTTCCAAATGGATGTGGGAGGAGATGTACAACTGTGTCTGGTACCGCAAGGTACCGATCTACGCTCCCTTTGTGATGCGTTTCCTTTACTCAGTGTGGGAAGTGCGGAGGCCTGGAGAGCCTCTTTCTACTCCGGACAGGCTCACGGAGCATGAGGTCAAGGTACTGAGACAAAAGAAGCATAAGACTCCTAGGTTCGCTGCGGGCAATGAGGAGGATGTCTTTGCTACCTCTGATGATGATGACTTTGAGTTAGAGGCTGGGGCCAAGCCCTCCTGGGTGGAGAAACTTACTGCCAAGGTCAAGAAGACCTTCTGCCTGCAGGCCCACGTCCAGAAGAAGCTCTACAAGGCTCATGTGAATGAAAAGATGGCGCATCGCCGGCAGATTCAGTTGATGAGGCACCTCAATGTGCCTGATGTGCAGAGCGGTTCCGAGAAGTGCATCACTCCTGAGGACAAGTGGTGCCTTGCCAACTGTCAGTGGTCAGATGATGAGCCTACCACCTCCACCACTCGAGCGATTGTGGATGCGATGGAGAATGACGCTGAGATTGCTGAGGACGACGAGGATCTGAA
This sequence comes from Secale cereale, assembly GCA_902687465.1. Taxonomy (NCBI): domain Eukaryota; kingdom Viridiplantae; phylum Streptophyta; class Magnoliopsida; order Poales; family Poaceae; genus Secale; species Secale cereale. The sequence goes on along the minus strand of LR738710.1, from coordinate 166,630,357 downwards.
GACTCTGACGATGGTGACTCAGATGATTCTCTGGCGACAGGCGAGGAGCTGTACTGAGCCCTGGGGCGTTAGTCTCGCTCTTTTCCTTTTTGGTGCTTGATGCCAAAGGGGGAGAGTTGAGTATTGCTAGGTCACGGGAGTTGCATGGGAGTGTTTCTTGGTGTTTATTTGTGTTTCTCTGTGAACTTCCATAGCATGGTGTATGACATGTTATCTTAGTTTCTATGCTCTTTGATCTTCGTTACCGTGAACTCCAGTTGCATGGTGTAAGACATGTGCCACTATCTTAATTATCCATGCACTTTGCTTTCATATGATCTGTTGTTTATCTGTTTTAATTTTAAGTCACTGGTTGGTTTATAAAACGTAGGGGGAGCATAGATCCTAGTGTCAGCACTTTTGCATTCCAAAAGCAAACTCTATTAAGTGCTCACATTCAGGGGGAGCTCTACCTTCATTCTATAAACTCCCGTGATCGTTTCGTGGTTGTCATCATTCACCAAAAAGGGGGAGATTGTAAGGGCATCTCTTGCCTGAGGTTTTGGTGATGATGACAATCCGTGTTTGGTCTAATCGTGTGTCAATATTACTCAGGTTGATAACATGTGGCACAAGACGGTTAGACTTTCTCTCTTTAAGGAAAAGATCGAAGACGGAGTTTCCAATGCCTTTCTGTTTCTTTTGGTCATAGGAAATCCGTACTATTAAGAGGGAACCCACATCGGAAGGTAATTGGTGAATCAAGTCACGCACATAGATTCTTTGCACCCACCATATTGCCTCCGTTCGTGGAGAGAGAGGTCCCATTTCATTTCTCCTTATTGTAGATTTCTCCACAGCGGTAGTTCCACCCTATTGGGCGGTTGTACCGGTGGCCGGTAGTTCCGGTCAAACCACCGCCCCAAGTACCGCTCAGGGGTTATACCCTCTGTACTGGGTGCGGTGGTAGACCGGTGGTGGCCCGGAAGTACCGGTAAGACCGGTACTACCGGTGTTCCGAGCGGTAGTACCGCTCTGACTGCCACCACGCAGAAACTATCTGCCAGGCGGTAGTTCCGGCCCAACCACCGTCCCAACTACCGCCCCTGGTTGAAAACCTTTTGGTTTCCAAGCGGTAGTTGACCGGAAGTTGAGTGGTAGTTCCGGTTTTCTCCGGAAGACCGGTACTACCGGGCAAGACACCGGAAGTACCGCTTTAGTGGCACGGGCGCAGGTTTCTTCACTCACCGGTACTACCGGTTCGAGTAGCGGAACTACCGGTCCTATGTAAATCCGCAGATAACGGTTGGATTGGTGGAGACCCTATTTAAGGAGCCCCTTCTCCCACCTCCACCTTATCTCTTACCTCTCTCTCTCCACCATTAATGCCATTGAAGCTTTCTTGCCCGATCTCTCTCCCTAGCCAACCAAACTTGTTGATTTGCTAGGGATTGAAGGAGGAGACCTAGATCTACACTTCCACCAAAGGAAACTTGATTCCCCTATACTTTCTTGTGTGGATTTTGTTACTCTTGGGTGTTTGAGCACTCTAGACGGAAGAGGTCACTTCGGAGCCACAATCCATTGTGGTGAAGCTCCGGGGTTTCGTTGGGAGCCTCCAATTAAGTTGTGGAGAGAGCCCCAATCTTGTTTGTAAAGGTCCGGTTGCCGCCTTCAAGGGCACCACTAGTGGATTCACGGCACCTTGCATTGTGTAAGGGCGTGAGGAGAATACGGTGGCCCTAGTGGCTTCTTGGGGAGCATTGTGCCTCCACACCGCTCCAACGGAGACGTACTTCCCCTCAAAGGGAAGGAACTTCGATATCACATCCTCGTCTTCATCGTTTCCACTTGTGGTTATTTCTTACCTTTACTTGTGCAAGCATTACTTGTTTAACTCCTATAGCTTGCTTGTGTTGTTGTTTTCCTTATTTTCGTTAGTAGTCATCTTAGTAAAACATCTAGACAACTTACTTTGACGCTTTAATTTAAAGTGGTTAAGAAAAGCTAAAAGTGTTAGTTGCCTATTCACCCCCCATCTAGTCAACCATATCGATCCTTTCACCTGGGAAGGGGGGCGCGCCCCCACCCTCGAGGCCAGCCGGTGGCCCCTCTCGTGGGTTTCTTTCGTCAGATATTTTTTATATTTTCCAAAACGATGTTCTGTGGAGTTTCAGGGCTTTTGTAGTTGTGCAGAATAGGTTTCCAGGGTTTGCTCCTTTTCCAGCCCAGAATTCTAGCTGCCGACATTCTCCCTCTGCATGTAAACCTTGTAAAATAAGAGAGAAAAGGCATAAGTATTGTGACAAAACAAGTATGAATAGCCCATAATGCAATAAATATCAACTTATAAGCAATATAGGTAAAGTTCGTAGGCATTGGATCGGTGATGGGAAATTATGTCGGATGCAATTCATCATATAGAAGTTATAACCTAGGGTGACACAGAACTAGCTCCAGTTCATCAATGCAATGTAGGCATATATTCCGAATATAGTCATACGTGCTCATGGAAAATAACTTGCATGACATCTTTTGTCCTACCCTCCCGTGGCAGCGGGGTCCTATTGGAAACTAAGGGATATTAAGACCTCCTTTTAATAGAGTACCGGACAAAAGCATTAACACATAATGAATACATGAACTCCTCAAACTATGGTCATCACTAGGAGTGGTCCCGATTATTGTCACTTCGGGGTTGCCGGATCATAACACATAGTAGGTGACTATAGACTTGCGAGATAGGATCAAGAACACACATATATTCATGAAAACATAATAGGTTCAGATCTAAAATCATGGCACTCGGGCCCTAGTGACAAGGATTAAGCATAGCAAAGTCATAGAAACATCAATCTCAGAACATAGTGGATACTAGGGATCAAACCCTAATAAAACTAACTCGATTACATGATAGATCCCATCCAACCCATCACCGTCCAGCAAGCCTATGATGGAATTACTCACACACGGCGGTGAGTGATGACCCACAAGTGTAGGGGATCTATCGTAGTCCTTTCGATAAGTAAGAGTGTCGAACCCAACGAGGAGCAGAAGGAAATGATAGGCAGTTTTCAGTAAGGTATTTCCTGCAAGCACTGAAATTGTAGGTAACAGGTAGTTTTGTGATAAGATAGTTGGTAGCAAGTGACAAACGGTAAAAGTAAATAAGGTGCAACAAGATGGCCCAATCCTTTTTGTAGCAAAGGACAACCTTGGACAAACTCTTATATAAAGGAAAGCGCTCCCGAGGACACATGGGAATTATCGTCAAGCTAGTTTTCATCACGATCATCTGATTCGCGTTCGGTAGTTTGATAATTTGGTATGTGGGTGGACCGGTGCTTGGGTGATGCCCTTACTTGGACAAGCCTCCCACTTATGATTAACCTCTAATGCAAGCATCCTCAACTACAAAAGAAGTATTAAGGTAAACCTAACCATAGCCTGAAACATATGGATCCAAATCAGCCCCTTACGAAGCAACACATAAACTAGGGTTTAAGCTTCTGTCACTCTAGCAACCCATCATCTACTTATTACTTCCCAATGCCTTCCTCTAGGCCCAAATAATGGTGAAGTGTCATGTAGTCGACGTTCTCATGACACCACTAGAGGAGAGACAACATACATCTCATCAAAATATCAAACGAAGACCAAATTCACATGACTACTAATAGCAAGACTTCTCCCATGTCCTCAGAAACAAAAGTAACTACTCACAAGACATAATATTGTTCATGATCAGAGGGGTATTAATATGAATAATGGATCTGAACATATGATCTTCCACCAAATAAACCAACTAGCATCAACTGCAAGGAGTAATCAACACTACTAGCAACCCACATGTACCAATCTGAGGTTTGGGTACAAAGATTGGATACAAGAGATGAACTAGGGTTTGAGAGGAGATGGTGCTGGTGAAGATGTTGATGAAATAGCCCTCCCCAAGATGGGAGAGTTGTTGGTGATGACGGCGGTGACAATTTCCCCCTCTCGGAGGGAAGTATCCCTGGCAGAACAGCTCTGCCGGAGCCCTAGATTGGTTTCTGCCTCGAGTTCTTGAAGGGAAGCTTCGAAAAACTCAAGGGTTACGTGGTTGGCTGGATGACCAAGAGTCATCGTGGCTGGATCTACATCGATGATGCAGGCTGGGGCCCCGAGGGCGATTCAATCGAATACTGGTACCGGGTCCCCTTCGGCGGCATCCACGTCTTCATCGGCAAGATCGGTGAACCAGGACCTGAGTCGGACATCTTCCCCAACATCGTCGAGCTGGCTCAGCGTGCGAGATCGGCCCGGATTCAGCCCGCCGTGAAGCGTGTTTTTGTTGGAGCCGTGCATGGAGTACAAGCCGAGGACGGATCGGATTCTGGTGGCGAGACAGTTGTCTATTCCGACGATGAATCTTCATCCGGAGAGACCGAATCTTTGTATCTGTTGCAGGACGGCCGGTCCGAGGGTGTGTCTGATGGCGATAGTATTTTGGACCCCTTTGATCCGCCAAACCGGGTGCCTGTTTTCATGGCCGGATCACAGTCTACGCAACAGCCCTCGGTGACTGGGGCGTTCACCGCAGAGGCAGCGGGAACCGGGGCAGGCAACCAAACCCCGTCGCCCTCTGACGTCCTATCCACCTTGGTCGGCACTTTGACGGCGCTCGCAACAGCAGAAGTAGCCCCTGCCGACAAGGCGTAGCATGATGCGGAGATCGTTCAGCTGAAGAGCCGGATTGAGAAAGCTAAACTGGATCTAGATGCGGAGAAAGCCAGGATGGCTACAAGACAGGCATAACTAGATTCCCAGGCCTTCCGGCTTAGGCTGGATCAGAACGCTCCCCAGGAGGCAATGTACAGAAGGCAACAAACTCGTCTACCGCCGATTTATGAGGCAAGGAATATCTTTGGCACACCAGGAGCGGGAGCCAGTAACCGCCCAGAGATAAACCGGGGAGGAGCTCCGGGAACTGGCGCGTCGGTTCAGCCGCCAGCCACCAAGCGGAACCACCAAGTTGTGCCAACACCGCACGTTCCCACCCCTCCCGGCCATTATTCTAACCCGTTGGACAACATTATCGCCGCCGCTTCACGACTGGCCGCTTTACCCATTGAGGGGACATCCCCCATAGCAATGGAGGCACGACGGGCTAAGGAGTTGCTGGACACGGCGCTGACACAGCAGCAGGCGTATTCTTATAGCCGGGAGAGGATTCATTCAACCCCCCGCCCGAGCCGGAGTTACACAAGGCACTGGGATGAACCGGCTATAACTAGCAGCGAGCGGAGACGGCACCGTCACAGGCAGGATAATCCGGCAGGGGCAGAAGCACACGCCCAAGAGGCGGTAAACCAGGCTAGACATACTGCCCGCAAGGACACCTGTCAAGCGACGCCTGTTCACCCCACCATCGCAGAAACGGGAGTCATGGCCAGTTCCTTCGGAGTACAGTGTCTCATCCCCGCTTTACGAAGCGTGAAATTACCCAAAGACTTCAAAGGCCCGCGCAAGGTACCCAACTACACGGCGGATCTGGCTCCAGAGGCATGGGTTGAAAGTTATGAGATGGCTATGGAGATGCTGGATGTGGACGAAGCGGCGTGTGCCAAATACTTCACAATGATGCTTGAGGGCACATCCCAGACATGGTTAAAGGGTCTGCCACCTAACTCCATCGGATCATGGGGTGAGTTGTGTTGCCGGTTTATCAGTAATTTCAAAGACACGTGCAAGAAGCCGATGTCTGTGGTGGACTTAGCGGCATGTGTTCAAGGAAAGCAAGAGACCACCAGCAGTTGGGTGTGGCGAGTATCAGAAATCCTGCACTCTTCCAATAGTATCAACCCCAGTACGACGATAGTAACGTTGGAGAACAATTGCCGGTTCGAGTCTTTGAGGCTGAAGCTCGGACGGCTCAAGTGCGATTGCAACGACATGGGAACACTCATGAGCGCTTTAATGAAGTATGGGGACTCTGATAACACCAAGTACCTAGATGCAGACGGAGACAAATCCAGGAAGGTGAGCAAGGCTGGTAAACCGGCGCAAGCCAATCCGGCAGGTACAGGTTACAATGGCAAGCGAAAAGCGGAGGGCGGCTCAGACTTTGTGGCCAATACCAACGTTCAGGGCAACGGGCAGCGCCGCAAGGGTAAACCGCCCCCGCGCAACGAGAGGCCACCCTTCAATCTAGATCAGCAGCTAAGTGTGCCTTGCCCAAGTGTAACATCCCAAATTTTCAATTTGGTATGTTATACATAGATCATATTGCATTTGCATGTTTTTGCATTTTTGTTCGTGGAGTTCCTCGAAATTCTAAGCAACTCAAGGACCTACTGAGAGAGTTGGGAATTTTACCGTTTTCGTATTTGAGTTCGCTCGAATACCGGTACGAGGACAGTGTGATTCTAACTATTTTTCTCTCCTAAAAATATTTCTAAATACAAAATATGAGCGGAGATAAAATGACTTCTCCAAAATAACAGAAATATTGGAGGAAAAATATTAAAATCACTTTTGGTATTTTTCTGGATTTATTTGCGAATTTATATGCATAGGAAAAATACGTGTTTTTCAAAATTGCATTTAGGTCCGGGAAAAATGTTCACTTTGTCCTAAATATTATTATAGGACGGTGAAAATTTATTTCGGGAATGTTGGAGTCCGTTTGGTATTTCTTTCGTTAGTTTTTCTGCGCCGGGACTCTTTTAGAAAAAAAATTAGAAAACCGACTAGGAGTCTTACTAGCCCAGGACTCCTGGGCTTTATAAGCGCCCGATCCGGCCCGTCGCCCACCCAGCCCGCAGCCGCCCCCTGCCCCCAAACCCTAGCGCACCGCGCCGCCCGCCGCCGCCGCCGCCCCGCGCAGCTGCCACCGCCGCGCGCGCCGCCACCACCGCCGCCCCGCGCCGCTGCCACCGCCGCCCGCCGGAGCCGCCCCGCCCGCCGGAGCCGCCCCGCTCGCCAGAGCCGCCGGATCCCGCCGCCGACGCCGAGGTATACGCCGCCGCCGCCATAGAAGAACCGATCGTTTTTTTTTAGGAAAACCCTAGATCTGTTTTTCTTTAGAATAGATCGGTTCGGTTTTCGTCGGTTTAGTTATTTAGTGGACGTTCGTCCGTACGTTCGATTTAACAAACGGTTTATGTTAGTTAACCGCAGACAGCGAACGTTCGTTCGTTTGCCTGTTCGTCGTTTTTCTTTTTTCGGGGTATTTATCCGCGGTTATTCCGATCGCGATTTCTGCCCTGATCTTGTTTTTCATTTTTCATTTCGCTCGAGAGTCGGAATCAGGTGATTCAAAATCCCAGATCTTCGTCTCGATGCCCTCTTTACGTTTAATCAACTTGAACAAAGTTTTGGCTACTGTAAAATTTGACTTTAGGCCAACTAGTAATTTGGAGCTCGTTTCTTTCGCAGTTTGAGTTTCGTTGCTTCTTTCGAGTTGATTCTTTTTGCGAACCGGAGTTCTTAAGTTGAACTTTCTGGTTAGATCTCTTATTTGAGTTTTACCCGTGAATTAGTTAAGTACTTATTGTATGCTTGTTTGATTGCGATAGAGTACCCGGAGTGCGCCGCTTGCTACTTTGAGTCTCTAGGTTTTGCGGATCATCAGCAAGGCAAGTAACACTTTGATCATGCTTTCCAATTACCCAGTTTTCATTGCATTAGTCCAACCCTCACACATTGCATGAGTAGGATCAATTAATTTGAGGGATTGGAAAGTAGATTGAGGTAGTACCTATTACCTGCATTACATTCAAACCCTTGGGAGTTACTTCTACGTTTGCTGTTAGGTCATGCTATGCTCGTAGACGTGGTTTGGGTTTGAGTGAAATCCATGACAGATGTGAGTTGTTAATTAATGGTTCAACTTAAGGTGGCAACATTAATACACATCTGGGTGGACTGAGGCATCTGGGTATTCCAGTGATTGCCTGTTTTTCTTTTGGACCGCCACCCAGGCTCAAAGGGATCACGAGATTTTTATACTAGAAACTTCCGTGTGCAGCCACATGCCAATATGGGCTCTGGCATAGTTGAGTAAGTTGTGGGAAACCTTTCCATGATGGGCTAGCAGATGTAGTGGGTTTTGTAGGTGTACCGGCCTATCTATCTGGTTAAGGGGACCTCTTCGGAAAGACTGTGTCTCGGTCATCCGTTTCTCAAACACCATGTAGTGCGAGAAAACAAACGGAGGAGATCGAGTCTTGTGGGGAAAAGTGCACAAACCTCTGCAGAGTGTACAAACTGATCATGATTAGTCGTGTCCCCGGTTATGGACGTCTTGAGTATCTAGTACTTGAATTATCATGTGAATCTCATCATGTTACTTTAATTAATTTTGTTGGGTTTAATGATTATTTTAATTGGGGTTGAGAGGATGTCTATCTTCTCAACGATGTTTCAACTACCATGATAGTTAATTAAAATCTATTCCTTTGAAGTAGGGAAAAATTGGCTTTACGCAAAAACTTAACCATAGAGCTTTCCACCAGCCATATTGCATATAGTATAGCTTTACTTCCATTGCATTCTCTTGCGTTACCTTGCGAGCATATTCCATGTGCTGACCCATTTTTCGGGCTGCAACGTTTCATGTTGCAGACTTTTCAGACGACGAGTAAGATGCCCTTTTAGGTCGTGGTTCTATACTCAGTGATGCCGCTGGAGTTGATGGACTCACTTATCTTCCAAGCCTTCCGCTGTTATCGTGTTAGATGGCCTTCAGCCATATTTATTTGTAATAAATTCATCGTTGGACTATCGATGTAATAAATGTGTGATTGCTACTCTGTTATAAATCCTTCAAGTACTGTGCGTGTCAGCATTACTGATCCAGGGATGACACTGATGCACAGAGATCAGACTGTTTGAGGTCTGGTCGCTACAAGATGGTATCAGAGCACACGCTGACTGTAGGACACGACCACTAAGACAAGCCCTATAACACAATTCACTCTTCTCTTTTTTGACTCCTCATCTTTTCTACTCTTTAGGATGGTGGAAGCAAAGCACAAGTTCATGCAACCGGATGATGATACACCCTTTGAACGACACCTGAAGGAAGTCACCAGATATCTAAACATTGGATTACCAAGTTTCACCGGAACCTACAATGCCACTCTACCTGAGAAGGAGCGTTGGTTGATTCAAGCTCAAGTTCCAGGAAGGACGTTTGCACCCGTCACCTCACTCATAGCATTTTCCTTTAATGCGCCTACATGGAGACTAGGAAGGAGTATGGCAGCCCACATTGCTATGGGAAGGATTGGAGAAGTCTACCAGCAGGAGCTATAGGACACTATCTACCAGATTTGTGGACGCCGAGATGAGAATTGGGATATGATCAGCACCCGGAAGGGTATTTCCATTGCAGCATTCATCCAGGAGTTGAACCACCACATTCGTCGCCAGGAGCACCAGATGTGTGCTGGGATGATAGATTTGAAGAAAGCCCTAAATAGGAATTTGGAGCTAGAAGAAGAACTCAAGTCTACACGCGACGGATATGAGGAGGAGATGAAAATACTTGTGGAGAAGAATGATGATTTGACCCGGAAGTTAGGGATGCTCATGGGAGAAGAAGACGAGGTAGAAGAACCCAAGGAGATTCCACCGGAAGACTATATCATCATAGATGACACAGATTCGGAAGCTGAGGATAGCAAGGATGAAGACTATGAAGATGAAGCTGGAGCAGATATTATGGAATCCTCTGCCGATCAATATTTTTAGATGACCACCCTGTGACTAGTAGTTACTACCATATATTAGATTTAGAACACCTTTGTAACGATCGTTAGTTTAGTAAGACCTTGTTTGAAATTGATTGGTGTGATATGATTGTGTGTTTGTCTCATGTGCATATGGGTAGTGATTTTCCCTTAGACCTCTTTTCTATTCTAATCTCTTCCCTCTACACCCATCAGATGCCTCCAAGACGTGAATTTGAGTTTCCCCCTGAGCTCACCCAGTTGATCCAGCAGCAGAACACCCTGATGCAACTTCTTGTCCAGAACACTCAGAACAACCAGAACAACAACAACAACCCTCCACCACCACCATCCGTGGACAACCTGACCCGTTTCTTAAGGTTGCAACCACCCGTGTTTGCTAGCAGCATCGAACCAATTGTGGCTGATGACTGGCTACGCAAGATTGGAAGGGATTTGACCATCGCCAATTGCTCGGATGCTAAGAAGGTGCAATTTGCCGCACACCAGTTGTCTGGACCAGCCGCAGCATGGTGGGAGAATTACACAGCCACTTACCCCGTAGCCAATGTGACTTGGGATCAGTTTTAGCAAGCTTTTCGTACCGCCCATGTCTCAACTGGAGCCATGAGTATGAAGAAGCAGGAGTTTCGCAATTTGCGCCAAGGGAATCGTACTGTGGCCCAGTACATGGATGAGTTTAGTACCTTATCTCGTTATGCCCCAGATGATGTGGTCACAGATGCCAAGAAGCAGGAGAGATTCATGGAAGGGCTGAATGATGAGATGAGTTTACAGTTGATGGTGGCAACTTTCAATAACTACCAGGAGTTGGTTGACCGCGCCCTAATGATTGAAAGGAAGCACCAGCAGATTGAGAGTCGCAAGAGGAAGTATGTGCAAGGAAAGTATAATTCTGGAGCTCAGCAGAAGCCCCGCTTTACCCCTAAAGCGGTAGGACAGTTTCAACATACCCATGGAGGAAGTAGCTCGCACAACCACAATGGCACCAAGAATGGTAATGAGAATGGGAATGGAGCCAATGGAAACCAAAACCGCCCTACACCGTCCACACCCACCAAGAGGGATTTTAGCCATGTCACTTGTTACAAGTGCGGGAAGACTGGACATTATGCCAATGAATGCCCAGAAGCTGTGAATGGGAATGGCAATGGAAGCGCCGGGAAGAAGCCCAACCCGTTCAATAAAGGACAAGTGAACCACGTGACCGTGGAGGAGGTAGAAGAGCAACCAGATGCTGTTGTCGGTAAGTTTTTGGTTAAGACATTTACCGCAATAGTTCTTTTCGATACTGGTGCATCGCATTCATACATTTCAAGGGGATTCGTAAATAGACATAGGATGTCCACCCGAGTTCTTAAGACCCCCATGTTAGTAAGTTCACCTGGAGCAGATTATATGGCACACCAAGGATGTTTTCAGACGCCATTGATCATAGGACGCCATACTTTCCCCTCTGACCTAATAGTTCTGAAGTCACAAGGATTGGATGTGATATTAGGCATGGATTGGCTATCGAAGTATGGAGGTAACATTGATTGTGCCAGTAAGTCTATTTTGCTCACCACCCTGGAGGGAAAAAGGATTAAGTATGTATCTAGGCATTCGCCTACAAGGACTCAAGTGCATTCTCTCACGGGAGTTGTTCAGGAGGAAGTGCCAGTAGTGAAGGATTATCCGGATGTATTTCCCGAAGAATTGCCAGGAATGCCACCGGATAGAGATATAGAGTTTTTGATTGAACTTTTGCCAGGCACCGGGACAATTTCTAAGAGACCATATAGGGTGCCCGCAAAGGATTTGGAGGAGATTAAGAAACAGATTAAGGAGTTACTGGATAAAGGATTCATACGCCCAAGTTCTTCGCCTTGGGGTTCGCCAGTACTTCTAGTGGAGAAGAAGGATGGATCGTTAAGAATGGTTGTTGATTACCGAGGATTGAATGAAGTAACGATCAAGAACAAGTACCCACTGCCAATGATCAATGATCTGTTCGATAGATTGCAAGGAGCTAAGATATTTTCCAAGATCGATCTGCGATCAGGGTACCATCAATTGAAGATCCGAGAACAAGATATACCTAAGACGGCCTTTACCATCAGGTATGGGTTGTACGAGTATACCGTTATGTCGTTTGGTCTGACAAACGCACCGACATACTTTATGAACCTGATGAACAAAATGTTTATGGAGTATTTGGATAAGTTCATCGTAGTGTTCATAGATGATATATTGATTTTCTCGAAGAATGAAGAGGAGCATGAAGAGCATTTGCGCTTGGTATTGGAGAAGCTCAGAGAACATCAGTTATATGCCAAGTTTAGCAAATGTGAGTTTTGGTTGAAGGAAGTCGGATTCCTTAGACACGTTATATCCGGAGAAGGAATAGCAGTAGATCCCGCCAAGGTGGACACTGTGACCCATTGGGAAGCACCAACAACAGTTGGAGAGATCCGGAGTTTTCTTGGACTCGCAAGATACTACCGGAGATTTATCGAGAATTTCTCGAAGATTGCAAAACCCATGACGGAGTTGTTAAAGAAGGACACCAAGTTCAGTTGGACAGAAGAATGTGAGACTAGTTTTTAGGAATTGAAGAAAAGGTTGGTCTCATCCCCTGTGTTGATTCTGCCAGATCAACATAAGGATTATGAGGTGTACTGCGACGCTTCACGTCGAGGACTTGGAGCAGTTCTTATGCAGGAAGGAAGAGTTGTTTCGTATGCTTCACGACAACTGAGACCTCATGAGCTGAACTATGCCACCCACGATTTGGAGTTAGCAGCCGTAGTGCATGCATTGAAGACGTGGAGACATTTTCTCATTGGAAACCACTGTGAAGTATATACGGATCACAAGAGTTTGAAGTATATATTCACTCAGAAGGAGTTGAATCTTAGGCAAAGGAGATGGCTGGAACTCATTAAGGATTATGACATGAGATTGCATTATCATCCTGGAAAGGCTAACGTAGTAGCCAATGCGCTAAGCCGTAAGAGCCATGTCAATACCCTAATGATGGAGGAATTTCCAAAGGAGTTAGCCGAGGACCTACGAGAACTATGTTTGGAGATAGTTCCGAGAGGCTATGTAGCAACGTTAGAAATCCAGTCTACCCTGATGGATAAAATCAGAGAAGCTCAGAAAGCTGACAAGGAGGTTGTCTCTATAAAGGAGAGGATGAGCGAAGGAAAAGCTAAAGGATTTCGTGAGGATGAACACGACACCCTATGGTTTGAGGATCGAATCTATGTGCCTAATGACTCGGAGATCAGGAAGTTGATTTTACAGGAGGCCCATGATTCGCCATATTCGATTCACCCAGGAAATACTAAGATGTATTTGGATTTGAAGGATATTTTCTGGTGGACCGGTATGAAGAAAGATATTGCAGAGTATGTAGCAGTTTGTGATGTATGCCAGAGAGTGAAGGCAGAACATCAGAAGCCAGCAGGATTGTTACAACCTATGCCAATACCCGAATGGAAGTGGGAGAAGCTTGGCATGGATTTTATCACCGGATTGCCCAGGACCAAAGCAGGATATGATTCAATCTGGGTAGTAGTAGACCGATTGACGAAGGTAGCCCACTTTATCCCTGTGAAAACCATATATACCAGTGCAAAGTTGGCAAAGATATACATGACCAGAATTGTATGTCTGCATGGAGTTCCGAGGAGTATTGTATCAGATAGAGGAACCCAGTTTACCTCAAAGTTCTGGAATCAGTTACATGAAACTTTGGGTACCAGGCTAGAGTTTAGCACCGCGTTTCACCCGCAGACAGATGGACAGACGGAGAGAGTCAATCAGATTTTAGAGGATATGCTGAGAGCCTGTGCATTAGATTATGGATCTAGTTGGGATGACAACTTGCCCTACACGGAGTTTTCATACAACAACAGTTACCAAGCCAGTTTGAAGATGGCCCCTTTCGAGGCATTGTATGGAAGGAGATGCCGAACACCGTTGTCGTGGGACGAAGTTGGAGACCGACAGTTGTTTGGACCAGACTTAATCAAAGAGTCTGAGGAGAAGGTGAAGTTGATTCGAGATAGACTGAAGGTAGCTCAGTCCAGGCAGAAGAGTTATGCAGACTCGAAGCGCAAGGAGATAGCCTATGAGATCGGAGATAGAGCGTACTTGAGAGTATCGCCCCTGCGAGGAGTTAAGCGTTTCAGAGTTAAAGGGAAGTTAGCCCCGAGATTTGTGGGACCTTACCGTGTTTTGGAACGCATGGGAGAGGTTGCCTATAAGTTGGAATTGCCCGAAGGATTGTCAGGAGTGCACGACGTGTTTCACGTTTCGCAGCTTAAGAAGTGCCATGCGGAGATGGCCGATATTCCGCTTAGAGACACAGTGCCCCTGGAAGCAATTCAGTTGGATAGTGATCTGACCTACGAGGAGAAGCCGGTTAAGATTCTCGAATTTTCGAGCAGAGTCACTCGCAACAAGGTTATCAAGTTTTGAAAAGTTCAGTGGAGTCACCACACCGAGGAAGAAGCCACCAGGGAACGAGAAGATGATATACGCAAGGACCACCCACACCTGTTCTCTAGCCAAGTCGAATCTCGAGGGCGAGATTCATTCTAAGGGGGGTAGGTTTGTAACATACCAAATTTTTAATTTGGTATGTTATACATAGATCATATTGCATTTGCATGTTTTTGCATTTTTGTTCGTGGAGTTCCTCGAAATTCTAAGCAACTCAAGGACCTACGGAGAGAGTTGGGAATTTTACCGTTTTCGTATTTGAGTTCGCTCGAATACCGGTACGAGGACAGTGTGATTCTAACTATTTTTCTCTCCTAAAAATATTTCTAAATACAAAATATGAGCGGAGATAAAATGACTTCTCCAAAATAACAGAAGTATTGGAGGAAAAATATTAAAATCACTTTTGGTATTTTTCTGGATTTATTTGCGAATTTATTTGCATAGGAAAAATACGCGTTTTTCAAAATTGCATTTAGGTCCGGGAAAAATGTTCACTTTGTCCTAAATATTATTAGAGGACGGTGAAAATTTATTTCGGGAATGTTGAAGTCCGTTTGGTATTTCTTTGGTTAGTTTTTCTGCGCCGAGACTCTTTTAGAAAAAAAAAAGGAAACCGACTAGGAGTCTTACTAGCCCAGGACTCCTGGGCTTTATAAGCGCCCGATCCGGCCCGTCGCCCCCAGCCCGCAGCCGCCCCTGCCCCCAAACCCTAGCGCGCCGCGCCGCCCGCCGCCGCCGCCGCCCCGCGCACCTGCCACCGCCGCCCGCGCCGCCACCGCCGTCGCCCCGCGCCGCTGCCACCGCCGTCGCCCCACGCCGCTGCCACCGCCGCCCGCCCGAGCCGCCCCGCCCGCCGGAGCCGCCGGATCCCGCCGCTGACGCCGAGGTATACGCCTCCGCCGCCATAAAAGAACCGAACGTTTTTTTTAGGAAAACCCTAGATCTGTTTTTCTTTAGAATAGATCGGTTCGGTTTTCGTCGGTTTAGTTATTTAGTGGACGTTCGTCCGTACGTTCGTTTTAACGAACGGTTTACGTTAGTTAACCGCAGACAGCGAACGTTCGTTCGTTAGCCTGTTCGTCGTTTTTCTTTTTTCGGGGTATTTATCCGCGGTTATTACGATCGTGATTTCTGCCCTGATCTTGTTTTTCGTTTTTCTTTTCGCTCGAGGGTCGGAATCAGGTGATTCAAAATCCCAGATCTTCGTCTCGATGCCCTCTTTACGTTTAATCAACTTGAACAAAGTTTTGGCTACTGTAAAATTTGATTTTAGGCCAACTAGTAATTCGGAGCTCGTTTCTTTCGCAGTTTGAGTTTTGTTGCTTCTTTCGAGTTGATTCTTTTTGCAAACCGGAGTTCTTAAGTTGAACTTTCTGGTTAGATATCTTATTTGAGTTTTACCCGTGCATTAGTTAAGTACTTATTGTATGCTTGTTTGATTGCGATAGAGTACCCGGAGTGCGCCGCTTGCTACTTTGAGTCTCTAGGTTTTGCGGATCATCAGCAAGGCAAGTAACACTTTGATCATGCTTTCCAATTACCCAGTTTTCATTGCATTAGTCCAACCCTCACACATTGCATGAGTAGGATCAATTAATTTGTGGGATTGGGAAGTAGATTGAGGTAGTACCTATTACCTGCATTACATTCAAACCCATGGGAGTTACATCTACGTTTGCTGTTAGGTCATGCTATGCTCGTAGACGTGGTTTGGGTTTGAGTGAAATCCATGACAGATGTGAGTTGTTAATTAATGGTTCAACTTAAGGTGGCAACATTAATACACATCTGGATGGATTGAGGCATCTGGGTATTCCAGTGATTGCCTGTTTTTCTTTTGGACCGCCACCCAGGCTCAAAGGGATCATGAGATTTTTCATACTATAAACTTCCGTGTGCAGCCACATGCCAATATGGGCTCTGGCATAGTTGACTAAGTTGTGGGAATCCTTTCCATGATGGGCTAGCAGATGTAGTGGGTTTTCTAGGTGTACCGGCCTATCTATCTGGTTAAGGGGACCTCTTCGGAAAGACTGTGTCTCGGTCATCCGTTTCTCAAACACCATGTAGTGCGAGAAAACAAACGGAGGAGATCGAGTCGTGTGGGGAAAAGTGCACAAACCTCTGCAGAGTGTACAAACTGATCATGATTAGCCGTGTCCCCGGTTATGGACGTCTTGAGTATCTAGTACTTGGATTATCATGTGAATCTCATCATGTTACTTTAATTAATTTTGTTGGGTTTAATGATTATTTTAATTGGGGTTGAGAGGATGTCTATCTTCTCAACGATGTTTCAACTACCATCATAGTTAATTAAAATATATTCCTTTGAAGTAGGGAAAAATTGGCTTTACGCAAAAACTTAACCATAGAGCTTTCCACCAGCCATATTGCATATAGTATAGCTTTACTTCCATTGCATTCTCTTGCGTTACCTTGCCAGCATATTCCATGTGCTGACCCGTTTTTCGGGCTGCAACGTTTCATGTTGCAGACTTTTCAGACGACGAGTAAGATGCCCTTTTAGGTCGTGGTTCTATACTCAGTGATGCCGCTGGAGTTGATGGACTCACTTATCTTCCAAGCCTTCCGCTGTTATCGTGTTAGATGGCCTTCAGCCATATTTATTTGTAATAAATTCATCGTTGGACTATCGATGTAATAAGTGTGTGATGCTACTCTGTTATAAATCCTTCAAGTACTGTGCGTGTCAACATTACTGATCCAGGGATGACACTGATGCACAGAGATCAGACTGTTTGAGGTCTGGTCGCTACACCAAGACACGGTACAAAGGAAAACCCGGCTGCGCATCTCTGGAAGGACTGCCGTATCATGCAGGAGGTTATAAAACAGGCCAGGTATAACCACGGACCCCCCGGCGGCGGATCAGGTTCCGGCTTTCAGGGTACGGGTTACCAAGGTAACGGATCCGGATCAGGATATCATGGCGGTAACAATAACCACAACGGCAACAACCAGCATCAACATAACCAGCAGCATGGTCAGGGTGGTTATAACAACCAAGGCAATCAGCAGCGTCAGCAGCAGCAGCAATCCGGATATCAGAATAATCCGAAGGAGCTAAGCAGTGGGCAGTATCATGTTTTCACCACAAGTTTGTGCAAACGAGATCAAAAGGTTCTGAAGCGGGCAGTACACGCAGTTGAACCGGCGATACCATGTTTTTTACGTTGGTCCGAGCAACCCATTGTGTGGAGCAGAGAGGATCACCCACCATGGGTTGATAATCCGGGCCAGGTGGCCTTAGTGGTGGCACCACATGTGGGTGGCTACAAGTTCACAAAGGTACTTATGGACGGCGACAACAGCATCAACATCCTATACTATGAGACTTTCCGATGTATGGGGTTGATAGATAAGAAGCTCCGATAGTCCAACATAGTATTCCATGGAGTGGTGCCAGGTAAATCGGCTTACCCAGTTGGAAAAATTGATCTGGAAGTAACCTTTGAGGATGAGCAGGACTCTAGATCGGAGACAGTAACCTTTGAAGTTGTAAAGATCAGGAGCCCATATCATGCTCTGTTTGGGAGGCCGGTTTATGCTAAGTTCATGGCTAGACCGTGTTATGTTTATCTGCAGCTTAAGATGTCGGGTCACAAGGGAACCATCACGGTCCACGGGAGCCGCAAGATCGCATTGGAATGCGAGGAAGGAGATGCAGCATATGCTGAGGAAGTTTGTGCTACGGAGGAGCTGAAATTCTACAAAGATAATGTTGATCCGGCAGATATGTCCCTGTTGAAGAAGCCAACTATAGAGCATGATCCGGCGCTGAAATTTAAATCAGAAGAAGAGACCAAGCAAGTTGACTTTGTTCCGGGCGATTCGTCCAAGCAGTTCACTATCAGCGCTAACCTAGACCCCAAATAGGAAAGTGCGCTCATCGAGTTCATCCGTGAGAACCAGGATATCTTTGCATGGAAACCTTCTGACATGCCAGGTATACCGAGGGAATTCGCCGAGCACAGTCTTAATATTGATCCGAAGTTTAAACCTGTCAAGCAGTATTTGCGCCGCTTCAATGAGGAGAGGCGCAAGGCTATAGGTGATGAAGTGGCTAGGCTCTTGGCCGCATGATTCATAGTTGAGGTGTTTCATCCAGAGTGGTTGGCTAATCCGGTGCTGGTGCTAAAGAAAAATGGAACCTGGAGGATGTGTGTTGATTACACAGACTTGAACAAGGCTTGCCCAACTGATCCTTTTGCTCTCCCTCGTATTGATCAGATTATTGATGCTACGGCAGGATGTGAGCGGCTAAGTTTTTTGGATGCATATTCAGGTTATCATCAGATCAATATGGCAGTTAAGGACCAGGAGAAGACCACTTTCATAACTCCTTTCGGAGCCTTCTGCTATGTATCCATGCCTTTTGGGCTCAAGAGTGCCCAAGCAACTTATCAACGTTGTGTGCAGAACTACTTCAAAGGGTAGATTGGAAAAAACGTCCATGCTTATGTTGATGACATTGTGGTGAAGTCCAGGAAGGAGGAGACAATGATAGGGGATTTAAAAGAAACCTTTGACAACCTCCGAATTTACAAGATGATGCTTAATCCGGAGAAGTGTGTTTTCGGTGTTCCAGCAGGCAAGCTCCTTGGGTTCTTACTGTCAAACAGAGGGATTGAAGCTAATCCAGAGAAGATCAAGGCGATCACCTCCTTGGCTAAACCGGCTTGTATAAATGATGTCCAGCGCGTGGCAGGCCGTATTGCAGCATTGAGCCAGTTCATCAGCCGTTTGGGACAGAAGGCATCCCGCTTTATCAGATGCTGAAAAAGACGGATCGGTTTGTATGGAGCGATGCTACAAACGCTGCATTCGAGGATTTGAAGCGGCAATTAGCAGAACCGCCAGTTCTTGCTGCCCCTGTTGACAAAGAGCAGCTGCTGTTATATGTGGCCGCCAATGCCCGTGCAGTTAGCGTGGCCATTGTGGTGGAACGCAAGGAAGCAGGCAAGGAACATCCGGTTCAGCGCCCGGTTTACTACATCAGCGAGGTCCTTATTGAATCAAAGCAAAGATATCCACATTGGCAGAAGTTAGTATATGGTGTATTCATGGCAAACCGAAAGCTGAAGCACTATTTCCAGGGCCACCCAATCACTATGGTCAGTTCATCTCTGTTGGGGGATATAATCCAGAACAGAGAAGCCACTGGCAGAGTGGCGAAACGGGCCATTGAGCTTAGCCCGCACGGATTGAAGTATGTATCTCGTACTGCTATAAAATCCCAAGCACTGGTGGATTTCATCAATGATTGGACAGATTTGCAAGCACCTGAGGAGAATCCGGGTCATACATACTGGACTATTCACTTTGATGGTTCAAGGCAATTGGAGGGCTCGGGGGCTGGAGTCGTGTTAACTTCCCCACGAGGTGACAAGTTCTGTTATGTCCTTCGATTAATCTTCCCTTGCACTAACAATGCTGCTGAGTATGAAGCTCTCCTTCACGGTTTACGGATGGCCAAGGAGATGAACTTGAGCCGGGTCAAGTGCTTTGGTGACTCAGATCTAGTGGCACAACAGGTGTCTGGTAAGTGGGACTCTAAAGATCCACTCATGGCAGCTTATCGGCGAGAACTTGAAGCAGTCGTAGGGTACTTCAAAGGATATCAGGTGGACCACATAGACCGGCGGAAGAATGAAGCAGCCGATGCATTAAGCCGACTGGGTTCTTAGCGTAAACCGGTTCCACCTAATACCTTCTTAGATGAACTGCATAGTCCGTCAGTACAGATACCTTCGGAGGAGGATTTAGCTGTTCCTGATCCGGAAGCGCAGCTAGTTGCAGCTCTTCACATTATTCCGGATTGGACACTCCCTTACTTGGCGTACCTGAGCCGAGGTGAGTTGCCAGAGGACGAAGTTGAGGCTCGGCAGATAATCCGGCGGTCCAAGTCTATGACTATCGTCAATGGAGAACTTCATCACCGCAGTGTTTCTGGGGCGTTTCAGCGGTGCGTATCATCAGAGGAAGGCTATGATATTCTTCGAGAGATTCACGAAGGAGATTGTGGTCATCACGCCGGTTCAAAATCATTGGTAGCTAAAGCTTTTCGTCATGGGTTCTACTGGTTAACGGCTCATGCTGATGCAGAGGACTTGGTCAGAAAATGTGATGCTTGCCAGAAATTTTCACGACGTGTTCATGTTCCGGCGCAGGAGCTACGGATGATTCCAATTACTTGGCTGTTTGTGACTTGGGGGCTTGATATGGTTGGACCCTTTAAAAGATCCCAAGATCAGAAAACCCACCTGTTAGTAGCAGTGGACAAGTTTACAAAGTGGAGTGAGGCAGAGCCTGTCAATAAGTGTGATGCGGCAACAGTGGTTAAGTTCATCAAAAAGGTAATTTTCCGGTTTGGCTTTCCACACAGCATCATTACTGATAATGGCACCAACCTATCTAAAGGAGAGATGGAAGAGTTCTGTCAAAGAGAACATATTCGCCTGGATGTATCATCAGTAGCTCACCCTCAGTCCAATGGCCAAGTGTAGGATCGAAAGTATGTCTAGAGGGGGGGTGATTAGACTACTTGTAAATATAAAAATTCTGCCTTTTGATAAAGAACAGTTTTTGGTAGTTTCACAATTATGATCAAGTCAAGTATCACCCTACACATGCAATTCTAGAGTATAGGCAGCGGAAAGTAAATTGCACATGTAGTAAAGAGAGGTGGAGAAGAGCAAACGCAATTTTGGAGACGCGGTGATTTTTCCCGTGGTTCCGATAGGTGGTGCTATCGTACATCCACGTTGATGGAGACTTCAACCCACGGAGGGTAACGGCTGCGCGAGTCCACGGAGGGCTCCACCCACGAAGGGTCCACGAAGAAGCAACCTTGTCTATTCCATCATGGCCTACGCCCACGGAGGGCTAGCCTTACTCGGGGTAGATCTTCACAAAGTAGGCGATCTCCTTGCCCTTACAAACTTCTTGGTTCAACTCCACATCTCAATGACGGAGGCTCCCAAGCGACACCTAACCAATCTAGGAGGCACCACCCTCCAAAAGGTAATAGATGTTGTAGATGATGATGAACTCCTTGCTCTTGTGCTTCAAAAGATAATCTCCCCAACACTCAGCTCTCCTCACTGATTTGGCTGTGGTGGAAGAAAGGATTGAGTGGAAAGCAACTTGGGAAGGTTAGAAATCAAGTTTCATATGGTGGGAGTGGAGCAACTTGATCTCAACACAAGGGTAGGTAGTTCTCTTCTCAGAAAGTGTAAGGTAGGAGTGGTAGTTCTTTCTGATGGCTCTCTCCACGAATGAAGAGGGGGTGGAGGGGTATATATAGCCTCCACACAAAATCCAACCGTTACACACATAATTGAGCAATCTCGGTGAGACCGAAGTGGACAACTCGGTCAGACCGAAAGTTCAAATAATGTGAACGTTGGGGTTTTCGGTGGGACCAAAAATACCATCTCGGTTATTCCGATTTGAACAAAGACAGGAGCTTGCCAGTTTCGGTGAGACCGAAAATATCATCTCGGTTATTCCGATTTGATGACAAACGGTTACAGAAGCTTGGCAGCCCATGTTTCGGTGAAACCGAACTCAAACTCGGAATGTCCGATTTTTCTAGGGTTTGGCTTATGGCTGAGGTGGTTCATCTCGGTGTGACTGAGTTTGGAAAATCGGTTGGTCCGAGATTACTTATGAGTGTGTATTGTAGTGAAAGTTGCTGATAGTTGAAGGAGATATATCACTAAGCACTTGAGCAACCAGATCATCAACACAACCTCATCCCCTTTTAATAGTATTGGCTTTTCCTATGGACTCAATGTGATCTTGGATCACTAAACCAAAAATGGAGTCTTGAGCTTTTGCCAATGCTTGCCTTAACATTTTGAGGGGTCCACTTCTTCAGTCATTGCCATACCCATATCACTGAACTTCTCTAAAATGATTCTCAAGTAACTATTAGTTCAATGATATATATGTTGTTATTAATTGCCAAAACCACCCGGGGATTAGTTGCACTTTCAATCTCCCCCTTTTTGGTAATTGATGACAACATATAGATCAAAGCTTCGACAAAGGATATAATCAATGAATAATATCGTCGCTTTGAGAAGTATGTGATAAGCAAGAGCTCCCCCTAAATTTGTGCATTATTTAAAATTTGCGTTTGAATGCAAATGCACAATCGATTAGGATCATGGGTTACTCTTCCATGTCACATACATCTTGGTGGAGCGCACAAAATGATAAGAATGAAAAGCATGCACCCAATCACCAAGACATGAGTAAATAGCCATACAAGATAGGAATAGCATATGATAAGCATTAAGCACACATTAAAGCATAGTATGACTAAGCACTCATTAAGGTAGCATCAAACATAGTATCAAGCACACTGAAAGTTTCGAAAACCAAAAGTATCTCAAAGAAACCACAAAAGAACGAAAGAGCACTCTCTCTCTCGAAGCCCTATGATCTATACAATTTCTCCCCCTTTGGCAACAAGTTACCAAAAAGTTTGAAAAAGCATAGAGATCGCCTACTTCGTGAAGATCTACCCCGAGTAAGGCTAGCCCTCCGTGGGCGTAGGCCATGATGGAATAGACAAGGTTGCTTTTTCGTGGACCCTTCGTGGGTGGAGCCCTCCGTGGACTCGCGCAGCCGTTACCCTCCGTGGGTTGAAGTCTCCATCAACGTGGATGTACGATAGCACCACCTATCGGAACCACGGGAAAAATCACCGCGTCTCCAAAATTGCGTTTGCTCTTCTCCACCTCTCTTTACTACATGTGCAATTTACTTTCCGCTGCCTATACTCTAGAATTGCATGTGTAGGGTGATACTTGACTTGATCATAATTGTGAAACTACCAAAAACTGTTCTTTGTCAAAAGGCAGAATTTTTATATTTACAAGTAGTCTAATCACCCCCCCTCTAGACATACTTTCGATCCTACAAGTGGTATCAGAGCTTTGGTCTCCATTGTTTTGGTTTCCATTGCATTGGACTCCATAAGCTTGGTTTCACAACCTAGGAGAGTATGGCGTCTAGTGAGGGTAATTATCGTAGAGGTCCTTACTTTGATGGTATAAATTTTGCTAGTTGGAAGCATAAAATGAAAATGCATATTCTTGGTCATAACCCAGCCGCATGGGGCATTATTTGTGTTGGTATGCAAGGTGAATTCTTCGAGGAAGGAAAAGTTCCGGATCGCGAAGCTACACCGGAAGAGTTGCGGATGTTGCAAAACAATGCTCAAGCTTGTGACATTCTCTTCAATGCCTTGTGTCCCGAGGAGTTCAACAAAATCAGCCGTCTTGAGAATGCTAAAGAGATTTGGGATACTTTGGTTGAAATGCATGAAGGTACCGAGTCTGTGAAGGAATCAAAGCTAGATATTCTTCAAGGTCAACTTGACAAGTTCAAGATGAAGGATGGTGAAGGAGTCGCTGAAATGTACTCTAGGCTTGCTCTCATCACAAATGAGATTGCCGGCTTAGGAAGCGAAGAAATGACCGACCGATTCATCATTAAGAAGATTCTCAGAGCTTTGGATGGAAAGTACGACACCGTGTGCACTTTGATCCAAATGATGCCAAACTACAAGACTCTCAAGCCAACTGAAGTCATTGGAAGAATTGTTGCTCATGAGATGACACTTAAGGATAAGGAAGAGCTTCACAACAAGTCAAGCGGTGCTTACAAAGCTACAAGTGATGCTCCCACAACCTCAAGTGACAAGTTAGTTTCCAATGAAGAGATAAGCCTAATGGTTAAGAACTTCAACAAATTCTACAAGAATAGAGGCAAAGAGAGAAGCTCAAAGTCTAGATCATATGATGAAAAGGGATCTTCTAGTCGTGATCGAAACTGCTACAATTGTGGAAGACCCAGACACTACTCAAATGAGTGTACGGCTTCCCACAAGAGAAGAGAAGAATCTCCAAGAAGAAGATCAAGAGATGAGTCACCTCGGAAAGAGAGAAGGAGTAGAGATGATCGTTATGAACGAAGACCCTCTCGGAGAAGCAAGGATTCGGAGAGGAAAGACAAGTCATCAAGGAGCTACACCAGAAGAAGACATCAAGCTCATGTAGGTGAATGGGTCTCCGGCTCCGACTCCGACAATCAATCCGATGGAAGCTATCACTCCGACTCCGACTACAGTCAAGATGAAGGTGTTGCCGGTCTTGCTCTCGTATCCTCCAACTCCAACTCCTACGACTTATTTGATTCACCAAATGAGGGAATTGGAAGATGCTTCATGGCTAAAGGCCCCAAGGTATCACACCCTGAATTCATTGACTTCAATAGTGATGAGGATGACTTGCTTGGTGAAGATGAGCTCTTGCATGATAAATCTAGTGAGCTTAGTAACGATGAAAATGCTAGTAGTCTTTATAGTCGAGAAGAGTCGAATGACAATGCTATGAAGGAGATTGAGCGTCTAACTAAAGAACTAAACACTCTTAAGTTAGCTCATGAAACAACTCAAGAAGATCATAGAGAGCTCCTAAGATCTCATGAGAAGCTACGCTTCGAGAAGCTCACTCTAGAGCAAGAACATGAGTTTCTAAAAGCGATCAATGACGATCTTTGAAAGAAGAGTTCTTCATATCTTGCCAAACGACTTCTCTTGTCTAATTTCTTGCCACCTATTAAGACTAAGCATGACAAGCATAAGAAAAATTCTTCCTCTAGCAGTAACAATAACCATGTTAAATCTAATGTTGTTACTTCTAGTAGTTCTCTTGATTCCACTAACAATGTTTCAAGCCAAGTTACACTTGAGCAAGAGAATAGTTTATTGAAAGGGATCATAGAGAAAGGTGTCTACAAGAGCCTTGCCGGAAGCAAGAACTTTGAGGAAATTGTTCGCAAGCAAGGAAGGCACCGGAAGAATCAAGGAATTGGTTTTGAGCGAAAGTTCAACGCCGAAGGTGTTGAGTGGGAAGAAGGTCAATACCCCACTCCACAGTTTGTTTCTCAAAAGGAGAAGTATGATCCTACTTCTTCCAATGTGGAACAAGCTCAAGATGACCTTCCACCACAAGACCACAAGCTAAAAGCCAAGGACAAGCTTCAAGAGGAGATTGATGCATTCATTGAAGCACCTCAAGCCATGGTCAAGTGGGTTCCCAAGGACACGTCAAGTTCTACTTCGTCAAGCTCAACAACAACCCCAAGGATTCCCATCAAGATGATGTGGATCCCGAAGAAGAAGAACTAGAAGGTTCTTGAGAGTGACTCCGCCAACATACTTCACTCACATTCATTTTGGCAAGAACTTGTGCAATCAACTTCCACATCATGCACTAGTTCATGGAGTCATAAACCCTCTTGTTGGTAAGTCAAGGGACAAGGTAATCATTGCTTTCATGGACATCATCTATTGTGAACTTCAATCTATGTCTATGGATATCCTTGTTTGTTCCTTGTGGGACTAACCCATGTAGGTATTGAAAGTGCCCTAATCCAAAGGATAGCTCCCAACTCTTGATGATCTACATAAACATTGAGCATCCACATCTTCAACATCTACATGAAGTCTTCTACGACAACCCAAGGTTAGTTTGACCCTTTAAAAGGGGTTCTCACATCTAGGGGGAGCTTTACTCTAAAAATTGAGTTAAAGCATCTTCAAATGATGTGAACACATCAATGCATTATGTAAAAGTGGTAACCCCACTTGTGCTTAAACGATGAGTATGACCTATGATCAAATGTTCTCATTTGGCTCCTAAGTCAAAATACTCATATAAAGATGACCTAGTCATCGACAAATTGTGTGCTAGTAGCTAGAGTGTTGGTTGTGCATGTTTGACACATATTTCATTTGCTATCTTATTGTGTGAGCATGTTGAATGCATGATTTTATCCATTCGAGGACATCCATTTGTTGTTTTGGTTGTTTTGATTTTTCTGGCCAAATGGATGGACAAGAATGCCTAAGTACCTCCCCTAGCTATCTATGCTTTCTTGTCTCAAATTCTATTCATGCTTATATCACAAACTTTGAACAAGTCATTTTCGGACCCTCCAAGTGAGGAGCACCCGGAGCCACCGATCCGTCTAAGGCTGACTTCCAAAACCTTCTAAGTAAATTTCGGTCAGACCAACTCATTCAAACTCGGTCAAACCGAAAGCACTTAGACTGATCTAGGTTTCATCTCGGTGAAACCGAGTTCTAAATCTCGGCGTGACCGAAATGCGTAACTGCCTAGCAGTTATCCATCTCGGTGCCACCGAGTTTTTCAACTCGGTCCCACCGCAGCAAGGGGATATATATATTGAGGGCAGCGCGCGTTGATTATTCCTTCAAACGTTTTCGCTCCCACGTCCCCTGCTGCCGTCGCCCTGATCTCCGGATCGTCGCCGTCGTCGCCTGTGCGCCCTCGCCGCAGGTCTCCATCACCGTCAACGGATTTCTCCTCCGCGCCGTTGCCGCCGTAGAGGGACTCCACCAAGTTAGGGTGAGTCTCGATCCCTCTCGTGCTCCCATCCGATTCATTGCATGTTTGGTTTGCCCTATATCTGGCCACGATTGAAAAACTTCTTTTCCATCAGATCGGTTCTAGTTTCGAGTAAAATTCTTAGGGTTAGGTTTCCACGGAACACATCTCGGTGAAACCGATTTTGAAATTTCGGTGTGACCGATTCGGCCTCTGGCCATTGCACTGCACCTTTCGGTCCAACCGAGTTGTGCAAATCGGTGTGACCGAAATACAGCTTTAGTGAAACCCTAGTGTATCGGCAGGACCGAAACCCACTTCGGTCCAACCGAAAGTGGTGTGTAAAGTTTCTGTTATACACTTCGGATTCACCGAAACTGAGAATCGGTCTGACCGAAATGCCTTCTGTGAAAACTTAAAACTAAAATTTGAACTCATTTTTTTTGCAAAAAAAAAACTTCTGCAGTTTGTGATAACTCTTCTTCTCTGCCTATACCTTATCTATTCACAGGTTGTCAGCCATGTCAGATGCCAGTGACAGTCAGAACAGGTCAGAGTCACCTATTGCAGACATTCCGGAAGCAGACACTAGTCCTGAGGCTAGTAGTCTAGTTGATGATGGTGAGAGGAGTACACCTAGTGGCTTGCCTCCTGCAGCCACCAGAGCCAGAAAGGAGAGGAACTCAGATGATGAGGATTCTGATTTTGTAGCTGAGGAAGAGGTGTCCTCCAAGCCTAAGAGAAAGGTTGTTGCCAAAGAGCAACAAGGTCAGCAGTCAAAGAAGGGCACCAGCAAAGTCAAGCAATCAGCTGTTGCCAAGAAGCTGAACTTGGGAGAGCCAGCCCCAAGCAAAGTGAAGAAAACCTCCAAGAGAAAGAGGGTTGTGTATACTGATCCTCATGCAGATGCAGCAGTCGAGGAAGAAGAAGAAGAAGAAGCACCCCAGCCTGCTCCTCAGAAGCAGAAGCTCATGGGTGATGCAATTAGGGCTGGAGCCACTTCAAAGCCCAAGAAGCCTGCTCAAGCCAAGGCAGCTCCAGCAAAGCCTACTGCCAAGCCCAAGAGGACTACCAGGAACATTCCAGCATCTGAGAAGAACAAGGGTGATGTTCCACCATCTGAGTCTGATGAGGAAGAACAAGTGTTGCTGAAACTCCGTCCAAAACTGCCACTTCACAATGATGCTCATCCTCAAGCCGAGGATATGAAGGCAAGGAAAGATAGAGGTCTCAGGCTATGGAGACAAACTGATCCATATGCCGTGAGGAGAAGGACTGCTGTAGACCTCAGATTCCACACCAGAGAGCAGCAGGACTTCTATGAGACTGTGCTGATGGACAAGAAGCCAATAGTTGCAGATACCAGATACGTTGACTGGAAATACATTGACAGCGAAGAGCACAGAGACTTCTTTCCCCATGTGCATGAAAGCTTCACTGCATGTGGAGTTGCTGAGTTTGTGGGTCAGAAATTGACAGATTGGAACGATGAGATGATTATGCAGTTCTATGCCACAGCTCACTTCTATCCTGATGGGAAGATCACCTGGATGATTGAAGGTCAGAGATTTTCTTCTTCTGTTGAAGAATGGGCAGAACTTCTGAATGCTCCAGTGCAACGAGAGGATGACATTGATGTCTATGGGATTCCAAAGAAGAACCATGATTCCATGAAGAACATGTACAAGGAGATCCCCGCAGCAGATTTGGAAGTGTGGAAGCTCGGCTCAGTCTACTATCTCCAGGCAGGTCTACCTACCACTAACACTATTTTGAGGCATACCTTGATGCCCAAGTCTGGAGATCATCGCATGATCAGAGGGTATTCTATCAACATGCTGCATATACTTGATGAGAAGGCATCTTTCAAGGTGATGGACTTAATGGTAGAGACCATTAAGAGGACTGCAGCTGACCAGAAGAGGTCATGTGGATTTGCCCCACAGATTCAGATGCTTATGAATGCCAAGTTTGGCACGGGCAAATTCTTGTTGGATAGGAAACACTTACCCCTGCAGCCAGAGCATTAAGACAATGTTGTTGTGATGGACGAGGAGGATCCAACATCTGTTGAAGGTCAAGCCAAGATAGAAGCTGCTAGGAAAGCCAAAGCTGATAAAGAGGCAGCAGCAGCAGCAGCTAAACAAAAGAGCTTCGGAGAGCAGATTCTTGAAGCTACCCAAAGGATTGAACAACGCCTGGCCAGCATTGAACAATCTCAGGAGAGCTTAGAGAGGATTGTTGATGAGAAGATCCACGCTCTGGACGTGAAGCTGACTGAATTTCAGGTGACCGTCAACAAACTTGAGGCAGACATGGAGGAAGCAAAGCAGGACAGGGCAGAGCTCATGCAGGATGACTTAGTCCAGGATTCTCAGCGACAGACTGCTCCGATTCCCAGAGGATCCCGTTCAGCTGCTATTCCAGTGACTGACACCAGGGCTACAACTTCAGCACCTCCTACAGCTCCAGCAGTTGCTCCAGCTACAGCTCCAGTATCCACTCCTCCAGCGCAGACATCAGCTGAAGTCTTCGCCGATGCCGTCATATCTACTCCGACATCTACCCAGACGGGAGCCGCCAGCAGAGCCCACAGTGACGTTTAGCTCTATGCTTTTTCTTGTAGGATCGAAAGTATGTCTAGAGGGGGGGTGATTAGACTACTTGTAAATATAAAAATTCTGCCTTTTGACAAAGAACAGTTTTTGGTAGTTTCACAATTATGATCAAGTCAAGTATCACCCTACACATGCAATTCTAGAGTATAGGCAGCGGAAAGTAAATTGCACATGTAGTAAAGAGAGGTGGAGAAGAGCAAACGCAATTTTGGAGACGCGGTGATTTTTCCTGTGGTTCCGATAGGTGGTGCTATCGTACATCCACGTTGATGGAGACTTCAACCCACGGAGGGTAACGGCTGCGCGAGTCCACGGAGGGCTCCACCCACGAAGGGTCCACGAAGAAGCAACCTTGTCTATTCCATCATGGCCTACGCCCATGGAGGGCTAGCCTTACTCGGGGTAGATCTTCACGAAGTAGGCGATCTCCTTGCCATTACAAACTTCTTGGTTCAACTCCACATCTCAATGACGGAGGCTCCCAAGCGACACCTAACCAATCTAGGAGGCACCACCCTCCAAAAGGTAATAGATGTTGTAGATGATGATGAACTCCTTGCTCTTGTGCTTCAAAAGATAATCTCCCCAACACTCAGCTCTCCTCACTGATTTGGCTGTGGTGGAAGAAAGGATTGAGTGGAAAGCAACTTGGGAAGGTTAGAAATCAAGTTTCATATGGTGGGAGTGGAGCAACTTGATCTCAACACAAGGGTAGGTAGTTCTCTTCTCAGAAAGTGTAAGGTAGGAGTGGTAGTTCTTTCTGATGGCTCTCTCCACGAATGAAGAGGGGGTGGAGGGGTATATATAGCCTCCACACAAAATCCAACCGTTACACACATAATTGAGCAATCTCGGTGAGACCGAAGTGGACAACTCGGTCAGACCGAAAGTTCAAATAATGTGAACGTTGGGGTTTTCGGTGGGACCGAAAATACCATCTCGGTTATTCCGATTTGAACAAAGACAGGAGCTTGCCAGTTTCGGTGAGACCGAAAATATCATCTCGGTTATTCCGATTTGATGACAAACGGTTACAGAAGCTTGGCAACCCATGTTTCGGTGAAACCGAACTCAAACTCGGAATGTCCGATTTTTCTAGGGTTTGGCTTATGGCTGAGGTGGTTCATCTCGGTGTGACTGAGTTTGGAAAATCGTTTGGCCCGAGATTACTTATGAGTGTGTATTGTAGTGAAAGTTGCTGATAGTTGAAGGAGATATATCACTAAGCACTTGAGCAACCAGATCATCAACACAACCTCATCCCCTTTTAATAGTATTGGCTTTTCCTATGGACTCAATGTGATCTTGGATCACTAAACCAAAAATGGAGTCTTGAGCTTTTGCCAATGCTTGCCTTAGCATTTTGAGGGGTCCACTTCTTCAGTCATTGCCATACCCATATCACTGAAATTCTCTGAAATGATTCTCAAGTAACTATTAGTTCAATGATATATATGTTGTTATTAATTGCCAAAACCACCCGGGGATTAGTTGCACTTTCACCAAGCTGAGAGGGCCAACCAAGAGATCTTGAGTGGCATCAAGCCCCGGCTTATGGTTCCTTTGCAAAGAACACCAGGTTGCTGGGTAGAGGAGTTACCTTCTGTCCTTTGGAGCATCAACACTACACCTAACATGTCTACAGGTTATACGCCTTTCTTCATGGTATATGGTGCTGAAGCGGTTCTCCCTAGTGACATCCGGCATGACTCACCACGGGTGGTAGCTTACGTTGAAGCGGATAATGAGCAAGCAAGACAAGACAGTTTGGACCGGCTGGATGAGGAACGGGACACGGCAGCAGCGCGATTGGCGATTTATCAACAAGACCTGCGCCGATACCACAGCCGCCGGGTTAAGACCAGAACGTTCCAGGAGGGAGATCTGGTGCTCCGGCTCATCCAAGACCAGACAGATATGCACAAGTTATCCCCACCTTGGGAAGGACCCTTTGTGGTCAGCAAGAACCTACACAACGGTTCATACTACCTGGTCGACATTCGAGAGCATAAGGACTCACGTACGGCAGAGGAGGAGACGAAGCGGCCATGGAACATCGCTCTTCTGCGACCTTACTACACTTGAGCCATTGGCTCCGCTTTATGTACCATGTATATATTATGATTAATAAATAAACCGGCGCCCCCAGTAAACCGGGGAATCAGCCATCTTCGCAAAAAGAGTATCACATGGGGGCTTCGAAAGAAGCTTACCATGGCCTCTTAAACCGGCGCCCCTGATAGCATTAGGGAATCAGCCGTGTCTTTCTTACAAAGGAGTATCACATGGGAGTTTCGCCGAAAACTCACCATGGCCTCCTAGACCGGCGCCCCTGATAGCATCAGGGAATCAGCCGTGTCTTTCTTACAAAGGAGTATCACATGGGAGTTTCGCCGAAAACTCACCATGGCCTCCTAGACCGGCGCCCCTGATAGCTACAGGGAATCAGCCGTGTCTTTTTTACAAAGGAGTATCACATGGGAGTTTCGCC
>LR738710.1:166475091-166598320 GCA_902687465.1 Secale cereale | reverse complement strand
AATCAGCCGTGTTTTTCAAAGGAGTATCACATGGGAGTTTTGCCGAAAACTCACCATGGCCTCCTAGACCGGCGCCCCTGATAGCTACAGGGAATCAGCCATGTCTTTCTTACAAAGCAGTATCACATGGGAGTTTCGCCGAAAACTCACCATGGCCTCCTAAACCGGCGCCCCTGATAGCTACAGGGAATCAGCCGTGTTTTTCAAAGGAGTATCACATGGGAGTTTCTCCGAAAACTTACCATGGCCTCCTAAACTGGCACCCTTGATGCATCAAGGAATCAGCCAGTGACGATCATCGAGTTGATCACCTAAAGACAAGATCCTTCAGAGGTTTTGAAACATTGGGTGGCGTGTCATCGATGAAAAAACCTCGAATTTGGAGCCTGGCAGCTCGCAAAAAGCCTCGACTACATGGTCTTATTTGCCCAAAAAACCTTATTTCTATGATTTCACAAATCTTGGTCGTCATGATCATTGGTTTTGTAACCAAGTCCATTGAGCGAGACGGGACAGCTATAAAGTTGACTATATATCTACAAAGTAACAAGTCTGGGTCATGAACACCAGCGAGATTTAATCCGGTGTTCATCATAACCCGGATCGGTCATCAGGTAAAGCCAAACAAGAGAGCCAAGAACCTCATCAGCGCCTGCGCTTTCAATTATTCCTACCGGATTAAGGTCGACAGGCACACTTAATCAGAGGTATGGGGTATATTTGTGATCAACAGTTATTCCTTTGATATAAATATTGAAGGAGTATAATCTGTCCGGTGGTAAACCGCCAGGACATCTTTTAGCCTCATTTATGCAGGCACAGATAATATAAACGGATCACACATTGCAAACAGAAGCTTAAATTGAGAGACGCCACTTCAAATAGTGCCATAAATATTTTGAAAAAGGCAGTATTTCAGCTATCCTATTACAAGACACTTGCAGGCCTGAATGGATCAAGAGTTTTCTGGCAAAGTGTTCCGCAGACTACAAGTTAAACCGGACGGTTTACGACTCCTCTTCACACTGTGAAGGCTGAGGGTCAACCTGTTCCGGGTCTTCATCAACTTCAGCCAATGACTGGAAACCAGGAGCGCACCAATCAATCGCACAGAAATATACTTCTTCATTGATGAGATCTGAAGGGTCAATATCTGGAGCGAAAGTGTGGTTACGAACTGGCGGAATCAAATTCTCAGTGTCGTAAACCAGCCGCTCCACCCGTGAATTTTCTAGATCATAGGCCGGATGATACCTTGTTAAATCTGCTTCATCGGCAAGCTTGCTGGCGAGTGGGCGCATCTCCTTAGTTAAGGCACGGAGATCTTCAGCAGAGAAGGCCGATCCATCCTATTTATTGCTGGGATATCCGTTTATGGCTTCAGCCGGGTCAAAATCAGGGACCCACGCCTTGGCCTGGGTCAGCGCCATAAGAGAGCCAACCCGCGCAGCAGACTTCTTCACTTCAACCAGACACACAGGTAGGACAGATAACTTCTCCAGGGTCGCTTGAATGGTAGTCGGCGCCGGTTTGTTGTGGGACATGGCACTGATAGCCCTTTGAGCGCCGGAATAGAGCTGCTCTACCAGGGTATAAGCTGCCTTGAGCTTCTTCCGGACATCATCTCCGAGATGAGTTATGTGTGTCCCTACATACATTTGGCGAGTTAAACCAGAGCGGAACAAAGGGTTGCAAGGATATAACCATATAAAGACAAGTACTGAGCAAAGATAGCAGAAGTCATGAGCTCTACTTGCTGTTTCAACCCGGATAGCTCCTGCGTAACCGGATTGAGAGCGGCTTCGGCATCATTTGCTCTTTTTTCAAGAGCGTCCCTCTGCACCTCCCAGGTGGACCGCTCCGCTTCAAAATCTTTCTTCAATTTTTCCATATTAGTCAAAGCAAGGACAAGTTCGTCCTTAACTTTGGCTGAAGCAGTCTCATGAAGCGCCAAGCTATTCCGGAGCTCAGTTGCCTCCGAAATCCTCCGGGTCAAGTCATCCTACAAAGAAATCAAACGGATTAGAAGGGAAGATCAATCAAAGTCTCAAGCACATAACAAGTTATGCACTTGACACTTGGGGGCTAATGTACAATTGAAGTACAGAAAGCAAATTTTTCAGACAAGTCCCAAGCACATAAGCAAGTTATGCCCTTGGCACTTGGGGGCTAATGTAAGTTCATTCTCAGATATAACGGAAGTCCTGGTTCACCTACAATGAAGCTAAACCGGTACTTGGGGGCTACTATGGCCTAAAGGTATGATTGCAAGGTACAAAGCAGAAACAGAAGCAAAAGGAAAGAAAGACACCTCATATTTGTCCTTCATCATATTAACTAAACTGGCTTCATAGTCGCGACTGGTGAAGAGCCGGTTCAGATACCCGGAATGAAGTTCCTGGGCACTCAACTGAGCATAGCTGGATAAATCTGTGCTCCACTTGCCTTTGAATTGTTGAAACTTCTCTTCCTTGGCAGTATGCCTAGCCAAGGTGATAGGTTCCGTGGGAGCAGTGAAGCCTAGCCCGGTTATCTCAACATCTGCTGATGAGGCAGCAGTTGGCTGGAGGGGGACAGCAGTAGGCACCGGACTGACAGGAGCCGGGCTAGCCTGAGGAGGGCTAACCCAGACAGGGCTTGCCGATTCAGCCGTGTTCTCCATATCATCACCTGCTGGAGCAGCAACATCGTCACGATCCATAGGAATAGGATCATCAAGCTAAATGTCAAGGTTGTCCTCTGGAGGAATGGCCGTTTCAGGGTCCTCGGCCGGTTCAGCAGTAGTGGCTTCAGCAGCCGGCTTATTTGCTTTCGCCTTTTTGCTAGGCTTTGGCATTCTGATAAAGGTCAAAGGAACAGTGAGAATCACAAAGTTAAAAACAGGAAGATAAACCGGATGTTTGAAAGAAGGACTTACCCGGGGACGGTCTTGAGCACTGGGACCTGCGTAGCAGTCGACTCGCCGGAAGAGGACAGAGGAGCCTCCTGATAGTTGGGATCAGACGGTTTAAGTGGTTTGCGTATAAGGCCTGCTTTTGGATGAAGGAGAGTTGGAGTAAGTAAAACCTCGGAGCGGCGTCTGCGAGCCGGTGTAAGGGGTATTCCGGATGATTCAACCACATGGCTGCTATGGCGCGTGGTTCGGCGAGCTTCATGCTGCTGTTTCTTCAAAATAAAGTTGGGATCCAATTGAGCATAAGGGTGAGAAAATGGATATTTCCGGGACACCCGACGGATTTTGGGTGGTAACGGTTCTGAATCAAAAGAGAGAGAAATTACCTCAACTCCCTCCGCCTTACTTACTTCCGCCAGGTCCTGCGAAAAGGCATTATTAACATAAATTCATACAAGGATAGACCAAAAGACATAAGGGTTAACTGGCACCTCAGAGTCCGGATCCTCCTCCTCAGGGTGTGAACCGGAAGCGGCAACAACCTTTTTCTTCTTGACAGCATAAGTTTTCTTGCGTGATTGCTTGGCCGGTTTATCCTGTGATTTCCTCTTCCAGAAAGGATCGTTGGATTGTGAAAAGGAATAATAACAAGTTGAAGACAACTGATATGAACGGATTAAGATGAGAAGAAAAGGGATCGGAAGAGCCTTACCGCTGGCGGTTCATTGGTTGCGCAGAATGGAGCTAAACTGGCCCGACCGCAATCCTCCAGAGGGATGTTCAGCATCTTCTTAGCTGACTCAGTCACTTCATTGTCAGGAAGCACTATTTTTGTGTGGCGTTGAGGGTCTTCTGGCTTGTCGGTATATTCGCACATCAGACTCGAGCGTCGGCTTAGTGGAAGAATGCTCCAAGAGAGCCAGCAACGGATGAAATCAACGCTGGTTAAACCGTTTGCCACGAAGGCCCTAAGCTTGGAAAGTTGAGGGGAAAATCGGGCCTGGTCTTGGGCGCTGAGACGCTGTGGCAGAGGATGAGTGGTTGCTAGGCGATAGGCGCGGTAACCCGGCAGCGGATTCTCTCCTTCAGGCGAAGTGTCCTGACAATACAACCAAGTTTGGTTCCATTCTTTGGGGTGGTTGTGAAGGGCAGCGTGAGGAAAACTCACATCCTTTCTTTTTTGGATGCTGACACCACCCAGCTCCTGATGAGGCCCATCGGTAAACTCCGTCCGCCGGTTCAGATGGAAGAAGTCCCGGAATAGGTCCACTGATGGCTCTTCTTGAAGATATGCCTCCGAGAAAACTTGAAAGTTCCAGATGTTTGAAACAGAATTCGGGCCTACATCTTGTGGGTGGAGTTGAAAAGCGGCTAATACATCCCGGAAGAATTTTGAACCGGGAGGACTGAAACCTCGGGCCAGATGATCGTAAAAAACTACAACTTCTCCGTCCTTAGGCTCAGGAGGGCATTCCTTTTCAGGGGCCCGCCAGTGCAGAACTTCCATAGGGCCCAGAACGCCAATTGAGGCTGCTTCAACCAAATCATTTTCTGTGATCCGAGAAGGAACCCAATTGCAAGCGACAAATTGCTTGGCCATCGCGTTTGATGAGGAGGTGCTGAAAAACACAGTGCAAGACCCGGTTTACCAACTGCTAAATATAAGCCGGTGCATTCTATGAAGTTATGGACCTAATTGTCGGTTTAAACAAGGGACTAATGGTATTACTAATCCGGAAGCAGATATGAGTGAGACAACTATCGGTTCATGGTGATAGAAAAAAAGAAAAAGCTAAACCATCAATTAGGGGATACATGCTTACATCTAAACCATCCAAGAAAGCGTATGAAGCGCGAGTTATGGCTAAACCGGTGAGATAAGCTGCAGATCTAAAGTATGAAAAACAGTTTCCACATGAAGTTGAGGTAAATATGGATCTAAGGTGCAAGAAAAAGACGGAATAATACAAGTTATATTCAGTGAAGGCCGCGGAGGTTCTCTACAGATTCGATCTAAACTAATAAAGCTAGAGGAATTAAGGATATAACGACGGAGCAGAAACACATGGATGAAGGTCGAGCCTAAACAAGTTCAAATCTACAGCTAAGACTGACCTACGGGGATGAACTACAAGGCTTCGAGGGTTCATGGCGAGCTACAGAAGAAACCCTAGAATAAGACCTACGGGGAAGAAGATGGAGTACCTCAGGAAACAGAAGACGGCGGCGAAGTTCTCTCGAAGCGTTCAGGTTGATGCAGCGGCCGGGCTCGAGGACGACGGCGAGCTCGAAGAACGGCGGCGGAGCTTCGGGCATTGGAGACAGAGGAAGAAGAAGGCAGAAGGGGAAAAGAGACGAGCCTCAGCGGTATTTATAAGCCGAAGAGGTGAAAACGGTAAGCGCGAGAATCGAGGAGGCTAGAGATCAGATAAAGATTGAGCTATCGCCTCGATCTTCGGTGCGGCATTAAAGAAAGGTAACAGACAGATACGGGCATTAAATGCGGAGATGATGTCACGACGGACTAACGCGATTCAAGGAGATGACGTCATGGCCGGTTTATGAAGCAAATAAGTTGCAGAAAGGAAATTCGCACAAAACTTCAAAGACTCACATGAACAAGTTCAAATCAATCTGGGGCCTAAAGTCAGGGATATTACTGGTAGGTATAAACCGGCTAGGAAGGTCCGGATTACACTGACAAGGTTGTATTATTACAAGCCCAGTAGAATATGTAAAAAGGTCGTAGCCCGTAGAGGCTTAGGGCCCATGTATAAGGCCCACTGTCTGTAAACCGTCGTACCATGTAACTTGGGATGTAAGGCAGAAAGAGTAGAGACCGAGGCGGACACGTTTATGAGCCGGCCTCGGGACTCTGTAAACCGGACCGGGCGTCGCCTCCTATATAAAGGGACGACCCGGCGACGGTTCAGGGACAAGAAACAACAGCTCGAGACACAGGCAAGCGGATTCGCTCCCTGGTCATCGACGCACAAGCAATACCACACCAAACTAGACGTAGGCTTTTACCTTCATCGAAGGGGCCGAACTAGTATAAACTCCCTGTGTCCTTCGTCTGTTTTAACCCCTTCAAGCTAACCCGCGCGATGGCCTCACACCTAAGTCTGCTAAACCGGACATCTGCCGTGTTAATTCCACGACACCCATGATTTTTTCCAGGTCAAAACGCTTCATATAGGAGAAGATGGGCACCGTGGGCCTGCCGACTGGCCCTCGAGGCAGGGGGCGCGCCCTGGGAAGGGGGGCATGCCCCCCACCCTCGAGGCCAGCCGGTGGCCCCTCTCGTGGGTTTCTTTTGCCAGATATTTTTTATATTTTCCGAAACAATGTTCTGTTGAGTTTCAGGGCTTTTGGAGTTGTGCAGAATAGGTTTCCAGGGTTTGCTCCTTCTCCAACCCCGAATTCCAGTTGCCGGCATTCTCCCTCTTCATGTAAACCTTGTAAAATAAGAGAGAAAAGGCGTAAGTATTGTGACAAAACATGTATGAACAGCCCATAATGCAATAAATATCAACTTATAAGCATGATGCAAAATGGACGTATCAGTGAGCATCATGGAATTGGTGATGGAGGAAGGTTGATGATGACGATGGCGACGATCTCCACTCTCCGGAGCCCCGTACGGACTCCAGATCAGCTCTCCCGAGAGAGATTAGGGCTTGGCGGCGGCTCCGTCTCGTGAAACGCGATAATTCCTTCTCTCTGATTTTTTCTCTCCCAGAAACGGAAGATATAGGACCTGGGGGTACGTCGGTGGAGCATCGGGGGGCCCTCGAGGCAAGGGGCGTGCCTTGGGAAGGGGGGCGCGCCCCCACCCTAGAGGACAGGGTGTGGGCCCCCCGGTGAGTATCTTCTTACATATATTTTTTATATTTTCTGAAATAATTCTCCGTTGATTTTCAGGCGATTCCGAGAACTTTTTATTCTGCACAAAAACAACACCATGGCAGTTCTGCTAAAAACATCGTCACTCCGGGTTAGTTCCATTCAAATCATGCAAGTTAGAGTCCAAAACAAAGGCAAAAGGGATTGGAAAAGTAGATACGTTGGAGACGTATCAACTCCCCCAAGCTTAAACCTTTGCTTGTCCTCAAGCAATTCAGTTGATAAACTGAAAGTGATAAAGAAAAACTTTGACAAACTCTGTTTGCTCTTGTTGTTGTAAATATGTAAGCTAGCATTCAGGTTTTCAACAAGATCATGAACTAACCACATTCACAATAACTTTCAGGTCTCAAGACTACTCACATCAATGGCATAATCAACTAGCGAGCAATAATAATAAACCTCAGATGACAACACTTCCCAAAACAATCATGATATGATATAACAGGATGGTATCTCGCTAGCCCTTTCTGAGACCGCAAAACATAAATGCAGAGCACCTTTAAAGATCAAGGACTGACTAGACATTGTAATTCATGGTAAAAGAGATCCAGTCATGATCATACTCAAATGCAAATTAATAGTAATACATGCAACGACAGAGGTGCTCTCCTA
The DNA here is from genome assembly GCA_902687465.1 of Secale cereale. NCBI lineage: Eukaryota > Viridiplantae > Streptophyta > Magnoliopsida > Poales > Poaceae > Secale > Secale cereale. The sequence goes on along the minus strand of LR738710.1, from coordinate 166,590,906 downwards.
CTGGTGCTCTTTGATAAGAGGATGATGACTCTGGATAAAAGTAAATAGATAGGCCCTTTGCAGAGGGAAGCAGGGATTTGTAGAGGTGCGAGAGCTCAATTTTTAAATAGAGATTGAATAACATTTTGAGCGGTATACTTTCATTGTCAACATAACAACCAAGAATCTCGATATCTCCCATGCTACGCACATTATAGGCGGTTCCCAAACAGAATGGTAAAGTTTATACTCCCCCAACCACCAACAAGCACACTCCACGGCTAGCCCGAAACAACGGGTACCGTCCAAACAAGCAATAGCCCTGGGGGAGTTTTGTTTAATTATTATGATTTTGAGCATGGGACTGGGCATCCCGGTTACCAGCCATTTTCTCATGAATGATGAGCGGAGTCCACTCATCTTGAGAATAACCCACCTAGCATGGAAGATATAGACAACCCTAGTTGATACATGAGCTGTTCGAGCATACAAAACAGAATTTCATTTGAAGGTTTGGAGTTTGGCACATACAAATTTACTTGGAACGGCAGGTAAATACCGCATATAGGAAGGTATGGTGGACTCATATGGAATAACTTTGGGGTTTATGGAAGTGGATGCACAAGCAGTATTCCCACTTAGTACATGTGAAGGCTAGAAAGAGACTGGGAAGCGACCAGCTAGAGAGCAACAATGGTCATGAACATGCATTAAAATTAATCAACAATGAATGCAAGCATGAGTAGGATATAAATCACCATGAACATAAATATCATGAAGGCTATGTTGATTTGTTTCAACTACATGCGTGAACATGTGCCAAGTCAAGTCACTTAAATCGTTCAGAGGAGGATACCACCCATCATACCACATCACAACCATTTTAATATCATGTTGGCACGCAAGATAGACCATTATAAACTCTCAGCTAATTAAGCATGGTATAAGCAGCTATGATCTCTAATTTTCATTGCAAACATGTTTCATTCATAACAAGCTGAATCAAGAACGACGAGTAATCATATTTACAAAAACAAGAGAGGTCGAGTTCATACCAGCTTTTCTCATCTCAATTAGTTCATCATATATCATCCTCATTGCCTTACACTCGCACGACCGAACGGTGTGGAAAATAATAATAGTGCACGTGCATTGGACTAAGCTGGAATCTGAAGACATTTGATACAAGAGAGAAGACAAGGTAATATGGCTCAAGGTTAAATCAACAACAAAGCATATGAGAGCCACTAAGCATTTAAAATCATGGTCTTCTACTCTTAACCCATTAAGAAAGAAAAGAAACTATTTATACGGGAAAGCTCCCAACAAGCAAAAGAAGAAGGGGAAATCTTTTCGGGTTTTCATTTTTAGTTACTACTACAAGCAAAGAAAGTAAACTAGCTAGAAGCTACAGCTAATAATTTTTTTGTTTTTCTGGGTTTTTCTAGCACACAAGAAAAAGACTAAGAAAAAGAAATTTAAACTAAGCATGGATGGTACAGTGAAAGAGTGTGAGCACCGACAGCTAGAATAAGTGTGTGAACATGAATGTAAGTCGATGAGAAACACGTACTCCCCCAAGCTTAGGCTTTTGGCCTAAGTTGGTCTATGGCCACGGATCGAAGCCACTCCCTCTAGTGTACTAAGATGCGTCCTCTAAGCGCCACTGGTTGGCGAGCTCATCCAGCTCCCACCCATAAACAGATTGACGGGAAGGATCAAGTGGTGGTTCTGGCTCAGGCTCTGAAGCTTGTGCCTGGCCTTGGTACTTTTAGAAGGAATCAGATGTAATGAGATACTTGCCTGTGGACAGAGCAAACAAAAATGGTGCAGGCAAGGTAACAATTTCATAGTATATTTCATCAAATCTTAATTTATAATTAGGCTGCATATTCTTATCTTTAACGATAAAATCATGAGCTACCATGCTCTTGTAGTCTAGATAAACAGGGGCAAGCAATTTTCTTCCTTCTCATGATGCCTAATAGGTATATTAAAATGTTCAGCAAGGCGAGAAGCAAAGATGCCTCCAAAGACGGCCCCCTTTGAGCGGTTCGGACTCAATCGTTTGGCAACGACGGCGCCCAAGCTAAAAGTTGTGTCACGAAACAAAGCATGGCGTAAAATGATAATATCAGGGGCACTGAGATTCCCACTGTTCCGACGACCAATTAAGCACCTACTAGCAAATAAGGCAAAGTAGCGCAGAACAGGGAAGTGTATACTAGTGATTCTTGCCCCTGAAACTTGTCTAGTTTCACCTACGGCTATCATATCAATAAACCCTTTGACGTCTTCATGACGTGGTTCATCAAGTCTACCTCCAAAGGGTACTTTGCATATTTCACAAAAATCTAAAAGTGATATCTCCTTACTCACATCATATAAGCGAAACTCCATCGTAGTTAGTGTTTTCCTATAATGAAAATGAAAACTTTGCGTGAAAATATTGGTGAGTAAGAGATACTGTTCTTTTTGGTCGTTGAGGAAGTCGGTGAGGCCTGCATTATTCGCCAACCAATAAAAGTCTTCGTAAATACCGGCGGATATCATGCAATTATTACAAGGCCATTCGCACAGTCGAACTTCCGCCATGTGAGGAAGATTATACTTGGGCTTCTTATTTTCTTCTTTCTTCTTCCCCTCTGAGCTCTTGCTAGAGGAGCACCTCAATAATCTTTTTAGCATTTTCCTTTTCTGAAAATTTCTGAATTTTTTAGTAACTCACAATCAAAGTTAACCAAACTCAACAAGATTGATAGCAACAACTCCTATAAGTGCCTAGAGGCTATATCATGCATTAGAACTACTTGGGACCAAGAAAATTTGACATGCAAGCTCAAGAACAAGGTCACCACAGCAGCACAAATTTGTAACAAATAAAGCACTAGAACAAAAACTAATTGGACCAATGGAGGAGTCACATACCAAGGAACAATCTCCCCAAACAGTTTGGTGAATGGTGCTTTGAGCAAGGAGATCGAAAATGGCAACAAAATGAGCTAGAACTCGGGTTTGAGCTGGTTCGGTATTTTTTTTTGGAGGAAGAAGAAGAGCATGGGTGAAAGGATAAGTTGAGGGGGGCCATGTGTGAAGTAAATATGCCCTAGAGGCAATAATAAAGTTGTTATTTTATATTTCCTTATATCATGATAAATGTTTATTATTCATGCTAGAATTGTATTAACCGTAAACTTAGTACATGTGTGAATACATAGACAAAACAGAGTGTCCCTAGTATGCCTCTACTAGACTAGCTCATTGATCAAAGATGGTTATGTTTCCTAACCATAGACATGAGTTGTCATTTGATCAACGGGATCACATCATTATGAGAATGATGTGATGGACAAGACCCATCCGTTAGCTTAGCACTATGATCGTTTAGTTTTACTGCTATTTCTTTCTTCATGACTTATACATGTTCCTATGACTATGAGATTATGCAACTCCCGAATACCGGAGGAACACCTTGTGTGCTATCAAACGTCACAACGTAACTGGGTGATTATAAAGATGCTCTACAGGTGTTTCCTAAGGTGTTTGTGGTGTTGGCATAGATCAAGATTAGGATTTGTCACTCCGAGTGTCGGAGAGGTATCTCTGGGCCCTCTCGGTAATGCACATCATAATAAGCCTTGCAAGCAAATGACTAATGAGTTAATCATGAGATGATGTATTACGGAACGAGTAAAGAGACTTGCCGGTAACGAGATTGAACTAGGTATTGAGATACCGACGATCGAATCTCGGGCAAGTAACATACCGATGACAAAGGGAACAACGTATGTTGTTATGCGGTTCGACCGATAAAGATCTTCGTAGAATATGTAGGAGCCAATATGGGCATCTAGGTTCCGCTATTGGTTATTGACTAGAGAAGTGTCACGGTCATGTCTACATAGTTCTCGAACCCGTAGGGTCCGCACGCTTAACGTTTCGTTGACGATATAGTATTGAATGAGTTATGTATGTTGGTGACCGAATGTTGTTCGTATTCCCGGATGAGATCATGGACATGACGAGGAGCTCCGGAGGTAAAAATTGATATATATGATGATATGGTTAGGCCAAGGGGTCAAGCCCACAGGGCATTAAGTCGGTGCAAAAGGTGTTTTGCGGAGGCCAGGGGGCCAAACGCCGGAGACCCTAGCGTCTGGCCCAGACGCCCTGGGCCAGACGCCGAGGCCCATGGCGTCTGGGCCAGACGCCAAGGATTGTGGCGTTTGGTCCTGGAGTCTGAGTGGGACTCTTGCCTTTCGGGCAAAACCGACTTTGAGGAGGCTTTTGCTCCAAGTTTCGAGCCCAGGGCTCAACATATAAATAGAGGGGCGGGGCTAGCACCTGGAACACATCAAGGTACACCAAGCCATGTGCCGACAACCCCGACCCTCTAGTTTATCCTCCGTCTAGTTTCTATAGTGCTTGGCGAAGGCCTGCAGAGATTGTTCTTCATCAACAACCGTCACCACGCCGTCGTGCTGCCGGAACTCATCTACTACTTCGCCCGTCTTGCTGGATCAAGAAGGCGAGGACGTCATCGAGCTGAACGTGTGCTGAACGCGGAGGTGCCGTACGTTCGGTACTAGATCGGGGCGGATCGTGTAGGTGCACGACTACATCAACCGCGTTGATAAACGCTTCCGCTTTCGGTCTACGAGCGTACGTAGACACACTCTCCCCTCTCGTTGCTATGCATCTAGTAGATAGATCTTGCGTGTTCGTAGGAGAATTGTTGAAATACTACGTTCCCCAACAGTGGCATCATGAGCCAGGTCTATGCGTAGATGATATGCACGAGTAGAACACAAGTGAGTTGTGGACGATACTAGTCATACTGCTTACCAGCATGTCATACTTTGCTTCGGCGGTATTGTGAGATGAAGCGGCCCGGACCGACATTACGCGTACGCTTACGCGAGACTGGTTTCACCGTTATGAGCATTCATTCCTTAAAGGTGACTGGCGGGTGTCTATCTCTCTCACTTTAGCTGAATCGAGTGTGCCTACGCCCGGTCCTTGTGAAGGTTAAAACAGCACATACTTGACGAAACATCGTTGTGGTTTTGTATGCGTAGGTAAGAACGGTTCTTGCTAAGCCCGTAGCAGCCACGTAAAACTTGCAACAACAAAGTAGAGGACGTCTAACTTGTTTTTGCAGGGCATGTTGTGATGTGATATGGTCAAGACATGATGAGTGATATGGTTTTGTATGAGATGATCATGTTTTGTAATGTTATCGGCAACTGGCAGGAGCCATATGGTTTGTGCTTTATTGTATGAAATGCAATCACCATGTAATTGCTTTACTTTATCACTAAGCGGTAGCGATAGTCGTAGAAGCAATAGTTGGCGAGACGAGAACGATGCTACGATGGAGATCAAGGTGTCGCGCCGGTGACAAAGGTGGTCATGACGGTGTTTTCAAGATGGAGATCAAAATCACAAGATGATGATGGCCATATCATGTCACATATTTTGATTGCATGTGATGTTTCTCTTATTATGCTTCTTATTTTTCTTAGTACGACGGTAGCATTATAAGATGATCCCTTACAAAATTTCAAGGTACAAGTGTTCTCCCTGAGTATGCACCGTTGCGAAAGTTCTTCGTGGTGAGACACCACGTGATGATCGGGTGTGATAAGCTCTACGTTCAAATACAATGGGTGTAAGCCAGTTTTGCACACGCAGAATACTCGGGTTAAACTTGACGAGCCTAGCATATGCAGATATGGCCTCGGAACACTGGAGGCCGAAAGGTTGAGCGTGAATCATATAGTAGATATGATCAACATAAGATGTTCACCATTGAAACTACTCCATATCACGTGATGATCAGACATGGTTTAGTTGATTTGGATCACATGATCATTTAGATGACTAGAGGGATGTCTATCTAAGTGGGAGTTCTTAAGTAATATGATTAAATTGAACTTTAATTTATCATGAACTTAGTCCTGGTAGTATTAGCATATCTATGTTGTAGATCAATAGCTCGCGATGTTGCTCCTCGTTTATTTTTTATATGTTCCTAGAGAAAACTAAGTTGAAAGATGTTAGTAGCAATGATGCGGACTAGGTCCGTGATCTGAGGATTATCCTCATTGCTGCACAGTAGAATTATGTCCTTGATGCACCGGTGATACGTCCAAAACGTATCTATAATTTCTGCTTGCTCCATGCCTCTTTTGTGTGATATTGCTATGATATTTATGCACTTCCATACACTTTTGATCATATTTGGACTAACCTATTAACTCAGTGCACCACAGTGCCAGTTCCTGTTTTCTGCTGTTTTTCTATTTCAGGTTTCCCCCATATTAAAAGTGCCCTAAAAATTCCGGGAAAAATACAGGAAAAATCAGCGTATCGGGAGCTTCAAGAAAAACCAAAGCAGGGCCAGAGGGGAGCCTGGGGTGGCCCAGGCGGCCACCCGGCGCGGCCCCACCCCTGGCCGCGCCAGGGAGGCGCCTGGGGCCCCACCTCCGCCTCTGGTGACCCCCTTTTGCATATATATTACTCGCGTCCCAAAACCCTCGAGGACGGAACCCTTTTTCGTGATCTCGCCTCTGTTCCGCCGCCGCCGCGCTTCCAAGATCGGGAGCACCAACAGAACTCTTCCCGGCACCCTGCAGGAGGGGAGAACCACCACCGGGAGCTTCTCCACCACCATGGACGCTTCCCGGATGAGTTGTGAGTAGTCCCCCTTGGACCATGGGTCCATGACCAGTAGCTATATGATGTTCTCCTCCCCTCTTTGTTCTTCATGGATTAGACCTCGTGAGCTGCCCTACGTGATCGAGGCACATATGTAATCTTTATGCTGTTGCTCTACTGAGTTTGTTGGGATCCGATGGATTATGAGATTATGTTCAGATTGTGTGTGAGTAATATATTTGATTCACCTCTTTTATATTTGTGTTCTTGAGTAATTCTTGCATGTTCTCCGTTGCTGTTTATTGCTTTGGCCAAGTAGTAGGTAGTAACTCCAAGAGGGAACGTTATGCTTGATTGTGGGTTCATGCCCCTCGATGACTAGTTTGAGTGACAGAAACATGAGTCTAGGGGATGTGTTGTTGCCACAAGGGGGAAAACAACGGTGCTTGTACTTGCGGGTGCAAGGATTGTTTACTTTACTCAAAGTTCTTTTAATGCAGTTGTCTGTTGCTTTGAGTTTACACTTTGGGTGGGACTCGCAACTTAATACCAGCGAGATGTTCTGGATAGATATCTCAAGGTGGATGATTAGTAGTAGATGCAGATGGATTTCGGTCTACTTGCCTTATCGTACCGCCCATGCTTTTGAGCCTCTACCTTTCTTTACAGCATAGTTAGCATTGGTTTGCGCACATAATCCCGTCAATTGCCCAGCTGTAATTTGTTTACCTCGCTTAGCTGTTTTATCGTCTTTTGGGAGAGAGACATCACTAGTGAACATCATGGGACCCCGGTCCATATTACCATCACTGATCACACCCGCTATTTACTTCCTGTTCTTATTTCCTAGTTGCAGTCATACCTATCACTATTACCTCTTGCGTTTGATCCTTTGTAAACAGCAAGGCCGGAGGGATTGACAACCTCTCTGTACTCGTTGGGAGCAAAGTTATTTGTATCTGTGTGCAGGTCCTGTCAACCGCTAAGTTGGCGCCGTTAGCGTTGACACCTACTTGTTGGCCCTCGGAGTCTGATGGCTTCTCGCCCCTCGTTGGTTACCCCAAGTGGAAGGTTTGAGATGCAGTGTAGCGGAAGTTTTCCCTTGGCAATACCAAGGATCGATTTCCCTGAGACTCCCAGTTTCAACAAGAAGGTGTCAACTGCTAACGGCGCTAGATATTAGCAATCAACGTGGACCTGCACACAGATACAAATAACTTTGCTCCCAACGAGTACAGAGAGGTTGTCAATCCCTCCAGCCTTGTAGTTTACAAAGGATCAAACGCAAGTGATAATAGTGATAGGTATAATTGCAATAGTAAGTAAAAAGCGGAAAAGTAAATAGCGGATGTGATCAATGATGGTAATATGGACCGGAGTCTCATGATGTTCACTAGTGATGTCTCTCTCCCAAAAGACGATAAAACAGCTATGTGAGGTAAACGAATTACAGCTGGGCAATTGACAGGACCATGTGCGCAAACCAATGCTGACTAAGTTGCAAGAAAGGTAGAGGTTCCAAGCATGGGCGGTACGCCGAGGTAAGTAGACCGAAATCCATCTGCATCTACTACTAATCATCCACCTTGAGATATCTATCCAGAACATCTCGCTGGTATTAAGTTGCGAGTCCCACCCATAGTGTAAACTCAAAGCAACAGACAACTTCATTAAAAGAACTTTGCGTAAAGTAAACAATCCTTGCACCCACGGGCACACGCACCGTTGTTTTCCCCCTTGTGGCAACATCACATCCCCTAGACTCATGTTTCTGTCACTCAAGCTAGTCATCGAGGGGCATGAACCCAGAATCAAGCATAACGTTCCCTCTTGGAGTCACTACCTACTACTTGGCCAAAGCAATAAATAACAACGGAGAACATGCAAGAATTACTTACGAACATAAATATAAAAGAGATGAATCAAATATATTACTCAAACACAATCTGAACATAATATCATAATCCATCGGATCCCAACAAACTCATCATAGCAACAGCATAAGGATTACATATGTGCCTCGATCATGTAGGGCAGCTCACGAGGACTAATTAGTGAAGCACAAGAACGGGAGGAGAACATCACATAGCTACTGGTCATGGACCCATGGTCCAAGGGAGACTACTCACAACTCATCCGGGAGGCGTCCATGGTGGTGGAGAAGCTCCCGGTGGTGATCCTCCCCTCCGGTAGGGTGCCGGGAAGAGTTCTCCTGGTGCTCCCGATCTTGGAAGCGGCGGCGGCGGCGGAACAGAGATGAGATCGCCAAAAAGGGTTTTCGTCTCGAGGGTTTTGGGAGACGGTCTAAATATATGCCAAAGGGGGGCACCAGACGAGGCTCGGGGGGCCCAGGCGCCCCCCCGGCGCGGCCCAGGGGGGGGGGCGCCACCAGGGCGCCTGGAGCCCTAGTGCCCCCCCGGCTGTACTTTGGCTACCGGGAACCTTCTGGAATGCTGATTTTTTATATAATTTTTCCGGGATTTTTCTGGCAGTTCTCGTAATGGGGAAAACTGAAATACAAAAACATCAGAAAACAGAAACTGGCACTGGGGTGCACTGAGTTAATAGGTTAGTCCAAATATGATCAAAAGTGTATGGAAGTGTATAAATATCATAGCAATATCACCCAAAAGAGGCATGGAGCAAGCAGAAATTATAGATACGTTTTGGACGTATCAGAGTCTCACGGGATTCGATCCTTGGTATCTTGCCAAGGGAAACTTGCCGTTACGCTACATCTCAAACCTTCCACTTGGGGTAACCAATGAGGGGCGAGAAGCCATCAAGCAAAGTTTCTGGCGCCGTTGCCGGGGACTCCACTCTTCAAGATAGGGGAGTTGCACGCTATCTTTTATCTTTGCTTTTTAGTCTTGTTAGTTTACCTTTCAGTTTTTGCTTTAGTTTCCTTTACCAAAAATCACAAAAAAAATAAAAAAATTATTTGCTAGTAGTCCTTTCTGTTTAGTCAAGCATGTTAGGATTCGGTGCTTTGAGGGAATCAGAAGTTCTAGATTTCCATCAAAGGGATGGAGAAAATATGAAGAAGGCATGGGATAGAATTTCTGATGCACATAGGAGAATTATGCCTTGGATACCTATAAAAATTGTGCTTAGAAATTTTTACCATGGTCTTTTTAAATGGTGTAAACACTCTCTTGATATTATAGCTGAAGGAGATTTCCTAGAGTGTGATGAAGCTAGAGCTCTTGAAATTATACATGGTCTATCTAGTTACTTTGTTTATGATCATAATTTTGATACTGTCATAGATAGACTTGCTACTATTGAGAAGAGAATGGATGCTCTAGACTTGATGAAGGTAGAGAAACCCAAACCCAATAAGAGAGATATTTTGGAAATAGACAACGATTGGGAGCCTTTTGTTAGGATTAACATCTCTAATCAAGACTTCCTTGCTTATTGTGATATTGGATCTATGGTTTCTACTATGCCAAAAATTGTTCATGATTCTTTAAAATTTAACATGGACAGATTATCATCCTATCATGAACATGCTAATGGAGATATTTCTGAGATCCAGGGAAGAATAAAAGATGTGCCAGTTACCTTCCTTAAAGGGATTGCAATGGTTGATTTCTTCATCATGAAGCCAAACCAAGGAAATATAGTGTTTGGAAGGGACTTCCTCCGAGCCGTAAAAGGCTTCATCGATATAGGTAAGGGACAAATCCGCCTACGCGGGAAGGCAAAAGGTACGTACCCCTTTCCTAGAAGGAACAAGGGTGAACTTGTTGAGGAACCATTTGAAGCAATTTATAACTCCGATTATTATGATGATTTTTGATTCCTTTTTGCATCATGCCTAGCTTAAAGGCATAAAAGAAAGCGCTTTTGGGAGGCAGCCCACAACGAATAAAGTTTTATTTTGCTTTTGTTGTGTCTTGATGTTTGTTACTACAGTAGCATCATCATTGTATCTTTTCTTTTCAGCTTTGTGCCAAGTTTAGCCTCCGATTGCAAAAAAATTCAAAAGTTGTGACGTGCAGTCCAGAAAACAGATTATGTCCTTGGACATAAAAATTCGTATAAAATCACCATATCATCTTTTTGATCTGAATTTTTTTGACAGCGTGCTCTATACAATTGGCTTTTGGGCGTCTGTTCTAAGTTTTTTGATTTGAGTTGCAGAAGTGCCCCGAAAAAATTATTTACAACCTGCTGGTCTGTTTTTCACAGATTCTGTCCTGTTTTGCCTTTTCTTCGTTTTGCAAACCTTGAGCTTGCTTTTTCTTTGCAAAAACCTTTTGGCAATCTTGAGAAACAGTAGCTATTCAAGATTATCTTTATTTCCAGCAAGGAAAAATTATTTTATTATGGGTACTAACCTCGCTAATCAGATTATGATGAGTTATGTATGAAGGGAGTTTTCAAGTGTGCGAGGGAAGATGATAAAAAGATTCAGGAGGGTCAAACGCTCAAGCTTGGGGATGCCCCTGTGCACCCCCAAGAAATATTCAAGAAGACTCAAGCGTCTAAGCTTGGGGATGCCCCCGTGCATCGCCTTCTCCATCAACAATTATCAGTTCGTCTTTCGTTCCACTATATTTTAATCACTTCATGCGTTATGTGCTATGCTTGGAGCGTCTTTCTTTTAGTTTCCTTTTTAGTTTTCTTTAGCTTTGCTTGCTGTTCATAATGAGTTAGAACCCAGCCTTCTTTGTGTGGGAGAGAAACACACTCCACTTCAACCTAGAACACAACATACGATTTTCATGCTTATCTTTGATGTGTGTGCTCTTTGTCTTTCCATAGCTACTGTCATGTTTAGCTCTTAGTTTTCACGCTTTTCTTTTTAAAAGAGCTTTTGTTGAGTTGGTTGTTGAACTCTCTTGAGTTTTCACGTTATCTTGTTAAGAGAGTTTGCCTGTTGCACTGAGTTGTGTGTCTTAATTTAAAGTAGGTAATTGAGGTTGCTATTTAATTTTAGTAGTAACTTGCAACAGTTTTGAGGTATTGCCATGAGTAATGTCTGAACTTTTGGTGTCAAGAGCTTTAGCCTATTAGTGATAGATGTCATATTTTGGGCAATCCGTGTTTATTTTCGAAAACCTACAAAATAGTTGAGAACTTTAGCTACTAAATGGATCACTAATCTTTGGAGGGATCGAATATTAGAGTACACTCACGTACCATGAGCCGAGGATGCGCAAGGATAACCAAATCCCCATACACTCCTCCTCGGGGTACTTGTCTCTTTGAGAACCTCCTAATTAGATTGAGAGTTACCGATAATAAGTGCATGAGTTCTTCGGACTAATGTGAGTATTCGAAAGTTGACACTTCCACCTAGCCATATTTTTCTAGCCTCTTCGGTACCGTGCATTGCCCTTTCTCACCTCGAGAGTTGGCGCATACTTCGCCAGTGCATCCAAATCCTTGGCACAATACGCTCTGTCATCATAAGCCTCATTATATCCTTCCTCAAAATAGTCACCATACCTACCTATCAAGGCATTTCCATAGCCTTTTCGAGATACATTGCCATGCAACATCCATCTTCTCATGACTTGATCTTCATGTCATACATGCTTTTTGCTTGATCGATGAGCCGCATGCTAGTTGGGCCTTGCCCTAATCATTGCTACATGACGCGCTAGTATCATTGCATATCCTGCTACACTGGCAGAGGCATACATTTGCATACATCATGATAGTTTCATTTTCTTTATGTTGAGTACTTTTGTAAAGTGTGAAAGATCTTCTATACTTCTTGTAATACATAGAGTGTGGCCCCTAAAGTGAGGGAAAGATACCAAAGAGGACAAATCAAAAGATCCCAAAGAGGACAAAATCAAAAGATCCCAAAAGAGGACAAATGAGAGATAAATAGAAAGAGCCATTGAGGCCACAAAAAAATAAAAAAAGTATAGAAAAAAGAGAAAAAGAAATAAAAAGAGAGAAGGGGGCACACTACTATTTCTCTTGAGAGATCCACACTCGTACTCCATCTTATACCTTGTACTCCATAGAGATTATCATTCATGCATATAGCTATGTGGGGACCTTTACACTATAGAACTTGGCTTGTATATTCCAATGACGAGCCTCCTCAAAAGAGCTCTAGGTCTTCTTGAGCAAGCAAGTTGGATGCACCCCCACAAGTTCCATTGGAGAGCTTACCTTAGCTCATATGTGCATCCGTTGCATGGCAATCCTTACTCCTCACATCATATCTATCATTTGGCTTTCTCTCGTCGATGATTGTCCTCATTGATGTGAGCCTTTCACACCTTTTTTTGTCTTCCCCCTATATCATTTTTCTCTCTTTGCCATCCTAAGTGTCGACTTTCTTGCTTACGCTCATCCATTGCATGAGTGCTCAAAATATCGAAAGGGAGTGGATCATTTTGACTTGTACCTGGCTGACGGTCTGGGGATGAGTCAAGATAAGATTCCAAAGAAGACCAAGTGTGAAACTTTAGTAGATTAAGTTCTCAACAATACAAAAACTATGTTTTACTCTCTCATATATCCCTATTCCCTTTCTTGCACGCAAACACCATTTGGAGACATTCGAGTCACGGACAGCGAGAGCTCTTGCACCTTTATGTTCTTATGTTACTTGTTACAATGCTAATATAGACTCTTGCTTGTTATGACTTGAATTGGATTACATGCCTTGATTGCTTTACTTAAAAGTTCTTATATGGTTGATAGCATGTCACCACAGAAATTATGCTTGTTATCATTTACCTACTCGAGGACGAGCAGGAATTAAGCTTGGGGATGTTGATACGTCCAAAACGTATCTATAATTTCTGCTTGCTCCATGCCTCTTTTGTGTGATATTGCTATGATATTTATGCACTTCCATACACTTTTGATCATATTTGGACTAACCTATTAACTCAGTGCACCACAGTGCCAGTTCTTGTTTTCTGCTGTTTTTCTATTTCAGGTTTCCCCATATTAAAAGTGCCCTAAAAATTCCGGGAAATATACAGGAAAAATAAGCGTATCGGGAGCTTCAAGAAAAACCAAAGCAGGGCCAGAGGGGAGCCTGGGGTGGCCCATGCGGCCACCCGGCGCGGCCCCACCCCTGGCCGCGCCAGGGGGGCGCCTGGGGCCCCACCTCCGCCTCCGGTGACCCCCTTTTTGCATATATATTGCTCGCGTCCCGAAACCCTCGAGGACGGAACCCTTTTTCGCGATCTCGCCTCTGTTCCGCCGCCGCCGCGCTTCCAAGATCGGGAGCACTAGGAGAACTCTTCCCGGCACCCTGCCGGTGGGGAGAACCACCACCGGGAGCTTCTCCACCACCATGGACGCTTCCCGGATGAGTTGTGAGTAGTCCCCCTTGGACCATGGGTCCATGACCAGTAGCTATGTGATGTTCTCCTCCCCTCTTTGTTCTTCATGGATTAGACCTCGTGAGCTGCCTTACATGATCGAGGCACATATGTAATCTTTATGCTGTTGCTCTGCTGAGTTTGCTGGGATCCGATGGATTATGAGATTATGTTCAGATTGTGTGTGAGTAATATATTTGATTCACCTCTTTTATATTTATGTTCTTGAGTAATTCTTGCATGTTCTCCGTTGATGTTTATTGCTTTGGCCAAGTAGTAGGTAGTAACTCCAAGAGTGAACGTTATGCTTGATTGTGGGTTCATGCCCCTCGATGACTAGTTTGAGTGATAGAAACATGAGTCTAGGGGATGTGCTGTTGCCACAAGGGGGAAAACAACGGTGCCTGTACTTGTGGGTGCAAGGATTGTTTACTTTACGCAAAGTTCTTTTAATGCAGTTGTTTGTTGCTTTGAGTTTACACTTTGGGTGGGACTCACAACTTAATACCAGCGAGATGTTCTGGATAGATATCTCAAGGTGGATGATTAGTAGTAGATGCAGATGAATTTCGGTCTACTTGCCTTGGCGTACCGCCCATGCTTTTGAGCCTCTACCTTTCTTTACAGCATAGTTAGCATTGGGTTGCGCACATAATCCTGTCAATTGCCGAGCTGTAATTTGTTTACCTCGCTTAGCTGTTTTATCGTCTTTTGGGAGAGAGACATCACTAGTGAACATCATGGGACCCCGGTCCATATTACCATCACTGATCACACCCGCTATTTACTTCCTGTTCTTATTTCCTAGTTGCAGTCATACCTATCACTATTACCTCTTGCGTTTGATCCTTTGTAAACAGCAAGGCCGGAGGGATTGACAACCTCTCTATACTCATTGGGAGCAAAGTTATTTGTATCTGTGTGCAGGTCTTGTCAACCGCTAAGTCGGCGCCGTTAGCATTGACACCTACTTGTTGGCCCTCGGAGTCTCACGGGATTCGATCCTTGGTATCTTGCCAAGGGAAACTTGCCGTTACGCTACATCTCAAACCTTCCACTTGGGGTAACCAACGAGGGGCGAAAAGCCATCAACCGCTAGGTGACAGACCTATTGCAGGAGCAGATGCAGACGTTATGAACGTTTTGACAAAAGCTCGGTATGATGACTACTTGATAGTTTAAGTGCACCATGCTTTACGGCTTAGAACCGGGACTTCAAAAACGTTTTGAACGCCATGGAGCATATAAGATGTTCCAAGAGTTGAAATTAGTATTTCATACTCATGCCCATGTCAAGAGGTATGAGACCTCTGACAGTACTTTGCCTACAAGATGGAGGAGAATAGCTCAACCAGTGAGAATGTGCTCACATTGTCTGGGTACTACAATTGCTTGAATCAAGTGGGAGTTAATCTTCCAGATAAGATAGTAATTGACAAAGTTCTCTAGTCACTATCACCAAGTTAGTAGAACTTCGTGATGAACTATAATATGCAAGGGATGACGAAAGTAATTCCCGAGCTCTTCGCGATGCTGAAATCGGCGAAGGTAGAAATCAAGAAAGAGCATCAAGTGTTGATGGTTAACAAGACCACTTGTTTCAAATAAAGGGCAAAGGGATGGAAATGGAACTTCAAAAGAATGACAAGCAAGTTGTCACTCCCGTGAAGAAACCCAAAGCTAAACTCAAGCCTGAAACTAAGTGATTCTACTACAAAGGAAATGGTCACTGGAAGTGGAACTGCCCTAGATACTTGGCGGATAAGAAGGATGGCAAAGTGAACAAAGGTATATTTTGATATACAGATTATTGATGTATACTTTACTACTGTTCATAGCAACCCCTGGGTATTTGATACCGGTTCAGTTGCTAAAATTAGTAACTCGAAATGAGAATTGCAAAATAAATAGAGACTAGTTAAAGGTGAAGTGACGATGTGTGTTGGAAGTGGTTCCAAGATTGATATGATCATCATCGCACACCCCTTATACTTTTGGGGTTAGTGTAAGACCTAAATAAATGTTATTTGGCATTTGCGTTAAGCATGAATATGATTTGATCATGTTTGTTGCAATACGGTTATTCATTTAAAGTCATAGAATAATTGTTATTCTGTTTACATGAATAAAGCCTTCAATGGTCATACACCCAATGAAAATAGTTTGTTGGATCTCGATCGTAGTTATACACATATTCATAATATTGAAGCCAAAAGATGCAAGGTTAATAATGAGAGTGCAACTTACTTGTGGCACTGCCGTTTAGGTCATATTGGTGTAAAGCGCATGAAGAAACTCCATAGTGATGGACTTTTGGAATCACTTGATTATGAATCACTTGGTACTTGCAAACCATGCCTCATGGGCAAGATAACTAAATCTCCGTTCTCCGGAACAATGGAGCGAGCAACATATTTGTTGGAAATCATACATACTGATGTATGTGGACCAATAAGTGTTGAGGCTCGCGGCGGGTATCATTATTTTTTGACCTTCACTGATGATTTAAGTAGATATGGGTATATCTACTTGATGAAGCACAAGTCTGAAACATTTGAAAAGTTAAAGAATTTCAGAGTGAAGTAGAGAATCATCGTAACAAGAAAATAAAGTTTCAACGATCTGATCGTGGAGGTGAATATTTGAGTTACGAGTTTGGTCTTCATTTGAAACAATGTGGAATAGTTTCAAAACTCACGCCACCCGAAATACCACAGTGTAATGGTGTGTCCGAACGTCGTAATCATACTTTATTAGATATGGTGCGATCTATGATGTCTCTTACCGATTTACCACTATCGTTTTGGGTTATGCATTAGAGACATCTACATTCACGTTAAATAAGGGCACCATCAAAATCTGTTGAGACGACGCCTTATAAACTGTGGTTTGGCAAGAAATCAAAGTTGTCGTTTGTTAAAGTTTGGGGCTGCGATGCTTATGTGAAAAAGCTTCAACCTGATAAGCTCGAACCCAAGTCGAAGAAATGTTTCTTCATAGGATACCCAAAAGAGACTGTTGGGTACACCTTCTATCACAGATCCGAAGGCAAGATATTCGTTGCTAAGAATGGATCCTTTCTAGAGAAGGAGTTTCTCTCGAAATAAGTGAGTGGGAGGAAAGTAGAACTTGATGAGGTAATTGTACCTTCTCCCGAATTGGAAGGTAGTACATCACAAAAACTAGTTCCAGTGATTTCTACACCAATTAGTGAGGAAGCTAATGATGATGATCATGAAACTTCAGATCAAGTTTCTGCTGAACTTCGTAGATCAACCAGAGTTCGTTCCGCACCAGAGTGGTACGGCAACCCAGTTCTGGAAGTCATGTTACTAGACCATGATGAACCTACGAACTATGAGGAAGCGATGATGAGCCCAGATTCCACGAAATGGCTTGAGGCCATGAAATCTGAGATGGGATCCATGTATGAGAACAAAGTGTGGACTTTGGTTGACTTGCCCAATGATCGGCAAGCCATCGAGAATAAATGGATCTTCAAGAGGAAGATCGACGTAGACGGTAATGTTACTATTTACAAAGCTCGACTTGTTGCGAAAGGGTTTCGACAAGTTCAAGGAGTTGACTATGATGAGACTTTCTCACCCGTAGCGATGCTTAAGTCTGTCCAAATCATGTTAGCAATTGCCGCATTTTATGATTATGAAATCTGGCAAATGGATGTCAAAACTGCATTCCTGAATGGATATCTCAAAGAAGAGTTGTATATGATGCAACCAGAAGGTTTTGTCGATCCTAAAGGTGCTAACAAATTGTGTGAAGCTCCAGCGATCCATCTATGGACTGGTGCAAGCATCTCGGAGTTGGAATATACACTTTGATGAGATGATCAAAGCATATGGTTTTATACAGACTTATGGTGAAGCCTGTATTTAGAAGAAAGTGAGTGGGAGCACTACAACATTTCTGATAAGTATATGTGAATGACATATTGTTGATCAGAAATAATGTAGAATATTCTGGAAAGCATAAAGGAGTGTTTGAAAGGAGTTTATCAAAGAAAGACCTCGGTGAAGTTGCTTACATATTGGGCATCAAGATCTATAGAGATAGATCAAGATGCTTGATAAGACTTTCGATGAGTACATACATTGATAAGATTTTGAAGTAGTTCAAAATGGATCAGTCAAAGAAGGAGTTCTTGCTTGAGTTGTAAGGTATGAAGTTGAGTAAGACTCAAAGCCCGACCTCGGCAGAAGATAGAGAAAGAATGAAAGTCATTCCCTATGCCTCAGCCATAGGTTCTATAAAGTATGCCATGTTGTGTACCAAACCTGTTGTGTACCTTACCATGAGTTTGGCAAGGAGGTACAAAAGTGATCCAGGAGTAGGTCACTGGACAGCGGTCAAAGTTATCCTTAGTAACTGGATGACTAAGGACATGTTTCTCGATTATGGAGGTGATAAAGAGTTCGTCGTAAAGGGTTACGCCGATGCAAGCTTTGACACTAATCCAGATGACTCTAAGTATCAATCTGGATGCATATTGAAAGTGGGAGCAATTAGCTAGAGTAGCTCCATGCAGAGCATTGTAGACATAGAAATTTGCGAAATACATACGGATTGAATGTAACAGACCCGCTGACTAAACTTCTCTCACGAAGCAAAACATGATCACACCTTAATACTCTTTGGGTGTTAATCACATGGCGATGTGAACTAGATTATTGACTCTAGTAAACCCTTTGGGTGTTGGTCACATGGCTATGTGAACTATTGGTGTTGAATCACATGGCGATGTGAACTAGATTATTGACTCTAGTAAACCGTTTGGGTGTTGGTCACATGGCGATGTGAACTATCGGTGTTGAATCACATGGCGATGTGAACTAGATTATTGACTCTAGTGCAAGTGGGAGACTGAAGGAAATATGCCCTAGAGGCAGTAATAAAGTTGTTATTTTATATTTCCTTATATCATGATAAATGTTTATTATTCATGCTAGAATTGTATTAACCGGAAACTTAGTACATGTGTGAATACATAGACAAAACAAAGTGTCCCTAGTATGCCTCTACTAGACTAGCTCATTGATCAAAGATGGTTATGTTTCCTAACCATAGACATGAGTTGTCATTTGATCAACGGGATCACATCATTAGGAGAATGATGTGATGGACAAGACCCATCCGTTAGCTTAGCATTATGATCGTTTAGTTTTACTGCTATTGCTTTCTTCATGACTTAATCATGTTCCTATGACTATGAGATTATGCAACTCCCGAATATCGGAGGAACACCTTGTGTGCTATCAAACGTCACAACGTAACTGGGTGATTATAAAGATGCTCTACAGGTGTTTCCGAAGGTGTTTGTGGTGTTGGCATAGATCAAGATTACGATTTGTCACTCCGAGTGTCGGAGAGGTATCTCTGTGCCCTCTCGGTAATGCACATCATAATAAGCCTTGCAAGCAAATGACTAATGAGTTAGTCACAAGATGATGTATTACGGAACGAGTAAAGAGACTTGCCGGTAACGAGATTGAACTAGGTATTGAGATACCGACGATCGAATCTCGGGCAAGTAATATACCGATGACAAAGGGAACAACGTATGTTGTTATGCGGTTCGACCGATAAAGATCTTCGTAGAATATGTAGGAGCCAATATGGGCATCCAGGTTCCGCTATTGGTTATTGACTAGAGAAGTGTCTCGGTCATGTCTACATAGTTCTCGAACCCGTAGGGTCCGCACGCTTAACGTTTCATTGATGATATAGTATTGAATGAATTATGTATGTTGGTGACCGAATGTTGTTCGGATTCTCGGATGAGATCACGGACATGACGAGGAGCTCCGGAGGTAAAATTTGATATATAGGATGATATGGTTAGGCCAAGGGGTCAAGCCCACAGGGCATTAAGTCGGTGCAAAAGGTGTTTTGCGGAGGCCAGGGGGCCAAACGCCGGAGACCCTGGCGTGTGGCCCAAACGCCGAGGCCCATGGCGTCTGGGCCAGACGCCAAGGATTGTGGCGTTTGGTCCTGGAGTCCGAGTGGGACTCTTGCCTTTCGGGAAAAACCGACTTTGAGGAGGCTTTTGCTCCAAGTTTCGACCCCATGGCTCAACATATAAATAGAGGGGCGGGGCTAGCACCTGGAACACATCAAGATACACCAAGCCGTGTGCCGGCAACCCCGACCCTCTAGTTTATCCTCCGTCTAGTTTCTGTAGTGCTTGGCGAAGCCCTGCAGAGATTGTTCTTCATCAACAACCGTCACCACGCCGTCGTGCTGCCGGAATTCATCTACTACTTCACCCGTCTTGCTGGATCAAGAAGGCGAGGATGTCATCGAGCTGAACATGTGCTGAACGCGGAGGTGTCGTACGTTCGGTACTAGATCGGGACGGATCGTGAAGGTGCACGACTATATCAACCGCGTTGATAAACTCTTCCGCTTTCGGTCTACGAGGGTACGTAGACACACTCTCCCCTCTCGTGGCTATGCATCTAGTAGATAGATCTTGCGTGTTCGTAGGAGAATTTTTGAAATACTACGTTCCCCAACAATGTGGGGCCCTCGAGGCAGGGGGCGCGCCCTGTGAAGGGGGCGCGCCCTGTGCCCTCGAGGCCACGTGTTGGCTCCCCTCGCTGTGTGTTCAGTGCCATGTTTTCTTAAATATTCTAGAAAAAATCATATTTCATTTTCATGGCATTTGGAGAACTTTTATTTTCAGGATATTTTTTATTGCACGGATAAGTCTGGAAACAGACAAACAATGATATTTTTCTTTTATTTAACCTAATTAACAGAAAGTAAAAGGAGGGTACAAAAGATTTGTGCTATCTAGATTCACCTATCCCATGTTCATCAAAAGGAATCCATTAACAAGATTGATCAGGTCTTGTTAATAAACTCTTTTCGAGTAACATGAAACCGAAGAATTTTCGAATAACACTATGTTACCTCAATGGGGATATGTATGTCCCCAACAATAAGTATGTCATATGCCTTCTTGATAGTAGGAATAGGAAATTCAAAACCTCCAATAGTAATAGTTGAAGTTTTTCCAATATAATTGATACTATGGACCTGAGGTTGTTTCCTCGGGAAGTGTTCCATATGCTCATTACCATTGACATGAAAAGTGACATTGCCTTTGTTGCAATCGATAACAGCCCCTGCAGTATTCAAAAAAGGTCTTCCAAGAATAATAGACATACTATCGTCCTCGGGAATATCAAGTATAACAAAGTCTGTTAGAATAGTAACATTTGCAACTACAACAGGCACATCCTCACAAATACTGACAGGTATAGCAGTTGATTTATTGGCCATTTGCAAAGATATTTCAGTAGGAGTCAACTTACTCAAGTCAAGTCTACGATATAAAGAGAGAGGCATAACACTAACACCGGCTCCAAGATCACACAAAGCAATTTTAACATAGTTTCTCTTAATGGAGCAAGGTATAGTAGGTACTCCTGGATCTCCTAATTTCTTAGGCATTCCACCCTCAAAAGTGTAATTGGCAAGCATGGTGGAAATTTCTACTTCAGGTATCTTTCTTTTGTTGGTAATAATATCTTTCATATACTTGGCATAAGGATTTGTTTTAAGCACATCAGTCAAACGCATACGCAAAAAGATAGGTCTAATCATTTCAGCGAAGCGCTCAAAATCTTCATCATCCTTTTTCTTGGATGGTTTCGGAGGAAAAGGCATGGGTTTCTGAACCCATGGTTCTCTTTCCCTACCGTGCTTCCTAGCAACAAAGTCTCTCTTATCATAACGTTGATTCTTTGATTGTGGGTTATCAAGATCAACAGCAGGTTCAATCTCTACATCATTATCATTGCTAGGTTGAGCATCATCATGAACATCATTATTAATATTATCACAAGGTTCATGTTCATTACCAGATTGTGTCTCAGCATCAGAAACAGATATATCATTGGGATTCTCAGGCGGGTGAGCTACAGGTTCACTAGAAGCATGCAAGGTTTTATCATTTTTCTTTTTCTTCTTCTTAGAAGAACTATGTGCATCTAAATTAGTTCTCTGAGAATCTTGCTCAATTCTCTTATGGTGGCCTTCAGGATACAGAGGTTCCTGAGTCATTTTACCACCTCTAGTTGCAACTCTAACAGCATAGTCATTATTATTACTTTTTAATTCATTGAGCAAATCATTCTGAGCCTTAAGTACTTGTTCTACTTGAGTGGTGACCATGGAAGCATATTTACTAATAAGTTTCAGTTCATCTTTGGCACTAGACAGATAATCACTCAAGCGTTCAATCATATAAGCATTGTGTTGCAATTGTCTACCAACATAAGCATTAAAGTTTTCTTGTTTCACAATGAAATTGTCAAACTCATCTAAGCATTGGCTAGCAGACTTATAACGAGGAATATCACCTTTATCAAATCTATAAAGAGAATTTACCTTTACTACCTGTGTCGGGTTATCAAGACCATGTATTTCTTCAATAGGTGGTAAATTCTTAACATCTTCAACTTTAATACCTTTTTCTTTCATAGATTTCTTTGCCTCTTGCATATCTTCAAGACTGAGAAATAGAACACCTCTTTTCTTCGGAGTTGGCTTAGGGGCTGGTTCAGGAAGTGTCCAATTATTTTCATTGGCTAGCATATTATTCAATAGTGATTCAGCTTGTTCCACTGTTCTTTCCCTGAAAACACAACCAGCACAACTATCGAGGTGGTCTCTGGAAGCATCGGTTAGTCCATTATAAAAGACATCAAGTATATCATGCATTTCAAGAGGATGATCAGGCAAAGCATTACGTAACTGGAGAAGTCTCCCCCAAGCTTGTGGGAGACTCTCTGTCGGTGTACTAAGGTAGGGGTACCCTAGTACCCCAACTTGTGCACGGGCAGCGGCCGCTCCCCGCGGCAGGGTTCACCACGCGCTTGCCGGAGACCTTCCTGCCCCTTATCTAGCCATTCAAAAACAAAGTATACAAGACAGAAGACCAAGACCCCGGCAAGAGGAGCTTGCCGGGAAGGCCGTCCCAGGCTCGAGATTGCTTAACTAGCACGAGGCCCTGGCAAGAGGAGCTTGTCAGGACGAATAGAAGATTTTATCTTAGAAGACCCGGCAAGGGCTCGGGGAGCGGCAAGCTTCCGGGCCCGGCAAGGTCGAGATCCCCGGCAAGGTGCTTGCCGGGGGAGGTGCGCTGTGTGCCCGCGCTCCAGCTCATCGGCCCACGCGTCGCCCTGGGGCCACTCCAGGGACGCGTGGCGGATGGCTGTGCAGCCTGGGGGACACGGTGGCACTCCACGGCAGTGGATCCATCGCCGTGGCAGACGGAGACGCAACGGCGGGAGCTTTTGGGGTCGACGGCGACGGGCATTAAATGCCCTTGTCCCCCACTGTTAAAGTAGGTATAGACCACTGTTCTGTACTGTAGCTACACTGTTCCCGCACTGTTACAACTACCACCTCTTTTACATTTTTACCCCTTTCTCCTACGTTGACACCTGTCGGTGACCCCTTGCACTATAAAAGGAGGCCCATGCACAACGTGGAGGGGGTTCGAAAACCTAGATTACTCTCACGCACGGTGTAGCTGCTTCTTCAAGCTCCCGAGCGCTCAACTCAATACACAACCAAGCAGGAGTAGGGTTTTACGCATCCGTGCGGCCCGAACCTGGGTAAAAACTGCCCGCGCGTCTGCCTCGATCTGCTCTTTGTGCTCCCTCCGCCCTCGTACCGCACAGACAAAGGGGCTCCGGTCCCATAGGTGTTCGTGGCGGACAGTTTCCCCCGACATCTTTGGCGCGCCAGGTAGGGGGCGTCGAGGTTGTGCGAACCTGATCCGGCGTTCGCGCGGGCGCATTCTCCATCAACCTCTCCAGCTTCATCAACAACTTCACCAGCGACAACTCCATGGCCCCGAAGAAGAAGCCTTCGGAGGTCGGAGGCCCGTCTGCGTCTCACCCGCCGCCACCAGAGCCAACGGTGGGCGGGGGAGACGCCGTCGGAAGGGTGGTTGCCGGCGAGGACACTCACGGTGCCACCAGATCCAAGAACAAGACGGACGACCGGACTTCGGTCTCCGTGGACGCGCCGCGTCCATCACAGCACACAACGACCCCGCAGCGCCATACCACGGGAGGTGGTATCCGCTTGCTGGGACAAGGCCATGCTGGAGGTTCACGGGACGCCCCGGACCCCCGTCCGGGCACAAGCAAAGCGAAGGCGCCGGCGCGGGACCCCGCTCCTTCTAACGTTATTAGAAGTCCGAGCGTATCCCGCTCCTTGCACCGCTCGCCCGCGTTCCCCACTACTCCGGCAGAAGCGCTCGCAAGGGCGCAGCTGCTCCTCGATTTTCCTCCAGCGGCCGACAAGGCCGAGGAATGGAGGGCCACTATCCGGAGCCTGATAGACTTCGCCAACAACGACTCTCCGCAGCAGCCGTCGGCCTCACGGCCGCGGCAGGCCGAGAAGACGAAGGCTATCGGCGACAAGACTGCCGGGGGTGCGACAAGCGTGCACTCCCCGCCGCAGAAGCAGAAGACGCCGCCCCGCCGGAATAATCCCGACGACGGCTCCACAGCCTCGTCGGACCCGCGGGCCCGTCGGGACCAGCGCCAGGTCCTCGACGACCGGCGAGATGAAGACGCTCGGACCACGATCGAGCGCCGCCGAGAAGCTCGGCGACAATCCGACAAGAGAGCTGGGAACACTGTCGACGCACCCGCGCCCGGTGAACCAGGCGACTTGCCGTACGCGGCAGGCTGCCCTGCGTTCACCCGCGAGCTGCGGCGCGTCCAGTGGCCCAGCATGAAGAACTTTAAGCCCGACGTACCGGAGAAGTACGACGGCAAGACGCACCCCTCGGAGTTTCTCAGCGTCTACACCATAGCAGTGCAAGCTGCCGGGGGGCGCGACGAGAAGATCCTAGCCAACTACTTCCCGCTCGTGCTGAAGCCGAACGTCCGTTCGTGGCTCATGCACTTGCCGGAAGGCTCTATCTCTTCTTGGGCCGACCTCTGTCATCAGTTTGTTGGCGCCTTCACCGGCGGCCACAAACCCCATGGCCAGGAGAGCGATCTCCACATTTTGGCCCAGAAGGAAGGCGAACCCCTGCGCAAGTATATCCAACGTTTCAGCCGGGTACAGCACAACATCCCCGACGTTCACCCTGCTGCGGTTATCAGCGCGTTCCATCAGAACGTGCGTAACCGCCGCATGCGTGAGGAGATGGCGATGACCAAGATCAGGGACGTCAGCGAGCTCTACGCTCTTGCCGATAAGTGCGCCCGTGCAGAAGAGGGGAGGAGACTCCCCGGGGAGGATGCTGGCGCAGGGGGAAGCGACAGCGACGACGCCGCCCCGGCAAAGAAGAGCCGGCGGCGGAACAACAGGAAAAAGGGCAAGAAGGAAGTGCTTGCCGTCGAGAAGTCCGGCAAGGAGGCCCCCGCCAAGCAAGCGCAGGCCGGCGGCTCCGGCAAGGAGCCTGCCCCTGCGGCGGCGGCCGACAAGCCGGGTAGCTCCGACAAGCAATACTGTAAGATTCACCGCACCAAGGGTCACGACCTCTCCAACTGTAAGCGCGTCGAGTATCTCGTCGAGCAGCAAAAGGCTGAGTACGAGAGGCGCGACAAGGAGAAGGCCCAAGGTGGCGGGGAAGAGCCCAGCAAGAAGCGGCCATTCAATGGCCGGGGAGGACGCCGCGGCAAGGCCAAGCAGCGGCAAGGAGATCGACCTCCCCGGGGCCGCGACAACGACGAAGACGACGATGAAGACATGGAGGACGACGAGAACAGCGAGCAGGAGTTCCAGAAGGCCACGGAGGTCCTGTGCGTCGACGGTGGCGCCTCCCTGCACACCTCCCACCGCCAGCTGAAACAGTGGGTGCGTGAGGTGAATGCAGCGGAGCCGCCCGTGGAGTCGCGCAGGCTCCTCAAATGGTCCAGCACGCCCATCGTTTTTGACCTTGAGGATCACCCTGACCGCACCACGGCGGTCGGGTGCTTGCCGATGCTGGTTTCCCCCACCATCCGCAACCTCAAGGTCACCAAAATGTTGGTTGACGGCGGGGCCGGGCTGAACTTGATCTCCTCTACTGTGATCAAGAAACTCCAGATTCAAGACGGCGAGCTCGAAGAGACCGGTTCATTCCAAGGAATCAACCCGGGAAGGAGCAAGCCCAAGGGAAAGATTACTCTGCCGGTGACCTTTGGCGGGGAGCTCAACTTCAGGACTGAGCGCATCACCTTTGACGTTGCTGATATTCCATTGCCCTACAATGGGATACTCGGCCGTCCCGCCCTCGCCAAGTTCATGGCAGCTTCCCACTATGCCTACAACGTGCTGAAGATGCCGGGGCCGATAAGCGTCATCACTGTCCACAGCGACAAGAAAGATGCGCTTATTTGCGCCGACAAGATTTACCGGGATGCGGCAGCTGCGGCCGAGAAGGATACTCTTGCCGCTGAAGCTCCCGGGGGGAAGAAGACGAAGACCAAGTCCGGCAAGTGCTCTGGGACCCACTCCGGCAACCGCACCTCTTCGGAGTGCTGCGCTGCCGTCGAGGACGTTCCATCGAGCTCCACCGGCAAGAGCAAGAAAGGAATGGCTGCTCCTCCGGCGACCAAGAAGGTGTCCGCAAAGGAGGATGGCACTGGTGGTACCTTCACCATCAGTGCCACCCTTGACAGCAAATAGGAAAGCGCGCTCGTCGCCTTCCTGCGGGCGAATGTCGATGTGTTTGCTTGGCAACCATCTGACATCCCCGGTGTTCCCAGGAAGGTGATTGAGCACAAGCTTGCTGTCTGTCCTCATGCGCGGCCCATCAAGCAAAAAGTAAGGAAGCAAGCCGTGGAGCGCCAAGAGTTCATCAATGAGGAGATCAAGAAACTAGAGGCAGCAGGCCTAGTTAGAGGTGTGATCCATCCGACGTGGTTGGCAAACCCGGTCGTCGTGCGCAAAGCTAACGGGAAGTGGAGACTGTGTATAGACTTCACTGATGTCAATAAAGCATGTCCCAAGGATCCCTTCCCTCTGCCGCGCATTGACCAGATCGTTGACTCCACCGCCGGATGTGAGCTACTCTGTTTTCTTGATGCATACTCAAGCTATCACCAGATTTTCATGGCCAAGGAAGATTAGGAGAAGACTGCATTTATCACTCCATGTGGCACTTACTGCTTTATCCGCATGCCATTTGGACTGAAGAATGCAGGCTCAACTTTTGCAAGGGTAGTGTACACTGCTTTTGAGCCACAGATCCACAGGAATGTAGAAGCCTACATGGATGATATCGTGGTGAAGAGCAAGAGCAAAGAAACGCTGATTCAAGACTTGGAAGAAACGTTTCAGAACCTGCGCAGGATTCAACTCAAGCTGAACCCCGAGAAGTGCGTCTTTGGAGTTCCCTCCGGCAAGCTTCTCGGGTTCTTTGTATCACAGAGGGGGATTGAAGCCAACCCCGACAAGATCAAAGCCATCGAGCAGATAGAAGCTCCAAAGCGCGTCAAAGATGTCAGAAGGCTTGCAGGTTGCGTTGCTGCCCTCAGTAGGTTCATTTCAAAATCCGCAGAACGCGCCCTACCTTTCTTCAAAATCTTGAAGAAGGCAGGTCCCATGAAGTGGACTCCGGAAGCGGAGGCGGCGTTGCAGGATTTGAAACGGTACCTGTCCTCCACTCCTATACTTGTCGCACCTAAACCACAGGAAAAGTTGTTGCTATACTTAGCGGCAACCAACCAGGTGGTTAGTGCTGCGTTAGTAGCGGAAAGGGAGTCCGACGAGGAGATAGCATCACCGGCAAGCGAATCTAGCGACAAGCAGGGGGCTGTCCCGACAAGCTCTGGCCCCGACAAGGAAGACTCTGCGCAGGAACAAGGAGAAGTGCGGAAGAAGATGGTGCAGCGCCCAGTGTATTTTGTAAGTTCCCTTCTCCAGGGAGCTAGATCAAGGTACTCTGGTGTGCAAAAATTGCTTTTCGGCCTCCTCATGGCTTCAAGAAAGCTGCGCCACTACTTCCAAGCCCATGAGATAACAGTGGTCACTCGCTTTCCATTGAAGAGGATATTGCACAATCCAGAGGCAACAGGCAGGATCGTCGAGTGGGCACTGGAACTGTCAAGCTTCGGACTCAAGTTTGAAAGTACTTCAACCATACAGAGCCGAGCTTTGGCAGAATTCGTTGCTGAATGGACCCCAACGCCCGACGAGGAAGTTCCAGAAACAAGTGTACCCGTACAAGAAGCTACAAGTGAATGGGTAATGTATTTTGATGGTGCCTTCTCATTGCAAGGCGCCGGTGCTGGCGTGGTACTCATCGCGCCCACCGGAGAACACCTCAAATATGTTATCCAGATGCACTTTCCCAGGGAGCAGGCGACAAACAACACCGCAGAATATGAAGGCTTGCTTGCCGGCCTCAGGATTGCGGCCGAACTTGGGATCAGGAAGCTGATTGTGCGGGGCGATTCTCAGTTGGTGGTCCGACAAGTCAACAAGAGCTACCAGAGCCCTTTGATGGAAGCATATGTAGATGAAGTGAGGAAGCTTGAAGAACACTTTGAAGGTCTGCAAATGGAGCACATCCCGAGAGCTCAAAATGAAATTGCAGATGGCCTTTCAAAGTGTGCTGCGATGAAGTTACCTGTGGAACCAGGGACCTTTTTGCTCAAGCTGACTCAACCATCAGTTACACCATCAATTGGGCAATCCAAGAAGAGAAAGTTGGTCTCCGGCAACTACTTGCCGGCGGATCTTCCTGAACCCGCCGCCAAAGTTCCCAAGATCAACGATAACGCTGAGGAACAGTTTGCTCCTGCGAGCCCTCGGGCTTGTGCAGTTGAAGCAAGTGTTCCCGACAAGCCTCGCCCCGGCGAGCTTGCCGGGGGACCGACAGCTCCGACAGGACCAGAGGTCTTTGCCGTAGAAGCTGAGGTTCCCGCAGCAGACCTCGAGCCTTTAGTCCTTGCCGTCGAGCCCCGAGCTCCGGCATGGGCACAGCAGATCGTCCGTTTTCTACAAACTGGAGAACTTCCCGACGACCCTCAAGAGATAGAGAAGATAACCAGGCAGTCAAGTATGTATCAGTTTGTGGATAACGAGCTGTACAGAAGAAGACTCAATGGTGTCAGGTTGAAGTGCATCTCCAGGGAAGACGGACAGAAGCTGTTGGCAGAAATACACGGAGGCATATGCGGCCACCACATTGGCGCAAGGGCACTTGCCGGGAAAGCTTTCCGGCAAGGGTTCTTTTGGCAAGAAGCCCTCCAAGATGCAACTGCACTAGTAACCAAGTGTGAAGCGTGCCAGTTCCATGCAAAGCAAGTTCATCAGCCAGCTCAAGCTCTCCAAACAATCCCTTTGTCCTGGCCTTTCTCGGTCTGGGGGCTCGATATCCTCGGCCCTTTCCCTCGCGCTGTCGGGGGCTTTGAGTACTTGTATGTTGCAATCGACAAGTTCACAAAGTGGCCAGAAGTGGAGCCAGTGAGAAAGGTGACAGCACAGTCAGCGGTCAGGTTCTTCAGGTCGATTGTTTGCCGTTTCGGGATCCCTAACAGGATCATCACCGACAACGGTACGCAATTCACTAGTCGCACCTTCATGCAGTACGTCCAAGACCTTGGCGCCAAGGTCTGTTTCGCTTCTGTTGCTCACCCGAGGAGCAACGGCCAAGCGGAGAGGGCAAATGCTGAAGTGCTGCGCGGACTCAAGACAAGGACCTTTGACAGGCTGCGCGAGTGCGGAAGGAATTGGATAGAGGAGCTCCCGGCGGCTCTTTGGTCAATCAGAACGACACCAAATCGAGCCACCGGACAGACACCTTTTGCTCTAGTCTATGGAGCAGAAGCAGTTCTCCCCACGGAACTCGTATACGGATCTCCTCGAGTGCTCGCTTATGATGAGCTCGAGCAAGAGCAACTGCGGCAAGATGACGCATTGCTCCTTGAGGAGGGACGTCTCCAGGCTGCTGTACGAGCTGCTCGATACCAGCAAGCTTTGCGCCGCTACCATAGCCGCAAAGTCAAGGCCAGGAGTCTCGAGGAAGGCGACCTTGTTCTTCGGCGTGTTCAGTCCGCCAAGAATTCCAACAAGTTGACGCCGAAGTGGGAAGGCCCTTATCGGGTGAGACAAGTTACGAGGCCCGGCGCTGTCCGCCTCGAGACCGAAGAAGGCTTACCGGTGAGCAACTCCAGGAACATAGAGCATCTTCGCAAGTTTCACCCCTAAGGCGCGGTTGCCGTGATCCGCTCCGGCAACCACCTTTTGTACAAGCCTTGCCGCTGTTGCATGTAACCCTTTGTACAAAGCCGGGCGCAGACCCCGTGCATCAGTAAAGATTTCGTGTTTTCGCATCGATTGCCTTTCGCATGCTTCTCTTTGCTATTTGCATGTTTTATTTGGCATTTGATGCAACACTTAGACATTCGGTAAGCGCTATTACGCCGAAAGGCAATATGCTTGTTTCCCTCTCCTTTTCCTTTTTCACTTAAGCAGAAGGAACGTTCCTCGCGCACAAGTTTGCCGGGGGGGAAGGAGATGGAGGAGGAACTAAGTGCCGTTCAAGTAAGAAGAGCCTTACCGGAAAGCGGACAACATGAGCAAGCAGCATATGAAAGATAAGTTGTTAGAATTTGACCAGTTCAAATTTTAAATTTTGGTTGTCTTCCTTGAACGATCACACTTTGTATGGAAAACCTGTGCGCGGAGGAACCTACCCGTGGCTTGCCGCACCCTTATCTTGTCTTCGAGTCCACTCAACGATTTAAGTGAGCTGCGACAAGTGTCGCGCCCTTGCTTCGTTTCCGAGTACACTCAGCAAGCTAAGTGCGTTGCGACTTGCTGCGGCGAGGTTGCTTGCCGGCGAGGACCTTGGCCAGCAGGCTGCTCAGGGTCCAGCGCTCAGCGCTCGCGGCAAGGGCCCCTTGCCGGCAAGCTCCCCGGGAGCGTAGGGTGACAAACATACAAAGTCAAAGATGGGAACAAGGAAGATAACATTGCACTGATTGATTGAAGTAAAGCAAATATCTTACAAGGATAACTTGTCGCGATGGACTAATGAGTTCATAACATAATGTGCAGCAACGAAAAGATAAAGATAAATGGGGCCCTAGTCTACGCGGTCGCCCTCCTTCCTGCCAAGCTTTGCCACCTTGGCGATGATATGGCCGACCTGCTCCTTCAGGGCCTCCGTGTCCGCATCTGCCGGCAAGCTGCGAAGAACGTTCGTGAGGTTGATCCCCGGGTTGCGGAACACGATCTTCGTCAAGACCCGCTCCAGAGTTCCTGCGCAGAGACGGCGCGACTCCTCGGCCAGCTGCGCGGGGATGCGGTTCCGGAGACCTGCAAGGGCCGGAGCGACGCCTCTGAAGAAGAGGCTGAGCTTGGCGCTGTGCGGGAGGTCTGGATCCGGCGAGTAGATAAGATGTTCGACCTTCAAAGCAAGCAACTCCTGGTCAATGTTGGATGCAGAAGAAACCAGCTCTTCGGTCCACACCTCGATAGTCTGCCGGAAGAGCTCGGAGGCCTTGTTAACGCTCTCCATCAAGGTTCGCTCCTTGCGGAGCTCATCCTTCAGCTTTGCCTCCTGGGCCCGGGCAGCATCAAGCGATTCCTTCAGGGTGGTGACCTTCAGCTCCAAGTCTTCAATGGAATCCTTGGCGGCCTTCAGCTCGTCACCCCTCTGGGACAAACTCACCTGGAGCTCTGAATTGGTGTGAGCATCCTTCTCGCGCTCCAGGATGAGCGCGGCAACCTTCTCGGCGCTCACCTTCACCGCCTTCTCCAGTTGTTCAACCTTGGCGGCAAGCTCCTTCTTGGCGTCTTCCGCGGCAACCGCGGCGGCTTTCGCCTCCTTCAGCTCCCCGCCAAGGGCCGCTTCGCGAGCGGCAAGATCCTCCTCATGGGAGTCAAGTTCGACTTTCCGCTGCGCGAGCTCTCCTTCTCGCCGGGACATCTCCACCCCGGCGAGCCGCTGCTGTTCCTCAGCTTCGGCCTTCTCCAACAGCCACTCTTGATATTCACCGGCGAGACGCTCGCGCTCCTCCGCCACCTCGCGGAGGCCCGCCTTGTGGGCAGCGCTGAGCTCCGCCGCACGCTTCTCCATTTCGGCGGCGGCCTGGGCAGCAAGGGCTTCCCGGGAGGCAAGCTTCGCCTGCCTGGCCCGGTAAAGGGCCAGGAGTTGGTGGAGAAGCTTCTCCTCCTCGGGCCCATCTCCTTCGCCGGGCGCCTCGACGACTGTCAGACCCGCGGAGGCGAGGACTTCTCCGTCAAACGCCTCGCCCTCCGCGGGAGCTCTTGATGAAGACCCCCAAGGCACTTGGATAAAGACGCCATTGGGGGCACGAAGATAGTACGCCTGTTTCTCGCCGGTGGAGGGGCCGGCGGCCGGTGTAGCATCCGGTGCTCCCGCCACCTCCGGGTCGGCGGTGCGGTCGCCGTCCCCCTCCCCGGTCGCGGCGTCAGCGGCCGGAGTGTCCTCCTGCGCGGCCGGCTCGGTGGCCTCGGTCGCCTCCTCGGTGGCCTCGGCCATCTCCACGACGACGGGAACGTCATCGCCGCCGCCCTGCGCGCCCTCCTCATCCTCGATATTGATGACCTCGGTCTCCATCGGCGCGGGAGGAGGAGGAGGAAGATCTAGGAGAAGAAGAAAAAGAAGTTCAAAATCAAGCAAAGATCCAAAAAGAAGCAAAGTCAAGAAAACCAAGTACAGAACGTACCTTGGCGGACGTCCTCTGCGGCGGGCTCCCTTGCCGGGGGGCTCGGCTTTGGCGGAGTGGCCGTCCTCGCCGGGCTGCTCGCCCTTGGCGGGGTACTCTGCCTTGGCGGAGTACCCGCCCTTGGCGGAGCGCTCTCCCTTGCCGGAGAGTTTTGCCTTGCCGGGGACGGCGGGGCCTGCGGCTCCTCGGTGACGGTCTCCGGGCGCTCTTCCCGCTGCGGCTCCACCTCTGCACAAGAGAAGATAGAAGAACCAAGACATTCAAAAAAATAAAAATAAATAGAGATCAAAGCCCTAAGCGCGCCCCGACGAGCAAAAACAGTAAACCTCTAACTTACGCTGGGGGCTGCGCTGGGGGCTGCTCCCCGGAGCGGCACTCGGGTCCGGCAAGCTCGGCTCCGGTGCGATCCCTGCTTCCGCGACGGATGGGTCTTCTACGACCTCAACTGTGGGCACCCTGACCCTCTTCGCGCGCTGCTCCAAGGTCCTGCAATCACAAGCAACAAGCAAAGTCAAGCGTCAGCAACAATCGAGATATAAAAATCAAGAAGGAGTAAGGTCTCGGGTCCTTACTCTTGGTCCTCCTCGTCGTCCTCGCTCAGCGCGGAGAAGTCAAACTCCACGGTGGGCGCGTTAGCGCGAGGAGCGGAGGATGAAGATTCCCTCGCGCGTTTCGGAGCCACCGGGGCTGGGGGCTGCGTAGGCCCAGCCCCTGTGGTGGCCGGCGCCCGAGAAGTAGGCGGAGCAGCTGCTCCGCTCCGAGAAGATCCTTGCCGGCTCGGTGCCGGCCTGCGGGACGCCTCCGTCGTGGTCCGCGCGCGCGGGGCCTCTGCCGTGGCCGGCACGCCGGTCGCCCTTGGCACGGCTTGGCTCGGCCGGGGAGCTGCCCGGCGAGCTGGCTGTTGCCGGGGCGCTCGCGCCTGCTCCCCCGTCGCCGCCTTGCGGAGACGCTTCAATGGGGACTGCTTCGGGCTCGCCGGGGGCGGGGAGCTCTCCGACGAGGAGAGGTCGTCGGCGTAGAGCTCGGTGGATCCGCCGGTGTCTTCCTCCTCCCCCTCCTCTCCCTCGGCCAGTTCGCTGGCCCCAGCGCCTTGCACTGCGGGCCCCTTCCCCTTGGTGGCCCCGCTTCGTCCGGCGCCTTCGCTCCTCGCGGCACCCCTGCTTCCTCCGGCTGTGCCCTCCATTGCCGCGGCCTCCGTCGCGATCCCATTGATCCCGGAGTGCCTCAGCGAGGGGACCCCGGCGAGCGCGTCGGGAGGGAGCTCTAACAGCTTGCGAATCTCCTCCTTATCCGCCTGGCTGGAGGCTTCCGCCTCCGCGGGTGTGTATCCAAAGTTTCCCGCCGCCGCGGCTGCGGCGACTTCTTCAGCGCGAGAAGCCATGTAAGCAATCTCTTGGTCGGTGGTGGCCCGCGTGTGCAGCTTGAGATCGTCCGTCTTCTCCAACACCTCCACAAGGTTGTCGTAGAACTCGAGGACGTCGATAGGCTTGGGCGCAATCCACGTGCGCTCCAATCCATGAGAGTCGCACGCGGGCATCATAGCGACAAGGCGATCCCGGGCGCTGCTGGCGCAGAGCGGCACCACTCCCCGGGGAGCGCGGAAGTACTCGGGGTGTGCCGGGTCGAACTTGAAAAGTTCCCTGACCATACCCCGCAGCTCGAGTGTTGTGAAGTTAAAATTGAGGCCGGGGCGCAGCCTCATGATGTCTGCCGGGCCGCCGTATTGCCACGCCGGCCTTTTCCGGTCTTGGAGGGGGGCGATCCGGCGACGAAGAAAGTCCGCGCCCACTTCAGCGACAGACAGCGGCGCCATCCGAAGACGAAGGATTCTGACGAGAGCGATATCCAGCTTGGAATCGTCGAAATCGAAATTACTCCAATCCCTGCCGCGCACGATGGGCGATGTGCGCGGCGCGGTGAAGTGTTGCGGCCGCTCCTCGACGACCCAGCACCACTCCGCGCGCCACTCTTCCCACTTGCCGCGGAGCTCCCCCGGCAAGTAGGCTGATTTCTTATTCAGCCTAAACACCCAAGAGATTCCTCCGGAGAGGGGGGCGTCGGCCTCTACTCTGGGGATGAAAAAGTGCCTAAAGAGAGCTACGTTGGGCTGGATTCCTACGAAGTTTTCGCACATGTGTGCGAAAACGGACATGGTGAGGATGGCGTTGGGAGTGAAGTCGAGGAGGTGGAGGCCATAAGTATTCATGATATCGCAGAAAAAGTTTGAGAAGGGAGGGCACAGACCGCAGTGGAAGAAGGCTGCGAAAAAGTAATACCCGCCGGGATAGTGGTCCTTGGCGACGGCCGGGTAGACGCGCGTGCGGGGGTGCGCTGGGGTCTCCTTGGCCCAGAACAAATAATATTTGTTCCAAAGCTCCCGCACGCCGAGCTTCGGCGCGAAGACAATGTGCTCCTTCCGGTACGCGGCGAGCTTCGCCGCCTGATCTGACTTCTCCCGCTTGGACTTCTCCGACTTCGCCTTGTCGGTCTTTGGGGCCATGGCGGACGCGGTGGAAGGAAGGGGACGAAGAGCTTGGTGGTGGCGGAGGAGTAGAGGCAAAGCGCAGAGGAATCTGAGGAAGAAGACGATGGCAATGAGTGCGCAGGGAGGGGAACCGCGCCGCTCTCTCTGCTTTTATGGGAGAGTGGGGGGCGTTTCGCCCTTCCCATTAAAGAAATCGTGGGCACGTCCCATCCCACGGCGCCGCAATCGACGCGTGCCGTTACCGTGGGGTGCGGCGGATATGGAAGTGGATTCGGCGCGCCGCGGGCCGCGGGTGCCCGTGCACTGTTTTGGGCCTGGCCCAACAGCGCTCGGCACCGTGTGTGGCCCAGGCCCGGGGGCTCCTGTCGGTGTACTAAGGTAGGGGTACCCTAGTACCCCAACTTGTGCACGGGCAGCGGCAGCTCCCCGCGGCAGGGTTCACCACGCGCTTGCCGGAGACCTTCCTGCCCCTTATCTAGCCATTCAAAAACAAAGTATACAAGACAGAAGACCAAGACCCCGGCAAGAGGAGCTTGCCGGGAAGGCCGTCCCAGGCTCAAGATTGCTTAACTAGCACGAGGCCCTGGCAAGAGGAGCTTGTCAGGACGAATAGAAGATTTTATCTTAGAAGACCCGGCAAGGGCTCGGGGAGCGGCAAGCTTCCGGGCCCGGCAAGGTCGAGATCCCCGGCAAGGTGCTTGCCGGGGGAGGTGCGCTGTGTGCCCGCGCTCCAGCTCATCGGCCCACGCGTCGCCCTGGGGCCACTCCAGGGACGCGTGGCGGATGGCTGTGCAGCCTGGGGGACACGGTGGCACTCCACGGCAGTGGATCCATCGCCGTGGCAGACGGAGACGCAACGGCGGGAGCTTTTGGGGTCGACGGCGACGGGCATTAAATGCCCTTGTCCCCCACTGTTAAAGTAGGTATAGACCACTGTTCTGTACTGTAGCTACACTGTTCCCGCACTGTTACAACTACCACCTCTTTTACATTTTTACCCCTTTCTCCTACGTTGACACCTGTCGGTGACCCCTTGCACTATAAAAGGAGGCCCATGCACAACGTGGAGGGGGTTCGAAAACCTAGATTACTCTCACGCACGGTGTAGCTGCTTCTTCAAGCTCCCGAGCGCTCAACTCAATACACAACCAAGCAGGAGTAGGGTTTTACGCATCCGTGCGGCCCGAACCTGGGTAAAAACTGCCCGCGCGTCTGCCTCGATCTGCTCTTTGTGCTCCCTCCGCCCTCGTACCGCACAGACAAAGGGGCTCCGGTCCCATAGGTGTTCGTGGCGGACAGTTTCCCCCGACACTCTCTTCTTCAGTTTGAGCAAAGTTCTATATTTACCGTAAGGTAGCTTGTTTCTTATGAGTGGGAAAATATTTAGCAGAAAAGTAATACATCATATCCTGGGGACTACGCAGACAACCAGGATCAAGAGAATTAAACCAAGTCTTAGCATCACCCTTTAACGAGAACGGAAACAACTTAAGGATATAGTAGTAACGAATATTTTCATCGTTGGTAAATAGGGTGGCTATATCATTCAACTTGGTAAGATGTGCCACAACAGTTTCAGACTCATAGCCATGGAAAGGATCAGACTCAACCAAAGTAATTAACTCGGGATCAACAGAGAATTCATAATCCTTATCAGTGACACATATAAGTGAAGTAGCAAAAGCAGGGTCATGTTTCATTCTAGCATTCAAGGACATTTCTTTCAGCTTAGCTAATAACTTCTTAAGATCATATCTATCATTGCAAGCAAGAAAGTCTCTATTAGTTTCTTCATCCATAACATAACCCTCAGGCACAACAAGCAATTCATATCTATTGGGAGTAGTTTCATCATCACTTTCATAAATATCATCAACATTTGCACTCTCCCTAACCTTAGCAATTTGTTCATCTAGAAATTCACCTAGTGGCACAGTACCAGGCATAGAGGAAGTTTCATCATACATAGCAGAAGTAGCATCATCAAGAACATACGACATATCATATTCAATAGCAGGAGTAGGTGTCGCAAGTTTACTCATAACAGAAGGAGAATCAAGTGCAGAGCTAGATGTCAGTTCCTTACCTCCCCTCGTAGTTGAGGGTAAGATCTTGGTTTTTGAGTCCTTCAAATTCTTCATAGTGATAAACAGATATAAATCCCAAGTGACTTAAAGAATAGAGCTATGCTCCCCGGCAACGGCGCCAGAAAATAGTCTTGATAACCCACAAGTGTAGGGGATCGCTACAGTTTTCGAGGGTAAAGTATTAAACCCAAATTTGTTGATTCGACACAAGGGGAGCCAAAGAATACTCTTAAGTATTAGCAGCTGAGTTGTCAATTCAACCACACCTGGAAACATAGTATCTGCAGCAAGATAGTTTAGTAGCAAAGTAATATGATAGTGGCGGTAGCAGCAATAAAAGTAACGACAGTGTTTTTGTAGTTTTTGTGATAGTACCAACGGAAAAGTAAATAAGAGAAAAGCAATATAGGTAAAGCTCGTAGGCATTGGATCGGTGATGGGAAACTATGTCGGATGCAATTCATCATGTAGAAGTTATAACCTAGGGTGACACAGAACTAGCTCCAGTTCATCAATGCAATGTAGGCATGTATTCCAAATATAGTCATACGTGCTCATGGAAAAGAACTTGCATGACATGTTTTGTCCTACCCTCCCGTGGCAGCGGGGTCCTATTGGAAACTAAGGTATATTAAGGCCTCCTTTTAATAGAGTACCGGACCAAAGCATTAACACGTAGTGAATACATGAACTCCTCAAACTATGGTCATCACAGGGAGTGGTCCCGATTATTGTCACTTCGGGGTTGTCAGATCATAACACATAGTAGGTGACTATAGACTTGCAAGATAGGATCAAGAGCTCACATATATTCATGAAAACATAATAGGTTCAGATCTGAAATCATGGCAATAGGTTCAGATCTGAAATCATGGCACTCGGGCCCTAGTGACAAGCATTAAGCATGGCAAAGTCATAGCAACATCAATCTCAGAACATAGTGGATACTAGGGATCAAACCCTAACAAAACTAACTCGATTACATGATAGATCCCATCCAACCCATCACCGTCCAGCAAGCCTACGATGGAATTACTCACACACGGCGGTGAGCATAATGGAATTGGTGATGGAGGAAGATTGATGATGATGATGGCGACGATCTCCACTCTCCGGAGCCCTGAACGGACTCCATATCAGCTCTCTCTCGAGAGATTAGGGCTTGGCGGCGGCTCCGTCTTGTGAAACGCGATAATTCCTTCTCTCTGATTTTTTCTCCTCGAAACGGACGATATAGGACCTGGGGGTATGTCAGTGGAGCATCGGGGGGCCCTCGAGGCAGGGGGCGCGCCCCCCACCCTCGAGGACAGGGTGTGGGCCCCCCGGTGAGTATCTTCTTGCAGATATTTTTTATATTTTCTAAAATAATTCTCCGTTGATTTTCAGGCGATGCCGAGAACTTTTTATTCTGCACAAAAACAACACCATGGCAGTTTTGCTGAAAACAGTGTCAGTCCGGGTTAGTTCCATTCAAATCATGCAAGTTAGAGTCCAAAACAAGGGCAAAAGGGTTTGGAAAAGTAGATATGTTGGAGACGTATCAACTCCCCCAAGCTTAAACCTTTGCTTGCCCTCAAGCAATTCAGTTGATAAACTGAAAGTGATAAAGAAAAACTTTGACAAACTCTGTTTGCTCTTGTTGTTGTAAATATGTAAGCTAGCATTCAGGTTTTCAACAAGATCATGAACTAACCACATTCACAATAACTTTCAGGTCTCAAGATTACTCACATCAATGGCATAATCAACTAGCGAGCAATAATAATAAACCTCGGATGACAACACTTCTCAAAACAATCATGATATGATATAACAGGATGGTATCTCGCTAGCCCTTTCTGAGACCGCAAAACATAAATGCAGAGCACCTTTAAAGATCAAGGACTGTCTAGACATTGTAATTCATGGTAAAAGAGATCCAGTCATGATCATACTCAAATGAAAATTAATAGTAATACATGCAACGACAGAGGTGCTCTCCTACTGGTGCTCTTTGATAAGAGGATGATGACTCTGCATAGATAGGCCCTTTGCAGAGGGAAGCAGTAATTTGTAGAGGTGTCAGAGCTCAATTTTTA
This sequence comes from Secale cereale, assembly GCA_902687465.1. NCBI lineage: Eukaryota > Viridiplantae > Streptophyta > Magnoliopsida > Poales > Poaceae > Secale > Secale cereale. The sequence goes on along the minus strand of LR738710.1, from coordinate 166,551,624 downwards.
AATAGAGATTGAATAACATTTTGAGCGGTATACTTTCAATGTCAACATAACAACCAAGAATCTCGATTTCTCCCGTGCTACGCACATTATAGGCGGTTCCCAAACAGAATGGTAAAGTTTATACTCCCTCAACCACCAACAAGCACACTCCACAGCTAGCCCGAAACAATGGGTACCGTCCAAACAAGCAACAACCCTGGGGGAGTTTTGTTTAATTATTATGATTTTGAGCATGGGACTGGGCATCCCGATTACCAGCCATTTTCTCATGAATGATGAGCGGAGTCCACTCATCGTGAGGATAACCCACCTAGCATGGAAGATATAGACAGCCCTAGTTGATACATGAGTTGTCCGAGCATACAAAACAAAATTTCATTTGAAGGTTTGGTGTTTGGCACATACAAATTTACTTGGAACGGCAGGTAAATACCGCATATAGGAAGGTATGGTGGACTCATATGGAATAACTTTGGGGTTTATGGAAGTGGATGCACAAGCAGTATTCCCACTTAGTACAGGTGAAGGCTAGAAAGAGACTGGGAAGCGACCAGCTAGAGAGCAACAATGGTCATGAACATGCATTAAAATTAATCAACAATGAATGCAAGCATGAGTAGGATATAAATCACCATGAACATAAATATCATGAAGGCTATGTTGATTTGTTTCAACTACATGCGTGAACATGTGCCAAGTCAAGTCACTTAAATCGTTCGGAGGAGGATACCACCCATCATACCACATCACAACCATTTTAATATCATGTTGTCACACTAGATAGACCATTATAAACTCTCAGCTAATTAAGCATGGCATAAGCAGCTATGATCTCTAATTGTCATTGCAAACATGTTTCATTCATAACAAGCTGAATCAAGAACGACGAGCAATCATATTTACAAAAACAAGAGAGGTCGAGTTCATACCAGCTTTTCTCATCTCAATTAGTTCATCATATATCATCCTTATTGCTTTTCACTCGCACGACCGAACGGTGTGGAAAATAATAATAGTGTGCATGCATTGGACTAAGCTGGAATCTGAAGACATTTGATACAAGAGAGAAGACAAGGTAATAGATTGAGTTATCTATTTGAAGTTATCTCATCGGATTGAGTCTTTAAGGATTTGAGAACACTTGATGTTTGTCTTGCATATGCTTATCTGTGGTGACAATGGGATATTCACGTGATCCACTTGATGTATGTTTTGGTGATCAACTTGCGGGTTTAGTGATCTTGTGAACTTATGCATAGGGGTTGGCACACGTTTTCATCTTGACTCTCTGGTAGAAACTTTGGGGCACTCTTTGAATTTCTTTTTGTTGGTTTGAATAGATGAAACTAAATTGTGTGATGCATATCGTATAATCTAACCCGCGGATACTTGTGGTGACATTGGAGTATCTAGGTGACATTAGGGTTTTGGTTGATGTGTGTCTTAAGGTGTTAATTTAGTACAAACTCTAGGGTTGTTTGTGACACTTATAGGAATATCCCAATAGATCGATCAAAAAGAATAACTTTGAGGTGGTTTCATACCCTACAATAATCTCTTCGTTTGTTCTCCGCTATTAGTGACTTTGGAGTGACTCTTTGTTGCACGTTGAGGGATTGTTATATGATCCAATTATGTTATCATTGTTGGGAGAACTGGCACTAGTGAAAGTACGAACCCTAGGCCTTGTTTCTAAGCATTGCAATATTGTTTGTGCTCACTTTTATCATTGGTTACCTTGTTGTTTTTATATTTTAAGATTACAAAAACCTATATCTACCATCCATATTACACTTGTATCACCATCTCTTCGCAGAACTAGTGCACCTATACAATTTACCATTGTATTGGGTGTGTTGGGGACACAAGAGACTCTTTGTTATTTAGTTGCAGGGTTGTTTGAGAGAGACCATCTTCATCCTATGCTCCCACGGGTTGATAAACCTTAGGTCATCCACTTGAGGGAAAATTGCTACTGTCCTACAAAACTCTGCGCTTGGAGGCCCAACATGAGTCGAGAAGAAGAAGGTTGCATAGTAGACATCAAGCTCTTTTCTGGCGCCGTTGCCGGAGAGGCTAGGTAAGCAGCACTCACATCCCGTCGACGAAGCTCTTTTCTCGCGCCGTTGCCGGGGAGGTGAGTGCTTGAAGGTACATCTTTAGATCTTGCAACTGAATCTTCTAGTTTCTTACTTTATCACTAGTTTGTTTAATAAAAATACAATTACAAAAAAATGGAATTGAGGTTGCGTCATATGCTTTATCTTTTTAATGTATTTCGTGAAAATGATGGAAAGGAAAATTGTGCCAAAGTGTTAGAAGAAGTTAATAAGATGTTTGGCATAAAATCTTTGAATGATGAGTATGATTGCAATGTTGTTAGTATGAATTCTTTGAATATCCGTGATGCTGATGATATGCAAAGCCACAAGCTTGGGGATGCTATGTTTGATGAAGATGATATTTTTAGTCCCCCAAGCTTTGATGAGAAATTTTATTATGATGAAAGCATGCCTCCTATTTATGATGATTATTGTGATGACATGTATGCTATAAAGAATAATGATAACCATGAAACTTTTCATCATGATTTTAATTCTCAAACTGATTATGCTAATCAAGTGTTACATGATAGTTATTTCGTTGAGTTTTCTCCCACTACTATTCATGAGAATAAATGTGCTTATGTGGAGAGTATAAAATTTCTATGCTTATGGATCATGAAAAGAGTGCTTTATGGATGGTTATATTGTTGAATTCATTCATGATGCTACTGAAAATTATTATGAGAGAGGAACATATGCTTCTACCTATTGCAATAATATCAAGTTTCCTCTCTATATGTTGAAAGTTTTGAAGTATTGCTTGTTTTGCCTTCCTATGCTAGCTGATTCTTGCTCCCTTAAATTGTTTGCTCACAAAATCCCTATGCATAGGAAGTGGGTTAGACTTAAATGTGCTTGCAATGTGATTCATGATGCTCCCTTTTATATTTCAATTCATATCTTTACGTGAGCATCATTGAATTCATCATGCCTAGCTAAAAGGCATTAAAGAAAAGCGCTTGTTGCGAGACAACCCAATACTTTTACCTACTGTTTTTGTGTGTTCACATGATTAAGCTACTTTAGTAATCATTTTTATAGCTTTTGTTTCAATAAAGTTCCAAGTAAAGCCGTTGGGATAGTGTGGATGATAGTTGATTTGATTATGTGCAAAAATAGAAAGTTTTGCGTCCAGTGAAGAAAATTCAATAAATCATTGGAACATGATAATTAGCTGAAATTTTGCATATGATTGATATACAAATTTCCTACATTGTCCTAATTTTTCAGAATTTTTAGAGTTCCAGAAGTATGGTGGTTGTCCAGATCATTAAAGGTTGTTCTGTTTTTGACAGATTATGTTTTCAATGCATAGTTTGCTTGTTTTAGTGTTTCCATAGCTTATATTAAGTGATATAAATTGTGGGAATGATAAGGTACAGTAGGTGTTATGTGAGAACATATATGAATCTTGTCTTTGACAGTACCCAAGCGAATGATTTGCTTTATTATACTAACGCATCTCACGAAGTTCCGTTAAGTTTTGTGTGATTCAAGTTTTCAAGTTTTGAGTGAGATATCAATATGAGGAGAATAAGGAGTGTCAAGACACTAATATTGGGGATGCCCAAGGCACCCCAAGGTAATACTCAAGGAAGATCCAAGCAACTAAGCTTGGGGATGCCCCGGAAGGCATCCCCTCTTTTGTCTTCAACATTATCGGTAACCTCACTTGGAGCTATATTTTTATTCGTCACATGATATGTGTTTTGCTTGGAGCGTCATTTTATTTTGTTTAGATTTGCTTGTTGTTATTTAGAATAATATTTAGTATCTTTTATTTCAATAAAAGTGTCAAGTATAGCCTTTACCATGCTTATTTTGCATGTATATATGTTGATGTTTGAAAACAGAAAGTTTTCTATCATTGTCTGAATTCTTCTGGATAGTCAGAACGTGATAAATTCTTGAAATTTTTACAAAGTGAGTATGAATAAGTTCTCTGTAATGTGGTATTTTTTTAGAATTTTGAGAGTTAGGGAAGTATGAGAACAATTCCACTCCTTATAGACTGTCCTGTTTACACATATTGCTGTTATGTTTGCAGTGTTTGCATATGTTTGCATGTTTAATGATTCTATTTGAGGATAAGAGTATTAAATATGTAGAGGCAATTAGTATGCAATGTTAAATTATAATTTTAGTGATTTTCTACAGTCGATAATGTTAATGTTTTGAGTTGATTTATACTAACTTATCTCACGAGTTCTTGTTGAGTTTGGTGTGGATGAAGTTTTTTTAGAATTAGGGAAACCATGACATGAGAGGAATTAAGGAGACAGAAAAGCTCAAGCTTGGGGATGCCCAAGGCATCCCAAGATAATATTTCAAGAAGTCTCAAGCATCTAAGCTTGGGGATGCCCCGGTAGGCATCCCACCTTTCTTCATCAACAATTATCGATTAGTATCGGTTGAGCCTAAGTTTTTGCTTCTTCGCATAGTATGTGCTATCCTTGCAATTTCATTTTATTTTGTTTTGCTTGATATTTGAATAAAGTACTTAAGATATGAAATTCTTAAATGAGAGAGGGTCTTCTCATAGCTAGTTAATTATTTGACTACTCATTGCTCTTCACTTATATCCTTTTGGAGTAGTTTGTCAGTTGCTCTAGTGCTTCACTTATATCTTTTTAGAGCACGACGGTGGTTTTATTTTATAGAAATTGATGAAATCTCGTGCTTCACTTATATTATTTTGAGAGTCTCTAATATGCATGGTAATTTGCTTGGGTTATGAATTTAGTCCTAATATGATGGGCATCCAAGGGAGATATAATAAAAACTTTCATATAGAGCATTTAATAGTTTGAGAAGTATTGATTCCTTGTGATTATTTTGAGATATGAGGATGGTAATATTAGAATCATGCTAGTAGTAAATTGTGGGATTGAGGAAATAATTATGTGAAGGTTCATGATTCCCGTAGCATGCACGTATGGTCTCCTAACTGTGCAACCGAATTGAAGCGCTTGTGTCTTGATTGTTTACCTTTGCGTGAAGGTCAGGGGGCGCGTGATGGTTAACTCCTACCAACCTCCCCCCTAGGGGAATGCGTAGTAGTACTTTGCTTCGAGGGCTAATAAACCTTTTTGCAATAAGTATATGAGTTCTTTATGACTAATGTTGAGTCCATGGATTATACGCACTATCACCCTTCCACCTTGCTAGCCACTCTAGTGCCACACAACTTTCACCGGTGCATCAAACCACCTTATACCTTCCTCAAAACAGCCGCCATACCTACCTATTATGGCATTTCCATAGTGTCGGGGGAAACTGTCCTCCCACGAGCACCTATGGGACCGGAGCCCCTTTCTACGTTGCGGTAAGGGAGCGGAGGGAGCACGAAGAGCGGATCGAGGAGCACACGCGGGCAGTTTACCCAGGTTCGGGCCGCGCGGACGCATAAAACGCTACTCCTGCCTTGGTTGTATTAAGTTCTTGGGTTCGGGAGCTTGAAGATCTACTGTACCAGCTACACCGAGCGAGAGAGTGTGTGAGTTTCTGGGATCCGACCCTCTCTACGTTGTGCATGGGCCTCCTTTTATAGCTCAAAGGGGTCACCGACAGGTGTCAACGTTTAGAGGAGGGTAAAAACGTAAAACTGGTGGTAGTTGTAACAGTGCATGAACAGTGCGTGAACAGTGGTCTTCACCTAACCTTGACGGTGGGGGACAAGGGCATTGAATGCCCGTCGCCGTCGACACCAAAAGCGTCTGTCCATGCGTCTCCGTTCGCCACGGCGGTAGCCTTGTCACCGCAGCTCGCCAGCGTGTCCCTCAGGCTGCACAGCCATCTGCCACGTGCCCCCAGAAGGGCCCCGGGGCGACGCGTGGCCGAATGAGCTGGAGCGCAGGCACACAGCTCAGGCTTCCCCCAGCAAGTGCCTTGCCGGGGTTGCTATCTTGCCGGGCCCGGGAGCTTGCCGCTTTCCGGGTCTTGTCGGGACGCACAATGCGCCACGATGTATCTTCCGAATTGTTATTCTTTGGCCATCCTGGCAGGTTCCTCCTGCTAGGGTCTTGTGCTGAAAAGGTGTCTTTAAGCCTGGTGCGGCCTTCCCGGCAAGCTCCTCTTGCCGGGGTCTTGTCTCTTAACTTGTATACTTTGTTCTTGAATGGCTTCATAGGGACCAGAGCGGGCTTTGGCAAGCGCGTGGTAAGCCCTGCCGCGGGAAGCTGCTACTGCCCGTGCACAAGTTGGGGTACTAAGGTACCCCCACCTTAGTACACCGACAGGAGCCCCCGGGCCTGGGCCACACACGGTGCCGAGCGCTGTTGGGCCAGGCCCAAGACAGTGCACGGGCACTCGCGGCCCACGGCGAGCCGTATCCCTCTCCGTATCCGCCGCATCCCTCCCTAACGGCACGCGTCGATTGCGGCGTCGTGGGAGAGATCGTGGCCTGTTCTTTAATGGGAAATGCGGAGCGTCCCCCACTTCCCCCTTAAAAGCAGAGGAAGCAGGGGCAGTTTCCCTCCATCGCCTTCATTCTGTCTTGAATCTCCAGAAACCCCCGCCGCACCTTGCCTCCGCAAGAGTCGACAGAGAGCTGAGGTTCACCCCCTCCTCCGCCGTCCGCAGCGTCCGCAGCGCCGTCGACCTTCCCGCCATCCCCGCCATGGCCCCGAAGGGCGACAAGACGAAGAAGGAGAAGTCCGAGCAGGCGGCGAGGCTGGCTGCTATGCGGAGAAAGAGGGTGGTCTTCCCGCCGAGGCTCGGTCCGTGGGAGCTGCGGGACAAGTACTACTTGTTCTGGGCGAGGGAGACGAAAGCCCACCCCCGCACCAGAGTCCTCCCTGCCGTCGCCATCGACATGTTCCCCGGCGGGTATTTTTACTTTGCCGCATTCTTCCACTGTGGTCTGTGCCCTCCGTACTCGGAGTTCTTTTGCGATGTAATGAACACCTACGGCCTCCACCTCTTAGATTTCACCCCCAACGCCGTCCTTACGATGGCTGTTTTCGCACATCTGTGCGAAAACTATGTTGGGGTCCACCCAAATGTAGCTCTTTTCCGCCATTTCTTCACGCCTAGAGTACAGTCCGGATCACCGCTCTCCGGCGGCATCTCCTGGATCTTTAGGCTGAACAAGAAAGACGCATACTTGAAAGGAGAGCTCCGCGGCAAGTGGGAGGAGTGGAGGGCCGACTGGTGCTGGGTCTTGGAAGATAAGGCCGAGCAGTTTACCTCGCCGCGCAAAACTCCAATAGTGCGCGGCAAGGATTGGAGCGATTTGGCCCCGGAGGACAGCAAGTTGCAGATCGCCCTCACCAGGATTCTTCGTCTCCGGGCCGCCAATCTGACTGTGGGAGAAGTTGGGGCTGATTTCCTCCGCCGCCGCATTGCCCCTCTGCAGGAGAGGAAGAGGCCCGCTTGGGAATTCGGCAATGCGGTGGACCGCATGAGGCTGCGCCCCGGGTTGAACTACAACTTTACAGTCTTGGAGCTGAAGGGGATGGTCCGGGAACTATTTAAGCACGACCCCAACCACCCGGAGTGGTTCAAACCTTCCCGGGGAGTGGTGCCTCTGTGCAACAACACCGCCCTTAGCTCCATCCGCGCGGTGATGCCCGAGTGCGACTCGCATGGAGTCGTCCCCACTTGGTTAGAGCCTCCAGCGGAAACCGTGCAAGCCTTCTTCGACAACTTAGTCGAGAAGCCCCGCAACGCCGAGGAGAAGAAGGGCCTCACCCGGGACACCACCGACCGGGATGTTGCTTATATTGCCTCCAGGATGGAAGAGGCCGCCGCAGCTGCGGCTGCGGGCGAATTCGGATATACCATGGATGAAGCAGAGGCGGCGGACGCCGTGAGCCAGGCTGAGGAGGCGGAAATCCTCAAGCTCCTGAAGATTGCGCCCGAGGAGTTTGCCGGGGAGCCTGCCGGGAAGCTTGCCGGGACAAGCGAGGTTGCCGGGGAGAGTGAAGCTGCCGGGCAGGGTACCGAGTCCAGCGGGCCTGCCGAGGAGGAGGAGGACGCCGAGTCAGGAGATTCTGACGAAGACTCTGGCGGGTCTCTAAATCTCAACGACGCCTCGTCATCCTCGGAGAACTCTCCGCCGCCACCAAGCCCTCCGCAACAACAGAAGAAGCGCCTCCGCAAGGCCGCCGAGCCTGCGAGGCCACAGGCGCCTCGACAACAGCCGAAGCGCCGCGCGGCGCGCGCCTCCACGACGAGCGAGGTCGTCAAGGAGGCGCCCCGAGCTCGAGCGACAAGCGGAGGGGGATCTTCCCGGAGCGGCTCTGGTGCTCCTTCCGCCCCTCGGGCCTCGGCGACGACCGGCGCTGGGTTTTCACAGCCCACAGCCCCGGAGCCCGCCAAGCGCCCGAGGGAGCCTTCTCCTCCAGTTCCTCGCACTGGAGCGCGCCAGGCGGAGTTCGACTTCTCCGCCCTCAGCTCCGATGACGAGGAGGAAGAGTAAGCTCTTGCACATTCTGTTCCTATTGATTTTGTCTTGATTTCTCTTGATTGGTTCTGATCTTGTTAGGTTTCCAGGACCTTGACCCAGCGGATGGCGAAGAGGGCCAAGATCCCTGTGGTCACCATCGAGGACGACGAGCCTGCCGCAGCGACAGAGGATGTGCCAGCGGCAAACTTGCCGGATCAGCCTGCTGCTCCGGGAAGCAGCCCCCAGCGCAGCCCCCAGCGTAAGTCCATGTGTTCAATTCTCTGCTCGCCGGCGCGCTTGAGGTTGTTATCGTTACTGATATTTTTGTTGTCCTGTGCAGAAGTGGAGCCGCAGCTGCAGGAGCACCAGGAAGCCGCCCCCGACGAGTCGCTTGCTCCACCTTCCCCGCCAAGGATGAGCTCCCCGGCGAGGGACAGCGCTCCGCCAAGGATGGGTACTCCGCCAAGGGCGAGTACCCCGCCAAGGGTGAGCAGCCCGACAAGGGTGAGCACCCCGCCAAGGGAGGGCGCAAGCGTCCCTCCGCCAGCAAGGGTTACTACTCCGCCGCCAAGGGAGAATTCCCCGGCGAGGGACCCCGTCGTCGAAGATATCCGCGAAGGTAAACCTTGCAACCTCTTCTTCTTGGATTTGTCTTTTTTTGGATATTTGCTTGATTCTTTCTTTTCCTTTTTCTTCTGCTAGATCCTCCTTCCCCAGAGCTGATGGAGACGGAGGCCACCGCTGAGGAGGAGGTGCACAGCGACGGCGGCAACGCTACTGCCACCGAGGGAATGGCTGGAGCTGACGAGCCAGCCGCTGAAGAGACCGCCCCGCCCGTAGACGCCGCGGCTGGGGAAGGAACCGGCGACCGCACTGCTGGCCCGGAGGCCGCAGGAGCGCCGGACGCTGCACCGGCCGCCGACCCTTCCGCCTCCGCGGCTGGGCAGGGCGTCTACCTGGAGGCCGCCAATGGGGTTTTTATACAAGTCCCGTGGGCGTCCTCAGTAAGAGCGCCCGCGGAGGGAGAGACTTTTGATGGGGAGGTTCTCGCCTCCGCCGGGCTGAAGGTCGTTGACGCGCCCGGCAGCAGCGACGAGCCCGAAGAGGAGCGACTCCTTCACCGGCTCCTGGCCCTGTACCGGGCCAGGCAGGCGAAGTTGGAGTCTGAGGAGGCTCTGGCCGCCAAGGCCGGAGCTGACCTGGAGAAGTGCGCCGCGGAGCTCCGTGCCACCAACCAAGCGGCCCTCCGCAACTTGGCGGAGGAGCGTGAAGAGCTTGCCGGGGCGCAGCAGGCATTCATCCTCGAGAAGGCTGAGGTCGAGGAGCAGCAGCGATTGGCCGCCGAGGAGTTGTCTCGGCGGGAAGGAGCACTCAACCAGCGGAAGGTCGACCTCGACGCCCACGAGGACGACCTCACCGCCCGGGAGCAAGCCATCGGCGGGGCTCTGAAGGAGGCGAGGGACGCCGCAGCTGCCGCAGAGACCGCCAAGAAGGATTTGGAGGCCAAGGTGGCGCAGACGGAGCTGTACTTGAAGGCGAGCGAAGAAAGGGTCACCGCGCTCAACGTGGCGCGGGAGAAGGACGCCCACACCAATTCGGAGTTGCAAATCCGCCTCTCCGAGAAGGGTCAGGAGCTCACCAACGCCAAGGACTCCATTGCCGACTTGGAACTGAAAGTCTCCACCCTGACTGACTCGCTCGACACCGCCCAGGACCGCGAGACGAAGCTGAAGAACGAACTCCGCAAAGAGAGGGCCTTGGTGGAGAGCGCCGCCGTCTCGCAGAACAACTTCAACCGGGCAGTGGAGCAGTGGACTGACGAACTCGTCACTTCCGCTGCCAACATTGACATGGAGCTGATGGCGCTGAGGGCGGAGCACCTCGTGTACTCCCCGGACGAGAACCTCCCTCACAACGCCAAACTGAGTCTGTTCTTCAGGGGGGTGGCGCCGGCGCTTGCGCGGCTGCGGGAGAAGATCCCCGTGTAGCTGGCCGACGAGGCGCGTCGGCTCTGCATGGGCACCATGGAGCGGGTCTTGTCGAAGATCGTCTACCGCAACCCCGGCATCAACCTCGTCAATGTCCTCCGGACCTTGCCGCCCGAAGCTGACCAGGAGGCGCTGAGGGCGCAGGTCGCCCATATTGTAGCCAAGGTGGGCAAGATCCAGAGGATCAACGAAGACCGCAGGGACTAGATTTCCTTCCTTCTGCTTCCCTTGCCGCTGTAGATTGAGTCATAGGCAGTAGTTGATTAGAACAGCGGCAAGTTATCTCTGTAATATATACTTTATTTCGGATGATCAATGCAATGTTATCTCCCTTGCTTAACCCTTTTCACTTTGTATGCTCTCCACCCTACGCTTTTAGGGAACTTGCCGGCAAAAGGACCCTTGCCGCGAGCGCTGAGTGCTGGACTCTTAGCAGCCTGCTGACAAAGGCCTTGCCGGCAAGAAACCTTGCCGTAGCTAGTCGCAGCACACTTAGCTTGCTGAGCGAACTCGAAAACAAAATAAGGGCGTGACACTTGTCGCAGCTCACTTAAGCCGTTGAGCGTGCTCGAAACAAAGTAAGGGCGCGGCTAGCCACAGGTAGGTTCCTCCGCGCATGGGTTTTCTATACAAAATGTGGTTGTTCAAGGATGATAACTAAAAATTTAAAAATTTGAACTGCTCAAATTCTGGTAACTTAGCTTTCTTGGGTTGTTTGCTTCCCGGCAAGGCTTTTCTTTCTTGAACAGCACTTGGTCCATGTCTCCATCTCCTTCCCCCCCCGGCAAACTTGTGCGCGAGGAACACTTCTTCTGTTTTAAGAGAGAAAGGAAAAAGGAAAGAGCACGAGTATTGAGCCTTGCGGCTTGTTACTGCTTACCGGGGATGCGTGCTGCACAAAGTGTCAGATGATACATGCAAATAAAGGGGACAGCATGAAAATGACAAAGTAGTGTGATGCACAAAAGTTTTTACTGATGCACGGGGTCTGTGCCCGGCTTTGTACAAAGGTTTACATGCAACAGCGGCAATACTTGTACAAAAGGTGGTTGTCTGAGCGGATCGCGGCAACCGCGCCTTATGGGTGAAACTTGCGAAGATGCTCTATGTTCCATGAGTTGCTCACCGGTAATCCTTCTTCGGTCTCAAGGCGGGCAGCGCCGGGCCTTGTGACTTGTCTCACCCGATAAGGGCCCTCCCACTTCGGCGTCAACTTGTTGGAATTCTTGGCGGACTGAACACGCCGAAGAACAAGGTCGCCTTCCTCGAGACTCCTGGCCTTGACCTTGCGGCTATGGTAGCGACGCAAGGCTTGCTGGTATCGAGCAGCTCGTACAGCAGCCTGGAGACGTTCCTCCTCGAGGAGCAATGCATCATCTTGCCGCAATTGCTCTTGCTCGAGCTCATCATAAGCGAGCACTCGAGGAGACCCGTATACGAGTTCCGTGGGGAGAACTGGCTCTGCTCCATAGACAAGAGCAAAGGGTGTCTGTCCGGTGGCTCGATTTGGTGTCGTCCTGATTGACCAAAGAGTCGTCGGCAACTCCTCTATCCAGTTTCTTCCGCACTTGTGCAGCCTGTCGAAGGTTCTCGTCTTGAGCCCGCGCAGCACTTCAGCATTTGCCCTCTCTGCTTGACCATTGCTCCTCGGGTGAGCAACAGAAGCAAAGCAGACCTTAGCGCCAAGGTCTTGGACGTACTGCATGAAGGTGCGACTTGTGAACTGAGTGCCATTGTCGGTGATGATCTTGTTGGGGATTCCGAAACGGCAAACAATTGATCTGAAGAACCTCACTGCTGACTGTGCTGTCACCTTTCTCACTGGTTCCACTTCTGGCCACTTTGTGAACTTGTCGATTGCAACGTACAAGTACTCAAAGCCCACGACTGCGCGGGGAAAGGGGCCGAGGATATCGAGCCCCCAGACCGAGAAGGGCCAGGACAAAGGGATCGTCTGGAGAGCTTGAGCTGGCTGGTGAATCTGCTTGGCATGGAACTGGCACGCTTCACACTTGGTTACTTGTGCAGTTGCATCTTGGAGGGCTTCTGGCCAAAAGAACCCTTGCCGGAATGCCTTCCCGGCAAGCGCCCTTGCGCCAATGTGGTGGCCACATATGCCTCCATGTATCTCTGCCAACAGCTTCTGTCCGTCTTCCCGGGAAATGCACTTTAGTCTGACACCGTTGAGTCTTCTTCTGTACAGTTTGTTGTCAACGAACTGGTACATACTTGACTGCCTGGTAATCTTCTCTATCTCTTCTGGCTCATCGGGAAGTTCTCCAGTTTGAAGAAAATGGACGATCTGCTGTGCCCATGCTGGAGCTTGAGGCTCAACAGCAAGGACTAAAGGCGTTAGTGCCACTGCGGGAACCTCAGCTTCTACAGCAAGAACCTGCGGCTCTGCCGGAGCTGAAGGTTCCCCGGCAAGCCTGCCGGGGCAAGGCTTGTCGGGAACGCCTGCTTCTACTGTACAGACCCTTGGGTCCGCAGGAGCAGACTGTTCCTCAGCATTTTGGTTGTTGATCTTGGGGACCTTGGCGGCGGCTTTAGGAAGATCCACCGGCAAGTAGTCGCCGGAGACCAACTTCCTCTTCTTGCTCTGTCCAACTGACGGTGTAACGGATGGCTGAGTTAGCTTGAGCACGAAGGTCCCTGGTTCCACAGGTAACTTCATTGCAGCGCACTTTGAAAGGCCATCTGCGATATCATTCTAAGCTCTTGGAACGTGTTACATTTGCAAGCCTTCAAAGTGTTCTTCGAGCTTCCTCACTTCATCAACATAAGCTTCCATCAAAGGACTCTGGTAACTCTTGTTCACTTGCCGGACCACCAACTGTGAGTCTTCCCGTACAATCAACTTCTTGATCCCAAGTTCGGCCGCAATTCTGAGGCCAGCAAGCAAACCTTCATACTCAGCAGTATTGTTTGTCGCTTGCTCCTTGGGAAAGTGCATCTGAACAACGTACTTGAGGTGCTCTCCGGTGGGCGCTATGAGTACTACGCCAGCACCGGCGCCTTGCAGCGAGAAAGCACCGTCAAAGTACATTATCCATTCTTGGCTTGTTTCTTGGACGGGGACGCTTGTTTCTGGAACTTCTTCATCTGGAGTTGGTGTCCACTCTGCTATGAATTCTGCCAAAGCTCTGCTCTGTATAGTTGAAGTACTCTCAAACTTGAGACCAAAGCTTGACAACTCCAATGCCCACTCGACGATCCTGCCTGTTGCTTCTGGATTTTGCAATATCCTCTTCAACGGAAAGCGAGTGACCACTGTTATCTCATGTGCTTGGAAGTAATGGCGCAGCTTTCTTGAGGCCATGAGGAGGCCTAAAAGTAGCTTCTGCACCCCAGAGTATCTTGATCTAGCCCCCTGCGAGAGGGAACTCACGAAATACACCGGGCGCTGTACCATCTTCTTTCGCACTTCTCCTTGCTCCTGCGCAGATTTGTCCTTGTCGGGGCCAGAGCTTGTCGGGGAAGCCCCCTGCTTGTCGCTGGAAGTACTTGCGGGAGCTGTGGGCTCTTCCTCTGCCTCCCTTTCCGCTACCAATGCAGCACTAACCACTTGATTGGTTGCCGCTAAGTACAGCAACAACTTCTCTTGTGGTCTAGGTGCGACAAGTATTGGAGTGGAGGACAGGTATCTTTTCAAGTCTTGTAGTGCTGCCTCCGCTTCCGGAGTCCACTCCATAGGACCTGCCTTTTTCAAGATTTTGAAGAAAGGCAGGGCGCGTTCTGCAGACTTTGAAATGAACCTGCTGAGGGCAGCCACACAACCAGCAAGTCTCCTTACGTCCTTGACGCGCTTCGGGGCTTCAATCTGCTCGATGGCCTTTATCTTGTCGGGATTGGCTTCAATCCCCCTCTGGGATACGAAGAACCCGAGAAGCTTGCCGGAGGGAACTCCGAAGACGCACTTCTCGGGGTTCAACTTGAGCTGTATCTTGCGCAGATTCTCAAAAGTCCCTTCCAGATCTTGGATTAGGGTATCTTTGCTCTTGCTCTTGACCACTATATCATCCATGTAAGCTTCTACATTTCTGTGTATCTGTGGCTCAAAAGCAGTGTGCACCACCCTTGCAAATGTTGAGCCTGCATTCTTCAATCCAAAGGGCATGAGTATGAAGCAGTATGTGCCACATGGAGTAATGAATGCAGTCTTCTCTTCATCTTCCTTGGCCATGAATATCTGGTGGTAACCTGAGTATGCATCGAGGAATGAAAGCAACTCACATCCAGCCGTGGAGTCCACAATTTGGTCGATACGCGGCAAGGGAAATGGATCCTTAGGACATGCTTTATTCACATCAGTGAAGTCTATACAGAGTCTCCACTTCCCATTGGCCTTGCGCACAACAACTGGATTGGCTAACCACGTAGGATGGATCACGCCTCTAACTAGGTCTGTTGCTTCCAACTTCTTTATCTCCTCAGCAATGAACTCTTGGCGCTCCACAGCTTGCTTCCTAACCTTCTGCTTGACGGGCCGCGCGTGAGGACAAATAGCAAGCTTGTGCTCAATTACCTTCCTGGGAACGCCGGGGATGTCAGACGGTTGCCATGCAAACACGTCGACATTCACCCGCAGGAAGGCAACAAGCGTGCTTTCCTATTTGGGGTCGAGTGTAGCACTGATGGTGAAAGTACCATCAGTGCCGTCCTCCTTGGCGGACATCTTCTTGGTTGCCGGTGGAGCTGCCATCCCTTTCTTGCACTTGCCGGTGGAGCTCGATGGTGCGTCCTCGACGGCAGCGCAGCACTCCGAAGGGGTGCGTTTGTCGGAGTGGGCCCCAGAGCCCTTACCGGACTTGGTCTTGGTCTTCCCCCCGGGAGCTTCAGCGGCAAGTGTGTTGCTGTCTGCTGCGGCTGCTGAATCCCGGTAAATCTTGTCGGTGCAGATAAGCGCATCCTTCTTGTCGCCGGGGACAGAGATGACGCTTATCGGCCCCGACATCTTGAGTACGTTGTATGCTGTAATGCCCCGGATGTAATACTTTCCCTTTTGGGTATATAATATATCTCCGGCTTCATCTATTTCCATTCCGGGTTCTTTGTCTTTCGGGTTTTCGTCGTTTTGTTGTGTGAGTGTGTGGCTTTCATTCATATCATGTAGACATGTGCATCGCACTGCATTTGTGTTGTCGGTTGCATCCGGTTCCGCGCGTTCCTTCCCGTTGTCCGTTTCGTGTTCCGGAGCTCCCTCACGTGTCCGTGACGTCCCGTAGGCCTACTTTGGTGTTTGGGCGTTTAACGTTACCGGTGTGCCGCGAGGTTGTTGTGTGTGTTGTTGTTTTGTTGTGTGCAACCCGCCTCTCAAATCTCGTCTCGTTTGGACTCCGTTGACTATCCCATCCGTTGTTCGTGTGGGTCCAAAGTGCCTTCACTTTGTGTCCCGGAAACACCCCTACTGTAGTCCTTTATCTTCTCCTAGGCCCTTTTAATCTACCCCGCGATCGGATCCGTCGGATCGCGATCGGAGGGCTCCTAGCACCCCCAGATCCCTCCTAACCCTAAAAACTGCTATATATTAGACCCTAGTCTAATTTTGGCATCTCTATCTTCTTCCTCCTCCTTCCCCCTCATTTTTTCCCAGATCCACATTTTTTTTCCCATCAGCCACTTGGCAGATTTCCTCCCAAAAAAAACTGCGCCTGGGAATCTCCCTCGAGCCGCCGGACGGCGTCCCTTCGCTCGAGCGACCGAGGCGCTCGGTCAACGCCCGCATCGATCGCCCGGGGGACCGCATCGCCGAGCGGCCTCGCTCTCCAGCAGCCACCGGCCCATCGACAGGCCTCGCGCGCCGGTCGCTCCAGCCGGCCTGGTCCCCACTTCGCCTCGCTCCCGCAGGGATGGCCCGAGGGCCCGGTCCCCACTTCACCGGAGGCCGCATCGCGCCCCCCCGCATCGGGCCCTTCCGCCGACTCCGCCAGATCCCCGGCCCGGAGGCCCAACTCCAGCGCCCCGCCTCACCAGGCCGCAACCGCCTCCACCCGCGGATCGTGGGCCGCCGCGCCGCGCAAGGGGCCCAGCCGCCGTCGCCTCCCGCGGGCCGCCGCCTCCATCTTCAGTTCGGGCCGGTCCAGCCGCACCGCCCGGGGCCGTGGTTGTTTTTTTTCAGATCTGGATCTCAGGTTGAACTCCCCCCTTTTTTCCTCTAAGTCCCTGAGATCTAGTTGTCTGATGCTATATTCAAACATGCATATCTTTTTGTCTGTTGCTCCGATTCGCGCGTATAATATGTCCAGACGTTCGTGGGATCGTGCTCTATGTTTCTTCTGTAGTTGTCATGCATGTTAGAAGTCATCTAGGTGCTTTTTTTGCTGTTGCAAGAGTGCATCATGATAAAAACTGCTGTTATGTGATGTTTTTATGTCACCTTTGCCATGTGATATCTTTTAGCTCGTTTGTCCGAATGATGCAAATGACATGTCCACGTGTTCGTCTTGCCATGCTCTACGTGTTGTATGTGCTAGGTAGCATGTTAGATTTATTCTTGCCTTGTTATCATCATTGCAAAGTGCCATGTGGCTTTGATGTTGTTTCACTTGTTATGAAATGCCATCTTGTTGAACTCGTTGCAATCGTTGTGTTTACCTACATGAAGCATGCTTGTGTGTTTCGGGATCACCTTCATGTGCACTTTGATGAGGTGCTTACCACTTGCCATGTTTAGTTTCGAGGTGACTTAAACATGCTCTTTTATATGCCATGTTGAAATTGTTGTTTTAGGACTTAGTGGATTTTCACTAAGTCTAAAATCTGTAACGTTCCGATGCCATGTTCGTGTGATGTTCTAGGACAAACCATGTTAGTTTTGGAGTGGATCTTGATTGTTCCTTGTAGTATATATTGTTGTCTTTCCATTCATGTCCTCACATGTCTATTTGAGTGGCTGTAGCATGTTTATCTTTTGCTCCAAAGTTTCAATAAAATTCTGCTACCAGAATTTTATTGACAAGTTCAATATGTCCAAGATCATTGCTATTGATCCGTGGCTCCGTTGGGGGTGCACCTTTGGACTTAGTTGCTATAGTATATGTCTAGTTTGTGTTCATGCCCTTTTCCATGTTGTTTGAATGCTGTAGCTCAATTATTTTGAGCTCCGAAGTTGCTATGTTGCTGTAAATTTCAGCTTTTGCTCATTTCTTGTTTCGGGCATAACTTTTAGCCCGTAACTCCGATTTCAGCGAATCTTATATCAAACTTGATTGTTTTTCTGTGTAGATTAATAATATCAGATTGTTATCATGTTTTGAGGTGATTTGCTTGAGTGATATTTTCCGTGCTCCGTGTGCATCCTTAGTGCATCCATCATGCATTCATCTTTTTCGAGTGCGCATTGCATCTTGTTGATTGGTGCTTGGTGTGATTGTTTTGTTTAGAGCCGGAAGCAGAGTCTGAGTTCGAGTATGAGCACGAGGTTTCCAACGAGTTTGAGCACGAGGACCCTTCTTACGATCCGAACGACTTCTCTTCAGGCAAGATGACCGAACCCCGATAACTTTACTATCTTTGCCTATTGCTAGTAGTCTCGATCTATAGTTTTGCCTCGATGCCCATGATCTTCTTGTCAGCCTCCTACTTGTAACCAATTGCCATGTTTAACCAACCTACCTATGCAAACCGTTGCTTGGCTAAGTACGCTTCGCTCAGCCCTTCTTATAGCGTTGCTAGTTGCAGGTGAAGTGAAGATGCTTGCTCCATGTTGAAGTTTGGTTGGGTTTTATCACACTATATAAATGCTTAAAATGAAATCATCTATATATTGGCAAGGGTGGAAGGCTAAGCCTTTCGCTTGGTGATTTGTTCCACTCATGCCGTTAGGAACCGTATAAACCGGTGTTATGTTCCTTGATTATGCGTTCCTAACACGGTTGGGGTGTATGGGACCCCCTCGATAAACCGCTAAGTGCTAAGTCTTTTCCAGCAAGTCCCAGCATTGGTACTATTTGCCTAATAACAAACTAAACTTGCATAGGGAGTTATAAACCCTTTTTCTTAATCAACAACCCCGGGCCAGTGCTCCACATGAGTGTTGGTCCGAAATGAGCGGACTGCGGGGCCACCTCAAGGAAACTCGAGGTCTGGTAAAAACCCGTAGGATGTCTCATCCGGTCGTGGCCTGAGACGAGATACACGCGGCTACTATCAGGGTGTCGGCACGCCGGGAGGATTTGCTGGATTAGCCTTACCTTAGTTCGGTATATCTTGAGCACGGGATTCCGAGGATACTCGGGTCTTCCCACTTTGGAGTTGCGACTCCGCGGATCGTGGGCTTGTAATGGGTCAAGTTGGAACACCCCTGCAGGGTTTGAACTTTCGAAAGCCGTGCCCGCGGTTATGTGGCAGATGGGAGCTTGTTAATATCCGGTTGTAGATAACTTGAGACAATGTTTCTAATACACTACCAGTGTGTGTTCCGTGACTGTCAATTTCCGAATAGGGATTCGGGAGTTGAACACGGAGGGGTTATGCTTGTTGAGCTTGTAGCTAGGATCACTTCGTGATCACTTCTCGCCGAGGCTTTCTCTTCTCGCTCTCACTCACGTAAGCTAGTTGCTAGTTGCTGCTGCAGACACTTATTCTTTTCTTCAGCCTTACCCTTTTTTCCCAAGGCTTAAATAGTCTTGTTACCCGGGAACGGGATTGCTGAGTCCTTTGTGGCTCACAGTTACTTCACACACCAGATGCAGGTCCAGCTGTGAGCTATCCAGGTGATGGCACCGAGCTGGATTGGGAGTACGACGAGGAGCGTAGTCGGTACTATGTGCGATACCCGGATGATCAGTAGTGGAGACTCCTACTAGGATTCGATCCGCCTATGGTTTAGTTATCTAAGTTTGGTATCTTGCATTTGGATTTTGCCCTTAGAGGGTTGTGATGTTCTTAATGTATGATGTTTGAGACTTGTTCTGTAATTCTGTGACGTGGCGAGTGTAAGCCAACTATTTTCTGTTTACAATCCCCTCTTTTACATGAGATGTGCAAAGATTACCGAACTTGAGATCATTCTAGGATGGATTTATGCCTTTAAGTCATGCCTCGACACGTAGGAGGTATAGCTCCATCCTGGGCATTACAAGTTGGTATTCAGAGCCTTCTCCGACCTAGGAGCCCCCACTGTTTGATCGAATCGTTGACGGTCGAGTCTAGGCACACACTAAAAACTTTTTGAGTCCTATATTATATCGGAGAGTAGGATTTCTTTGCTTCTCATTCCCTTTCTCTCTGGTGAGGACTCCTGACGACTACTCTTGTCTCTCCTATCTTCAAAAATTGCACTTTTTTTTTAGGAATCACGCGAGTATTCTGGGATTGTTTCGATGTTCTTGTGACAAGGATATTGTTCTCGATGCCTCCTGTTACCGAGGAGTTGAGCTTCGGGGTATTGTTGTCACAAGCATATCGCGGCAGTACTAAATACTTAAGACGGCCGACATCGAAAATCTCCCCTATACGGCCAGTGGCAAGATAACCCCGACATCACCCAGTACTGGGGAGGTAGTTCGGGAGTATTGCCATAGCTTGTTATAGTGGATGATTTTCGAAGGTCCGAGGTACACAGTTTCCGAGAAAGACTGGTTATGTGTTGAAGGATGGATACACCTGGATGTAGGTTTAGAGTTGATTGCGCGGTGCTTCCCGTGTATCCCCAACACCTGATTGCATAACTGGAATCTTTCGGAAATCTATATGTGGGTTTTATCCAGTAGATCGTAGGCATTCTTCCAACGAATGCAGGTTAGTGAGTTCGGGGTTCTACATTGAGTGAAGTGGTTATATGACCGATGTTACTATCAGGAGTTGCATCTTAAAGGGTCCTTGGCTATGCTGATCCGGGGATTGCAAAACCTTTTCGTAACGCGTTCATATGCTTTCAGCACAAAGATGTTAGAACGAAACTCCTTTCTTGTGTTTGTTCCCATCCGTACCTTGTTGTTTTTCTTATTTTCATTTTGTCCCCTATGTGGCTTCTCGTGAAGATTGATGTTATCATTTAACTGAGAATATCATTCGTTCCTCTTGCTCGGATGATTTGATTCGTTCTATTGTTCGAATGATTATTGTGAAGACTTGTTGCAATTCATTCCATTGATTCAGCTTATACCTTTTTGTCAATCAATTGCTGATTCGTGGTCATCTCTTTCAGGATGGCTCCGAAAAGGGTTCCCAACGCTAACCCAGAGGTGGAAGAGGTTCTAGAACATCCTCCTTTCCCTCCTCCTCCGCCTGAGGCTTGGAGAGCAATTATGCAGACTACAGCTCAGAACACTCAGTTGATGATGCAGATGATGCAGCAGATGCAAGCTATGCAAGCTAATCAGGGTGTTCCAGGGAACCAAGGCAACTTCTTCAACCAGCAGCACCATGCTACTCTTAACCAGTTCTTGGCCAACAATCCTAAAGCTTTCAGTTACTGTGTCGACCCTCTTGATGCTGAAGATTGGCTAACCGATATCAAGAAGCATTTTGAGTGCAGTAACGTGAAGGAAGATGATTATGTGAAGTTTGCAGCCTTCCAACTGAAAGATCAAGCAGCTGACTGGTGGCAGCAGTACAAAGACTCCAGGCTGGGTCAAGTGATCTCTTGGGAGAATTTCTGCAAGGATTTTCGCTCGCACCACATTCCAACAAGTGTCATCGAGGGTATGCGTGAGCAATTCCGCAACCTGAAGCAGGGCTCCATGACAGTCTATCAGTATAATGTCAAGTTCCAAAACCTCGCTCGCTATGCTAAGCAAGAATTCCTGATGCCAAGAGTAAAATCTACCAGTTCCGTGGAGGTCTCAAAGATGAACTTCAGCTTGCTCTCACTTTGTTCGAGCCGGATGAATTCGACAAGTTCTATAACATGGCTTTGAAACAAGAAGCAGCTCAGCTTAAGATGGAGGCCTCTAAGAAGAGAATTCGAGATGCTGTTCACTCTTCCTCATCGTCTCAGATGGTCTCGAAGCATCAGAAATTCTGGCTTCCTCCTCCTCCAGTGATTCTAGCTCCATACAAAAACTCCAACAACTCCAACAACAAGAACTCTAGTGGTCGTGGTTTCTCCCACCCACCCAACCCGAGCAACCAGTCGAAGAAGCAGTTTCAGTCTCAAGGCTCCAAGTCCAGTGGTTCTCATTTCCGTCCTCTCTCAGAAGTGACTTGCAACAAATGCACTCAGAAAGGTCACTATGCCAACAGATGTCTGAATCCGAAGCGTCTTCCTCCTCCTCCACCTGTGAGTTCAGCTATTGTCAGGCATGATCCAAAGGCAGCAAGGGTCAATCTGATGAATGCAGCGCAAGCGGAGAATTCTTCTGATGTCATTTTGGGTAACCTTCCAGTTAACTCTTTTCCTGCTAAAGCGTTATTTGATTCGGGTGCTTCACATTCTTTCATGTCATTCCCATTTGCATCCAAGTATAATGTGGGCACCATGGCCTTGCCAAAGAAGTTGCAAGTGATTTCTCCAGGAAGATGCATGACTTCTAGATTATATGCTCCGGATGTTTCTATTCGCATGGGTGATTATCGATTTTTGGCTTCTCCGGTGGTTCTTGGTAATTCTGACATCGACCTCATCCTCGGAATGGATTGGCTTTCTCAGCATGATGCTCACATTGATTGTGCACAGAAGGAAGTCAAGATGACTCATTCTGATGAAGATGTGATTATCTTTGCCTCAAGGGATAACACTATCAGGCTTTTCTCTCTCAATGATAAGGGCGAAATTAATGCCATATCTCAAATTCCGGTGGTGAACGAATATCAAGACGTCTTTCCTGAAGAACTTCCAGGCATGCCTCCACACCGTCAGGTGGAGTTTGTCATTGAACTCGAGCCGGGTACTGAGCCTGCATGCCGGCGTCCGTACAAGCTCTCTCCGGACGAATTGAAGGAATTGAAGAAGCAGCTTGATAAGCAAGAGAGTATCTGTCTCATCAGGCCTAGTACATCTCCGTGGGGCTGTGGTGTCTTATTTGTCAAGAAGAAAGATGGCACGGAGCGTCTCTGTGTTGACTACCGGCCATTGAACAAGAAGACGATTAAGAACAAGTATCCGCTCCCCAACATCAATGAACTCTTTGAGCAGCTCAAATGAGCTAAAGTGTTCTCTAAGCTTGACCTCCGAATGGGCTATCATCAAATTCGCATTCGCGAGGAAGACATTCCCAAGACGGCCTTCTGAACGAGCTACGGTTCATACGAGTATACCGTCATGTCCTTCGGTCTCGCCAATGCTCCTCCTACCTTTTCAAGGATGATGCATTACATCTTCAACCCCTATACTGGCGAGTTTGTGCTTGTGTATCTGGATGATATTCTGGTGTTTTCTAAGAATGAAGAAGATCACGAAAAGCACTTACGTCTGGTTCTTGATTGACTCCGAGAGCATAAATTCTATGCCAAGTTCTCCAAGTGCGAGTTTTGGCTCGAGAAGGTTTTGTACCTGGGCCACATCATCTCAGCTGACGGTATTGTGGTTAATCCCGAGAAAGTTGAAGCAATTGTCAACTGGGAAGCTCCTCAGAACGTCAAGCAGCTCCGCAGTTTTCTGGGTCTTGCCAGCTATTGCAGAAGGTTCGTTGAGAACTTCTCCAAGATTGCCAAGCCTCTCTCCAACTTGCTTCAGAAGAATATCAAATACTTTTGGTCTCCAGAGTGTGAAGTGGCATTCAAAACTCTCAAAGAGAAGCTAGTCTCTGCTCCAGTTCTGACTCCTCCAGATGAATCCAAGCCCTATGAAGTATTTTGTGATGCTTCTCTTCAAGGTCTTGGTGGTGTGCTTATGCAAGATAAGAGAATTGTGGCATACACTTCTCGTCAGCTAAAGCCAAGTGAGAAGAACTATCCCACACATGATCTCGAGCTAGCAGCTGTGGTACATGCTCTGATTACGTGGAGACATCTGTTGTTGGGCAGAAAGGTCGACATCTTCACTGATCACAAGAGCTTGAAGTACATCTTCACACAGCCGCATCTGAACCTCCGTCAGACTCGTTGGGTTGAAATGATCCAAGAGTATAATCCCAGCATTGAATACACTCCTGGCAAGGCGAATGTGATTGCAGATGCTTTGAGCAGAAAGGCATATTGCAACAGCCTTCTTATCAAGCCGTGCCAGCCTGAGCTTTGTGAAGCATTCAGGAAACTCAACCTCCAAGTCGTTCCGCAGGGTTTTCTTGCAAATCTCCAAATTGCTCCTACCTTGGAAGATCAAGTCCGTGAGGCCCAACTCAGTGATACCATGGTGAAGAAGGTCAAACATGCTATTGCTAAGGGCATTCCAAAATACAAGTGCTTCCGTGTTGATGAGAGAGATACCTTGTTCTTCGAGGACAGACTCGTTGTTCCCAAAGGTGATCTCAGGAAGCTCATAATGGAAGAAGCTCATGATTCTCTCCTTTCCATTCATCCTGGCAGTTCCAAGATGTACCAAGACCTCAAGTAGTCTTACTGGTGGACACGCATGAAAAGGGAGATTGCCCAATTCGTGAACGAATGTGATGTGTGCAGAAGAGTGAAAGCAGAACATCAACGTCCAGCCGGTCTTCTCCAACCTCTTCCTATCCCCGAGTGGAAGTTCGACCACATTGAAATGGACTTCGTCACTGGCGTTACTAAATCCAAGCGAGGAAATGATGCTATCTTTGTGGTGATTGACAAGCTTACCAAAGTCACTCACTTTCTTCCAGTCAAAGAATCAATCAATGCAGCTCAATTGGCAGAGTTGTACACTTCCAGAATTGTGTCCCTACATGGCATTCCTCAAGTGATATCCTCAGACCGTGGAAGCTTGTTCACGTCAAGGTTCTGGGACTCCTTTCAGTCCGCCATGGGCACTAAGATCAGGTTCAGCGCTGCATTTCACCCTCAGACTAGTGGTCAAGTCGAGCGCGTGAATCAGATTCTAGAAGACATGCTCAGAGCCTGTGTCATCTCCTTTGGCATGAAATGGGAAGACTGCCTTCCATTTGCTGAGTTCTCTTACAACAACAGCTTTCAAGCAAGTGCAGGCAAAGCATCGTTTGAAATTCTCTATGGCAGAAAGTGCCGTACCCCTCTCAACTGGTCTGAAACAGGCGAACGTCAACTCCTTGGCAATGACTTGATCTCAGAAGCCGAAGAAATGTGCAAAGTCATACGTGAGAATCTCAAGGCCGCTCAGTCGCGTCAGAAGAGCTACTATGACGGCAAGCATCGTGATTTGGCATTCAACATCAATGATCATGTCTATCTCCGAGTTTCTCCGATGAAAGGCACCCAAAGATTCGGTATCAAAGGAAAACTTGCTCCTAGATACGTCGGGCCTTTCAAGATTCTTCGAAAAAGAGGCGATCTAGCCTATCAACTTGAGCTCCCTCCCAACTTCGCCAATGTTCATGATGTCTTCCATGTGTCTCAACTTCGCAAATGCTTCAAGGCACCTGAGCGCATGATTCCGTTTGAAGAGATTGATCTTCAACCAGACCTGTCCTACCGAGAGCATCCAGTTGCCATTCTTGAAGAAACCGAACGCAAGACCCGCAGCAAGTCCATCAAATTTCTGAAAGTCAAGTGGTCACATCACACCGACCGAGAAGCTACCTGGGAACGAGAAGATCATCTTCGTTCCGAGTACCCTTCCTTTTTCCAGTCCTAGATCTCGGGACGAGATCTTGTTGTAGTAGAGGAGAGTTTGTAATGCCCCGGATGTAATACTTTCCCTTTTGGGTATATAATATATCTCCGGCTTCATCTATTTCCATTCCGGGTTCTTTGTCTTTCGGGTTTTCGTCGTTTTGTTGTGTGAGTGTGTGGCTTTCATTCATATCATGTAGACATGTGCATCGCATTGCATTTGTGTTGTCGGTTGCATCCGGTTCCGCGCGTTCCTTCCCGTTGTCCGTTTCGCGTTCCGGAGCTCCCTCACGTGCCCGTGACGTCCCGTAGGCCTACTTTGGTGTTTGGGCGTTTAACGTTACCGGTATGCCGCGAGGTTGTTGTGTGTGTTGTTGTTTTGTTGTGTGCAACCCGCCTCTCAAATCTCGTCTCGTTTGGACTCCGTTGACTATCCCATCCGTTGTTCGTGTGGGTCCAAAGTGCCTTCACTTTGTGTCCCGGAAACACCCCTACTGTAGTCTTTTATCTTCTCCTAGGCCCTTTTAATCTACCCCCGCGATCGGATCCGTCGGATCGCGATCGGAGGGCTCCTAGCACCCCCAGATCCCTCCTAACCCTGAAAACTCCTATATATTAGACCCTAGTCTAATTTTGGCATCTCTATCTTCTTCCTCCTCCTTCCCCCTCATTTTTTCCCAGATCCACATTTTTTCCCATCAGCCACTTGGCAGATTTCCTCCCGAAAAAAAACTGCGCCTGGGAATCTCCCTCGAGCCGCCGGACGGCGTCCCTTCGCTCGAGCGACCGAGGCGCTCGGTCAACGCCCGCATCGATCGCCCGGGGGACCGCATCGCCGAGCGGCCTCGCTCTCCAGCAGCCACCGGCCCATCGACAGGCCTCGCGCGCCGGTCGCTCCAGCCGGCCTGGTCCCCACTTCGCCTCGCTCCCGCAGGGCTGGCCCGAGGGCCCGGTCCCCACTTCACCGGAGGCCGCATCGCGCCCCCCCGCATCGGGCCCTTCCACCGACTCCGCCAGATCCCCGGCCCGGAGGCCCAACTCCAGCGCCCCGCCTCACCAGGCCGCAACCGCCTCCACCCGCGGATCGTGGGCCGCCGCGCCGCGCAAGGGGCCCAGCCGCCGTCGCCTCCCGCGGGCCGCCGCCTCCATCTTCAGTTCGGGCCGGTCCAGCCGCACCACCCGGCGCCGTGGTTGTTTTTTTTCAGATCTGGATCTCAGGTTGAGCTCCCCCCTTTTTTCCTCTAAGTCCCTGAGATCTAGTTGTCTGATGCTATATTCAAACATGCATATCTTTTTGTCTGTTGCTCCGATTCGCGCGTATAATATGTCCAGACGTTCGTGGGATCGTGCTCTACGTTTCTTCTGTAGTTGTCATGCATGTTAGAAGTCATCTAGGTGCTTGTTTTGCTGTTGCAAGAGTGCATCATGATAAAAACTGCTGTTATGTGATGTTTTTATGTCACCTTTGCCATGTGATATCTTTTAGCTCGTTTGTCCGAATGATGCAAATGACATGTCCACGTGTTCGTCTTGCCATGCTCTACGTGTTGTATGTGCTAGGTAGCATGTTAGATTTATTCTTGCCTTGTTATCATCGTTGCAAAGTGCCATGTGGCTGTGATGTTGTTTCACTTGTTATGAAATGCCATCTTGTTGAACTCGTTGCAATCGTTGTGTTTACCTACATGAAGCATGCTTGTGTGTTTCGGGATCACCTTCATGTGCACTTTGATGAGGTGCTTACCACTTGCCATGTTTAGTTTCGAGGTGACTTAAACATGCTCTTTTATATGCCATGTTGAAATTGCTGTTTTATGACTTAGTGGATTTTCACTAAGTCTGAAATCTGTAACGTTCCGATGCCATGTTCGTGTGATGTTCTAGGACAAACCATGTTAGTTTTGGAGTGGATCTTGATTGTTCCTTGTAGTATATATTGTTGTCTTTCCATTCATGTCCTCACATGTCTATTTGAGTGGCTGTAGCATGTTTATCTTTTGCTCCAAGTTTCAATAAAATTCTGCTACCAGAATTTTATTGACAAGTTCAATATGTCCAAGATCATTGCTATTGTTCCGTGGCTCCGTTGGGGGTGCACCTTTGGACTTAGTTGCTGTAGTATATGTCTAGTTTGTGTTCATGCCCTTTTCCATGTTGTTTGAATGCTGTAGCTCAATTATTTTGAGCTCCGAAGTTGCTATGTTGCTGTAAATTTCAGCTTTCGCTCATTTCTTGTTTCGGGCATAACTTTTAGCCCGTAACTCCGATTTCAGTGAATCTTATATCAAACTTGATTGATTTTCTGTGTAGATTAATAATATCAGATTGTTATCATGTTTTGAGGTGATTTGCTTGAGTGATATTTTCCGTGCTCCGTGTGCATCCTTAGTGCATCCATCATGCATTCATCTTTTTCGAGTGCGCATTGCATCTTGTTGATTGGTGCTTGGTGTGATTGTTTTGTTTAGAGCCGGAAGCAGAGTCTGAGTTCGAGTACGAGCACGAGGTTTCCAACGAGGTTGAGCACGAGGACCCTTCTTACGATCCGAACGACTTCTCTTCAGGCAAGATGACCGAACCCCGATAACTTTACTATCTTTGCCTATTGCTAGTAGTCTCGATCTATAGTTTTGCCTCGATGCCCATGATCTTCTTGTCAGCCTCCTACTTGTAACCAATTGCCATGTTTAACCAACCTACCTATGCAAACCGTTGCTTGGCTAAGTACGCTTCGCTCAGCCCTTCTTATAGCGTTGCTAGTTGCAGGTGAAGTGAATATGCTTGCTCCATGTTGAAGTTTGGTTGGGTTTTATCACACTATATAAATGCTTAAAATGAAATCATCTATATATTGGCAAGGGTGGAAGGCTAAGCCTTTCGCTTGGTGATTTGTTCCACTCATGCCGTTAGGAACCGTATAAACCGGTGTTATGTTCCTTGATTATGCGTTCCTAACACGGTTGGGGTGTATGGGACCCCCTCGATAAACCGCTAAGTGCTAAGTCTTTTCCAGCAAGTCCCAACATTGGTACTATTTGCCTAATAACAAACTAAACTTGCATAGGGAGTTATAAACCCTTTTTCTTAATCAACAACCCCGGGCCAGTGCTCCACATGAGTGTTGGTCCGAAATGAGCGGACTGCGGGGCCACCTCAAGGAAACTCGAGGTCTGGTAAAAACCCGTAGGATGTCTCATCCGGTCGTGGCCTGAGACGAGATACGCGCGGCTACTATCAGGGTGTCGGCACGCCGGGAGGATTTGCTGGATTAGCCTTACCTTAGTTCGGTATATCTTGAGCACGGGATTCCGAGGATACTCGGGTCTTCCCACTTTGGAGTTGCGACTCCGCGGATCGTGGGCTTGTAATGGGTCAAGTTGGAACACCCCTGCAGGGTTTGAACTTTCGAAAGCCGTGCCCGCGGTTATGTGGCAGATGGGAGCTTGTTAATATCCGGTTGTAGATAACTTGAGACAATGTTTCTAATACACTACCAGCGTGTGTTCCGTGACTGTCAATTTCCGAATAGGGATTCGGGAGTTGAACACGGAGGGGTTATGCTTGTTGAGCTTGTAGCTAGGATCACTTCGTGATCACTTCTCGCCGAGGCTTTCTCTTCTCGCTCTCACTCACGTAAGCTAGTTGCTAGTTGCTGCTGCAGACACTTATTCTTTTCTTCAGCCTTACCCTTTTTTCCCAAGGCTTAAATAGTCTTGTTACCCGGGAACGGGATTGCTGAGTCCTTTGTGGCTCACAGTTACTTCACACACCAGATGCAGGTCCAGCTGTGAGCTATCCAGGTGATGGCACCGAGCTGGATTGGGAGTACGACGAGGAGCGTAGTCGGTACTATGTGCGATACCCTGATGATCAGTAGTGGAGACTCCTACTAGGATTCAATCCGCCTGTGGTTTATTTATCTAAGTTTGGTATCTTGCATTTGGATTTTGCCCTTAGAGGGTTGTGATGTTCTTAATGTATGATGTTTGAGACTTGTTCTGTAATTCTGTGACGTGGCGAGTGTAAGCCAACTATTTTCTGTTTACAATCCCCTCTTTTACATGAGATGTGCAAAGATTACCGAACTTGAGATCATTCTAGGATGGATTTATGCCTTTAAGTCGTGCCTCGACACGTAGGAGGTATAGCTCCATCCTGGGCATTACATATGCGTAGTGGGAAGCTGCCATGAACTTGGCGAGGGCAGGACGGCCAAGTATCCCATTATATGGCAATGGGATATCGGCGACGTCGAACATGATCCTCTCCGTCCTGAAGTTGAGCTCCCCACCAAAGGTCACTGGCAGCGTGATCTTCCCCTTCGGCTTGCTCCTTCCCGGGTTGATCCCTTGGAATGTCCCGGTTTCCTCGAGCTCGCTGTCAGGGATCTGTAGTTTCTTGATCACAGCAGCGGAGATCAAGTTGAGGCCGGCCCCGTCGTCGACCAACATCTTGGTGACCTTGAGGTTGCGAATAGTTGGTGAGACCAACGTCGGCAAGCACCCGACCGCTGTTGTGCGGTCAGGGTGATCCTCAGGGTCAAAGATGATGGGCGTGCCAGACCATTTCAGCAGCCTGCGTGACTCGACGGGTGGCTCAGCTGCATTCACTTCCCGCACCCATTGTTTGAGTTGGCGGTGGGAAGTGTGCAGAGAGGCACCTCCATCGACGCACAGAACCTCTGTGGCCTTCTGGAACTCCTGCTCGTTGGTGTCTCCTTCTTCCATGTCCTCATCGTCATCTTCGTCCTCATCCTTGTCGCGGCCCCGGGGAGATCTGTCACCTTGTCGCTGCTTGGCCTTGCCGCGGCGTCCTCCCCGGCCGTTGAACGGCCGCTTCTTGCTGGGTTCTCCTCCGCCTCCTTGGGCCTTCTCCTTGTCGCGACGCTCGTATTCAGCCTTCTGCTGCTCTACGAGGTACTCTACCCTCTTGCAGTTTTGGAGGTCATGGCCCTTGGTGCAGTGGATCTTGCAGTATTGCTTGTCGGAGCCGTCCTGCTTGTCGGCTGCCGCTACAGGGGCAGGCTCCTTGCCGGAGCCGCCAGCCTGTGTCTTCTTGGCGGGAGCCTCCTTGCCGGACTGCTCGACAACCAATACCTCCTTGTTCTTCTTCTTCCTGTTGTTCCGCCGCCGGCCTTTCTTTGCCGGGGCGGCATCCTCGCTGTCGCTTCCTCCTGCGCCGGTATCCTCTCCGGGGAGCCTCCTCCCCTCTTCAGCACGTGCACACTTGTCAGCCAGAGCGTAAAGCTCGCTGACGTCCCGGATCTTGGTCATGGCCATATCCTCCCTCATCCGACGGTTACGCACGTTCTGGTGGAATGCGCTGATAACCGCGGCAGGGTGGACATCGGGAATGTTGTGTTGCACGCGGCTGAACCTTTGGATGTATTTGCGCAGGGACTCTCCCTCCTTCTGGGCGAGGATATGGAGATTGCTCTCCTGGCCATGGGGTTTGTGGCCGCCCGTGAAGGCGCCAACAAACTGGTGGCACAAATCCGCCCATGAAGAGATGGAGTTCTCCGGCAAGTGCATAAGCCAAGACCTGACGTTTGGCTTAAGCACGAGCGGGAAGTAGTTGGCTAGGATCTTCTCGTCGCGTCCCCCGGCAGCCTGCACCGCAATGGTGTAGATGCTGAGGAACTCCGAGGGGTGCGTCTTGCCGTCGTACTTCTCGGGTACGTCGGGCTTGAAGTTCTTCATGCTGGGCCACTGGACTTGCCGCAGCTCTCGGGTGAACGCAGGGCAGCCTGCCGCGTACGGCAAGTCGCCTGGTTCACTGGGCGCGTGCATGTCAACAGCGGTCCCAGCGCGCTGATCAGACTGCCGTCTGGCTTCTCTTCGACGCTCGATGCGAGTTCGAGCGTCCTCTTGCCGCCTGTCGTCGAGGACCTGGCGCTGGTCACGACGAGCCCGCGGATCCGACGACACCGTGGAGTCGTCGTCGACGTTGATCCGGCGGGGTGGCGATTTCTGCTTCCGCGGGGGGGAGTGCACGGTAGTTGCACCCCCGGCGGTCTT
This sequence comes from Secale cereale, assembly GCA_902687465.1. NCBI lineage: Eukaryota > Viridiplantae > Streptophyta > Magnoliopsida > Poales > Poaceae > Secale > Secale cereale. The sequence continues at coordinate 166,520,519 of LR738710.1, read as the reverse complement.
GTCTCCGTCGGCCTTCGTTTGGTCGACTTACCGCGGCCGTGATGTCGCCGGCTGCTGCGGCGTGTCGTTGTTGGCGAAGGCGATGAGGCTCTGGATCGTCGCCCTCCAGTCTTCGGCCTTGTCTGCCGCTGGAGGGAAGTCGAGGAGCAGTTGGGCTCTAGCTAGAGCTTCTGCTGGAGAGGAGGGAAATGGTGGCGAACGGTGCGAGGAGCGGGACACGCTCGGACTTCTAACAGCGTTAGAAGGAGCATGTTCTCGCCCCGGCGACCGCGCCTTGCTCGTGCCAGCACGCTGGCCTTGAGCATCCCGCGACCCGCCGGTTTGTCCTCGTCCCAGCAAGCGTATGGTACCTCATGTACCACGGCGCTGCTGGTCTGGCACCTCCTGAGAGGGACGTGGTGCGTGTACGGACACCGAGGCCTTGGAGTTCGCCCGATCGTCCGTCTTGTCCTTGGACTTGGCGGCGCCGTGAGTTTCCTCGCCGGCGACCACCCTTCCGCCGGCGTCTCCCCCACCAACCGTGGGTTCAGGTGGCGGTGGGAGCGACGCAGACAGGCCTCCGACCTCCGAAGCCTTCTTCTTCGGAGGCATGTTGATGTAGTCGAAGAAGCTGATGAAGTTGGAGAAGTTGCTGAAGACTGCGCCCGCGTGAGCGCCGGATCGGGTTCGCACAACCTCGACGCACCCCCTACCTGGCGCGCCAAAGATGTCGGGGGAAACTGTCCTCCCACGAGCACCTATGGGACCGGAGCCCCTTTCTACGTTGCGGTAAGGGAGCGGAGGGAGCACGAAGAGCGGATCGAGGAGCACACGCGGGCAGTTTACCCAGGTTCGGGCCGCGCGGACGCGTAAAACCCTACTCATGCCTTGGTTGTATTAAGTTCTTGGGTTCGGGAGCTTGAAGATCTACAGTACCAGCTACACCGAGCGAGAGAGTGTGTGAGTTTCTGGGATCCAACCCTCTCTACGTTGTGCATGGGCCTCCTTTTATAGCTCAAAGGGGTCACCGACAGGTGTCAACGTTTAGAGGAGGGTAAAAACGTAAAACTGGTGGTAGTTGTAACAGTGCGTGAACAGTGCGTGAACAGTGGTCTTCACCTAACCTTGACGGTGGGGGATAAGGGCATTGAATGCCCGTCGCCGTCGACCCCAAAAGCGTCTGTCCATGCGTCTCCGTTCACCACGGCGGTAGCCTTGTCACCGCGGCTCGCCAGCGTGTCCCTCAGGCTGCACAGCCATCTGCCACGTGCCCCCAGAAGGGCCCCAGGGCGACGCGTGGCCGAATGAGCTGCAGCGCAGGCACACAGCTCAGGCTTCCCCCGGCAAGTGCCTTGCCGGGGTTGCTATCTTGCCGGGCCCGGGAGCTTGCCGCTTTCCGGGTCTTGTCGGGACGCACAATGCGCCACGATGTATCTTCCGAATTGTTATTCTTTGGCCATCCTGGCAGGTTCCTCCTGCCAGGGTCTTGTGCTGAAAAGGTTTCTTTAAGCCTGGTGCGGCCTTCCCGGCAAGCTCCTCTTGCCGGGGTCTTGTCTCTTAACTTGGATACTTTGTTCTTGAATGGCTTCATAGGGACCAGAGCGGGCTTTGGCAAGCGCGTGGTAAGCCCTGCCGCGGAAAGCTGCTACTGCCCGTGCACAAGTTGGGGTACTAAGGTACCCCCACCTTAGTACACCGACACATAGCCATTCCGAGATATATTTCCATGTAACTCCACCGATCCGTCTATTATGACACGCATCATCATTGTCATATTGCTTTGCATGATCATGTAGTTGACATAGTATTTGTACTAGTCTAAAAATAATAAGCTACGAGAGTATATAAAAAAATACGAAGAAAGATACCTTTATAAGTAGTGAAAAGATGACTTCGGAGAAAGGAGACGACTTCTATAATTTCCGCCGGAGAGAAGAAATATTTTTTAAGTGAATCTAGTCAAACCAAAATCTTGATTTAACCCGAATCAAATGAATTCTGGAGGCCCTATGGGTCTATATTTATAGGTGGAAAAGAGGCTTAAGGGTTAAAGGCTAGGCAATATGGGACTAAACATACACGTACAATTAAAATAGAAAGGAATCGGACGGGCTAAAAAGTTAATGGGCCGGCCAGCCGCACGCACGCACCGCTTCACTTTTTTATTTTTTTTATTTCGGCAGAAGAAAAAAAACTCGAAAGAAAAGAAAAACAAAAGGCTGACTGGGCCTGACCCGTTAGGAGGAAAGGGAAAAAAATAGGCGCCCGCTGCTACTAAGCTGCGTGCTTGGGCGACAGATAAACAAAGGCGCACGCGCAGTTTTTTCTTTTTTTAATAGAAACAGAAAAAAAAAACTAAATAACGAAAATAAAGGAAACATTTATATAGGCATATTATATATCAAAATTTGCAGAAAAAGATTCTCTACACGGTCAACATTTTTCTAAAGTCAAATAAAATACTCACAAATTCTAATAAATCAAATAGTTCTACCGAAGCAATAAAAACAATAAAAATCATTTTAAAAATACCAAAATTATTTCAAAATTATTTCTCTCCAATTTTCGGCTGTAGGGAATCATGTTACCCTATTTTCCATATATTTTAATTTTGGAGAAAAATAATTTGAATAAAACCCAATAACTCAAATTTTGAAAATGAGTTTCAAATACTTCAAAGGAACTTCCAACTCATATTTCCTATAATTTGAAGAAGTCATTTTATCTTCTCTCGGGAAAATCATTGAGTTGCATAAAGTTTCTGTATTTAAAATATTTCAAGAATGGAATTCAAAATCCTTTCAAAACCCTTTTTCATTTAATAAATGGAAGAAGTCATATTATCTTCGCTCCAGGGTTTTGTGATGAAAATAATTTGAATTCCCGGAGATCAAAATGCAATGTGAAAGTTTGGGGAAAGTCATTTTATTCCCTCTCATTTAACTTTCAAAAGTTTCAAATTCACTCAATTTCACACAGCACATCAAACAAGCAATCAAATCTATCTATTTATATAACATTTCAAAATTTAGAATTTTGGGATGTTACATTTATACATGTCACTCTTGATCATTGCACATCCCGATACATCGCCGGAGGCATTCATATAGAGTCATATATTTGTTCTAGTATCGAGTTGTAAGTAAATAAAAGTGTGATGATCATCATTATTAGAACATTGTCCCATGTGAGGTTATCAAAAATAAAAGAGGCCAATGAAGCCCAAATAAACAAAATAGGCCATAGAAGCCCACCAAAAGAGAGAGGCCAAAGAGCCCAAAATAAAAAAATGAGAGAAAAAGAGAGAAGGGACAATGTTACTATCTTTTTTTCACACTTGTGCTTCAAAGTAGCACCATGTTCTTCATGATAGAGAGTCTCCTATGTTGTCACTTTCATATACTAGTGGGAATTTTCGTTATAGAACTTGGCTTGTATATTCCAACGATGAGCTTCCTCAAATGCCCTAGGTCTTCATGAGCAAGCAAGTTGATGCACACCCACTAGTTTTCTTTTGAGCTTTCATACACTTATAGATCTAGTGGATCCGTTACATGGCAATCCCTACTCACTCACATTGATATTAATTGATGGACATCTCCATAGTCCATTGATTTGCCGAGTTGATGTGAGACTTTATCCCCACTTTTGTCTATTACCACCTTCTATTCCGCCCATAGTGCTATATCCATGGCTCACACTCATATATTGTGTGAAAAGTTGAAAAAGCTGAAGCGCGTTAAAAAGTATGAACCAATTGTTTGGCTGACACCGAGGTGAGCATGATTACCTTGTGTTAAGAAGAGGGAGCATAATAATACTATATGATTTTGTAGGGATAACTTTCTTTAGCCATGTTATTTTTGAAGCTTAATGATTTACTATCTAGTATGCTTGAAATATTATTGTTCTCATGTCAACATAAACTTTTGCTTGAAACATACGGATCTGAATATTCATGCCACAATAAAGAAGATTGCATTGATAAATATGTTAGGTAGCATTCCACATCAAAAATTCTATTTTTATCATTTACCTACTTGAGGATGAGCAAGAATTAAGCTTGGGGATGCTTGATACGTCTCCAACGTATCTATAATTTTTTATTGTTCCATGCTATTATATTATCTATTTTGGATGTTTAATATGAATTCATATGCTATTTTATATGATTTTTGGGACTAACCTATTAACCTAGAGCCTAGTGCTAGTTTCTGTTTTTTTCGTTGTTTTTGAGTTTCGGAGAAAACGAATATAAAACGGAGTCCAATTGACCTGAAAATTAACCGTTATTTTTTATGGACCAGTGTAGGATCGAAAGTATGTCTAGAGGGAGGTGTGATTAGACTACTTAACCAAATAAAAATCTAGCCTTTTCCCAATTTTAATTCTTGGCATATTTTAGCAACTTATCACAAGTCAAGCAATCAACCTACACATGCAATTCTAAGAGTATAGCAGCGGAAAGTAAATCATTGCATATGAAGGTAAAGGGAGGGGTTTGGAGAGTGCAAACGCAAGTGTAGACACGAATGTTTTTGTCGTGGTTCCGATAGGTGGTGCTATCGTACATCCACATTGATGGAGACTTCAACCCACGAAGGGTAATGGCTGCGCGAGTCCACGGAGGGCTCCACCCACGAAGGGTCCATGAAGAAGCAACCTTGTCTATCCCACCATGGCCATCGCCCACGAAGGACTTGCCTCACTAGGGTAGACCTTCACGAAGTAGGCGATTTCCTTGCCCTTACAAACTCCTTGGTTCAACTCCACAATCTCGTCGGAGGCTCCCAAGTGACATCTAACCAATCTAGGAGACACCACTCTCCAAAAGGTAATAGACGGTGTGCTTATAACGAACTCCTTGCTCAAATGCTTCAAAATAAAATCCCCAACACTCAAACAGCTCCTCATAAATTTGGATATGTTGGAAGAAGAGATTGAGTCGAAAGCAACTTGGGGAAGGCTATAGAACAAGATTTATGTGGTAGGAATGTAATATATTGATCTCAACACTTGAGTAGGTGGTTCTCTCTCGGAAAATGAGTAATGGAAGTGTAGGCTTGTTCTGATGGTTCTCTCCATGAATTAAGAGGGGGTGGATGGGGTATATATAGCCTCCACACAAAATCCAACCATTGCACACATTTTGGCCAACTCGGTGGGACCGATTTAATGAACTTGGTCTCGCCGAAAGGTTCAAATATGTGAACGTTAGGAATCTCGGTGGGACCGACTGGGGCATCTCGGTGGGACCGAAGGCTAGGGTTAAGTCATCAGAGAGTTGACAACGTAAACTTGGTGTGACCGATTAATGAACTTGGTATTACCGAATAAATTAACCTATAACAGAGAGTTTACATAACCATCTCGGTGAGACCGAAAGCCTATATCGATGAGACCAAAATGTTAGGGTTTGTGGCTCTGTCTAAGTCAAAGGAAACTCGGTGGGACTGGATATGGAAATCGGTGAGTTCGAGTTTGGCATTTTGGTTTTGACTTGTTTGGAGTGGAGAGGTTGTGTGAGGGTTTTGGAGCATGTCATCAAGCATTGTGAGCAACCAATTCATTAAGCAACACCTCAACCCCTTTTAATAGTATTGGCTTTCCTAAGGACTTAATGTGATCTTGGATCACTAAAAGTGAAAGGTAGAGTCTTGAGCTTTTGCAAAACTTGCTTCCTTAGCTTTTTGAGGGGTCCACATCTCCACAATAGCCATGCCATTCATTGAACTTTCCTGAAATATTTAGCTTGAGGAATCATTAGTTCAATGAGCTATATGTTGTTATAAATTACCAAAACCACTCGGGGATTAGTTACACTTTCAATCGCCCCCTTTTTGGTAATTGATGACAACATATAAATCAAAGCTTTGATAAATGATAAAGAATGAAATATATCGTTGCTTTGAGAAGTATGTGATAAGCAAGAGCTCCCCCTAAATTTGTGCATTATTAAATATTTGCGTTTGAATGCAAATGCACAACTATATAGGATCATGGGTCACATCTCACACATCACATACATCTTGGTGGAGCACTCAAAAGGATAATAAGTGAATAACAAGTACTCATCACCAAGGCAATTGCAAAAGTTCACATAGAGATATCATCCAAGCAAAGTATGATCAATCACAACCATAAATGTAGCATCTCTCACACAAGTATCATGCAAGCAAATCACCAAAAGATAGTACAAAAACCAAATGCAATAAAAAGCATAACTCTCTCTCTCTCTCTCTCTCTCTCTCTCTCTCTCAGCCTATATGATCTATATATATTTCTCCCCCTTTGGCAACAAGTTACCAAAAAGGTCAAAATATACATAGGCTATGCGTCTCTCAAGGCATCTCATGGAGCTCCTGAAGGGGTCTTCTGGCTGTTGTCTCCAGTGTGTGTAGATGGCGTTGAGAGAACTCCTTCTACAAAGATAGCAGCTGGTGTCTGAGGGGCTGGTGGAGTTGATGCATGTGTGACTCCCTGGGCAGCAGCAGCTGAGGTTGATGCATGTGTGACTCCCACTAACAGTGTCTCAGTTCTCTGTCCTCGGGGCACCTTCTTAAATCTAGTAGTATCCTCCTCAGCACTGTCAGTACTCACTCTAGGAGCAACTCTTGCTCTGTCTGTATCTCACTTGAGCTTCTGGACGATGATATGCAGTTCTGTCACCTTAGTATCAAGAGCGTGGAACTTATCCTCAATGATCCTCTCTAGGCTAGCTTGATTCTGAGTCAGGGTGGCCAATCCTTTCTCCATCCTCATGGTAGCTTCAAGAGGATATGTCATCTGTTCACTCTTTGACTTTAGGCTTGAAATGTTGACTGTCTGGGTTGATGCTTGAGCTTGCTGAGTAGCTTGTTCCTTCATGTATGCCTCTAATGCTTGTGCAGATGAGGGGTGTATAGGATCCATCACCACCCCATTATCCTCAAATTCAGGCCTTAGGGACAAGTGCCTCCTATCAAGCAGATATGTGTCTATGCCCACTCTAGAGTTGATGAGTGTCTGAATATGTGGGGCATATCCACAAGATCTCTTCTGGTCAGCAGCTGTCCTCGTGATTGTCTCTACAATCAGACTCATGACCTTGAACTTCTCTGGCACATCATAGTGGTGAACAAGTTAATGGAGTATCCTCTAATCATCCTGTCATCCCCAGACTTTGGCAGCAAAGTGTGTCTCGGAATGGTGTTGATGGTGCCAAGTCCAGCTAATAGATAGTACACTAACCCAAACTTGAATTGACTCTTGTATTCATTGGGGATAGGCTTGTACATGTTTTGCATGGAGTCATGGCTCATCCTAGCCTTAGCATAGATGTCTGGATCATCTTCTGACTCAGCTGGAGCACCTATCATAGCAGCCCATTCAGAGATTGTTTACTGATACTTAGTGCCTTCAGTCATCCATACAATTCTCCCATCTGGATAGAAATGAGCAGTGGAGTAGAATTGCATCTCCATTTCATCATTCCATCTTGTCAGCTTCTTCCCAACAAATTTTGCAGTGTCTGTCATTCTGAAGCTCTCATGCACATGTGGAAAGTAGTATGCATGCTTATCAATGTACTTCCAATCCACCCACTTCATTTCACAGACAATGGACTTCTTGTCAAGCAGTACTGTCTCATAGAAATCTTGTTGCTCCTTTGTGTGGAACCTGTAGTCAACTGCTGTTCTCCTACTCACATCATAGGGATCTAACTTCCTCCATGCTCTCAATCTTGCATCTCTTCTTAGCTTGATGTCTTCAACCTTAGGATGAGCATCATTATGCTCTGGAATCTTAGGCTTGAGTTTTCTCAGCATTAGTGACTCATCATAGTCACTGTCTTCTGCCTACTCTTCCTCTTCTTCTTGAGCTTGAGGCATTGGAGTCTTGTTCTTTTCTACAACTGGAATGTTCCTAGTGTTTATCTTGGGTGCAGACTTGGTGGCTTGGGCAACAGCTTTGGGGGCAGTTTTGGACTTTGAAGGAGCAGCCCCTGTCTTGATGGCACCCCCATCAACTTCTGAGACTTAGTTGCTGGTGCAACAACCTCTTCTTCTTCTTCCTCATCATCACCATCATTTCTCATAGATGGCTTGCCAACCACTCTAGCTGTGGTTTTCTTAGCCCTTTTCTTAGTTCCTGCTGGCTCATCATTTCTGGTTTCAAGTGTGAACTGCATGGTTTCTTGAGTTAATGCTCTGGCTTTTGACATGGGCATTCTCTTGGCTGGAGCTTTCTTATTCAAACCAGGCTTGGTTGAAGAAACCGTGCCATATTCTTTCCTAGCAACTTTCTTCTTTGATGTGGCCTCACCAGCTACAAAGTCTTCATCCTCTGAATCTAAAGTTTTCTTCTTCCGTGACTTGGTAGCAGCCTTTGGAAAGTCACTGGGAGTGCTTCTGCTGCTCTCATAGTAGCTGGAGTTGTTGGGACTAGAACCCTCACTCAAGTTAACTTGCTCCTCAGACCTGTTCTGACTGTCACTTCCTTCTGACATTTTTGAACTACAAGCAGACCCTATGAATAGGTATAGATGAGATAGGGTGGATGAGCATCACAAAGCACAACGGGTTTTGAAAGAATTGATTTGAAAAACTTAACTTTAGTTTTCTGTAGAATCCATTTTGGTGCTACCGAGTTTGCCAGTTCGATGATACCAAAGCACATACAGATCCAATACATACTTCTTTTGGTAAGACCGAGGTAGTTTTCGGTGGCTCCGAGTTGCTAGGGTTTCACTGAGCTGCTAGTTGCGGTCTCACCGAGTGATAAAATTCGTTTGGACAGAGGTGTATCAGTGGAATGGCTTACGCCAACTCGGTGACACCGAGACTTGCAAATCGGTCGGACCGAGATGGGTTCGGCGGAGAACTAACCCTAAGTTTTTCGAAATCCATCTACCCTAAAGACTAGTTTTGCTGGATAGGAAGATTTGCAAACGAGGCAAGATCAATGGCAAATTGTTTTGTGCATGAATTAGATTTGGAGACCACAAAACAAGCGAGTCGTACCCTAACTTGGTGACGATCTCCTACAGCGACGAGGGGCGGAGAAGAATGCCCTCGGCGGCGACGGATTCCAATGGCAGGAGGCGGTTGGAGGCAATGGTGAAGATCCTTGGACCACAGCGGTGGCAGAGCTGGGGTGCGAGATTAGAACTATTGGAGAAGTTTCCAAAAACTCTGTCCGCAAGTTATATACCCAGATCTGTCGGTGGGACCGAGAAAACTGTTTCGATGGCACCGAGATGCATTTTGCACTAGGCTGTTGCGACCGAGATGGTTTATTCAGTTTCACCGAGATGCAAAAACTGATCAACCTAAATGATTTTGGTGGGACCGAATGAGATTTGTTGGTCTGACCGAAATGCATTTTGGAGGTTTTGGAAGTTAAGCCCTGATCAGATCGGTGACACCGAGTGCTCTTCACTCGGTGGGTCCGATAGAGACTTGTTCAAACTTTGTGATGTATAGCATGAATAGAGTTTGAGACGAGAAAAGCATAGATAGCTAGAGGGAGTGCTTAGGCATTCTTGTCCATCCATTTGGCAAAAGAAAAAGAGCCAAACAATCAAAACTACAAATGGACATCCTGGAATGATTAAAATATGCAACCAACATGCTCACACAATAAAATGGCAAATAGAATATGTGTCAAACATGCACACTCAATTCTAGCATCTATCAAACAATTTGGCGATGACTAGGTCATCTGTATATGAGTATATTGACTTAGGAGTCAAATGAAAACATTGGATCATAGGTCATACTCATCGTTTAAGCACAAGTGGGGTTACCACTTTTACATAAAGCATTGTTGTGTTCACACCATTAGAGTTGCTTTAGCTCAATATTTAGAGTAAAGCTCCCCCTAGATGTGATATCCCCCCTCCTAAGAGGGATGAACTAACCTTGGGTTTTGTCGATGATGACTTCCTGTAGATGTTGAAGATGTGGATGCTCAATGTTGATGTAGATCATTTGGAGCAATCCATTGGAGTGAGTTGCACTTTCAATACCTACACGGGTTAGTCCCACAAGGAACAAACAAAGATATCCATGGACATAGAGTGAATTGCACACAAGATGATGTCATGAAAGCATTAGGTTACCTTGTCCCTTATCTTACCAACAAGAGGGTTTGTGACTCCTTGAACTAGTGCAAGATATGGAAGTTGTTTGCACTTGTCCTTGCCAAGAAGATATGAGTGAAGTATGTTGGCGGAGTTACCCTCAAGAACTCTCTAGTTCTTCTTCTTAGGGATCCACATCAACTTGATGGGAATCCTTGGAGTTGTAGTCGTACTTGATGAAGTAGAGCTTGATATAATCTTGGGAACTGATACATCCATTTTGCATCATGCTTTTAAATTGATGTTTATTGCATTATGGGTTGTTATTACACATTATGTCAAAATACTTATGCCTTTTCTCTCTTGTTTTACAAGGTTTACATGAAGAGGGAGAATGCCGGCAGCTGGAATTCTGGGCTGGAAAAGAAGCAAATATTGGAGACCTATTCTACACAGCTGAAAAAGCCCTGAAACTCCTCGAAAGCCAGTTTCGGAAAATGCAAAAAATATCTGGCAAAATAAGTACATGAGGGGGGCCACCCACCTTCCACGAGGGTGGGGGCGCGCCCTACCCCCTGGGCACGCCCCCTGCCTCGTGGGACACCTGGCAGCCCCCCGATGCCCATCCTCTGCTATATGAGGTGTTTTGACCTGGAAAAAAATAGAAGGAGGTTTTTGGGACGAAGCACCGCCGTCTCGAGGCGGAACCTTGGCGGAACCAATCTAGGGCTCCGACGGAGGTGTTCTGCCGAGGAAACTTCCCCGGGGAGGGGGAAATCATCGCCATCGTCATCACCAACAACTCTCCCATCTTGGGGAGGTTTATCATCATCAACATCTTCACCAGCACCATCTCCTCTCAAACCCTAGTTCATCTCTTGTATCCAATCTTTGTATCAAAACCTCGGATTGGTACTTGTGGGTTGCTAGTAGTGTTGATTACTCCTTGTAGTTGATGCTAGTTGGTTTATTTGATGGAAGATCATATTTTTAGATCCATTATGCATATTAATTCCCCTCTGATTATGAACAATAATATGCTTTGTGAGTAGTTACGTTTGTTCCTGAGGACATGGGAGAAGTCTTGCTATAAGTAGTCATGTGAATTTGGTATTCGTTCGATATTTTGATGAGATGTATGTTGTCTTTCATCTAGTGGTGTCATGTGAACGTCGACTACATGACACTTCACCATTGTTTGGGCCTAGAGGAAGGCATTGGGAAGTAATAAGTAGATGATGGGTTGCTAGAGTGACAGAAGCTTAAACCCTAGTTTATGCGTTGCTTCGAAGGGGCTAATTTGGATTCATATGTTTCATGCTATGGTTAGGTTTACCTTAATACTTCTTTTGTAGTTGCGGATGCTTGCAATAGAGGTTAATCATAAGTGGGATGCTTGTCCAAGTAAGGGCAGTACCCAAGCACCGGTTCACCCACATACCAAATTATCAAAGTAACGAACGCGAATCATATGAGCGTGATGAAAACTAGCTTGACGATAATTCCCATGTGTCCTAGGGAGCGCTTTCCTTTATATAAGAGTTTGTCCAGACTTGTCCTTTGCTACAAAAAGGATTGGGCCATATTTCTGCACCTTATTTACTTTTACCACTTTTTACTTGTTACCAATTACCTTATCACAAAACTATCTGTTACCGATAATTTCAGTGCTTGTAGAGAATACCTTACTGAAAACTGCCTATCATTTCCTTCTGCTCCTCGTTGGGTTCGACACTCTTACTTATCAAAAGGACTACGATAGATCCCTTACACTTGTGGGTCATCAAGACTCTTCTCTGGCGCCGTTGCCGGGGAGTGAAGAGCCTTTGGTAAGTGGAATTTGGTAAGGAAAAATTTGTATAGTGTGCTGAAATTTACTGTCACTTGTTACCATGGAACATAATCCTTTGAGGGGCTTGTTCAGGGTATCTTCACCCCGACCAGTAGAGCAAAGAGTTGCTCCTCGACCTACTGAACCTACTGAAAATGTTTACTTTGAAATTCCTTCGGGTATGATAAAGAAACTGCTAGCTAATCCCTTTACAGGAGATGGAACATTGCATCCCGATTTGCACCTAATCTATGTGGATGAAGTTTGTGGATTATTTAAGCTTGCAGGTATGCCCGAGGATGTGATCAAGAAGAAGGTATTCCCTTTATCTTTGAAGGGAGAGTCATTGACATGGTTTAGGCTATGCGATGATATTGGATCATGGAACTACAACCGGTTGAAATTGGAATTTCATCAGAAGTTCTATCCTATGCATCAGGTTCATTGTGATCGTAACTATATATATAACTTCTGGCCTCGCGAAGGAGAAAGTATCGCTCAAGCTTGGGGGAGGCTTAAGTCAATGTTATATTCATGCCCCAATCATGAGCTCTCAAGAGAAATGATTATTCAAAAAAATTATGCTCGGCTTTCTCTCAATAATCGCTCCATGCTCGATACTTCTTGCATTGTTGAAGACTATTGAATTCAAATGGGATTTATTGGAAAGAATTAAATGCAATTATGAAGATTGGGATCTCGACGAAGGTAAGGAGTCAGGTATAACACCTAAGTTTGATTGTGTTAAATCTTTTATGGATACCGATGTTTTCCGTGAATTTAGGACTAAATATGGACTTGACTCTGAAATAGTAGCTCTTTCTGTGAATCATTTGCAACTCATGTTGATCTCCCTAAGGAGAAGTGGTTTAAATTTCATCCTCCCATTGAAGTAAAAGTAGTTGAACCTGTTAGAGTTGAAGAAATGACTATCGCTTGTAATGTTGATCCTATTGTTCCTACTACTTACATTGAGAAACCACCTTTCCCTGCTAGAATAAAGGATCATGCTAAAGCTTCAACTGTGGTTCGTAAGAGTAATACTAGAACACATACACCTTCTGAGCAAATTAAAGTTGAACCTAGTGTTGCTATGGTTAAGGATCTCTTGGTCGGTGATATTTATGGGCATGTTATTTACCTCTGTGATGAAGCTGCTAGAATTGCTAGACCCGATACTAAGAATAAACATAGACCTGTTGTAGGCATGCCTGTTATTTCTGTTAAAATAGGAGATCATTGCTATCATGGCTTATGTGACATGGGTGCTACTATTAGTGCAACACCTCATTCCTTATATGAAGAAATTATGCATGATATTGCACCTGCTGAACTAGAAGGTATTGATGTTACAATTAAGTTTGCCAATAGAGACACTATTTCACCAGTTGGGATTGTTAGATATGTTGAAGTCTTGTGTGGGAAAGTTAAATACCCTACTGATTTTCTTGTTCTTGGTTCCCCACAAGATGATTTTTGCCCCATTATCTTTGGTAGACCCTTCTTGAATACGGTTAATGCTAAGATAGACTGCGAAAAGGACATTGTTACTGTCGGGTTAGGGGATGTGTCTCATGAATTTAACTTTGCTAAATTTCGTAGACAACCCCATGATATAGCATTGCCTAGTAAGGATGAAATTATTGGTCTTGCTTCTATTGTTGTGCCTCCTAACGATCCTTTAGAACAATATCTGCTAGACCATGAAAATGATATGTATATGAATGAGAGAAGGTAAATAGATGAGATATTCTTTAAACGGGGACCTTTATTGAAACACAACTTGCCTGTTGAAATTCTAGGGGATCCTCCTCCACCCAAGGGTGATCCCGTGTTTGAACTCAAACCATTACCTGACACCCTTAAGTATGCTTATCTCGATGAAAATAAAATATATCCTATTATTATTAGTGCTAAACTCTCAGAGTAGGAAGAAGAGAAATTATTGAAAACTCTGAAGAAGCACCATGCTGCTATTGGATATACTCTTGCTGATCTTAAGGGCATTAGTCCCACTCTATGCCAACACAAAATAAAATTGGAGAAGGACGCTAAACCGGTTGTTGATCACCAACGGCGGTTAAATCCTAAGATGAAAGAGGTGGTAAGAAAAGAAATACTAAAGCTTCTAGAGGCAGGTATAATTTATCCAGTTGCTGATAGTCAGTGGGTAAGTCATGTCCATTGTGTCCCTAAGAAGGAAGGTATTATTTTTGTTCCTAATGATAAAGATGAATTGATCCCACAAAGAATTGTTACAGGTTATAGGATGGTAATTGATTTCCGCAAATTAAATAAATCTACTAAGAAGAATCATTACGCTCTACCTTTTATGATCAAATGTTAGAAATTTATCCAAACATACTCATATTTGCTTTCTAGATGGCTATTCTGGTTTCTCTCAAATACCCGTGTCAAAAGAGGACCAAGAAAATACCACTTTTACTTGCCCTTTTGGTACCTTTGCTTATAGACGTATGCCTTTTGGTTTATGTAATGCACCTGCTACCTTCCAAAGATGCATGATGGCTATATTCTCTGATTTTTGTGAAAAGATTGTTAAGGTTTTCACGGATGATTTTTCCGTTTTTGGAACTTCTTTTGTTGATTGCTTGAGCAACCTTGATTGTGTTTTGCAGAGATGTGAAGAAACTAATCTTGTCTTGAATTGCGAAAATTGCCACTTTATGGTTAATGATGGTATTGTCTTGGGGCATAAAATTTCTGAAAGAGGTATTGAAGTTGATAAAGCTAAAGTTGATGCTATTGAAAAGATGTCATGTCCCAAGGACATCGAAGGTATAAGAAGTTTCCTTGGTCATGCTGGTTTTTATAGGAGGTTCATTAAGGACTTCTCGAAAATCTCTAAGCCTCTGACTAATCTCTTACAAAAAGATGTTCCTTTTGTCTTTGATGATGATTGTGTAGAAGCATTTGAAATACTTAAGAAAGCTTTGATCTTTGCACCCATTGTCCAGCCACCTGACTGGAATTTTCCCTTTGAAATTATGTGTGATGTTAGTGATTATGCTGTAGGTGTTGTTCTAGGACAAAGAGTTGATAAGAAATTGAATGTTATCCAGTATGCTAGCCAAACCCTAGACGATGCCCAGAGAAATTATGCTACTACTGAAAAAGAATTTTTAGCAGTTGTATTTGCTTGTGATAAGTTTAGGCCTTATATCGTTGATTCTAAAGTCATTGTTCAGACTGATCATGTTGCTATTAAATATCTTATGGAAAAGAAAGATGCTAAACCCAGACTTATTAGATGGGTTCTCCTGCTACAAGAATTTGATTTGCATATTACTGATAGAAAGGGAGCTGAGAACCCCGTTGCAGACAACTTGTCTAGGTTAGAGAATATTCTTGATGACCCACTACCTATTGATGATAGCTTCCCTGTTGAACAATTAGCTGTCATAAATGCTTCTCGTATTGCTCCATGGTATGTTGATTATGCTAATTACATTGTTGCTAAATTTATACCACCTAGTTTCACATACCAACAAAAGAAAAAGATTTTCTATGATTTAAGACAGTACTTCTGGGATGACCCACACCTTTATAAAGATTGAGTGGATGGTATTATTAGACGTTGTGTACCTGAGCATGAACAGGAACAGATCCTACACAAGTGCCACTCCGAGGCTTACGGAGGACACCACGCTAGAGATAGAACTACACATAAGGTACTGCAATCTGGTTTTTATTGGCCTACTCTCTTCAAGGATGCCCGTAAGTTTGTCTTGTCTTGTGATGAATGTCAAAGAATTGGTAATATTAGTAGATGTCAAGAAATGCCTATGAATTATTCACTTGTTATTGAACCATTTGATGTTTGGGGCTTTGATTATATGGGACCGTTTCCTTCCTCTAATGGGTATACACATATTTTAGTTGCTGTTGATTACATTAATAAGTGGGTAGAAGCTATTCCAACTAATAGTGCTGATCACAACACCTCTATTAAGATGCTTAGAGCAGTTATTTTCTGAGGTTTGGAGTCCCTAGATACTTAATGACTGATGGTGGTTCACATTTTATTCATGGCGCCTTCCGCAAAATGCTTGCTAAGTATGATGTTAATCATAGAATTGCATCCCCATACCACCCACAGTCTAGTGGTCAACTAGAACTAAGTGACAGAGAGCTGAAATTAATTTTGCAAAAGACTACTAATAGATCTAGAAAGAATTGGTCCAAGAAACTTGATGATGCATTATGGGCCTATAGAACTGCATATAAAAATCCTATAGGTATGTCTCCGTATAAATTGGTATATGGGAAAGCATGTCACTTACCTCTTGAACTAGAACATAAGGAAAATATTGGGCTATTAAAGATCTCAATTATGATTTCAAACTTACCGGCGAGAAGAGGCTTTTTGTCATTAGCTCGCTTGATGAATGGAGAACCCAAGCCTATGAAAATGCCAAACTGCTTAAAGAAAAAGTCAAAAGATGGCATGACAAAAGGATACAAAAGCGTGAGTTTAACGTAGGAGATTATGTATTGCTATACAACTCTCATTTAAGATTTTTTGCAGGAAAACTTCTCTCTAAATGGGAAGGTCCTTACATTATCAAGGAGGTCCATCGATCTGGTGCCATAAAAATCAATAACTTCGAAGGCACAAATCCGAAGGTGGTGAACGGCCAAAAAATCAAACATTATATCTCAGGTAATCCCATAAATGTTGAAAACAATGTTATTGAAATCGTAACCCCAGAGGAACACATAAGGGACACTTTCCATAACGATTCAGACTTCGAAAAGGAATAGGTATGTGGTACGGTAAGTAAACCGACTCCAAAACAGTTCTAATGGCATTTTTCCTCCGTTTTGGAATATTTAGAAAAATAGAAAAATAAGAAGCAGTCTGGAAAGGACACGAGGCATCCAAGAGGGTGGAGGGCGTGCCCCCTACCTTGTGGGCACCTCGTGTGCCTCCCAGACTTCGTTTTCTTGCACGTTACTTCTTTTGGTCTGTAAAAACTCACTATATAATCTCCCGAAGGTTTTTACTACCGTATCATGCCAAAATCATCAGTTTTTGTTTCGAGCTGTTTCTGTCGCAGATTAGAGCAAGATATCTTCTCAGGAGTGATTTGGAGAGAGTCGGGTGTCTCATCCGGCACTGGGACCAGGAACAAACAATGATGCTGGCCACTTTGGCCATCAACGGAGGAAGAGATGGATGCTGACTTGAAAAGGATAGATGCCATGGAGGAAGATCAAGAAGTTACTTCTTGGTTTCGAGCCGGATTCACGATGAGGGAACTACAGAGCTCAGCTATTCCAAGCTCGGTCATCCCTTCCAATGTCAGGTTTCTTTCTTATGAAAATATGAAAAGGAGTGTCACTTGTTCTCCCGCAACTATGAAGCATCCTTGGGTGAAAGGAGCTTTAGCTGTCACGGGCAAGCTCCGTAAGGAAATAATGGACCTCAAGCAGCAAGTCAATAAGCTCGAGGAGGAGAATCGTATCCCGAGGGGTATCATCGCCAAAAATATTACATCACCACCTCCGAAGAAAGAGACATAATCATATGGGTATGGGCACTCCCCTTGGCAACTGCCAAGCTTGGGGGAGGTGCCCCGGTATCATATCACCATCACTCCTATCTTTACCGTTTTTCTTAGTTCGATCCTTTTGGTCATATCTTGATCTAGTAGAATAAAGTTTAGTGTGATCTAGTTGTGAGCTTTGCTTTATGATCTTTATCTTTGTAATTGAGTTCGTGAGATATATAATAAATATTAGTTTTGAGTCAAGGGCTTGGTTATCTCACTATGATCATGAGAGGGAAAAAGAAAAAAAGAAAAAGAATCAAAGAGATCATATTGATCTTATGGAAAGTAATGACTTCACATATAAAGAGTATGATGAATAAAAGTTGTTGAGAGTTGACAAACATAGTGTTGGTCATCGTTGCAATTAATAAGAAGTAATAAGGAAAGAGAGGTTTTCACATACAAATATACTATCTTGGACATCTTTTATGATTGTGAGCACTCATTAAAATATGGCATGCTAAAGAGTTGATGTTAGACAAGGAAGACAATGTAATGGGTTGAGTTTTCTTATATCTGAAATAAAGTATATTGTCATGGATCATCCAACATGTTGAGTTTGCCTTTTGCCCTCATGCTAGCCAAACTCCTTGCACCAAGTAGAGATACTACTTGTGCTTCCATACATCCTTAAACACAGTTGTGCCATGAGCGTCCACCATATCTACCTATGGATTGAGTAAGATCCTTCAAGTAAGTTGTCATTGTTGCAAATCTCTAAAATATGTATGACCTATTAGTGTGGAGAAAACAAACTTTATACGATCTTGTGATATGGAAGCAATAAAAGCGCCGGACTGCATAATAAAGGTCCATATCACAAGTGGCAATATAAAGTGACGTTCTTTTGCGCTAAGATTTCGAACATGACAACCTCTGCTTTCCTCTACGAAGGGCCTATCTATTGTTCTTACCTTTTAAGAGTCATGGTGATCTTCACCTTTACTTTTTAAATTTTATCCTTTGGCAAGCACATTGTGTTGGAAAGATCCTGACATATATACTAACTTGGATGTAAGCTATCATCATTCATTACTGTTGACATTACCCTTGAGGTAAAAGGTTAGGAGGTAACACAATAAGCCCCTATCTTTCTCTGTGTCCGATTAAAACTCCATACCCATAAGTATTGCATGAGTGTTAGCAATTGTGAAAGACTAAATGATAGTTGAGTATGTGGACTTGCTGAAAAGCTATTATATTGACTCTTTCCGATGTTATGATAAATTGCAATTGCTTCAATGACCGAGATCATAGTTTGTTAGTTTTCAATGAAGTTTGTGATTCATACTTGACATTGTGAATAGATTGTTACTTTAGCATAAGAAATCATATGACAATATGTATATATATATATATGTTGTTGTTATAAGAATGATCATGATGCCTTCATGTTTGTATCTTATTTTATCGACACCTCTATCTCTAAACATGTGGACATATTTTTTGATATCGGCTTCCGCTTGAGGACAAGAGAGGTCTAAGCTTGGGGGAGTTGATATGTTCATTTTGCATCATGCTTTTATATTGATGTTTATTGCATTATGGGCTGTTATTACACATTATGTCATAATACTTACGCCTTTTCTCTCTTATTTTACAAGGTTTACATGAAGAGGGAGAATGCCGGCAGCTGGAATTCTGGGCTGGAAAAGAAGCAAATATTGGAGACATATTCTGCATAGCTCAAAAAGCCCTGAAACTCCACGAAAGCCAGTTTTGGAAAATATAAAAAATATCATGCGAAAGAAGTACAGGAGGGGGGCCACCCACCGTCCATGAGGGTGGGGGCGCGCCCTACCCCCCTGGGCACGGCCCCTGCCTCGTGGGCCACCTGGCAGCCCCCCAATGCCCATCTTATTCTATATGAGGTGTTTTGACCTGGAAAAAATCAGAAGGAGGTTTTTGGGACAAAGCGCCGCCGTCTCGAGGCTGAACCTTGGCGGAACCAATCCAGGGCTCCGGCGGAGCTGTTCTGCAGGGGAAACTTCCCTCCAGGAGGGGGAAATCATCACCATCGTCATCACCAACAACTCTCCCATCTTGGGGAGGGTTATCATCATCAACATCTTCACCAGCACCATCTCCTCTAAAACCCTAGTTAATCTCTTGTATCCAATCTTTGTATCAAAACCTCAGATAGGTACCTGTGGGTTGCTAGTAGTGTTGATTACTCCTTGTAGTTGATGCTAGTTGGGTTTGGTGGAAGATCATATGTTCAGATCCATTATGCATATTAATACCCTTCTGATTATTAACATTAATATGCTTTGTGAGTAGTTACGTTTGTTCCTGAGGACATGGGAGAAGTCCTGCTATAAGTAGTCATGTGAATTTGGTATTCGTTCGATATTTTGATGAGATGTATGTTGTCTTTCCTCTAGTGGTGTCATGTGAACATTGACTACATGACACTTCACCATTGTTTCAGCCTAGAGGAAGGCATTGGGAAGTAATAAGTAGATGGTGGGTTGCTAGAGTGACAGAAGCTTAAACCCTAGTTTATGCGTTGCTTCGTAACGGGCTAATTTGGATCCATATGTTTCATGCTATGGTTAGGTTTACCTTAATACTTCTTTAGTAGTTGCGGATGCTTCCAATATAGGTTAATCATAAGTGGGATGCTTGTCCAAGTAAGGTAAGTACCCAAGAACCGGTCCACCCACATACCAAATTATCAAAGTAACGAACGCGAATCATATGAGCGTGATGAAAACTAGCTTGACGATAATTCCCATGTGTCCTCGGGAGCGCTTTCCTTTATATAAGAGTTTGTCCAGGCTTGTCCTTTGCTAGAAAAAGGATTGGGCCATATTGCTGCACCTTATTTACTTTTACCACTTGTTACCTGTTACCAATTACCTTATCACAAAACTATCTGTTATCGATAGTTTTAGTGCTTGCAGAGAATACTTTACTGAAAACTGCCTATCATTTCCTTCTGCTCCTCGTTGGGTTCGACACTCTTACTTATCGAAAGGACTATGATAGACCCTGTACACTTGTGGGTCATCAGGAACCCACTTGACGAAGGCCTTATGAGCTTCTTTAAATGCATCAATCTCTTCTTGAAGCTTGTCCTTGCCCTTTAGCTTGTGGTCTTGTGGTGGAAGATCATCGTGTGCTTGTGTCCCCTTGAAGGAAGCATGATCATACTTCTCTTATTGAGGAACAAACTTGGTCTTGGGGTATTGGTCTTCTTCCCACTCAACTCCATTGGCATTGAACTTTCATTCAAAACCAACACCTTGATTCTTCCAGCACCTTCCTTGCTTGCGTACAATTTCCTCGAATTTCTTACTCCTAGCAAGGCTCTTGTATACACCTTTCTCTATAATTCCCTTCAATAAGCTATTTTCTTGCTCAAGTGTAACTTGGCTAAGAGAATCATTAGTGGAATCAAGAGAACTACTAGAATCAACATCATTGGATTTAGCATGATTATTGTTACTACTAGAGGAAGAATCTTTCTTGTTCTTGTTCCTAGATTTTACTTGTGGCATGTAAGTAGACAAGAGTAAACGCTTGGCAATGTAAGAAGAACTTTTATTACGAAGATCGTCATTGATTGCTTTTAAGAACTCATGCTCTTGCTCTAGATTGAGCTTTTCAAAGCGTAGCTTCTCATGAGTCCTCAAAAGTTCTCGATGATCCTCTAAGGTAGTTTCATGAGCTAACTTGAGAGTGTTTAATTCTTGAGTTAGACACTCTATCTTCTCCTTATCATTGTCATTCATTTTATCTTGATTAGCATGATTAATAGCAATTTCATCATAGTTTTCATCATAGGTTTCATCACTATTGCTACCAACAAGTAAATCATCATCTCCTAGCAAGTCATCTTCATCACTATTAAAGTCAAGATACTCGGGGTGTGATACCTTAGGTCCTTTAGCCATGAAGCATCTTCGAATTCCTTCATTTGGTGAGTCAAATATGTCATAGTAGTTGGATGACACAAGATAAATTCCGGCAACACCTTCATCTTGAGTATCTTCGGAGTCGGAGTAGTAGCTTCTTTCGAAGTGGTCATCGAAGTCGGAACCGGATACCCAATCACCAACATAAGCTTGATGTCTTCGTCTTGTATAGCTCCTTGATGATTTGTCCTTCCTTTCCGCATATTTGCTTCACTGACAAGGTCTTCGTTCATAACGATCATCTCTACTCCTTCTCTCTCTTCATGGTGAATCTTTTGTTCTACTCCTCCTTTTAGGTGAGTTTTCTCTTCTTTTGTGGGGAGCCGTACACTCATTTGAGTAGTGTCCGGGTCTTCCACAATTGTAGCAATTCCGGTCACGACTAGAAGATATTTTGTCATTGTAGGACCTTTATTTGGAGTTTCTCTCTTTGCTTCTATTCTTGTAGAACTTGTTGAAGTTCTTCACATTAAGCTCAATTCTTCATTGAAGACTTGTTTCTCACTTGATGATGTAGGAGCATCACATGAGGCTTTGTAAGCACCACTAGACTTGTTGTGAAGCTCTTCTTTATCTTTGAGTGACATCTCATGAGCAATAATTCTTCCAATGACTTCCGTTGGCTTGAGATCTTTGTAATTGGGCATCATTTGGATCAATGTGCACACGGTGTCATATTTTCCATCCAAGGATCTTAGGATCTTCTTGATGATGAATCTGTCGGTCATCTCTTCGCTTCCCAAGCTGGCAATCTCATTTGTGATGAGAGCAAGCCTAGAGTACATTTTAGCGACACCTTCACCATCCTTCATCTTGAACTTGTCAAGTTGACTTTGAAGCACATCCAACTTGGATTCCTTGACAGAGTCGGTACCTTCGTGCATATCAATCAAAGTATCCCAAATTTCCTTTGCATTCTCAAGACGGCTGATTTTGTTGAATTCTTCGGGGAACAATCCGTTGAAGAGGATATCGCAAGCTTGAGCATTATATTGCAACATCTTCAATTCTTCCGCGGATGTTTCACAATTTGGTTCCTTCCCATCTAAGAATTCACCTTGCAAACCAATACACACAATAGCCCAAATGGCAGGGTTATGTCCAAGAATATGCATTTTCATCTTATGCTTCCAACTAGCAAAATTTGTACCATCAAAGTAAGGACCTCTACGGTGGTAACTTCCCTCGCTAGACGCCATACTCTCCTAGGTTGTGAAACCAAGGCTATGATCACCAAAGCTATGGAAATCAAGGCAAATGGAGACCAAAGCTCTGATACCACTTGTAGGATCGAAAGTATGTCTAGATGGGGGTGATTAGACTACTTGACCAAATAAAAATCTAGCCTTTTCCCAATTTTAATTCTTGGCAGATTTTAGCAACTTATCACAAGTCAAGCAATCAACCAACACATCCAATTCTAAGAGTATAGCAGCGGAAAGTAAATCATTGCATATGAAGGTAAAGGGAGGGGTTTGGAGAGTGCAAATGCAAGTGTAGACACGAATGTTTTTGTCGTGGTTCTGATAGGTGGTGCTATCGTACACCCACGTTGATGGAGACTTCAACCCACGAAGGGTAACAACTGCACGAGTCCACGGAGGGCTCCACCCACGAAGGGTCCACGAAGAAGCAACCTTGTCTATCCCACCATGGCCATCGCCCACGAAGTACTTGCCTCACTAGGGTAGATCTTCATGAAGTAGGCAATCTCCTTGCCCTTACAAACTCCTTGGTTCAACTCCACAATCTTGTCGGAGGCTCCCAAGTGACACCTAACCAATCTAGGAGACACCACTCTCCAAAAGGTAATAGACGGTGTGTTGATAACGAACTCCTTGCTCAAATGCTTCAAATGATAGTCTCCCCAGCACTCAAACAGCTCCTCATAGATTTGGATATGGTGGAAGAAGAGAGTGAGTGGAAAGCAACTTGGGGAAGGCTAGAGGACAAGATTTATGTGGTAGGAATGGAATATCTTGATCTCAACATCTGAGTAGGTGGTTCTGTCTCAGAAAATGAGTAATGGAAGTGTAGGCTTGTTCTGATGGCTCTCTCCACGAATGAAGAGGGGGCGGAGGGGTATATATAGCCTCCACACAATCCAACCGTTACACACATTTTAGCCAACTCGGTGGGACCGATTCAGTGAATTCGGTCTGACTGAAAGGTTCAAATATGTGAACGTTAGGAATCTCGGTGGGACCGACTGGGACATCTCGGTGGGACCGAAGGCTAGGGTTAAGTCATCAGAGAGTTGGCAACGTAACCTCGGTGTGACCGATTAATGAACTCGGTATTACCGAAATAAATTAACCTATAACAGAGAGTTTACAGAACCATCTCGGTGACAACGAAAGCCTATATCGGTGAGACCGAAATGTTAGGGTTTGTGGCTCTGGCTAAGTCAAAGGAAACTCGGTGGGACTGGATATGGAAATCCGTGAGTCCGAGTTTGACATTTTGGTTTTGACTTGTTTGGAGTGGAGAGGTTGTGTGAGGGTTTTGGAGCATGTCATCAAGCATTGTGAGCAACCAATTCGTTAAGCAACACCTCATCCCCTTTTAATAGTATTGCTTTCCTAAGGACACAATGTGATCTTGGATCACTAAAAGTGAAAGGTAGAGTCTTGAGCTTTTGCCAAGCTTGCTTCCTTAGCTTTTTTAGGGGTCCACATCTCCACAATAGCAATGCCATTCATTGAACTTTCCTGAAATATTTAGCTTGAGGAATAGTTAGTTCAATGAGCTATATGTTGTTATAAATTACCAAAACCACCCGGGGACTAGTTGCACTTTCAACCAGAAGAAGCCCCCGAAGCAAAAGAGTTGGGACAGAAGAGTCCTGAGCCAACCACAAGGGTGGAGGGCGTGCCCTACCCCCCGGGAGGGTGCTCCATCCTTGTGGTTGACTAGTGGACCCCCCTGGTTTGTTCTCGACGCCAAAAATTCCTATAAATACAGAAACCCCTGAAAAGAAACCTACATCGGGAGTTCCGCCGCCGCAAGCCTCTGTTGCCACCGAAAACCAATCTAGACCCGTTCTGGAACCTTGTCGGAGGGGGGAATCCCTCTCCGATGGCCATCTTCATCATCCCGATGCTCTCCATGACGAGGGAGAAGTAGTTCACCCTCGGGGCTGAGGGTATGTACCAGTAGCTATGTGTTTGATCTCTCTCTCTCTCTCTCTCTCTTGTGTTCTTGATTCAGCACAATCTTGATGTACCGCAAGCTTTGCTATTATAGCTAGGTCTTATGATGTTTCTCCCCCCTCTACCTTCTTGTAATGGATTGAGTTTTCGGCAGGAGCATTTGGAGGACGATCGATATCCGAGGAATAGAGTAGTCTTAGGAGTGGGGTGGAGGCTCGGTTGGGGTCGGCTTGTGACCGCCGACTAGCGTATGTGTATAACTCTTGTACATATTTTCTCCCTTCTATAAAGCTATGGTACGCCATTGGCGTACCCTCGAAAAAAAAGTTTTCCCTTTGAAGTTATCTTATCGGATTGAGCCTTTAAGGATTTGAGAACACTTGATGTATGTCTTGCATGTGCTTATCTGTGGTGAGAATGGGATATTCACGTGATCCACTTAATGTATGTTTTGGTGATCAACTTGCGGGTTCAGTGACCTTGTGAACTTATGCATAGGGGTTGGCATGCGTTTTCGTATTGACTCTCCGGTAGAAACTTTGGGGCAACCTTTAAAGTTCTTTGTGTTGGTTTGAATAGATGAATCTGAGATTGTGTGATGCATATCGTATAATCAAACCCGCGGATACTTGTGGTGACATTGGAGTATCTAGGTGACATTAGGGTTTTGGTTGATGTGTGTCTTAAGGTGTTATTTTAGTACGAACTCTAGGGCTGTTTGTGACACTTATAGGAATAGCCCAATAGATCGATCAGAAAGAATATCTTTGAGGTGGTTTTGTACCCTACAATAATATCCTCGTTTGTTATCCGTTATTAGTGACTTTGGAGTGACTCTTTGTTACACGTTCAGGGATTGTTATATGATCCAATTATGTTATCATTGTTGGGAGGACTTGCACTAGTGAAAGTATGAACCCTAGGCCTTGTTTCTAAGCATTGCAACATCGTTTGTGCTCACTTTTATCATTAGTTACCTTGCTGTTTTTATATTATCAAATTACAAAAACCTATATCTACCATCCATATTACACTTGTATCACCATCTCTTCGTCGAACTAGTGCTCCTATACAATTTACCATTACATTGGGTGTGTTGGGGACACAAGAGACTCTTTGTTATTTGGTTGCAGGGTTGTTTGAGGGAGACCATCTTCATCCTACGCCTCCCACAGATTGATAAACCTTAGGTCATCCACTTGAGGGAAAATTTCTATTGTCCTACAAAACTCTGTGCTTGGAGGCCCAACACGAGTCTACAAGAATAAGGTTGCGTAGTAAACATCAAGCTCTTTTCTGGCGCCGTTGTCGGAGAGGCTAGGTAAGCGGCACTCACATCCCATCAACAAAGCTCTTTTCTCGCGTCGTTTCCAGGGAGGTGAGTGCTTGAAGTTATATCTTTAGATCTTGCAATTGAATTTGTTAGTTTCTTGTTTTATCACTAGTTTGCTTTATAAAAATAAAAATACAAAAAAATGTAATTGAGGTTGCATCATATGCTTCATCTTTTTAATGTCTTTCGTGAGAACAATGGAAAGGAAAATTGCACCAAAGTGTTAGAATAAGAAGTTTATAAGATGTTTGGCATAAAATCTTTGAATGATGAGGATGATTGCAATGTTGTTAGTATGAATTCTTTGAATATCCATGATGCTAATGATATGTAAAGCCACAAGCTTGGGGATGCTATGTTTGATGAAGATGATATTTTGAGTCCCCCAAGTTTTGATGAGCAAATTTATTATGATGAAATCATGCCTCCTATTTATGATGATTATTGTGATGACATGTATGTTATAAAGAATAATGATAACCATGAAACTTTTCATCATGATTTTAATGCTCAAGCTGATTATGCCAATCAAGTGTCACATGATAGTTGTTTTGTTGAATTTTCTCCCACTACTATTCATGAGAATAAATTTGCTTATGTGGAGAGTAATAAAATTTCTATGCTTATGGATCATCAAAAGAATGCATTATGTGATGGTTATATTATTGAATTCATTCATGATGCTACTAAAAATTATTATGAGAGAGGAACATATGCTTCTACGTATGTTGTTAGTAGGTGAAAGGCCTGTTGTAGGAGCAGATGCTGATGTTTTGAACGTCTGGCAAGCTCAATCTAATGACTACTCGGTAGTTCAGTGTGCCATGCTTTACGGCTTAGAATCTAGACTTCAAAGACGTTTTGAACGTCATGGAGCATATGAGATGTTCCAGGACTTGAAGTTAATATTTCAAGCAATGCCCGAGTTGAGAGATATGAAGTATCCAACAATTTCTATAGCTGCAAGATGGAGGAGAACAATTCGGTCAGTGAACACATACTCAGAATGTCTGGATATCATAATCACTTGACTCGGCTGGGAGTTAATCTTCTAAATGATAGTGCTATTGACAGAGTTCTCCAATCACTGCCACCAAGCTACAAAGGCTTCGTGATGAACTATAATATGCAAGGGATGGAGAAAACAATTCCCGAGCTCTTCACAATGCTCAAAGCTGCAGAGGTAGAAATCAAGAAGGAGCATCAAGTGTTGATGGTTACCAAGACCACTAGTTTCAAGAAAAACGGCAAGGGAAAGTAAGGGAACTTCAATAAGAATGGCAAGCAAGTTGCCACTCCCGGGAAGAATCCCAAAGTTGAACCCAAGCCTGAAACTGAGTGCTTCTACTTCAAAGGGATTGGTCACTTGAAGCGGAACTACCCCAAGTATTTGGCGGATAAGAAGGATGGCAAAGTGAACAAAGGTATATTTGATATACATGTTATTGATGCGTACCTTACTAATGCTCGTAGTAGCGCTTGGGTATTTGATACTGGTTTGTGATGTCTACTACGCAACCTTCTTCTTGTAGACGTTGTTGGGCCTCCAAGTGCAGAGGTTTGTAGGAGAGTAGCAAATATCCCTCAAGTGGATGACCTAAGGTTTATCAATCCGTGGGAGACGTAGGATGAAGATGGTCTCTCTCAAACAACCCTGCAACCAAATAACAAAGAGTCTCTTGTGTCCCCAACACACCCAATACAATGGTAAATTGTATAGGTGCACTAGTTCGGCAAAGAGATGGTGATACAAGTGCAATATGGATGGTAGATATAGGTTTTTGTAATAAGAAAATATAAAAACAACAAGGTAGCAAGTGGTAAATGTGAGCATAAATGGTGTTGCAATGCATTGAAACAATACCTAGGGTTCATACTTTCACTAGTGCAAGTTCTCTCAACAAGGATAACATAACTGGATCATATAACTATCCCTCAACATGCAACAAAGAGTCACTCCAAAGTCACTAATAGCGGAGAACAAACAAAGAGATTATTGTAGGGTACGAAACCAACTCAAAGTTATTCTTTCTGATCGATCTATTCAAGAGTCCGTAGTAAAATAACACGAAGCTATTCTTTTCGTTCGATCTATCATAGAGTTCGTACTAGAATAATACCTTAAGATACAAATCAACCAAAACCCTAATGTCACCTAGATACTCCATTTTCACCTCAAGTATCTGTGGGCATGATTATACGATATGCATCACCCAATCTCAGATTCATCTATTCAACCAACACAAAGAACTTAAAGAGTGCCCCAAAGTTTCTACCGGAGAGTCAAGACAAAAACGGGTGCCAACCCCTATGCATAGATTCCCAAGGTCACTAAACCCGCAAGTTGATCACCAAAACATACATCACGTAGATCACGTGATATCCCATTGTCACCATAGATAAGCACATGCAAGACATACATCAAGTGTTCTCAAATTCTTAAAGACTCAATCCGATAAGATAACTTCAAAGGGAAAACTCAATCCATTACAAGAAGATAGAGGGGGAGAAGCATCATAAGATCCAACTATAATAGCAAAGCTCCCCATACATCAAGATCGTGCCATCTCAAGAACACGAGAGAGAGAGAGAGAGAGAGAGAGAGAGAGAGAGATCAAACACATAGCTACTGGTACATACCCTCAGCCCCGAGGGTGAACTACTCCTCTCTCGTCATGGAGAGCGCCAGGATGATGAAGATGGCCACCGGAGAGGGATTCCCCCCTCCGGCAGGGTGCCAGAGTGGGTCTAGATTGGTTTTCGGTGGCAACAGAGGCTTTCGGCGGCGGAACTCCCGATCTAGGTTATTTTCTCGAGATTTCTGTATTTATAGGATTTTTGGAATAGGGCACAAGTCAGTGTTGGAAATATGCCCTAGAGGCAATAATAAATTGGTTATTATTATATTTCCTTGTTCATGATAATTGTTTATTATCCATACTAGAATTGTATAGATAGGAAACTCAGATACATGTGTGGATACATAGACAAACACCATGTCCCTAGTAAGCCTCTAGTTGACTAGCTCGTTGATCAACAGATGGTCGCGGTTTCCTGACCATGGACATTTGGATGTCGTTGTTAACGGGATCACATCATTAGGAGAATGATGTGATGGACAAGACCCAATCCTAAGCCGAGCACAGATCGTGTAGTTCGTATGCTAAAGCTTTTCTAAATGTCAAGTATCTTTTCCTTACACCATGAGATTGTGCAACTCCCGGATACCGTAGGAATGCTTTGGGTGTACCAAACGTCACAACGTGACTGGGTGGCTATAAAGGTGCACTACAGGTATCTCCGAAAGTGTCTGTTGGGTTGGCACGAATCGAGACTGGGATTTGTCACTCCGTATGACGGAGAGGTATCTTTGGGCCCACTCGGTAGGACATCATCATAATCTGCACAATGTGATCAAGGAGTTGATCACGGGATGATGTGTTACGGAACGAGTAAAGAGACTTGCCGTAACGAGATTGAGCAAGGTATCAGTATACCGACGATCGAATCTCGGGCAAGTGCTATACCGATAGACAAAGGGAATCGTATACGGGATTGATTGAATCCTTGACATTGTGGTTCATTCGATGAGATCATCGTGGAGCATGTGGGAGCCAACATGGGTATCCAGATCCCGCTGTTGGTTATTGACCGGAGAGTTGTCTCGGCCATGTCTGCATGACTCCCGAGCCCGTAGGGTCTACACACTTAAGGTCCGATGACGCTAGGGTTATAGGGAAAGTATGTACGCGGTTATCGAATGTTGTTCGGAGTCTCGGATGATATCCCGGACGTCATGAGGAGTTCTGGAATGGTCCGGAGGTAAAGATTCATATATGGGAAGTCCCGTTTTGGTCACCGGAAAAGTTTCGGGCGCTATCGGTAGCGTACCGGGACCACCGGGAGGGTCTCGGGGGTCCACCGGGTGGGGCCACCGGCCCCAGAGGGCTGCGTGGGCCAAGTGTGGGAGGGGACCAGCCCCAGGTGGGCTGGTGCGCCCCCCCACCAGGGCCCAAGGCGCCTCCAAGAGGGGAGGGGGCAAACCCTAGGGCAGATGGGCCCTAGGGCCCAATCTGGTGCGCCCCCCTCTCCCTCTCCCCCTCTGGCCGCCACCCTTAGATGGGATCTGGGGTGGCTGCACCCCTAGGGGGTGGGAACCCTAGAGGGGGCGCAGCCCCTCCCTTCCCCTATATATATGTGAGTTTTGGGGCTGCCCACAACACGGTTTTGACCTCTCTCGCTTGGCGCAGCCCTACCTCTCTCCCTCCTCATCTCTCGCAGTGCTTGGCGAAGCCCTGCTGGAGTCCCGTGCTCCTCCACCACCACCACGCCATCGTGCTGCTGTTGGATGGAGTCTTCCCCAACCTATCCCTCTCTCCTTGCTAGATCAAGGCGTGGGAGACGTCATCGGGCTGCACGTGTGTTGAACGCAGAGGCGCCGTTGTTCGGTGCTTAGATCGGAATCGACCGCGATCTGAAACGCTACGAGTACGACTCCTTCATCTGTGTTCTTGCAACGCTTCCGCATCGCGATCTACAAGGGTATGTAGATGCACTCCCCTCCCCCTCGTTGCTAGATTACTCCATAGATAGATCTTGGTGATGCGTAGGAAGTTTTTGATTTTCTGCTACGATCCCCAACAGTGGCATCATGAGCTAGGTCTATGCGTAGTATCTTGCACGAGTAGAACACAAAGTAGTTGTGGGCGTCGATTTGTCAATTTACTTGCCGTTACTAGTCTTATCTTGATTCGGCGGCATCGTGGGATGAAGCGGCCCGGACCGACCTTACACGTACTCTTACGTGAGACTGGTTCCACCGACTGACATGCACTAGTTGCATAAGGTGGCTAGCAGGTGTCTGTCTCTCCCACTTTAGTCGGATCGGATTCGATGAAAAGGGTCCTTATGAAGGGTAAATAGAAATTGGCATATCACGTTGTGGTTTTGGCGTAGGTAAGAAACGTTCTTGCTAGAAACCTATAGCAGACACGTAAAAACTTGCAACAACAATTAGAGGACGTCTAACTTGTTCTTGCAGCATGTGCCGTGTGATGTGATATGGCCAAAAGGATGTGATGAATGATATATATGTGATGTATGAGATTGATCATGTTCTTGTAATAGGAATCACGACTTGCATGTCGATGAATATGACAACCGGCAGGAGCCATAGGAGTTGTCTTATTTTATTGTATGACCTGCGTGTCACCGAAAACGCCATGTAATTACTTTACTTTGTTGCTAACCGTTAGCCATAGTAGTAGAAGTAATGTTTGGCGAGACGACTTCATGGAGACACGATGATGGAGATCATGATGATAGAGATCATGGTGTCATGCCGGTGACGATGATGATCATGGAGCCCCGAAGATGAAGATCAAAAGGAGCAAAATGATATTGGCCATATCATGTCACTATTTGATTGCATGTGATGTTTATCATGCTTTACATCTTATTTGCTTAGAACGACGGTAGTAAATAAGATGATCTCTCACTAAAATTTCAAGAATTGTGTTCCCCCTAACTGTGCACCGTTGCTAAGGTTCGTTGTTCCGAAGCACCACGTGATGATCGGGTGTGATAGGTTCTAACGTTCGCATACAACGGGCGTAAGCCAGATTTACACACGCGATACACTTAGGGTTGACTTGACGAGCCAAGCATGTACAGACATGGCCTCGAAACACGAAAGACCGAAAGGTCGAACATGAGTCGTATAGAAGATACGATTAACATGAAGATGTTCACCGTTGATGACTAGTCCGTCTCACATGATGATTGGACACAGCCTAGTCGATTCGGATCATGTATCACTGAGAGGACTAGAGAGATGTCTATCTGAGTGGGAGTTCATTAGATGAACTTAATTGTCATGAACGATAGTCTAAGTTGTCTTCGCAAAATATGTGGTAGACTAATAGCTTGCGTTGTATCTCCCTATTTAATACGATCCTAGAGAAAGACTAAGTTGAGAGATATTGTAAGCAATGATGCATACCGTGTCCGTAATCCGAGGAGTGTCCTCACTGCTACACAGAAGGCTTACGTCTTTGATGCACCGCTCGATGTGCGAACCCCTACAACATCGTCTGTGGATGTTGTGAACACCTGACAGACACGTCCTGATGACTACTTGATAGTTTAGTGCGCCATACTTTACGGCTTAGAATCGGGATTCCAATTACGTTTTGAACGCCATAGGAAATATGAGATGTTCCAAGAACTGAAATTGGGATTTCAGGCTCATGCCCATGTTGAGAGGTATGAGACCTCTGACAAGTTATATTGCCAACAAGATGGAGGAGAATAGCTCAGCTAGTGAGCATGTGCTCAGAGTGTCTGGGTGCTAAAATCATTTGAATCAAGTGGGAGTTAATTTTCCACATGAGATAGTGGTTGACGGAATTCTCTAGACACTATCACCAAGCTGCTAGAACTTCGTGATGAACTATGACATGCAAAGGATGGAGATGATCCCGGAGCTATTAGCGGTGCTTAAGACCGCAAACGTAGAAATCAAGAAGGAGCATCAAGTGTTGATGGTTTAACAAGACCACTGGTTTAAAAAGGGGCAAGGGCTTGAAGGGAAATTTCATGAATGGCAAACCAGTTGTCGCTCTAATGAAGGAACCCAAGGTTGAACCCAAACCTCGAGACTAAGTGCTTCTATTGTAAGGGGAACGATCACATGGTAGCGGAACTACCCCAAATACATGGTAGATAAGAAAGCTGGCAACTTCAACTAAGTATATTTGATATACGTGTTATTGATGTGTACCTTACTAGTACTCCTTGTAGTACCTGGGTATTGGATACCGGTTCAGTTGCTGTTATTAGTGACCTTTAGCAAAAGCTACGGACTGAACGGGGACTAGCTAAGGGCGAGGTGACGATGTGTGTTGGAAGTGTTTCCAAGTTTGATAAGATCACCATTGCACGCTCCCTCTACATTCGGGATTAGTGTTGAACCTAGATAAATGTTATCAGGTGTCTACGTTGAGCATGAATATGATTAGATCATGTTCATTGCAATACGGTTATTCATTTAAGTTAGAGAATAATGGTTATTCTGTTTACATGAATAATACCTTTATGGCCATGCACCCAATGGTTTATTGAATCTCGATCATAGTAATACACATGATAATAATATTAACGCCAAAAGATGTAGAGTTAATAATGATAGTACCACTTTCTTGTGGCACTGTCGCTTAGGTCATTTTGGCATAAAATGCATGAAGAAACTCCATGCTGATGGATGTTTGGAGTCACTTGATTTGAATCGCTTGACACATGCGAGCCATGCCTCATGGGCAGGATGACTAAGATCACGTGTTCATGTACAATGAAACGGGCAAGTGACTTGTTGGAAATCATACATGCTGATGTGTGTGATCCAATGAGAATTAAGGCGTGTGGTGGATATTGTTATTTTCTCATCTTCACTGAGGATTTGAGTAGATATGGGTATATTTACTTAATGAAGCAAAAGTCTGAAACGTTTGAAAAGTTCAAGCAATTTCAGAGTGAAGATTAAGAATCATCATAACAAGAAGATCATGTTCCTACGATCTGATCAAGGGGAGATTTTCTGAATTATGAGTTTGGCAATCACTTAAGACATTATGGAATTGTTTCGCAGTTGAAGCCACCTGGAACACCACAGCATAATGGTGTGTCCGGACGTCGTAATCGAACCTTATGAGATATGGTGCGATCTATGATGTCTATTACTAATCTATCGCTATTATTTTGAGGTTATGCATTAGAGACAGCTGCATTCACTTTAGATAGGGCACCATCTAAGTCCGTTGAGACGACGCCGTATGAACTATGGTTTGCCAAGAAACCAAATTTGTCGTTTCTTAATGTTTGGGGCTGCGATGCTTATGGCTTCAGCCGGAAAAAACTCGGACCCAAAGCGGACAAATACTTCTTCATAGAATACCCAAAGGTAACATTTGGTATACCTTCTATCTCAGATCCAAGGGCAAAAATGTTTGTCACTAAGAACGGGTCCTTTCTCGAGAAGGAGTTTCTCTCGAAAGAATTGAGTGGGAGGAAGACAGAACTTGGTGAGGTTGTCGAACCCTCACTTCAACCGGAGAGTAGTGCAACACAGAAAGATGTTTATGTGGAACCTACGACTGTTGAAGAGGAAACTATTGATAGTAATCATGAAGTTTCGGATCAAGTTGCTATCGAACCTCGTAGGTCGACAAGGATATGTACTACTCCTGAATGGTACGGTGATCCTGTCTTAAGATGTCATGTTGTTGGACAACAATGAACCTACGAACTATGGAGAAGCGATGGTGGGCCCGTATTCCGACAAATGGTTAGAAGCCGAGAAATCCGAGATAGGATCCATGTATCAAAACAAAGTATGGACTTTGGTGGACTTGCCCGATGATCGGCAAGCCATTGAGATAAATGGATCTTTAAGAAGAAGACGGACGTGGACGGTAATGTCACCGTTTTTGAAGCTCGACTTGTGGCGAAGAGTTTTTCACAAGTTCAAGGAGATGACTACGATGAGATTTTCTCACACGTAGCGATGCTTAAGTCCGTCGGAATCATGTTAGCATTAGCTGCATTTATGAAATCTGGAAGATGGATGTCAAAACAAGTTTCCTTACCAGTTTTCGTAAGGAAAGGTTGTATGTGATACAATCAGAAATGTTTTGTCGATCCTAAGGATGCTAAAAGGTATAATAGCTCCAGCGATCCTTCCATGGACTAGAGCAAGCATCTCGGAGTCGGGATATACGCTTTGATGGAGTGATCAAAGTTTTTGGGTATACAAAGTTTGTTAGAAACTTGTATTTACAATAAAGAGAGTGGGAGCACTACAACATTTCTGATAAGTATATGTGAATGACATATTGTTGATCCGAAATGATGTAGAATTTCTGGAAAGCATAAAGGGTTGTTTGAAAGGAGTTTTTCAAAGGAAGACCTGGATAAAGCTGCTTACATATTGGGCATCAAGATCTATAGAGATAGATCAAGACGCATAATGATTCTTTCAAAAGAACACACACCTTTGACATGATTTTGAAGGAGTTCAAAATAGATCAGTCAAAGAAGGAGTTCTTACCTGAGTTGTAAGGTGTGAAGTTGAGTAAGACTCAAAGCTTGACCATGGCAGATGAAAGAGGAAGGACGAAGGTCGTCCCCTATGCTTTTGTCATAGGCTCTATCCGATATGCCATGCTGAGTACCGCACCTGATATGTGCCTTGCCACATGTCTGGCAAGAGGGTACAAAAGGTGATCCAAGGGTGGATCTCTAGATAGTGGTCAAATTTATCCTTAGAGGAATAAGGAAATGTTTCTCGGTTATGGAGGTGATAAAGAGTTCGACGTAAAGAGTTACGTCGATGCAAGCTTAACACCTATCCGGATAACTCTAAGTAGAGATACCGGATACGTATAATGGAGCAACAGTTTGGAATAGCTCCAAGTGGAACGTGGTAGCAACATCTACGATATGACATAAAGTTTTGTGAAGTACATAGGGATCTGAATGTTGCAGACCCATTGACTACAACCTCTCTCACAAGCATAACATGATCAAACCCAGAACTCCTTGAGTGTTAATCACATATAGATGTGAACTAGATTACTGACTCTAGTAAACTCTTTGGATGTTGGTCACATGGCGATGTGACCTGTGAGTGTTAATCACATGGCAATGTGAACTAGATTATTGACTCTAGTGCAAGTGGCAGACTGTTGGAAATATGCCCTAGAGGCAATAATAAATTGGTTATTATTATATTTCCTTGTTCATGATAATTGTTTATTATCCATACTAGAATTGTATTGATAGGAAACTCAGATACATGTGTGGATACATAGACAAACACCATGTCCCTAGTAAGCCTCTAGTTGACTAGCTCGTTGATCAACAGATGGTCACGGTTTCCTGACCATGGACATTTGGATGTCGTTGATAACGGGATCACATCATTAGGAGAATGATGTGATGGACAAGACCCAATCCTAAGCCAAGCACAGATCGTGTAGTTCGTACGCTAAAGCTTTTCTAAATGTCAAGTATCTTTTCCTTAGACCATGAGATTGTGCAACTCCCGGATACCGTAGGAATGGTTTGGGTGTACCAAACGTCACAACATAACTGGGTGGCTATAAAGGTGCACTACAGGTATCTCTGAAAGTGTCTGTTGGGTTGGCACGAATTGAGACTGGGATTTGTCACTCCGTATGACGGAGAGGTATCTCTGGGCCCACTCGGTAGGACATTCATCATAATGTGCACAATGTGATCAAGGAGTTGATCACGGGATGATGTGTTACGGAACAAGTAAAGAGACTTGCCGTAACGAGATTGAGCAAGGTATCGGTATACCGACGATCGAATCTCGGGCAAGTGCTATACCGATAGACAAAGGGAATCGTATACGGGATTGATTGAATCCTTAGATTGTGGTTCATCCGATGAGATCATCGTGGAGCATGTGGGAGCCAACATGGGTATCCAGATCCCGTTGTTGGTTATTGACCGGAGAGTTGTCTCGGCCATGTCTGCATGACTCCCGAGCCCGTAGGGTCTACACACTTAAGGTTCGATGACGCTAGGGTTATAGGGAAAGTATGTACGCGGTTACCGAATGTTGTTCGGAGTGTCAGATGAGATCCCGGACGTCACGAGGAGTTCCAGAATGGTCCGGAGGTAAAGATTCATATATGGGAAGTCCCGTTTTGGTCACCGGAAAAGTTTCGGGCGCTATCGGTAGTGTACCGGGACCACCGGGAGGGTCCCGGGGGTCCACCGGGTGGGGCCAGCAGCCCCAGAGGGCTGCGTGGGCCAAGTGTGGGAGGGGACCAGCCCCAGGTGGGCTGGTGCGCCCCCCACCAGGGCCCAAGGCGCCTCCAAGAGGGGAGGGGGGCAAACCCTAGAGCAGATGGGCCCTAGGGCCCAATCTGGTGCGCCCCCCTCTCCCTCTTCCCCTCTCGCCGCCACCCTTAGATGGGATCTGGGGTGGCCGCACCCCTAGGGGGTGGGAACCCTAGAGGGGGCGCAACCCCTCCCTTCCCCCTATATATATGTGAGTTTTGGGGCTGCCCACAACACGGTTTTGACCTCTCTCGCTTGGCGCAGCCCTACCTCTCTCCCTCCTCGTCTCTCGCAGTGCTTGGCGAAGACCTGCTGGAGTCCCGTGCTCCTCCACCACCACCACGCCATCGTGCTGCTGTTGGATGGAGTCTTCCCCAACCTCTCCCTCTCTCCTTGCTGGATCAAGGCGTGGGAGACGTCATCGGGCTGCACGTGTGTTGAACGCGGAGGCGCCGTTGTTCGGTGCTTAGATCGGAATCAACCGTGATCTGAATCGCTGCGAGTACGACTTCTTCATCCGCGTTCTTGCAAAGCTTCCGAATCGCGATCTACAAGGGTATGTAGATGCACTCCCCTCCCCCTTGTTGCTAGATTACTCCATAGATAGATCTTGGTGATGCGTAGGAAATTTTTGATTTTCTGCTACGATCCCCAACAGTCAGGGGGGCTCCGGGCGGTCCACGAGATAGGGGGCGCGCCCAGGGGGGTGGGCGCACCCCCCACCCTCGTGGGTAGCCCGTGACTCTCCTGGACTTGGTCCTTAAAAAATCATCAAAAATTGGCACGTCAATTGGACTCCGTTTGATATTCCTTTTATGTAAAACTCAAAAACAAGGAAAAAACAGAAATTGGCACTGGTACTCGGCTCTGGGTTAATAGGTTAGTCCCAAAAATCATATAAAATAGCATATAAATGCATATAAAACATCCTAGAAGGATAATATAATAGCATGGAACAATAAAAAAATATAGATACGTTGGAGACGTATCAAGCATCCTCAAGCTTAATTCATGCTCGTCCTCGAGTAGGTAAATGATAAAAACAGAATTTTTGATGTGGAATGCTACCTAAAATAATTCTCAATGTGATTTTCTTTATTGTGGCATGAATGTTCAGATCCGAAAGATTCAAGATAAAAGTCTGTATTGACATAAGAATAATAATACTTCAAGCATACTAAGAAAGCAATCATGTCTTCTCAAAATAACATGGCCAAAGAAAGTTATCCCTACAAAATCATATAGTCTGGCTATGCTCCCTCTTCATCACACAAAATATTTAAATCATGTACAACCCCAGTTTCAGCCAAGCAATT
Organism: Secale cereale; assembly: GCA_902687465.1. Classification (NCBI taxonomy): domain Eukaryota; kingdom Viridiplantae; phylum Streptophyta; class Magnoliopsida; order Poales; family Poaceae; genus Secale; species Secale cereale. Next base: position 166,482,483 of record LR738710.1, on the reverse strand, counting down.
GTTTCACACTTCAATTTTTTCAAACCTTTCAACTTTCACGCAGTACATGAGCGTGAGCCATGGATATAGCACTATAGGAGGAATAGAGTGGTGGTTGTGGAGAAGACAAAAGAGGAAGATAGTCTCACATCTACTAGGCGTATCAATGGGCTATGGAGATGCCCATCAATAGATCTCAATGTGAGTGAGTAGGGATTGCCATGCAACAGATGCACTAGAGCTATAAGTGTATGAGAGCTCATCAAAATAAACTAAGTGGGTGTGCATCCAACTTGCTTGCTCATGAAGACCTAGGGCATTTGAGGAAGCCCTTCGTTCGAATATACAAGCCAAGTTCTATAATGAAAATTCCCACTAGTATATGAAAGTGACAAAACAAGAGACTCTCTATCATGAAGATATGGTGCTACTTTGAAGCACAAGTGTGGAAAAGGATAGTAGCATTGCCCCTTCTCTCTTTTCTCTCATTTTGGGGGGGGGGGCATTTCTCCTTTTTTTAGCTCCCCTCTTTTTCTTGGGCCATCTCTTTTTTTTGGCCTTTCCTTTTTTGCTCACACGGGACAATGCTCTAATAATGAAGATCATCACACTTTTATTTACTTGCAACTCAAAGATTACAACTCGAAGCTAGAACAAAATATGACTCTATGTGAATGCCTCTGGTGGCATACTGGGATGTGCAATGAATCAAGAGTGACATGTATGAATGAATTGTGAATGGTGGCCTTGCCACAAATACGATGTCAACTACATGATCATGCATGGCAATATGACAATATGAAGTGTGTCATATGAACGGAATGGTGGAAAGTTGCATGGCAATATATCTTGGAATGGCTATGGAAATGCCATGATAGGTAGGTATGGTGGCTGTTTTGAGGAAGGTATATGGTGGGTGTAAGGTACCGGCGAATGTTGCGCGGTACAAGAGAGGCTAGCAATGGTGGAAGGGTGAGAGTGCGTATAATCCATCGACTCAACATTAGTCATAAAGAACTCATATACTTATTGCAAAAATCTATGAGTTACCAAAACAAAGTATTCAACGCATGCTCCTAGGGGAAGGGTTGGTATGAGTTAACCATCACGCGATCCCGACCTCCACACAAAGGATGACAATCAATAAATACCTCATGCTCTAACTTCGTCACATAGCGGTTCACCATACGTGCATGCTACGGGAATCACAAACTGTAACACAAGTATTTCTTGAATTCATAATTACCCCGCTAGCATAACTCTAATATCACCATCCTCATATCTCAAAACAATCATCAAGTATCAAATTTCTCCTATCATTCAATGCACTTTATGAAAGTTTTTATTATACCCATCTTGGATGCCTATCATATTAGGACTAATTTTATAACCAAAGCACATTACCATGCTGTTCTAAAAGACTCACAAAATAATAAAAGTGAAGCATGAGATTTCATCTATTTCTTCAAAATAAAACCACTGCCGTGCTCTAAAAAGATATAAGTGAAGCACTAGAGCAAATGACTAACTACTCCAAACGATATAAGTGAAGATCAATGAGTAGTTGAATAATTATGTAACTATGTGAAGACTCTCTAAAATTTAAGAATTTCAGATCTTGGGATATTATTCAAACAGCAAGCAAAACAAAATAAAACAAAATGACGCTCCAAGCAAAACACATATCATGCGGTGAATAAAAATATAGCCTTAAGTAAAGTTATCGATGAACGAAGATGAAAGAGGGGATGCCTTCCCGGGGCATCCCCAAGCTTAGGCTTTTGGTTGTCCTTGAATTTTACCTTGGGGTGCCTTGAGCATCCCCAAGCTTAGGCTCTTGCCACTCCTTATTCCATAGTCCATCGAATCTTTACCAAAAACTTGAAAATTTCACAACACAAAACTCAACAGAAAACTCGTAAGCTCCGTTAGTATAAGAAAATAAAACCACCACTTAAGTACTGTTGTGAACTCATTCTAAATTCAAATTGGTGTAATATGTACTGTATTCCAACTTCTCTATGGTTCATACCCTCCGATACTACTCATAGATTCATCAAAATAAGCGAACAACACATAGAAAACATAATCTGTCCAAAACAGAACAGTCTGTAGTAATCTGTAACTTTCGAATACTTCTGTAACTCTAAAAATTCTGAAATAAATTGGTGGACGTGAGGAATTTTTCTATTAATCATCTGCAAAAAGAATCAACTAAAAAGCACTCTCCAGTAAAAAATGACAGCCAATCTCATGAGCGCTAAAGTTTCTATTTTTACAACATGATCACATAAACTTCACACAAGTCTTCCCAAAGGTTCTACTTGGCACAAACACTAATTAAAACACAAAACCACATCTAAACAGAAGCTAGATGCAATATTTATTCCCAAACAGAAGCAAAAGCAAATAAAATGAAATTGGGTTGCCTCCCAACAAGCGCTATCGTTTAACGCCCCTAGCTAGGCACAATGATTTCAATGATGCTCGCATAAAAGATAAGAATTGAAACATAAAGAGAGCATCATGAAGAATATGACTAGCACATTTAAGTCTAACACACTTCCTATGCATAGGATTTTGTGAGCAAACAACTTATGGGAACGATAATCAACTAGCATAGGAAAGCAAAACAAACATAGCTTCAAAATTTTAAGCACATAGATAGGAAACTTGATATTATTGCAATAGGTAGAAACATATGTTCCTCTCTCATAATAATTTTCAGTAGCATCATGAATGAATTCAACAATATAAACATCACATAAAGCATTCTTTTCATGATCCATAAGCATAGAAATTTTACTACTCCCATCATAAGCTAATTTCTTCTCATGAATAATAGTGGGAGCAAACTGAACAAAATAACTATCGTGTGAAGCATAATCCAATTGAAAATTAAAATCATGATGACAAGTTTCATGGTTATCTTTATTCTTTATAGCATACGTGTCATCACAATAATCATCATACATAGGAGGCATGCTTTCATCATAATAAATTTGCTCATCAAAACTTGGGGGACTAAATATATCATCTTCATCAAACATAGCATCCCCAAGCTTGTGGCTTTGCATATCATTAGCATCATGGGTATTCATATAATTCATACTAACAATATTGCAGTCATGCTCATCATGCACATATTTTATGCCAAGCATTCTATGTAATTCTTCTTCTAGTACTTGAGCACAATTTTCCTTCCCATCATTTTCACGAAAGATATTAAAAAGATGAAGCATATGAGGCAACCTTAATTCCATTTTTGTGTAGTTTTCTTTTATAGACCAAACTAGTGATAAAACAAGAAACTAAAAGATTCGATTGCAAGATCTAAAGATATACCTTCAAGCACTAACCTCCCCGTCAATGGCGCCAGCAAAGAGCTTGATGTCTACTACGCAACCTTCTTCTTGTAGACGTTGTTGGGCTTCCAAGTGCAGAGGCTTGTAGGACAGTAGCAAAGTTCCCTCAAGTGGATGACCTAAGGTGTATCAATCTGTGGGAGGCGTAGGATGAAGATGGTCTCTCTCAAACAACCCTGCAACCAAATAAAAAAGAGTCTCTTGTATCCCCAACACACCCAATACAATCGTAAATTGTATAGGTGCACTAGTTCGGTGAAGAGATGGTGATACAAGTGCAATATGGATGGTAGATATAGGTTTTTGTAATAAGAAAATATAAAAACAGCAAGTTAGCAAGTGGTAAAGGTCAGCATAAACGGTGTTGCAATGCGCTGAAACAAGGCAAGATATTCATTGCTAAGAATGGATCCTTTCTAGAGAAGGAGTTTCTCTCGAAAGAAGTGAGTGGGAAGAAAGTGGAACTTGATGAGGTAATTGTACCTTCTCCCGAATTGGAAAGTAGTACATCACAGAAACTAGTTCCAGTGATTCCTACACCAATTAGTGAGGAAGCTAATGATGATGATCATGAAACTTCAGATCAAGTTTCTGCTGAACTTCGTAGATCAACCAGAGTGCGTTCCGCACCTGAGTGGTACGGCAACCCAGTTCTGGAAGTCATGTTACTAGACCATGATGAACCTACGAACTATGAGGAAGCGATGATGAGCACAGATTTCGCGAAATGGCTTGAGGCCATGAAATCTGAGATGGGATCCATGTATGAGAACAAAGTGTGGACTTTGGTTGACTTGCCCGATGATCGGCAAGACATCGAAAATAAATGGATCTTCAAGAGGAAGACTGACGCAGACGGTAATGTAACTGTTTACAAAGCTCGACTTGTTGCGAAAGGGTATCGACAAGTTCAAGGAGTTGACTACGATGAGACTTTCTCACCCGTAGCGATGCTTAAGTATGTCCGAATCATGTTAGCAATTGCCCCATTTTATGATTATGAAATCTGGCAAATGGATGTCAAAACTGCATTCCCGAATGGATATCTCAAAGAAGAGTTGTATATGATGCAACCAGAGGGTTTTGTCGATCCAAAAGGTGCTAACAAAGTGTGTAAGCTCCATCTCGAAGTTGGAATATAGGCTTTGATGAAGTGATCAAAGCATATGGTTTTATACAGACTTTTGGAGCAGCCTGTATTTACAAGAAAGTGAGTGGGAGCTCTGTAGCATTTCTAATATTATATATGGATGACATATTGTTGATTGGAAATGATATAGAATTTCTGGATAGCATAAAAGGATACTTGAATAAGAATTTTTCAATGAAAGACCTCGGTGAAGCTGCTTACATATTAGGCATCAAGATCTATCGAGATAGATCAAGACGCTTGTAATTCCCCGGACACACCCGCCGGTGGGCGTTACTCCTGGCGGGATCTAGACTGGCCTCACATATCAATACTAGTCTTTTCTACGCACTTTGTCCTCACTCGTGCTCACCCGGGAGTAACTTCCCGGTCGGTCACCCATCCTAAAATTACTCCAAGCTGAGCACGCTTAACTTTGGAGTTCTATCCGAATGGGCTCCCGGAAAAGAAGGAATTCCTTATTGATATGAGTAGTCTATCATCCCTAATAAGCTAGGCCATCATATACACCCTCACTCAGAGGAACCGACGTCCTCGTCGGGCCACAGGAATGTTCCCTCTTGGCACAACCGTCTGTGCTTCCAGGACAGCACATGTGCCATGCCGTGTGCCACGACGGGTCACAAACGTCATGCACAACATGACTGCAAACTATCCGCAAACATCTGTGTAATCGTGAGGGTCGGCTCTGATACCAACTTGTAACGCCCCGGACACACCCGCCGGTGGGCGTTACTCCTGGCGGGATCTAGACTGGCCTCACATATCAATATTAGTCTTTTCTACGCACTTTGTCCTCACTCGTGCTCACCCGGGAGCAACTTCCCGGTCGGACACCCATCCTGAAATTACTCCAAGCTGAGCACGCTTAACTTTGGAGTTCTATCCGAATGGGCTCCCGGAAAAGAAGGAATTCCTTATTGATATGAGTAGTCTATCATCCCTAATAAGCTAGGCCATCATAACGCTTAATTGGACTTTCACAAAGCGCATACCTTGATAAAGTTTTGAAGAAGTTCAAAATGGATCAGTCAAAGAAATGGTTCTTGCCTGTGTTACAAGGTGTGAAGTTGAGTAAGACTCAATGCCCGACCACTACTGAAGATAGAGAGAAAATGAAAGTCATTCCCTATGCCTCAACCATAGAATCTATCATGTATGCAAGGTTGTGTACCAGACCTGATGTGTGCCTTGCTATAAGTCTAGCAGGGAGGTACCAAAGTAATCCAGGAGTGGATCACTGGACAGCGGTCAAGAACATCCTGAAATACCTAAAAAGGACAAAGGATATGTTTCTCGTGTATGGAGGTGACAAAGAGCTTGTCGTAAACGGTTACGTTGATTGTTGCTTTGACACTGATCGGGATGACTCTAAGTCACAAACCGGATATGTATTTTTATTAAACGGTGGAGCTGTCAGTTGGTGCAGTTCCAAGCAGAGCGTCATGGCGGGATCTACGTGTGAAGCTGAATACATAGCTGCTTCGGAAGCAGCAAATGAAGGAGTCTGGATGAAGGAGTTCATATCCGATCTAGGTGTAATACCTAGTGCATCGGGTCCAATGAATTTTTTTTGTGATAACACTGGAGCAATAGCCTTGGCGAAGGAATCCAGGTTTCACAAGAGAACAAAGCACATCAAAAGACGCTTCAATTCCATCCGCGATCTAGTCAAGGAGGGAGACATAGAGATTTGCAAGATACATACGGATCTGAATGTTGTAGACCCATTGACTAAGCCTCTTCCACGGGCAAAACATGATCAGCACCAAGACTCCATGGGTGTTAGGATCATTACTTTGTAATCTAGATTATTGACTCTAGTTCAAGTGGGAGACTGAAGGAAATATGCCCTAGAGGCAATAATAAATATGTTATTTGCATTTCCCTATATCATGATAAATGTCTTTTATTCATGCTAGAATTGTATTAACCGGAAACTTAGTACATGTGTGAATACATAGACAAAACAGTATGTCCCTAGTATGCCTCTACTAGACTAGCTCATTGATCAAATATGGTTATGTTTCCTAGCCATAGACATAAGTTGTCATTTGATCAACGGGATCACATCATTAGGAGAATGACGTGATGGACAAGACCCATCCGTTAGCTTAGCACTATGATTGTTTAGTTTTACTGCTATTGCTTTCTTCATGACTTATACATGTTCCTATGACTATGAGATTATGCAACTCCCGAATACCGGAGGAACACCTTGTGTGCTATCAGACGTCACAACGTAACTGGGTGATCATAAATATGCTATACATGTGTCTCCGAAAGTGTTCGTGGTGTTGGCATAGATCAAGAATAGGATTTGTCACTCCGAGTGTCGGAGAGGTATCTCTGGGCCCTCTCGGTAATACACATCATAATAAGCCTTGCAAGCAAATGACTAATGAGTTAGTCATGGGATGATGTATTACGGAACGAGTAAAGAGACTTGCCGGTAGCGAGATTGAACTAGGTATTGAGATACCGACGATCGAATCTTGGGCAAGTAACATACCGTTGACAAAGGGAACAAAGTATGTTGTTATGCAGTTTGACCGATACAGATCTTTGTAGAATATGTAGGAGCCAATATGAGCATCCAGGTTCCGCTATTGGTTATTGACCGGAGACGAGTCTCGGTCATGTCTACATAGTTCTCGAACCCGTAGTGTCCGCACGCTTAAAGTTTGATGACGATCGGTATTATAAGTTTATGAGTTTTGATGTGCCGAAGGTAGTTCGGAGTCCCGGATAAGATCACGGACATGACGAGGAGTCTCGGAATGTCCAAGACGTAAAGATTGATATATTGGAGGACTATATTCGGACACCGAAAGCATTCCGTAAAGTTTCGGAATTAACCGGAGTGCTAGGGGGTTACTGGAACCCCCCCCCCCCCCC
>LR738710.1:166453959-166475042 GCA_902687465.1 Secale cereale | reverse complement strand
CCCCCCCCCCCGGGGAAGCTATGGGCCTTAATGGGCCATAGGAGAAAGAGAGAAGGGAGGCCAGGGCTGGGCCGCGCGCCCCCCACCCCTTGGTCCGAATTGGACAAGGAAGGAGGGGGGCCGGTGCCCCTTTCCTTCCCCTTCTCCCTCTCCTTCCTCCCCCCCTTCTCCCTCTTGGTGATTCCTACTAGGAATAGGATTGCAATCCTATTCCTAGTAGGATTGCTCCTCCTAGGTGCACCAATAGGGGCCGGCCAGCCTCCCCCCTTGCTCCTTTATATACGGGGGCAGGGGGCACCCTAGAACACACAAGTTGATCTCACCAGCCGTGTGCGGTGACCCCCTCCACAAAAACACACCTCGGTCATACCGTTGCAGTGCTTAGGCGAAATCCTGCGCCGGTAAATTCATCATATCCGTCACCACGCCGTCGTGCTGACAAAACTCTCCCGTGAAGCTCAACTGGATCAAGAGCTCGTGGGATGTCATCAAGCTGAACGTGTGCTAAACGCGGAGGTGCCGTACGTTCGGTGCTTGATCGGTTGAATCGCGAAGAAGTACGACTACATCAACCGCGTCTCTTGACGCTTCTGCTTTCGGTCTATGAGGGTACGTAGACACACTCTCCCCTCTCGTTGCTATGCATCTAGTAGATAGATCTTGCGTGATCGTAGGAAAATTTTAAAATACTGCGTTCCCCAACAGAAACCACCTCAAAGTTATTCTTTCTGATCGATCTATTCAAGAGTCCGTAGTAAAATAACACGAAGTTGTTCTTTCCGTTCGATCTATCATAGATTTCGTACTAGAATAACACCTTAAGATATAAATCAACCAAAACCCTAATGTCACCTAGATACTCCATTGTCACCTCAAGTCTCCGTGGGCATGATTATATGATATGCATCACACAATCTCAGATTCATCTATTCAACCAACACAAAGAACTTCAAAGAGTGCCCCAAAGTTTCTACCGGAGAGTCAAGACAAAAACGTGTGCCAACCCCTATGCATAGATTCCCAAGGTCACGAAACCCACAAGTTGATCACCAAAACATACATCAAGTAGATCACGTGATATCCCATTGTCACTACAGATAAGCACATGCAAGACATACATCAAGTGTTCTCAAATCCTTAAAGACTCAATCCGAGAAGATAACTTCAAAGGGAAAACTCAATCGATTACAAGAAGATAGAGGGGGAGAAGCATCATAAGATCCAACTATAATAGCAAAGCTCACGATACATCAAGATCGTTCCATCTCAAGAATACGAGAGAGAGAGATCAAACACATAGCTATTGGTACATACCCTCAGCCCCGAGGGTGAACTACTCCTCCCTCATCATGGAGAGCGCCGGGATGATGAAGCTGGCCACCGGAGAGGGATTCCCCCCTCCGGCAGGGTGCCAGAATGGGTCTAGATTGGTTTTCGGTGGCAACATAGGCTTTCGACGGCGGAACTCCCGATCTAGGTTATTTTCTGGGGGTTTCTGTATTTATAGGATTTTTGGCGTAGGGCACAAGTCAGGGGGGTCTCCGGGCTCTCCACGAGATAGGGGGGTGCGCCCAGGGGGGTGGGCGCGCCCCCCATCCTCGTGGGCAGCCCGTGACTCTCCTCGCCCAACTCTTTTACTCCCGGGTCTTCTTTTGGTCCATAAAAAATCATCAAAAATTGGCACGTCAATTGGACTCCGTTTGATACTCCTTTTCTGTAAAACTCAAAAACAAGGAAAAAAACAGAAACTGGCACTGGGCTCTGGGTTAATAAGCCCAAAAATCATACAAAATAGTATATAAATGCATATAAAACATCCTAGAAGGATAATATAATATCATGGAAGAATAAAAAATTATAGATGCATTGGAGACGTATCAGTTTGGTTGCTCATATTTGTAACTCGAAATAGGAGCTACGGGTTAAATGAAGATTGGCTAAGGACGAGGTGACGATGCGTGTGGGAAATGGTTCCAAGGTCAATGTGATCACCATCGGCACGCTACCTCTACATCTACCTTCGGGATTAGTTTTAGACCTGAATAATTGTTATTTTGTGTCAGCATTGAGCATGAACATTATATCTGGATCTTGTTTAGTGCGAGACGGTTATTCATTTAAATCAAAGAATAATGGTTGTTCTATTTATATGAGTAATATCTTTTATGGACATATACCCTTGAAGAGCGGTCTATTTTTGTTGAATCTCTAGTGTGGTGATACACATATTCATAATATTGATGCCAAAAGATGCAAAGTTGATAATGATAGTGCAACATATTTGTGGCACTGCCATTTAGGTCATATTGGTGTAAAGCGCATGAAGAAACTCCATGCAGATGGACTTTTGGAATCACTTGATTATGAATCATTTGATACTTGCGAACCATGCCTCATGGGCAAGATGACTAAAACTCCGTTCTCCAGAATAATGGAGCGAGCCAATGACTTATTGGAAATAATGCATACCGATGTATGCGGTCCAATGATTTGAATTTTGAGCATATATGGGTATATCTACTTAATGAAACACAAGTCTGAAACATTTGAAAAGTTCAAAGAATTTCATAGTGAAGTAGAGAATCATCGTAATAGAGAAAATAAAGTTTCTACGATCTAATCGTGGAGGCGAATATTTGAGTTACGAGTTTGGCCTTCATTTAAAACAATGTGGAATAGTTTCACAACTCACGCCACCTGGAACACCACAGCATAATGGTGTGTATGAATGTCGTAACCGTACTTTATTAGATATGGTGCGATCTATGATGTCTCTTACCGATTTACCACTATCGTTTTGGGGTTATGCATTAGAGACAGGAGCATTCACGTTAAATAGGGCATCATCTAAATCCATTGAGACGACACCATATGAACTGTGGTTTGGCAACAAACCTAAGCTTTCGCTTCTTAAAGTTTGGGGTTGCGACACTTATGTCAAAAGGCTTCAGCCCGAAGCTCGAACCCAAATCGAAGAAGTGCGTCATCATAGGATACCCTAAGGAAACAATTGGGTACACCTTCTACCACAGATCCGAAGGAAAGTTTTTTGTTGCCAAGAATGGAACATTTCTAGAGAAGGAATTTCTCTTGAAAGAAGTGAGTGGGAGGAAAGTAGAACTTGATGAAGTAATTGTACCTTCTCTCGAATTGGAAAGTAGCTCATCACAGAAAATTGTTCCCGTGATGCCTACACCAACTAGAGAGGAAGCTAATGATGATGATCATGAAACTTCAGATCAAGTTACTACCGAACCGCATAGGTCAACTAGAGCACGATCCGCACCAGAGTGGTACAGTAATCCTGTTCTGGAAGTCATGTTACTAGACGATGATGAACCTATGAACTATGAAGAAGCTATGATGAACCCAGATTCTGATAAATGGCTTGAGGCCATGAAATCTGAGATAGGATCCATGTATGAGAACAAAGTATGGACTTTGGTGGGCTTGCCCGATGATTGGTGAGCCATAGAGAATAAATGGATCTTCAAGAAGAAGACTGACGCTGATGGTAATGTTACGGTCTACAAAGCTCGACTTGTTGCAAAAAAAATTCGACAAGTTCAAGGAGTTGACTACGATGAGACTTTCTCACCAGTAGCGATCTTAAGTCTGTCCGAATCATGTTAGCAATTGCCGCATTTAATGATTATGAAATCTGGCAAATGGACGTCAAAACCGCATTCCTTAATTAAATAAGAGTTGTATATGATGCAACCAGAAGGTTTTGTCGATCCTAAAGGCGCTAAGAAAGTGTGCAAGCTCCAGCAATAACCATCTATGGACTGGTGCAAGCATCTAGGAGTTGGAATATACGCTTTAAATAAGTGATCAAAGCATATGGTTTTACATAGACTTTCAGAGAAGCCTGTATTTACAAGAAAGTGAGTGGGAGCTTTGTAGCATTTCTGATATTATATGTGGATGACATCTTATTGATCGAAAATGATGTAGAATTTCTGGATAGCACAAAAGGATATTTGAATAAGAATTTTTCAGTGAAAGACCTTGGTGAAGCTGCTTATATATTGGGCGTCGAGATCTATAGAGATAGATCAAGACGCTTGATAGGACTTTCACAAAGCACATACCTTGATAAAGTTTTGAAGAAGTTCAAAATGTATCAGTCAAAGAAAGGGTTCTTGCCTGTGTTACAAGGTGTGTAGTTGAGTAAGACTCAATGCCCGACCACTACTGAAGATAGAGAGAAAATGAAAGTCATTCTCTATGCCTTAGCTATAGGTTCTATCATGCATGCTATGCTGTGTACCAGACCTGATGTGTGCCTTGCCATAAGCCTAGCAGGGAGGTACCAAAGTAATCCAGGAGTGGATCACTGGACATCGGTCAAGAACATCCTGAAGTTCCTGAAAAGGACCAAGGATATGTTTCTCATTTATGGAGGTGACAAAGAGCTCATCGTAAATGGTGACGTTGATGCTAGCTTTGACACTGATCCGTATGACTCTAAGTCACAAACCAGATACATATTTTTATTGAATGGTGGAGTTGTGAGTTGGTGCAATTCCAAGCAGAGCGTTGTGGCAGGATCTACGTGTGAAGCGGAGTACATAGTTGCTTCAGAAGCAGCAAATGAAGGAGTCTGGATGAAGAGGTTCATATCCGATCTAGGTGTAATACATAGTGCATTGGGTCCAATCAAAATATTTTGTGACAACACTGGAGCAATTGCCTTGGCAAAGGAATCCAGGTTTCACAAGAGAACCAAACACATCAAGAGACGCTTCAAATCCATCCGTGATCAAGTCATGGAGGGAGACATATAGATTTACAAAATACATACAGATCTGAATGTAGCAGACCCGTTGACTAAGCCTCTTCCACGAGCAAAACATGATCGGCACCAAGACTCCATGGGTGTTAAATCATTACAATGTAATCTAGATTATTGACTCTAGTGCAAGTGGGAGACTGAAAGAAATATGCCCTAGAGGCAATAATAAAGTTGTTATTTTATATTTCCTTATTCATGATAAATGTTTATTATTCATGCTGGAATTGTATTGATCAGAAACCTTGTTACATGTGTGAATACATAGACAAACAATATGTCCCTAGTGAGCCTCTACTTGACTAGATCGTTGATCAAAGATGGTTAACGTTTCCTAACCATGGACATGAGTTGTCATTTGATAATGGGATCACATCATTAGGAGAATGATGTGATGGACAAGACCCATTCGTTAGCTTAGCATAATGATCGGTCAGTTTATTGCTATTGCTTTCTTCATGTCAAATACATATTCCTCCGACTATAAGATTATGCAACCCCCGAATACCGGAGGAATGTCTTGTGTGCTATCAAACGTCACAACGTAGCTGGGTGATTATAAAGATGCTCTACAGGTATCTCCGAGGGTGTTTGTTGAGTTGGCATAGATCAAGATTAGGATTTATCACTCCGAGTATCGGAGAGGTATCTCTGGGCCCTCACGGTAATACACATCATAAGAAGCCTTGAAAGCAATGTGACTAATGAGTTAGTTACAGGATGATGTATTATGGAACGAGTATAATTGCCGGTAATGAGATTGAACTAGGTATGAAGATACCGATGATCTAATCTCGGGCAAGTAACATACCGATGGACAAAGGGAATACTGTATGTTGTTGTCGGGGAAACTGATCGCCCACGAACACCTATGGGACCGGAGCCCCTTTTCGGTACGGCTGGGGGGCGGAGGATGCACGAAGAGCGGATCGAGGCGTGCACACGAGCAGTTTACCCAGGTTCGGGCCGCACGGATGCGTAAAACCCTACTCCTGCTTTGATTTGTATTGTGTTCTTGCTCGGGAGCGAGGAGAGCTACAGTTCACTCTAACCGCTAGCAAGACCGAGCGTGGGAATGATCGATCTTCGGAACCCCCTCTACGTTGCGCATGGGCCTCCTTTTATAGGTCAATGGGGTCACCAACAGGTGGCAACACAAGATGAGGGTAAAAATGTAAAAGGGGGGTAGTTGGAACAGTGTTTGTACAGTGCTCCATACCTAACCCTGACGGTAGGGGACAAGGGCATTAAATGTCCGTCGCCGTCGCCCAAACAGTGCAAAAAGTGGCCATCAGGGGCGCCACCGTCCGCCACGACGGTGGCCTTGTCATCGCTGCTTGCCACCGTGTACCCCAGGCTGCACAGCCTTCCGCCATGTGCGCCTGGGATGGCCCCAGGGCGACACGTGGGTGGATGCGCTGGAGCGCGGGTACTGAGTGGAGGTTTGCCGCGGCAAGCACCTTGCTGCGGCTGCTATCTTGTCGCTTCTCGGAGCTTGTCGCTCGTCGGGCTTTGCCGCGACGCGTGGCGTGCTGCGGCAAGTTCCTTGAGATACCTTTGATTGGCCTTCCCGGCAAGCTCCTCTTGCCAGGGTCTTGTGCCTTGAGTGGTTTTGTGCCTTGAGTGGCCATCCCGGCAAGCTCCTCTTGCCGTGGTCTTGTCTTTTTGTCTTGAATACTTTGTTCTTGAATGGCCCCAAGGGAGCCATGGAGGATCTTGGCGGTCGCCTGGCGAGCCTTGCCGCGGGACGCTGCAACAGCCCGTGCACAAGTTCGGGATACTAAGGTACCCCTACTTTAGTACACCGACAGGAGCCCCCGGGCCTGGGCCATACACAGTGCCGAGCGCTGTTGGGCCAGGCCCAAAACAGTGCACGGGCACGCGCGGCCTGCGGCACACCGTATCCCACTCCGTATCCACCGCGCCCTCCCTTAACGACACACGTTTAATGCGGCGTCGTGGGGGAGATCGTGGCATGTTTCTTTAATTGGAAATGCGGAACGTCCGCCCCCTTCCCCCTTATAAGCAGGTGAAAAAGGGGCAGTTCGTCCATCTGCCCGTTGCTTCTTCAATCCTCAGAAACCTCCGCCGCTCCCCTTCTTCCCGAAGGCCGAAAGAGAGCGGCGCTCCGCCCTCCATCACCACCAGCACCACCAGCACCGTCGTCCTCCTTCACCGCTTCCGCCATGGCTCTGAAAGGCGAGAAGGGGAAAACTAAGAAGTCGGTCGAGGCGCTGCGGCTCACGGCGATGCGGAAGAAGAAGGCGGTCTTCCCCCCCCAAGCTTGACGCGGAGGAGTTGAGGGATTCTTTCTACCTTTTCTGGTCGAGGGAGACGAAGTCGCATCCGCGCACCAAGGTACTCCCAGCCGTAGCTTGCGAGATGTTCCCGAATGGCTACGCATTCTTCGCTCTGTTCTTCTACTGCGGGCTCTGCCTGCCCTACTCTGAGTTCTTCTGCGACATCATGAACACCTACGGGTTCCACCTCCTTGACTTCACCCCCAACGCCGTTCTCACCATGGCCGTTTTCGCACATCCGTGCGAAAACTTCGTCGGAGTCTTCCCAAATGTAGCTTTTTTCCGCCATTACTTCATGCCCCGAGTTGAGAGGGGAGAGCCTCTGTCTGGCGGAATCTCTTGGATCTCGAGGACCCATAAGAAGGAGGCGTATCTGAAGGGAGAGCTTCGCGGTAAATGGGATGAGTGGAGAGCCAACTGGTGTTGGATCGTAGAGGATAACCCGCAGCACTTTACCGCCCGGCGCCAAGCCCCAGTAGCACGCGGCGACGACTGGAGCGACTTGGCCCCGGAAGATAGTAGATTGAAGATTGCCACTACTCGGATCCTTCGCCTCAGGCTTGCCGGGCTGACCGTAGGCGCAGTTGGAGTGGACTTTCTCCGCCGCTGCATCGCCCCCTTGCAGGAGAGGAAGAGGCCCGCCTGGGAGTTCGAGAACGCGGCAGATATCATGAGGCTGCGCCCGGGCCTTAATTATAACTTCACCGTCTTGGAGCTCAACGCAATGCTCTAGGCATTGTTCAAGTACGACTCCGCCCACCCCGAATGGTTCACGTTGCCGAGGGGCATAGTTCCGTTGTGCAACAGCTCGTCGCTCAGCGGCATCCGCGCAGTGATGCCGCTGTGCGATTCCCACGGGATCGACCCCACTTGGCAAGAGCCTTCCGACGAAGCTGTGCAGGCGTTCTTCGACAACTTGGTGGAACAACCAATTGACCCTGACGAGAAGAAAGGCCTCACCCGCGACACCACTGACCAGGAGATGGCATATATTGCCACCAGGCTGGAAGAGGCAGCGGCAGCCGCGGCCGCGGGCGAGTTTGGGTACACAGTGGAGGAGGCGGAGGCAGTGGAGGCGACGAGCCTTGCCGAGCAGGAAGAGTTTCTCAAAGCGGGGAAGCTTGACGGGAAGGTCGCCGAGACAAGTGAGCCCGCCGAGCAGGGCGTCGAATCGAGTGGGCCTGCCGAGCAGGGCGCCGAGTCGAGCGGGTCCGTTGGGGACACAAGCGGCTCACTGGAGATCGGCGACTCTTCTTCCTCGTCCTCAGGCAGCTCGCCGCCACCAGCAGAGCCTCCAGCTCCGCGAAGGCGCCTCCGCAAGGCCGGGGACATGACGGAGCGGCAGACGGGCCAACAGCCGCAGCGCCGCGCGGCACGCGCCACTGCGGCAAGCAGGGCTGCCACAGGAGCACCTCGTGCTTCCGCGGCAACTGGAGCGGGATCTTCCCGGACTGGCGCCTCTGCTCCCGCCGCCCCTCGCGCTTCGGCGGCAACCAGAGCGGGGTCTTCTCAGACCACCGTCCCTGCTCCCGCCAAGCGGCCAAGGGAGCCCACTCCTCCGCCTCCTCGGGCCGGGACGCGTGAGCCAGATTTTGACTTCTCCGCGCTCAGCTCCAACGAGGAGGAAGAAGAGTAAGTCTTCGAGCGAACTTGTATTTTTTTTTGTTTTGTCTTGTATCTCTTTTGCCTAACTCTGAACCTGTTCTTTTTTTTCAGAACTCTGGCCCAGAGGGCGGCGAAGAGGGCCAAAGTCCCGGTGATCGTCATCGAGGATGAGCCCGCCGCGACGGCAGGGGTGCGCCTGAGACAAGCTTGCCGGACCCGGCAACTATTCTTCAGAGCAGCCCCCAGCGCAGCCCCCAGCGTGAGTGCGGTTTGTCTTCTGCTGTTAAGCGCGTGTGGCCGCTTCTTCTTTACTGATGCCTTGTTCGTCGATCCGTGCAGGAGCAGAGCAGCAGCACCAGGAGCGCCAGGAGACCGCCCCTGACGTGCCGCACGCCTCGACCACACCGCCAAGGGGAAGCTCTCCGGCGAGGGAGAACCCTCCGCCAAGGACGAGTCCCCCGCCAAGGGCGAACACTCTGCCAAGGGCGAGCTCTCCGGCGATGGATGGCGCTAGCGACCCTCCGCCGGCGGGAGCTACGACCATGCCGCCGAGGGAGAGCTCCCCGGCAAGGAATCTTACCGAGGAGCCGACCCGCGCAGGTAACCCCTTTGCTTCACTCCTCCCATGGACTTTTCTTCTTTGGATTCTTCTTTTTGGATATTTGCTTGACTGTATGTCTTGTCTTTTCCTCCGTCAGACCCGTCCGCAGCCGAGCCAATGGAGACGGAGGCGGTTGCTGACGACGCCGCCGTTGCCGATGAAACGGTCGGCGCAGACGATCTCGCTGGCGCAGAGGCCGCCGAGGCTGCCGCCGCAGCAGCTGGCGAAGGGGCTGGTGGTCGTACTGACGGCCCTGAGGCCGCAGGAGCGCCAGGCGCTACACCGGCCACCGAGCCCTCCACCACTGCCGCAGCCCCCAGCTCCGACGAGCCCGAGCCAGGCGCCTACATAAAGGCCGGCGACGACGTCTTCATCCAGCTCCCTTGGGCGTCCATGTCCAGGGCGCCAGTCGAGGGAGAGGTCTTCGACGGGGAGGTGCTTGCCTCCGCCGGGCTGAAACTTGTCGACGCGCCAAGCAGCAGCAGCGAGCCCGAGGAGGAGCGGCTGCTGCGCAAGTTGCTATCGCTTTACCGCGCCCGGGAAGCCAAGCTGGAGTCCCGAGAGGCTCTGGCCGCCAAGGCGGGAGCTGATATCGAGAAGCGCGCGGAGGAGCTCCGGGCCATTAACCAAGCAGCTCTCCGGTCCTTGGCAGAGGAGCGGGAGCAACTTGCCGAGGCGCAGCAGGCCTTCACCTTGGAGAAGGCTGAAGTGGAGGAACAGCAGCGGCTTGCCGCTGAGAAGTTGTCCACGTTGGAGGGCGAGCTGGCGCAGCGAAAGGTCAACCTCGACGGCCACGAAAAGGAACTTGCCGCGCGCGAGCAATCCCTTGGTGGAGCTCTCCAGGAAGTGAAGGACGCCGCCGCAGCCGCCGAGACCGCCAAGAAAGAATTGGAGACGAGGGTGGCGCAGCTGGAGGCCAACCTCAAGACGAGCGGCGAGGAGGTTGACGCGCTCAAGCTTGAGCGGGAGAAGGATGCCCACAGCCACTCGGAGCTGCAGGTCCGCCTCGCCGATAAGGGCAAGGAGCTCACCGCCGCCAAGGACTCCATCGCCGATCTCGAGCTGAAGCTGGCGACCTTGACCCAAACGCTGAACGGCGCCAGGGAGCGGGAGGCGACCCTGAAGTAGGAAATCAGGGCCGAGAAGGCGTTGATGGCGAGCGTTGCCGTCACCCAAAACATCTTCAGGGAGAACGTCGAGCTCTGGACGGAGGGTCTTGTCAACGCCGCCGCAGACATCGACAAGGAGCTGGCGCTGCTGGGGGCGGAGTATCTCGGGTACTCCACCGACGAGAACCTCCACCCCAGCGCCAAGCTCACTCTATTCTTCAGAGGTGTGGCGACGGCCCTCCAGCAGCTCCGGGAAAGGATCCCAAGGCAACTGGCGGACGGGTCGCCCAAACTTTGCGCGGGCGCCCTGCAGAAGGTGTTGGTGAAGGTGGCCTTCCGCAATCCAGGCCTCAACCTCGCCAACGTCCTTAGGAGTTTGCCGCCGGACGCCGACCAAGAAGCGCTCAAGGCCCTTGTCGCACCCATTGTGGACAAGGTGAGTGGAATCAAGAGGGTCGAGGGCGACCGCGCGGACTAGTCTTGTCCATTTTCTTCTTTTCTTTGTCCCTGTTAACCATGTTATGAAAACAGTCTATTAGATGTGTGACAAGTTGCTTTGTAATATAACTTTATTTTGGGTAGTAATTACAACGTTATTTTCCTTTACTTGATTCCCTTGCTTTGTATGTCTTTACCCTACGCTTTTAGGGAACTTGCCGGCGCAGACACCTTTGCCGTGAGCGCTGAGTGCGGAACTTCAACAGCCTGCTGGCGGTGCTGTTACCGACAAGAAACCTTGTCGCAACTAGTCGCAGCATGCTTAAGTTGCTGAGCGAACTCGAAAACGAAGTAAGGGCGCGACACTAATCGCAGCACATTTAAGTCGTTGAGCGTGCTCGAAACAAAGTAAGGGCGCGGCTAGCCACGAGTTGGTTCCTCCGCGCACGGGTTTTCCATACAAAGTGCGGTCGTTCAAGGAAGATAACTCAAAAAATTTAAAAATTTGATTGCTCAGACTTTGGCAACTTATCTTTTGTGTTGTCTGCTTTCCGGCAAGGCAGGGCTTTCTTGAACGGCGCTTGGTCCACACCACTATCTTCCTCCCCCCCGGCAAACTTGTGCGCGAGGGAACCTTCTTCTCCTTGAGAGAAAAGATGGAAGAGAAAATGCAGATATGGAGCCTTTGGGCCCGTTATTGCTTACCGGGTGTAGGTGCTGCACAAAGTGTCAGATGGTACATGCAAGAAAATAAAAAAGCATGAAATGACAAGTTGTGCGGGGCACATGAGCTTTACTGATGCACGGGGTCTGCGCCCGGCTTTGTACAAAGGATTACATGCAACAACGGCAAGACTTGTACAAAAGGTGGTTGCCGGAACGGATCACGGCAACTGCGCCTTATGGATAAAACTTACGAAGATGCTCGATGTTCCAGGAGTTGCTCACCGGAAAGCCATCTTCGGTCTCTAGGCAGACAGCGCCGGGCCTAGTGACTCGTTTCACCCGATAAGGGCCTTCCCACTTCGGCGTCAACTTGTTGGAATTCTTGGCGGACTGAACGCGCCGAAGAACAAGGTCGCCTTCCTCGAGACTTCTGGCATTAACTTTGCGGCTATGATAGCGGCGCAAAGCTTGCTGGTAGCGAGCAGCTTGTATAGCAGCCTGAAGACGGTCCTCCTCAAGGAGCAGCGCGTCGTCTTGCCGCAGCTGCTCTTGCTCGAGCTCATCATAGGCGAGCACTCGAGGTGACCCGTATACGAGTTCCGTGGGGAGAACTGCCTCCGCTCCATAGACTAGAGCGAAGGGTGTCTATCCAGTGGCTCGATTTGGCGTCGTTCTGATCGACCAAAGAGCCGCAGGCAGCTCCTCGATCCAGTTTCTTCCGCACTTGTGCAGCCTATCGAAAGTCCTGGTCTTGAGGCCTCGCAGTACTTCAGCATTTGCCCTCTCTGCTTGACCGTTGCTTCTCGGGTGAGCAACAGAAGCGAAGCAGATCTTGGCGCCAAGATCTTGGACGTACTGCATGAAGGTGCGGCTCGTGAATTGTGTACCGTTGTCGGTGATGATCCTGTTAGGGATCCCGAAACGGCAAACAATCGACCTGAAGAACTTGACTGCTGATTGTGCGGTCACCTTTCTCACTGGTTCCACTTCCGGCCACTTTGTGAACTTGTCGATTGCAACGTACAAGTACTCAAAGCCCCCGACTGCGTGGGGAAAAGGGCCGAGGATGTCGAGCCCCCAGACCGAAAATGGCCAGGATAAAGGGATTGTCTGGAGAGCTTGAGCTGGCTGGTGTATCTGCTTGGAATGGAACTGGCACGCTTCACACTTGGTTACTTGTGCAGTTGCATCCTGGAGGGCTTCTGGCCAAAAGAAACCTTGCCGGAATGCTTTGCCGGCAAGTGCTCTTGCGCCAATGTGGTGACCACATATGCCTCCATGTATCTCTGCCAACAGCTTCTGTCCATCTTCCCGAGGAATACACTTCAATTTCACACCGTTGAGTCTTGTTCTGTACAGTGTGTTGTCGACAAACTTGTACATACTTGACTGCCGGGCTACTCTCTCTGCTTCTTCTTGCTCTTCGGGAAGTTCTCCTGTCTGAAGGAAATGGACAATCTGTTGTGCCCATGATGGAGCTTGTGGCTCGACAACAAGGACCAAAGGCATACCTGCTGCTGTGAGAACATTCGCTTCTACGGCGAGAACTTATGTCTCAGCCGGAGCTTGATGTTCCCCGGCAAGCTTGCCGGACCAAAACTTGTCGGGAGCGTCTGCTTCAACTGTACAAACCCTAGGGCTTGCAGGAGCAGACTGCTCCTCAGCACTCTTAGTGTTGATCTTGGGGACCTTGTTGGCGGCGGTTTCGGGAAGCTCTGCCGGAAGATAGTCACCAGAGATCAACTTCCTCTTCTTGCTCTGCCCAGTCGATGGTGTTACGGATGGTTGAGTTAGCTTGAGCACAAAGATCCCTGGTTCCACAGGTAACTTAAGTGCGGCGCACTTTGACAGGCCGTCGGCGATGTCGTTTTGAGCTCTTGGAACATGCTCCATCTGTAGGCCGTCAAAGTGTTCTTCAAGCTTCCTCACTTCATCAACGTAGGCTTCCATCAAAGGGCTCTGATAATTATTGTTCACTTGGCGGACGACAAGCTGTGAGTCACCCCTGACGATGAGCTTCTTGATCCCAAGGTCTGTCGCGATCCTGAGACCGGCAAGCAAACCCTCATACTCTGCAGTATTGTTTGTTGCTTGCTCCTTGGGAAAGTGCATCTAGACTACGTACTTGAGGTGCTCTCCGGTGGGTGCGACAAGCAGCACACCAGCACCGGCGCCTTGCAGCGAAAAGGCACCATCAAAGTACATTAGCCACTCTTTACTTGCTTCCTTGACGGGGATGCTCGTTTCTGGAACTTCTTCATCTGGTGTTGGCGTCCACTCTGCTATGAACTCTGCCAATGCTCTATTATGGATAGTTGAAGTGCTTTCAAACTTGAGGCCAAAGCTTGACAGTTCCAGTGCCCACTCAACAATCCTGCCTGTTGCTTCTGGATTCTGCAGTATCCTCTTCAGCGGAAAGCGAGTGACAACTGTTATCTCATGTGCTTGGAAGTAATGACGCAGCTTTCTCGAGGCCATGAGAAGGCCGAAAAGCAACTTCTGCACACCAGAGTACCTTGATCTAGCCCCCTGGAGAAGAGAGCTGACAAAGTAAACTGGGCGCTGCACCATTTTCTTCCGTACCTCCTCTTGCATCTGCGCAGATCCATCCTTGTCGGGACCAGAGCTTGCCGGGGAAGCTCCTTGCTTGTCGCTGGACGTGCTTGCCGCGGTTGCTGGCTCATTATCCGCCTCCCTCTCCGCTACTAATGCAGCACTAACCACTTGATTGGTTGCCGCTAGGTACAGCAGCAACTTCTCTTTTGGTTTAGGTGCGACAAGTATTGGAGTGGAGGACAGGTACCTCTTCAAGTATTGTAGCGCGGCCTCCGCTTCCGGAGTCCATTTCATTGGACCTGCCTTTTTCAAAATTTTGAAAAATGGCAGGGCACGCTCAGCTGACTTAGAAATAAACCTGCTGAGAGCAGCCACGCAACCGGCAAGTCTGCGTACATCCTTGACGTGCTTCGGTGCTTCTATCTGCTCAATGGCCTTGATCTTGTCGGGATTGGCTTCAATTCCCCTCTGAGACACAAAGAACCCGAGAAGCTTGCCGGAGGGGACTCCAAACACGCACTTCTCGGGGTTGAGCTTGAGCTGGATCTTGCGCAGATTTGCAAAGGTTTCTTCCAAATCTTGTATCAAGGTTGCTCTGTCCTTGCTCTTGACCACTATGTCATCCATGTATGCTTCTACATTTCTGTGAATCTGTGGCTCAAAAGCTGTATGGACCACCCTTGAAAATGTTGAACCAACATTCTTCAAACCAAAAGGCATCCTTATGAAACAGTAAGTGCCACATGGAGTGATGAATGCGGTCTTCTCTTCATCTTCTTCTGCCATGAAGATCTGATGATATCCTGAGTATGCGTCAAGAAATGAAAGCAGGTCGCACCCGGCCGTGGACTCAACAATCTGGTCAATGCACGGCAAGGGAAATGGGTCTTTTGGACAAGCTTTATTTACATCGGTGAAGTCAATACAAAGCCTCCATTTCCCGCTTTCCTTACGCACGACTACTGGATTGGCCAACCACGTTGGATGGAGTACTCCTCTGACAAGGCCTGCTGCTTCCAACTTCTTGATTTCCTCTGCGATGAACTCTTGGCGCTCCACTGCTTGTTTCCTGACTTTTTGCTTGACGGGCCGCGCGTGAGGACAGACGGCAAGCTTGTGCTCAATCACTTTCCTGGGAACACCGGGGATGTCGGACGGTTGCCATGCAAACACGTCAACGTTCGCCCGCAGGAAAGCAACGAGCGCGCTTTCCTATTTAGGGTCAAGCGTGGCACTGATGGTGAAAGTACCACCAGTGCCGTCCTCCTTGGCGGGCACCTTCTTTGTCTCTGGCGGGGCCGCCATCGTCTTCTTACACTTGCCGGTAGAGCTCGATGGTGCGTCCTCGACGGCAGCGCAGCACTCCGAAGAGGTGCGTTTGCCGGAGTGGGCCCCAGAGCTTTTGCCGGAATTTGTCTTGTTCTTCCCCTGGGAGCTTCAGCGGCAAGTGTCTCGCTATCTGTTGCGGCTGCTGCATCCCGGTAAATCTTGTCGGCACAGATAAGGGCATCCTTCTTGTCTCTAGGGACGGAGATGACGCTTATCGGGCCTGGCATCTTGAGCATGTTGTAGGCGTAGTGAGAGGCTGCCATGAACTTGGCGAGCGCTGGACGGCCAAGTATCCCATTGTAAGGCAATGGGAAATCGGCAACGTCGAACGTGACCCTCTCAGTCCTGAAGTTTAGCTCCCCGCCAAACGTTACTGGCAGTGTGATCTTCCCCTTCGGCTTGCTCCTTCCCGGGCTGATTCCTTGGAATGTGCCGGTTTCTTCGAGCTCGCTGTCAGGGATTTGGAGTTTGTGGAGCACAGCGGGGGAGATCAGGTTCAAGCCGGCCCCGCCTTCAACCAACATCTTAGTGACTTTGAGGATGCGGATGGTTGGTGAAACCAACATCGGCAAGCACCCGACCGCAGTTATGCGATCAGGGTGGTCCTCAATGTCAAAGACGATAGGCGTGCTGGACCACTTCAGAAGTTTGCGCAATTCGACGGGTAGTTCCGCTGCATTGACTTCCCGCACCCATTGTTTGAGTTGACGGCGTGAAGTGTGCAGAGAAGCACCGCCGTCAACGCACAAAACTTCTGTGGCTTTCTGAAACTCCTGCTTGCTGGTCTCACCATCATCCATGTCCTCCTCGTCGTCGTCGTCTTCATCCTTGTCGCGGCCGCGGGGAAGTCTGTCTCCTTGCCGCTGCTTGGCCTTGTCGCGGCGTCCTCCCCAGCCGTTGAATGGCCGCTTCTTGCCGGATCCCTCACCGCCTCCTTGGGCCTTCTCCTTGTCGCGCCGCTCATACTCAGCCTTCTGCTGCTCGACGAGCTGCTCGACCCTCTTGCAGTTCTGGAGATCATGGCCCTTGGTGCGGTGGATCTTGCAGTACTGCTTGTCGGTGCCGTCCTGCTTGTCGGCGGCCGCCACAGCCTGGCAGTTGGTGCATGCGGCAGTCTCCTTGCCGGAGCTACCAACTTGGGCTTTCTTGGCGCCAGCCTCCTTGCCGGACTGCTCAACGACTAGCACTTCCTTGTTCTTCTTCTTTCTGTTGTTCCCCGCCGGCTTTTCTTTGCCGGGGCGGCTTCCTCACTGTCAGATCCCCCTGCGCCTGTATCCTCTCCAGGGAGTTTCCTTCCCTCCTCAGCGCGTGCGCACTTGTCGGCCAGGGCATAAAGCTCACTCACGTCTCGGATCTTGCACATCGCCATCTCCTCCCTCATCTTGTGGTTACGCACGTTCTGATGGAACGCGCTGATAACCGCGGCAGGGTGAACGTCTGGGATGTTGTGCTGGACACGGCTGAACCTCTGGATATATTTGCGCAGGGGCTCTCCTTCCTTCTGGGCGAGCAGGTGAAGGTCACTCTCCTGGCCATGAGGTTTGTGGCCGCCTGTAAAGGCACCGGCAAACTGATGGCAGAGATCTGCCCAAGAAGAAATGGAGTTGTCCGACAAGTGCATGAGCCAGGACCTGACGTTGGGTTTGAGTACCAGAGGGAAGTAGTTGGCAAGGATCTTCTCGTCTCGTCCCCCAGCAGCTTGCACCGCAATGGTGTAGATGCTGAGGAACTCTGACGGGTGCGTCTTGCCGTCGTACTTCTCCGGCACGTCTGGCTTGAAATTCTTCATGCTGGGCCACTGGACTTGCCGTAGCTCACGAGTGAACGCAGGGCAACCTACCGCGTACGGCAAGTCGCCTGGTCCCCACCGGCGCGTGCATGTCAACAGTGGGCCCAGCGCGCTGGTCGCATTGACGCCGCGCTTCTCTTCGGCGCTCGATGCGGGTTCGAGCGTCCTCTTGTTGCCGATCGTCGAGAACTTGGCGCTGATCGCGGCGATCCCCCGGATCTGATGACGCAGTGGAGTCGTCGTCGATGTTGATCCGGCGAGTCGGCGATTTTGGCCTTCGGGCGGAGAGTGCACGGTGGTAGCACCCCCACCGGTCTTGTCTCCATCGACCCGCGCCTGGCTAACTTGCCGCGGCCGTGACGCGCTCGGCTGCTGCGGGGTGTCGCCGTTGGCGAAGGCGATGAGACTCTGGATGGTGGCCCTCCAGTCGTCGGCCTTGTCTGCCGCTGGAGGGAAGTCGAGGAGCAGTTGAGCTCGTGCTAGAGCTTCTGCTGGAGTGGCGGGTAGCGGTGGCGAGCGGCGCGAGGAGCGGGATATGCTCGGACTTCTAATTACGTTAGAAGGAGCAGCATCCCGTTCCGGCGACCGTGCCTTGCTCGTGCCAGCGTGCTGGTGCGCACGCTGGCCTTGAGCGTCCCGAGATCCGCCAGCTTGACCTTGGCCCAGCAAGCGTATGGTACCTTGAGTACCACGACGCTGCCGTTCCCGCGCCTCCTGAGAGGGGCGCGGTGCATGTACGGACGCCGAGGCTTTGGAGTGCGCGTGGTCGTCCGCCTTGTCCTTGGACTTGGCGGCGCCGTGAGTTCCCTCGTCGACGTCCGTTCTTCCGTCGGCGTCTACCCCACCAGCCGTTGGCTCCGGCGGTGGTGGGATCGACGCGGACGGACCTGCTGTCTCCGAAGCTTTCTTCTTCGGCGGCATGTCGATGAAGAAGTTGAAGATGTAGCCCGTGCGCAGGCCGGATCAGGTTCACACAACCTCGACGCTTCCCCCTACCTGGCGCGCCAAAGATGTCAGGGAAACTGATCGCCCACGAACACCTATGGGACCGGAGCCCCTTTTCGGTACGGCTGGGGGGCGGAGGATGCACGAAGAGCGGATCGAGGTGTGCACACAAGCAGTTTACCCAGGTTCGGGCCGCACGGATGCGTAAAACCCTACTCCTGCTTTGATTTGTATTGTGTTCTTGCTCAGGGGCGAGGAGAGCTACAGTTCACTCTAACCGCTAGCAAGACCAAGCGTGGGAATGATCGATCTTCGGAACCCCCTCTACGTTGCGCATGGGCCTCCTTTTATAGGTCAAAGGGGTCACCGACAGGTGGCAACACAGATGAGGGTAAAAATGTAAAAAGGGGAGTAGTTGGAACAATGTTTGTACAGTGCTCCATACCTAACCCCGACGGTAGGGGACAAGGGCATTAAATGCCCGTCGCCGTCGCCCAAACAGTGCAAAAAGTGGCCGTCAGGGGCGCCACCGTCCGCCACGACGGTGGCCTTGTCATCGCTGCTTGCCACCGTGTACCCCAGGCTGCACAGCCTTCTGCCACGTGCGCCTGGGATGGCCCCAAGGCGACACGTGGGTGGATGCGCTGGAGCGCGGGTACTGAGTGGAGGTTTGCCGCGGCAAGCACCTTGCCGCGGCCGCTATCTTGTCGCTTCTGGGAGCTTGTCGCTCGCCGGGCTTTGCCGCGACGCGTGGCGTACTGCGACAAGTTCCTTGAGATGCCATCGATTGGCCTTCCCGGCAAGCTCCTCTTGCCAGGGTCTTGTGCCTTGAGTGGTTTTGTCCCTTGAGTGGCCATCCCGGCAAGCTCCTCTTGCCGGGGTCTTGTCTTTTTGTCTTGAATACTTTGTTCTTGAATGGCCCCAAGGGAGCCATGGAGGATCTTGGCGGTTTCCTGGCGAGCCTTGCCGCGGGACGCTGCAACTGCCCGTGCACAAGTTCGGGATACTAAGGTACCCCTACTTTAGTACACCGACAGTTGTCATAACGGTTTGACCGATAAAGATCTTCATAGAATATGTAGGAGCCAATATGAGCCTCCAGGTTCCGCTATTGGCTATTGACTAGAGAAATGTCTCGGTCATGTCTACATAGTTCTCAAACCCGTAGGGTTCGCACACTTAACGTTCGATGACGATATTGTATTATATGAGTTATGTGATTTGGTTACCGTATGTTGTTCGGAGTCCCGGATATGATCACGGACATGACGAGGAGTCTCGAAATGGTTGATAGGTAAAGATTGATATATAGGACGATAGTATTCGGACACCAGAAGTGTTCCGGAGTGTATCAGGTAGTTATCAGAGTACCGAGGGGGTTACCGGAACCCATGGGGGGGGGGTATGTGGGCCATATGGTCCATAAGAGGGGAGCACACCAGCCCACAAAGGGTGGCGCACCCCTCCTTGGCATGTGGCCTAATTGGAGAAGGAACAAGGGGGGCTCGGGCCCCCTTCCTTTTTCTCTTTCTCCTTCCTTCTTCTCCATGTAAAATATGGTAAGGGGGTCCGAATTGGGGAAGACCCCAAGTAGGATTCGACATACTTGGGGCGCCCCTTGGCTGCCTCTTCCCCCCTCCAACCTATATATATGTGGGGAGGGGACGCCTAGAACACAAAACATCAATTGTTAGCTGTGTGCGGCGCCCCCTCCATCGTTTACTCCCACGTCATATCTTCGTAGTGCTTAGGCGAAGCCCTGCGCGGATCACATCACCGTCACCGTCACCATGCCGTCGTGCTGACGGAACTCATCTACTTCCTCGACATGTTGCTGGAGTAAGAGGACGAGGGACGTCATCGAGCTGAACATGTGCAGAACTCGGAGGTGTCGTATGTTCGGTGCTTGATCGGTCGGAACTATAAGAAGTTTGACTACATCAACCGCGTTGTCAAACGCTTCCGCTTTCGGTCTACGAGGGTATGTAGACACACTCTCCCCCTCTCGTTGCTATGCATCTCCTAGATAGATCTTGCGTGTGCGTAGGAATTGTTTTGAAATTGCATGCTACGTTCCCCAACAGTTGTGATTTCTTCGGTCTTGAAATAGGTATTGTGAGTGTGTAGGCAACATGAAAGTATGTGCATTGGTTATGTCAGTTACTATGGGTGCGCAGTTCCATTTTTTTCATCAGTAGTCGGTATCTTCCATTTCAAATGCTAGTGAACATCACTTCTTCTAAAATGCACTTCCCGAATAGGAAAAAACTTGAAACCCTTATTTTCTGATTCTTTCATCAATAAAAAACCCACCCCTTATACTCTATACTCAACGTCTCTACGATGAAAACATAGTTATACACATTTTGCAGTGAAATGCATAATAAGTCCCTAAACTATTCTTGGGGTATCAAGTAGGTTCTTGAACTTTCAAAATCGTCATCTAGGTCCTCAAAATGCAATTTGTGGGTCATACATGCCCTTATCTTTTATGGCCGCGTATGATTGGATGGATGGTGTCGTGTACTAGTGACACACATGGTGGACTTGGTCACAAACATTCAGCCAAATCTGGTCAGGGTCTTTGCAAAAGAGACCCTCCATATTTTATGATGATTGAATAGTGTCATTTGATTCATTGCCCTTTATACTCTTCTCCTTCTATTTGTGTTCTTCCTCTTCACAGTAGCCCAATGCATGGACGATAGCTTTAGTCTGCCTGGGAGCTTGATTTCTCCCACCTTCGACCCATCATGGCTAGTTCATCTCTTTGCTTGCCGCTCGAGGACAATGTTGCAAACCATCTTCAAATAGGATATGGATTCGGGTTAGGTGTTCTTCAATGGCCTAAATCAAATAAGGTCAGAATCGAGTTTTCTCCTCTCTTCTGCTTGCAAATCACTCAATTGGTTGCTCCCTTTGATATGAAATTTGATTTTGCCGGGGGGGG
>LR738710.1:166374229-166453818 GCA_902687465.1 Secale cereale | reverse complement strand
GGGGGGGGGATCTATCTTCCTGCCATAGCATTTCCCTAAACATAGAGTATTTTGGAGTTGGTGTTGCATTACGGTAATGACATACTTTAAGAGAAGATTGATTTCTAGTCTCTTCACCATGAAGAGGTCTTGTTGATGTATCTCTACGAAAAAGTGCACACATAAATCATCAAAAAAGAGCGTATACAAGCATCGAGACTAGCAAAGCAAATCGTAACATCAAAACCTTAAAAATCACAATCTCTAGACAACAAGAACCCTCACACGGGGAAAAGATCAGGGTAGAGCTAACCTTAACGTTGGGACAGATCCCTAGTGCGGCGTCATCCTAAGAGCATCTCCAATAGCTTGTCTATATGAATATCTATACTCGTTTTCCACGATGTGAGCCCAAAACAGGCGTCCAACAGATTGTCTATATGGTCGTCCAAATATACACACCCTCTAAATCGTCCTCGACAATGTCCACACCTGGACAATGTGAAGGCGTTGTCTAAACTCAGTTGTAGTCATGATTTCTTCCTCTCCCGGGCGATGGTCCACCTGTCATGGTCCCTGTATATAGACGTTCTGATGCAAAACTGGATGTGTATATGAGGAAATCTTTTTAGACCATTGTCTATATGAATACATAGACATCCAAATATACACATGCTATTGGAGATGCTCTAACATGGTTGCATTCTTGCTCATTGGTTTGCCCCTGTCGTCGCCAAGCTAAGGTTGATTAGTGTGGAAGCGGTGAACATGCTAAACTCTTCATCAAGGGACCGGTCGAGGCACAGCGTGCTCGTTGAGGAGATCAAGAGATTGAAGGATGCTGAAGCTAGGGAGATCTCCATTACCTCTATTAGTCGATCGCAAAATAAAGTTAGCCATGCCCTTACGGCGTACGGTAGGAGCACCCCACGCACGGCGGTATGGCTGGGTTCAGCTACTCGTGACATTGTAAACTTGGTTCTGGCAGATTTGCCTCCTTGAGTAATAGAAATTTTTCCTTTACCCCGCAAAAAAAAAAAAAAAAAAAGAGAGAGTACACGATTTAAGTGAAGTCGTTCGCCACTGCTCCCATGCGCCGATCTCAGATCAACGCTAGGGATTGCACCTAGCAGCGCCTCATAGATCTGGCACCCAGTGGAAACCTCCCCTAACCCTCCTCGCTCCCTCGATCTCCTCCCCTCCAAAAATGTGGCGCCGCCACCTCCTCCGCCGCCTCCTACCATCTCCGGTCACCGCCGGCGCCCCCTTGGTTCGCCACCTCTCCGCGAACACCACCCCCTCTTCCACCACCGATATCACCTCCATCGCCTCCTCCCTCGCCGCCGCGGTCACCAAGCTCTCATCCACCCCGGCCCCAGCCACCTCCCCGGACGCCTACTTCTCCCTCCACTTCTCCGACGTCCGCCCTACCAACGCGCTCCTCGCCGAGACGCTCTCCCTCTCCCCTCCCGCCACCTCGCGCGCCGCCGCTGACCTCTTCCGCTTCCTCGTCCGCCGCTCGCTCCACCCCTCCGACGGTGCTCTCGCTCTCGTCGTCCGCCACCTCGCCCGCCGCCGCGACTTTCCCGCCGTCCGCACGCTCCTTCAGGAGTTCCCCTCCGCGCTAGGGCCAGACACAGTCGACGCCTACCTCTTTCATCTGTCGAGAGCTGGGCGCGCCACGGACGCGCTCAAGGTGTTCGACGAATTGCCTGGGGAGCTTCGCACCCGTCGGGCGCTCACTTCGCTGGTCTCCTCCCTCTCGTCCGAGGGCTTCCCACAGCTTGCAGAGCGTGCTGTCAAGAAGATCGCCCATGAGATCTTCCCGGATGACAATATTTGCACTTTGCTGGTATCTGGTTATGCTGATGCTGGTAAGCTTGACCATGCACTAAGGCTGATCGGTGAGACACGAAATGGTGGGTTCCAGCCAGGTTTGGATGCCTACAATGCTGTTCTTGATTGTGTCTGCCGTCTCTGCCGCAAGAAAGACCCGTTAAGGATGCCTGTAGAGGCAGAGAAGTTCTTAGTTGACATGGAGGCCAATGGCATTCCCCGGGATGCGGGAACGTTCCGGGTGCTGATAAAAAATCTCTGTAAGATTCGCAGGACTGAGGATGCAATGAATCTGTTCCGACAAATGGGCGAGTGGGGATGCTCGCCAGATGCTGACACATATCTTGTGCTTATCAAGAGCTTGTACCAGGCTGCCAGGACCTCTGAAGGGGACGAATTGATGATTTGGATGCGGTCTGCAGGTTTTGGAGATAAACTTGATAGGAAGGCGTATTATGGGTTCATCAAGGTTTTATGTGGGATTGAGAGGGTTGAGCATGCTGTCAAGGTGTTCCGTCTGATGAAAGGATATGGGCATGCACCTGGAACGAAATCATATAGCCTGCTGATTGAGAAGCTGGCTACGCATAATTTAGGGGATCGTTCAAATGCGCTGTTCAGGGAGGCAGTAGCGCGTGGGGTTACCGTGACACCAGGAGTCTATAAGATTGACAAGAGGTATGTGAAAGAGAAGAAGGAGAAGAAGGTGAAGAAAAGGCTGACTTTACCTGAGAAGAAGATATTAAAGAGCAAGCGGTTGTACAAGCTCAAAATGAGCTTTGTGAAGAAGCCTAAGCGGCTAAGGAGGGCTTGAGCAGACTTGGGGGTAATTTTCATACTCATGCTATTTTTCCACTGATAACATTTATGTTCTTTGCTTCAGAATTTGCCGTGTAGGTGGACTGCTTCGGATACGAGACTTATGTTAGCTGTTTTAACCAGTAGCGTATCCTACATCAGTGCACTTAATTGGCAGGAACGCGCAGAACTCTGTTTTTAAAGGAGCTGATATGCCGATTTGGAACTTCATGGAATCTTACACTTCGTACCATTCCACTTAAAGATGGTCAAAACTCAAGATATTAGTCTATAATACAGAAAATGTTGGTGTAGGTATCAACACTGGGTGTTGGATAGGCTGTTAAATCGATAAATTTCAGCTTCATTTATGTGAGAAACGAGAAGGAAGTTTGCGAAATGAGAAATTTTGGCTAGGCCGGTAGGACTAAATTTTCCTGAGTGGGATTGCTCAACTCGTTACTAAGTTATTAAGTCAGTTGATTGGTCATGGATTCCCAATCGCTGATAGTTAAACGATAGAGTTGGACTGAGAAATTGAGGTATCTAAGTTTACTTCTCATTTTATTTGTCTTTCATGCCTGCTATTTGTGGTCTGGGGTGCTTCATTTTTCCCTGTAAAAGCGGAAAGAACAACTCTTAAAGCACTTATATGGCCTGATTTTCGACAACCCACTACACTAATAACCATAGTGCCTTAGTGCTTCAAGACTCGTGGAATGTAGGCTTGGGGGCAAGCAGAGAGCATAAAAGAACAAATCATCTTTGTTTCTTTGGTGCATCCAAACAGTTGCTCTCAGGTGCAGTTACATAGTTAAGATACTTTAATGGAAACATGTTGCGCTTAAAACCAAGAATCCTGGATGTAACTTTTGCTAGGACTGGATAATGGTAGGTACAGCAAAGAATCGTGGGTGTACTTTTTGCAAGTCCACAGTGGAGTGCAGAAAGGCTAGTAAACTTGCTTAAATATTCTTTACGCAATGTTATCATGCCTCTTCCTTCCACAGGACTGACTACACTGATGTACTCTTTGTTAGACAATATTATCAAGTCATACTCCTTTTCTTTTGCCTGCAGTCCAGTCTGTTTCAGAATAGCATAATGTCAACACCCTGTCGACAGAGTTACAGTAGTGTGCTTAGGATGTGTGTACTTTCCACTCAAAATTTATAATAGTTGATGTGCTCCACACTAGGCCGCTTCATTAATTTACTATCCTTGCTAGTGTGGTATCTCTTTCCTACATGGATATCTAGAATTGGTCGTCGTTTGTGGAGACGATCTTATCTCATTCAAGATAGGAAATGCTCATTTTAATTGGAGAACAATTAATATTGGCATAGTGAAATTTGAATAAACAGTTGCTGTTAATTTTATTTTTGAAACTTCCTGTGCATATCCCTGCAAATATGTTAGTAATGGTTTGCCCCCTACTTACATTTCAGGTCGGTTGGAGCGGATGATCGTGGGAGGGGAAGCATCGGACGAAGCCTACCTACAGTTTAGAAGAGCGGAAAATTGGTGTCCGTGAGTTGTGCCCGCCATTGCGAACGGCTGACAAACAACATTACCTTTCCGATCTGGGGGCTTCATACAAGCTCACTCTTTTTTGTTGATGGATTGCTGAATCTATGTTGATGTTCCCTGCAAATGTTGCAGCAGAAATAATGCACGTTTTACCTGTTAGTTCATTATCAGAAGTAGCTTCTGGCTCCTTTATGAAGCAGCTATCTGTAGCTGATATCCTTTAAGCAACGGTTTTGTAGTTGATAATCACCTCTCAAAGGATGCTTAGCACCTCTTCTTTCCAGTATAAGTCCGAATGCTGAACTTCAACGGCTTC
Organism: Secale cereale; assembly: GCA_902687465.1. Lineage (NCBI taxonomy): Eukaryota > Viridiplantae > Streptophyta > Magnoliopsida > Poales > Poaceae > Secale > Secale cereale. The sequence goes on along the minus strand of LR738710.1, from coordinate 166,449,359 downwards.
CAGGACCTTCTACATATCTGCTTGATAGGTGTGCGTCACATCAGGATTTAGGTCTGGGCAAATATCCTTTTCTGAGATTTCCACCAGACAGGTAAAATCCTGTGCATTTGTCTACCTGGCTTCGCTGTGGAGGCCGGCCACTTTGGTTAGCGTTCGCTGGCGCCTCTTTTTGCGAGTTCTCATCTTATAGGCCATTCTTGGATCAAGCTCGCACCATGATAGAAGGGAGATAATAAAAACAATGGAATCCTGGGACCCCGTCGCCCTCTTTGTCTTTACTGGCATAGTTTGATGCACACCAATAAAGTGCTCCGGCGAGAGGCAACAGAAAAAGTTGCGTCCAAAGGACGGTCAAATCACGAAAGATTTTCTCAATCTTTCATGACATCTTGTAAGTTAAAATTTCGCCCGACAATATTGAGTTTGACGACTACCTTTGGGGTGGTCCAAATAGCCAAAAATTGCCGTCTCTTGCTGGAATTGTGCCATTTTAGGTGCCAAGTTTCTTCTTCTAGACCGCAAGACGAAGAATCATGTTGCTTATGTAAGCCTAGTCTAGATAGCTGGTCATCTAGGTTAGGGGGAAGAAATGATTAGCTCCTTTTAACCCAAAAAATCCGTGGACGGATGGACGGGCGGACAGCGCACCACCAACCTTGGACCCTGCCCGTCCATTGTTTGAAGGAACGCTTTACTTTCGCTCTCCCGACAAATATCGGCGGTTCCTTGCGCACATAAGGTAGTGAAACAGTGATGGTGGCGACAGGGACTTGATTTGGCCGAAAACTATTGGGGAAAACAGAAGCTCGGATCCCTCCAACCAATGCAATCCCTCTCGTCAGGAATGGATTGGCCGATTGGCCGATTCTCCCCTATCCTGTTGCGATGGCGATCGTCGCTGTTCGGTTGTTGGGCTCCCCGAATTGGGCATCTTGGGTGTTTTTGCGTGGTGTGGCGCCCTTCTGCTCTACCGTTCCTTGCCAATAAGCCAGCCAGCGGACTGCCCGTGGAGCGATTATTCGGAGCTGTAATAAACTCGGAGAGGTGTGGGTATGCACGCAAGGCTTGAGAATGACACGCATGTCCATTTCACCGTTTCGGAGTTTCGATGGCTGTGACAGCGAGAGAGGCATTTGTAAGCTTGTTTGGTTTGGGCAAAGCCGCAGGATAATGGCACTAGCGGTCGTAAATTAGTTAACTATGCAGAACTTGCCGCCGCCTCCTAAAAAGGGCTAGGGTTCCTCTGCCTCCCGCTGGCTCCTCCACAGTCCGCCTCATCTTCGGTGGCCTTATAGCCGTGGGGACGGAGTGGATTCCGATCCTCGCCGGTGGGAGGGCTCTCTTTTCATATCTTTCTTCGAGTTTTGTCAAAAGGTGAGACGGTGGCAACTCCTTGGATATGGTATAAGGTTTTACCCGTCCATCCTCCGTTTTGATGGTGCGTCTAGCATCGTCGATGAGTATGGAGGATCTGGTTGTCGTTTTTCTATGCTCGTGTGTCTTTAGGTTGACCCTTCTGATCTACGCTACTCTTCATCGACAACGATCACTATTCTAGTGCGTTGGTTCTATGAGGCTTTAGCACGACGACTTCCTGACTGCTTTCTACGACAAGTTTGGTTTGACTCTGACGAGCGAGGGACGATGCAGTGGCACGCCTTGGGTTCATTTTAATGTTTATAGTCGCCTTATAGTCGCCGCTAGGTGATCTATGGATCTGAATGTAATTTTTATTATTTCTAGTGTTTATTGTATTACCATGATTAAAAATAAATAGACCGAAAGTTAAAAAAAAAAGTCGCAGGATAATGATAGGCGAGAGCGCTTTTGATTGGATTGGATCCATTTGCTCTCACTGTGCGTGTGACTGTGAACCCTTCTTACGGCATTCTTTTGTCTCAAGTGAAAATTACTACAGTAGGAACTTCTTGGAAACTAGTGTAGAACAGTTTCAAACAATTAAGAAGAAGATGATGTAAATATGACATCTTTTTTTTTAAATAAGGTAAATTGTTTACCATTTTCATTGATTGATTAAGAAGGGGAGTTTGTAAGACAAACACCGCCAGACCAATTTTGGCCAACTACTCAGGGTATTTATATCTTGACATCTTAGTCATCTTTTAGCTGCTCCCTGGAGAGAATAGGGAAACACTTTTGCTTTGAGCTCGTCGTTGGTTAACTCCTGCAACTGAACAGTTCCGCATGCAAGATCAAAATTGTCAATATGCTCATAAGAACATTCAGTTGCATTACCTCGGAATACATTTTATTTTATCATAGCAACTACAGAGGGTTTATCTCATATACTTTACCCGGTAGGTCAGGACCAGTTGTCATGTAGTTCTCTCCTTGAGCCGATCATTCTACTAACTCAGCACCTACCTGATAAACTTGTTCTTGTAAGACCATGGCTGCTCTTTGTGTGCAAAAACCGTTAGATCAGGAAATAACTCAAAACTCCAAGCAAGGCCCAAAAGCGCCCGGCTCCCCACCAACGGCGCCAAAAAAAGCTTGATAGCATGCAAGTGCACATGGAGCACATCAATCATGCTTTTTTCCATTGTAAAGAATTATGTGACTTTGTGCCTGCAGATAATTGTAGACTTGAAGCAGAGTGAGGGCGGATATAAATAAGGATTGAGTAGAATGGTGACTTGTAATTAAATAACATAAAAGTAAATTAAAGGCAAGGACGGTAAATTACGGTGAAACAACAAAATTAAAAAGGCATTCTCGGGGAGTCTGGAATCCCCATTGGTATGTTTCTAGTACTACTACGTATACACATAGCATGGGTCTAATACTTGAGCCATTGTTGACGATAATGTTGGGCGGAGCCGGATACATAACACGTTCTACTCGTGGTAGACTTCGTGCCATGTACGCCACCACCATAGTCTCCCCCAGAGGGTTACAACTCGTGATAATTAAGGGTTTCCCTGTGGACACAGCCTCACTAAGGGTTCTCCGTGATCCCCGGTCACTTGTAAAGGTTAGGAGCAGTAAACTTTTACTGTCACCTTGAATTACCTCCACATTCTAAACCTATGCAAAGACAGTGATATACTTCGTGGCCAATAAAGGCACACATGCTGAATGGGGCCCCTTCACAACATTCATGAAGTTATTAAACTAAGCATTCAATAGGTGATCTGATATCCACAATATATGTTTCAGATCCTACACATACCAAGGTTCACTCATATCCCCGAGAACTAGGGGTCTACTCACACACAATGCTCACACATGAGAACAATAATCATCATGGAGATGGTAATGGAATACATGGGGGAATGATTCAACCGATACACCATATGATCCAGTAGGGTTCTTGATGTTGCAGGTGATAAGGATGTGGATGATGATGATGTAGGTGTTACTATGATGTCTTTCCTCACCTCTCTTGGTCGATCCTTGATACGTCCAAAACGTATCTATAATTTCTGCTTGCTCCATGCCTCTTTTGTGTGATATTGCTATGATATTGATGCACTTCCATACACTTTTGATCATATTTGGACTAACCTATTAACTCAGTGCATCACAGTGCCAGTTCCTATTTTCTGCTGTTTTTCTATTTCAGGTTTCCCCCATATTAAAAGTGCTTCAAAAATTCCGGGAAAAATACAGGAAAAATCAGCGTACAGGAAGCTTCGAAAAGAACCAAAGCGGGGCCAGAGGGGAGCCAGGGGTGGCCCAGGCGGCCACCCGGCGCGGCCCCACCCCTGACCGCGCCAGGGGGGCGCCTGGGGCCCCGGCTCCGCCTCTGGTGACCCCCATTCGCATATATATTCCTCGCGTCCCGAAACCCTCGAGTACGGAACCCTTTTTCGCGATCCCGCCTCTGTTCCGCCGCCACCGCGCTTCCAAGGTCGGGAGCATCAGGAGAACTCTTCCTGGCACCCTGCCGGAGGGGAGAACCACCACCGGGAGTTTCTCCACCACCATGGACGCTTCCCGGATGAGTCGTGAGTAGTCCACCTTGGACGATGGGTCCATGATCAGTAGCTATGTAATGTTCTCCTCCCCTCTTTGTTCTTCATGGTTTGGACCTCGTGAGCTGCCCTACATGATCGAGGCACATATGTAATCTTTATGCTGTTGCTCTGCTGAGTTTGCTGGGATCCGATGGATTATGAGATTATGTTCAGATTGTGTGTGAGTAATATATTTGATTCATCTCTTTTATATTTATGTTCTTGAGTAATTCTTGCATGTTCTCTGTTGCTGTTTATTGCTTTGGCCAAGTAGTAGGTAGTAACTCCAAGAGGGAGCGTTATGCTTGATTGTGGGTTCATGCCCCCTGATGACTAGCTTGAGTGACAGAAACATGAGTCTAGGGGATGTGTTGTTGCCACAAGGGGGAAAACAACGGTGCTTGTACTTGCGGGTGCAAGGATTGTTTACTTTACGCAAAGTTCTTTTAATGCAGTTGTCTGTTGCTTTGAGTTTACACTTTGGGTGGGATTCGCAACTTAATACCAGCGAGATGTTCTGGATAGATATCTCAAGGTGGATGATTAGTAGTAGATGCAGATGGATTTCGGTCTACTTGCCTTGACGTACCGCCCATGCTTTTGAGACTCTACCTTTCTTTGCAGCATAGTTAGCATTGGTTTGCGCACATAATCCTGTCAATTGCCCAGCTGTAATTTGTTTACCTCGCTTTGCTGTTTTATCGTCTTTTGGGAGAGAGACATCACTAGTGAACATCATGGGACCCCGGTCCATATTACCACCACTGATCACACCCGCTATTTACTTCCTGTCTTTATTTCCTAGTTGCAGTCATACCTATCATTATTATCTCTTGTGTTTGATCCTTTGTAAACAACAAGGCCGGAGGGATCGACAACCTCTCTGTACTTGTTGGGAGCAAAGTTATTTGTATCTGTGTGCAGGTCCTGTCAACCGCTAAGTTTCTGGCGCCGTTGACACCTTCTTGTCGACCCTCGGAGTCTCACGGGATTTGATCCTTGGTATCTTTGCCAATGGAAATTTGCTGCTACGCTACATCTCAACCTTCCACTTGGGGTAACCAACGAGGGGCGAGAAGCCATCAAGCAAAGTTTCTGGCGCCGTTGCCGGGGACTCCACTCTTCGAGATAGGGGAGTTGCACGCTATCTTTTATCTTTGCTTTTTAGTCTTGTTAGTTTACCTTTCAGTTTTTTGCTCTAGTGTCCTTTATCAAAAATAACAAAAATAGTTATCTTGCTTGCTGCTGCTATGGGTTCCACCAAAAACACTAAGTGGGAGGAGTACACCCCTTCTTCCATCACACCAATCACCACTGTCGGGATCTACAAAAGTAATAAACCTTGTGATTATGTTAGTTTTAATGGAGAGTTATGCCCATGGCATGGTCTCCCAGGGAAAAAGTATGAGCCTCTGTTTAAAGTTGCTCCCACACTTCCCCAAACTTGGGAAGACGTCCAAACTCTTATAATAGAGAGCAATTCAAACAAAGAAGATGACACTACAATTCTGCTCAATAATGATAAAATTGAATTTGATAATTGTAGTCTCTCAGAAGTTGTCACCTTTTTACAAAGAATGTCTAAAGACCCCCACACTAGCACACTTAATCTTGCCTTCACGGAGCATATCACTAATGCTCTCATCAAAGCTAGGGAGGAGAAGCTTAGGGTAGAAGCCTCCATACCTAGAAAGCTAGAAGATAGTTGGGATCCTATGATTAAAATTAAGTTGAATAACTTCTCTTGCTATGCTTTATGTGATGTTGGAGCTAGTACCTCCGTTATGCCCGAAAGAATATATGATATGTTTAAATTGAAATCTTTTGATCCTTGTTCTTTTGGTGTTCGTCTTGTTGATTCTTCCGTAAAGAAACCTTTGGGGAAGATCAACGATGTTCTTATCATTGTCAATGACAATTATGTTCCCGTTGATTTTACTATTATGGATATTGAATGTGAACCTTCATGTCCAATTATTTTGGGACGTCCTTTTCTTCGCACCGTTGGTGCTATCATTGACATGAAAGAGGGGAATATAAAATTCCAATTCCCTCTCAAGAAAGGAATGGAACACTTCCCTACAAAGAAGATTAAGTTGCCTTTTGAGTCCGTTATACGGGCTAGCTATTCTCTTACTCTTGATAAAACTTGATCCTCTCTTTTTGCATCATGCCTAGCTTAAAGGCATAAAAGAAAGCGCTTTTGGGAGGCAGCCCACAACGAATTAGGTTTTATTTTGCTTTTGTTGTGTCTTGATGTTTGTTACTACAGTAGCATCATCATTGTATCTTTACTTTTCAGCTTTGTGCCAAGTTTAGCCTCCGATTGCAAGAAAGTTCAAAAGTTGTGACGTGCTGTCCAGAAAACAGATTCTGTCATTGGACAGAAAAATTCGAATAAAATCACCAGATCATCTTTTTGATCTGAATTTTTTTGACAGCGTGCTCTATACAATTGGCTTTCGGGCGTCTGTTCTGAGTTTTTTTATTTGAGTTGCAGAAGTGCCCCGAAAAAATTATTCACTACCTGCTGGTCTGTTTTTCACAGATTCTGTCCTGTTTTGCCTTTTCTTCGTTTTGCAAACCTTGAGCTTGCTTTTTCTTTGCAAAAACCTTTTGGCAATCTTGACAAACAGTAGCTCTTCAAGATTATCTTTATTTCCAGCAGGGAAAAACTATTTTATTGTGGGTACTAACCTCGCTAATCAGATTATGATGAGTTATGTATGAAGGGATTTTTCAAGTGTGCGAGGGGAGATGATAAAAGAAGATTCAGGAGGGTCAAACGCTCAAGCTTGGGGATGCCCCCATGAACCCCCAAGAAATATTCAAGAAGACTCAAGCGTCTAAGCTTGGGGATGCCCCCATGCATCCCCTTCTCCATCAACAATTATCAGTTCGTCTTTCGTTCCACTATAATTATCACTTCATGTGTTATGTGTTATGCTTGGAGCGTCTTGCTCTTAGTTTCCTTTTTAGTTTTCTTTAGCTTTGCTTGCTGTTCATAACAAGTTAGAACCCAACTTTCTTTGTGTGGGAGAGAAACACGCTCCACTTCAACCTAGAACACAACATAGGATTTTCATGCTTATCTTTGCTGTGTGTGTTCTTTGTCTTTCCATAGCTGCTGTCATGTTTAGCTCTTAGTTTTCATACTTTTCGTTTTAAAGAGCTTTTGTTTAGTTGGTTGCTGAACTCTCTTGAGTTTTCATGTTTATCTTGTTAAGAGAGTTTGCCTGTTGCACTGAGTTGTGTGTCTTAACTTAAAGTAGGTAATTGAGGTTGCTATTTAATTTTATTAGTAACTTGCAATAGTTTTGAGGTATTGCCATGAGTAATGTCTGAACTTTTGGTGTCAAGAGCTTTAGCCTATTAGTGATAGATGTCGTATTTTGGGCAATCCGTGTTTATTTTCGAAAACCTACAAAATAGTTGAGAACTTTAGCTACTAGATGGATCACTAATCTTTGGAGGGATCGAATATTAGAGTACACTCACGTACCATGAGTCGAGGATGCGCAAGGATAACCAAACCCCCATACACTCCTCCTCGGGGTACTTGTCTCTTTGTGAACCTCCTAATTAGATTGAGAGTTACCGATAATAAGTGCATGAGTTCTTCGGACTAATGTGACTATTCGAAAGTTGACACTTCCACCTAGCCATATTTTTCTAGCCTCTTCGGTACCGTGCATTGCCCTTTCTCACCTCGAGAGTTGGCGCATACTTCGCCGGTGCATCCAAATCCTTGGCACGATACGCTCTGTCATCATAAGCCTCATTATATCCTTCCTCAAAACAGCCACCATACCTACCTATCAAGGCATTTCCATAGCCTTTCCGAGATACATTGCCATGCAACATCCATCTTCTCATGACTTGATCTTCATGTCATACATGCTTTTTGCTTGATCGATGAGCCGCATGCTAGTTGGGCCTTGCCCTAATCATTGCTACATGACGCGCTAGTATCATTGCATATCCTGCTACACTGGCAGAGGCATACATTTGCATACATCATGATAGTTTCATTTTCTTTATGTTGAGTACTTTTGTAAAGTGTGAAAGATCTTCTATACTTCTTGTAATAAATAGAGTGTTGCCCCTAAAGTGAGGAAAAGATCCCAAAGAGGACAAACTCAAAAGATCCCAAAGAGGACAAATGAGAGTTAAATAGAAAGAGCCATTGAGGCCACAAAAAATAAAAAAAAAATAGAAAAAATAGAAAAAAAAAGAAATAAAAAGAGAGAAGGGGGCACACTACTATTCCTTTTGAGAGATCCACACTCGTACTCCATCTTATACCTTGTACTCCATAGAGATTATCATTCATGCATATAGCTATGTGGGGACCTTCACACTATAGAACTTGGCTTGTATATTCCAACGATGAGCCTCCTCAAAAGAGCTCTAGGTCTTCTTGAGCAAGCAAGTTGGATGAACCCCCACTAGTTCCATTGGAGAGCTTACCTTAGCTCATATGTGCATCCGTTGCATGGCAATCCCTACTCCTCACATCATATCTATCATTTGGCTTTCTCTCGCCTATGAATGTCCTCATTGATGTGAGCCTTTCACACCTTTTTTGTCTTCTCCCTTCATCATTTTTCTCTCTTTGCCATCCTAAGTGTCGACTTTCTTGCTTACGCTCATCCATTGCATGAGTGCTCAAAATATCGAAAGGGAGTGGATCATTTTGACTTGTACCTGACTGGTGGTCTGGGGATGAGTCAAGATAAGATTCCAAAGAAGACCAAGTGTGAAACTTTAGTAGATTAAGTTCTCAACAATACAAAAACTATGTTTTACTCTCTCGTATATCCCTATCCCCTTTCTTGCACGCAAACACCATTTGGAGACATTCGAGTCACGGACAGCGAGAGCTCTTGCACCTTTATGTTCTTATGTTGCTTGTTACAATGCTAATATAGACTCTTGCTTGATATGACTTGAATTGAATTACATGCCTTGATTGCTTTACTTAAAAGTTCTTATATGGTTGGTAGCATGTCACCACAGAAATTATGCTTGTTATCATTTACCTACTCGAGGACGAGCAGGAATTAAGCTTGGGGATGTTGATACGTCCAAAACGTATCTATAATTTCTGCTTGCTCCATGCCTCTTTTATGTGATATTGCTATGATATTGATGCACTTCCATACACTTTTGATCATATTTGGACTAACCTATTAACTCAGTGCACCACAGTGCCAGTTCCTGTTTTCTGCTGTTTTTCTATTTCAGGTTTCCCCCATATTAAAAGTGCTCCAAAAATTCCGGGAAAAATACAGGAAAAATCAGCGTACAGGAAGCTTCGAGGAGAACCAAAGCGGGGCCAGAGGGGAGCCAGGGGTGGCCCAGGCTGCCACCCGGCGCGGCCCCACCCCTGGCCGTGCCAGGGGGGCGCTTGGGGCCCCGGCTCCGCCTCTGGTGACCCCCCTTCGCATATATATTCCTCGCGTCCCGAAACCCTCGAGGACGGAACCCTTTTTCGCGATCCCGCCTCTGTTCCGCCACCGCCGCGCTTCCAAGATCGGGAGCATCAAGAGAACTCTTCCCGGCACCTTCCGGAGGGGAGAACCACCACCGGGAGCTTCTCCACCACCATGGACGCTTCCCGGATGAGTCGTGAGTAGTCCACCTTGGACCATGGGTCCATGATCAGTAGCTATGTAATGTTCTCCTCCCCTCTTTGTTCTTCATGGTTTAGACCTCGTGAGCTGCCCTACATGATCGAGGCACATATGTAATCTTTATGCTGTTGCTCTGCTGAGTTTGCTGGGATCCGATGGATTATGAGATTATGTTCAGATTATGTGTGAGTAATATATTTGATTCACCTCTTTTATATTTATGTTCTTGAGTAATTCTTGCATGTTCTCCGTTGCTGTTTATTGCTTTGGCCAAGTAGTAGGTAGTAACTCCAAGAGGGAGCGTTATGCTTGGTTGTGGGTTCATGCCCCCTGATGACTAGCTTGAGTGACAGAAACATGAGTCTAGGGGATGTGCTGTTGCCACAAGGGGGAAAACAACGGTGCTTGTACTTGCGGGTGCAAGGATTGTTTACTTTACGCAAAGTTCTTTTAATGCAGTTGTCTGTTGCTTTGAGTTTACACTTTGGGTGGGATTCGCAACTTAATACCAGCGAGATGTTCTGGATAGATATCTCAAGGTGGATGATTAGTAGTAGATGCAGATGGATTTCGGTCTACTTGCCTTGGCGTACCGCCCATGCTTTTGAGCCTCTACCTTTCTTTGCAGCATAATTAGCATTGGTTTGCGCACATAATCCTGTCAATTGCCCAGCTGTAATTTGTTTACCTCGCTTTGCTGTTTTATCGTCTTTTGGGAGAGAGACGTCACTAGTGAACATCATGGGACCCCAGTCCATATTACCACCACTGATCACACCCACTATTTACTTCCTGTCTTTATTTCCTAGTTGCAGTCATACCTATCATTATTATCTCTTGTGTTTGATCCTTTGTAAACAACAAGGCCGGAGGGATTGACAACCTCTCTGTACTCGTTGGGAGCAAAGTTATTTGTATCTGTGTGCAGGTCCTGTCAACCGCTATGTTTCTGGCGCCGTTGACACCTTCTTGTCGACCCTCAGAGTCTCACGGGATTCGATCCTTGGTATCTTTGCCAAGGGAAATTTGCTGCTACGCTACATCTCAACCTTCCACTTGGGGTAACCAACGAGGGGCGAGAAGCCATCAATCCTCCCTCCAAATGGGATTCGGAGGCTAGGGCTCTGACTTATGGATGAGTTTCTGGAGTCTCTGTTCGTTCCCTCACAATCCGTTTCCACGGGGTGAAAATAACTGATCCCCTAGAGACGGCGACGCACCAAATGATCGCTCATGCGAGCGCGCGCGGTCGCACGAAACGCCATCGTTCGCTCTGGAAGCGGAATGGCGGCTGTTTCTTTTGCCTTCTTGCTTGTTTTTCTATGGAATGTGTTTATCACCTTTAATACGCGATTCCACTGCCATTTTTGGGTATTTTCTTCATTAAATGAATATTACTGCAAAAGACATTACCTGAAGGATCATCGACAAAAATAAGTGTGTGAATGCAGTAAAATTCCACAAAGCGCACCTTGTAGGCACAAAATATAAGGGAAAAACATCACATAAATTGGATTCATCAACGAGTAGGGAGCTATGGCTCGGGGGTGACAAGAGAGGAGTGCATTTTTTGTCGGAGGAAAGGGGAGTTTTTTTGCTAAATGTCGTCGGGGACATGCTTTTTTGGATGGAGGGAGTATGTTTCCATGGTATGTAAGCAACCTGATATGTCTAGTACTCCAAGTAAGTTGTGAGTAAATTTCCCAGAATGACCAAATTGTTGATCATAGGATAAGAGTGAAAATGTCGTTAAGTACTAGCGACATGTTTCTCACATACAAAGAAGATGAAGAAATTGTTGTAAGGAGCTACATCATACAGGCTTGTTGTAAGTAGTACATCGATAAAATCTTCATCATTGCCCGAAGCGATTTTCGGTTTCAACTAAATGATTAATGGTGGCACAGTAAGTTGGAACTGGTCCAAGAAAGGTGTGGTGAAAACTATGACCGAAGGTTGAGTATGATGTCTCTTTAGAATCAACAATTGAGGGTAATGAATCAAAGGTTCATTCATGAACTTGGTATGGTTTCTAGATGATGATGCAAATGGAACACTATTCTTGATAGTGGTTCTATAGCTCAATCTAAGGAATCAAAGGTTGTGCCAGTGATTCAATATATATGAATCATGTTTCACATAAATTACGAATTCTTGTAAAAGCGTGATAGATGCATAGATATGCAAATGATACGCACAGATCTGAAGTTGTCAATATCTGATAGGACGAGGCTATACCACAAGCAAAGCATGAACAAACACCAAATTGCAATTGCTGTAAAATATAATATGCTAACTAGATTGTTGACTCTAGTGCAAGTGGGAGGTTGTTGGAAATATGCCCTAGAGGCAATAATATAGTATTATTATATTTTCATGTTCATAATTAAGATTATATATTTCATGCTATAACTGTTATGATCCTAGAATATGCGATTCGGTGGAAAACTCATATGCACGTGTGGAATGATAAACGGTAAAGAATAGGTTCCTAGTCTTGCCTCTAAGAATGGCTCAAGTGTTGTTGGTGATCATGTTTATTGGATCTTAGGATATCGTTGAGTGTAACGATAGTCCTAAAACAATATTGAGAGTATGGCGTTAGAACAACGATCATATTGAATCGACCCAAACTTGTTTGTTATACTTTGACATAACATCGTCTGAAATCAATTGTTATAACATAGAGTGTTAACATGTGTTTTCAGTTCCTCGGACCATGAGAGTATCCTAGTCACTTCCTACTATATAGTGGGCGTTGGGGTTGCTCAAACACCATCTATAACTAGGTGATCATAATGAAAACTTATGGGTACATCAGAAAGCTTGACAAGGGACTAGATAGCTCAAGAGTGGGATTTGCTCCTCTGACGAGGGAGAGATATTCTTAGGGACCTCTCGGTGTGACGACATCCATCATCGTCTGGCCAGACACAGGTGACTATGTCACGGGGATGCTGGAACACTTCAACGAGAAAGAAGAACAAAACTGGCAACGAGATCAACGGTATAGTGAGCATGTGCATGACTCTAGAGGATATCGATGCACCCCGGGTTTTGTAAAGAATCACGAAGCAAAGGGAACATCACATGATAACCAAAGGTTCACTCGAATGACATTTCTGGTATCATAGAGATCGGTATGGACATCCACGGTTCTGCTATCTGTCATTGAACGAGGGGGCTTTGTTCATGTCTATGAGTTATCGAACCTACGGGGTCACAAGTTTAAGGCAACCATGATATGCTTAGTGCTAGTAGGACGGGAGTGATGAGAATATATTTGTGATCTTTGTTTATAAATATTCCAAATAGTTTCAAGAGGATCCGGAAGCGTTTCGGGGTCACCGGAAGGGTTTTGAGAGGGTCTCGGGTAATACCGGGTATTACAGATAAATAATATATTGGTGGAAAATGTTTCAGGGGCTGTTAAATTATGCTCCCCCCGTTCCTAAATATAAGGTGTATTTTGTTCAAAAAGTCAAACATCTCTAACTTTGACCAAGTTTTTAGACAAAAGTATCAATGTCTAAAATACCAAATCGTTGTCACTAGATTCACCATGAAATATATTTTTATATTTTGCATATTCATTATTTTAATTCTTTATATATTTTGCTATAAAGTTGGTCAAACATAGACATTGTTTGACTTGTTGCAAAACTAATACACCTTACATTAAGGAACTGAGGGAGTATATAAAAGGGTCTAGTATTTGTTAGAACTCTTTAATATTTAATGTAATACCAACGGGTCTTAAAAAAGCCAAACCGGAGAAAGAGAATTGGGCCACCAAAGGCCAACAGGAAGTGGCGCCCCCACTTTCCATGTAGGGGTGTCGAATCCTACTTGGGGAGGAGTTGGAATCCTCCCCCTTGGCTGACATGCCAAGGAGGGTCCTTCCCTCCTTGGTGCATGTCATCTCCCTCCCCTCTAACCTATATATACTTGAGGTATTGGCCCTTTTGGAACACACAAGTTTTGGAGTCTCCTATAGTTCATCTAGCCCTAGTTCTAGTTGGCCCTAGTTGACTAATTAGAGCTTGGCCTAGTTCCTCTAATCCTCATAATTAGAAGCCCACTGTGGTTTTAATATCTTACATCTAGTTCTCCGGCGATGATTAGCTCTGGACAGCGAAGTGCTGCCGGATTGTGAAGGTTGCACGTTTGCATGTGGCACCCCGGCTCAGAGAAACCGGAACGCCCCGTATTCCAGCCCAGAGATCGAGGAGAAGTCTCTGGAATACGACACAGGTTGACATAGAACAAATCAGCTCTTATTACAAGAATAATAATACAAGGGTATGATGTTACAAAGAAGCACATCAACACGGCTACATTATGCCTGCGATACTACACTTGCTCTATGCTAGCAGCGAAACAACTCGTAGCAGCGGAACAACGATGAAGGTGGTGAACTCCACTCCGCAGGGACTCTGGCTGGGACACGATCTAGCTCGCAGGCACGGCAACCTCGACAAGTAAGCAAGCAATCATGGCATCACCTGCAATCTGGCATGACACACCAGGTTAGTACATTGAATGTACTTGCAAACTCACAACAACCAAAAGCATCAAGGCAAAACAACAACATAGCATTAACAGGTTAATTAATTAACAACTACCATGATGAAGCAACTACTAAGCATGGTATGAAACTGATACAATACTGATAAATCACCATCTCAGATCTTCATAACCATATCTCTCTTGGCTGACCGGCCAAGTAATATACCATCTCGATCAAGGTTGATAGAATCGCGATTTTGAATCGGATCGGAGCCCTGATGGTACGATTGCAAATCGTGGAATCTTCACTATCAGGATCGTAGAAACGTAGATTCTATGAACTAAAGTCGTAGAATCAGAGGGGTTAGTTTGGATCGTAAAGTCGTAGAATCGTACAACAGAATCACGATTCTGACAACCTTGATCTCGATCACCTCGTGATCAAAACCAAACGGTGATCATTCACGGATCACAAATGGACCAACCTCGTGGTCTTGTAACCAAACGGTGATCTTTCCGGCGATCACAACCATGACCAACACTTGGTCTCAAACGGTGATCTTTCCGGCGATCACTACCATGACCAACACTTGGTCTCCAACATCATCATCAACATCCTGCCAATCTGTACTGCTCAAAATATCAACCTATAAATCACCTATAAGTCATTCCGTCACGTGAGTGTTGATCGAACGGTGTGACCTAGTACGAACCCATGCCCATGACCGAGGACGCGCCTATCGATAGATTAAACAAACACACTCTGCAGAGGTAGCGCACTTTACCCACACCATGGAACCCATGGCCTCGCACTCCCATTCGGGTGGACCAACGGCGTTCCGACAAAACCGATCTACTGCCATGACACTCTCCTGGCCACTCTGACTCACTCCCAGTGGGCTAGTCCTGGGTGGCCCCGTGTCTACCAAAGACACCAACGACCATCGTCGTGGCCAAAACAATCAACCATCCCAAACGGGGACAATAGCGCTTATCATCCAACTACGAGCACACAAGGTTATGTTTGCTTACCAGGCCAGGGTACCGCACGCCCATAACCTTCCCTCGTTGGAGGCACCGGGGAGAGGCATGACAATAGCATCACATTAGGGCCTTCCCACAAAGGCAAATGTGGTTGCACTGGAGAAAGCCTGGTTCGGTGGCACCTGACCAACTTAATGACGAAATTTATCCTCAAAAATACAACTGTGATACTGATACTCCGATATCAACTATCAAACTATAATCCAAGTCATAGCAATATCCAACAAATAATCCAAAGCTTAATACCGTCATAACAAAATACTCCAAGGATAGCATAACATCTCTATCATGAAGAATCCAAGAACGATAATACTACTACTGAAATATCAAGAACTAACTATCCAGCTATGATCCACATGCAAGCATCATCTCCATCATCATACTCCAAAACAAAATATCAACTAGCATCATGATGAAACTAACACTAGCCACTAATAATCCAAAGGCAACATGATATCCAAAGTAATACTCCAAAATAATACGAGATACCATCATGAAAATAATCATAATAGCCACTAAGAATCCAAAGGCAACATGATATCCAAAGTAGTACTCCAAAATAATACCATATACCATCATGAAAATAATCATAATAGCCACTAAGAATCCAAAGGCATAGGTCACCCGCATAATCATCAAAACATAAGTCCTAGAATTCCAAGCAATTTCATGGCAATATCAAGATCAAAACAATACTCCGGGAAATGCCATGAACAGATCACACATAGCTAATGCAATAATTAAACAAGTTCAAGTGAATAAACCATGTCATTGCATTGCAATCATGCAAATGGAGGGTGTGGCTTTCCTGGGGTGGAAGAAATCACCGGGAAGAAGTGCGAGAAGCTCGCGAAAAGAATCACCAGAAAACGTTCTCTCTTGGAGGGGGCTGATTACGTGCAAGGTAAAAAAAGGTCATTTCCACTATGTCAGACCATAGTGAAAATGAAACCAACAGAACGGGCTCGACGAAACGAAGACATGGGCTTTGGAATCACCTTATTCGGAGTCTCGAGCAAAAAGTTATAGCCCGACGAAGTTCAGGGACCAATATGTAAAGATTTCTCCACAAACAGGTCCCTGGGCTGAAAAACAGAAAACGTATTTCAGACAATACGCTTTCAGAACTGGAAAGGGTATTCTTGGCCGCAACAGAGAGAAATACGCCTTCCTGAAGAGAAAACATATTTCTGGTTGAAGCAAAGCAAGAATACTTTTTCGGACAAAGGAAGACGTATTCAGAGGAATACACTTCCACTTATCCAGCGTGGCAAGGTGGGGTCGGGCGGCTGTGAGACTTATAGGCGAGGTCCACTTTATCCTCTCTCTCTCCTCTCGGTCCTTCTTCCTCCTTCCGACGCGAAGAACATAGGAGCGAGGGAGGGGCGACACCAGCGACGGCCCGGCCAGCTATGGTGGTCTTCGGCCACCAGAGGGTTCAGGAGATGACGTCGCGTCCGACCAGGGGGAGAGCAGGTGCCGGGGAGGGCTTGGGCGGCCGCGGCTGGAGGCAACAGAGAGCACAGCCGGCGGCGGCCTTTCTATGGAGGCGCGACCACAGGGCCTCCGGCAACGAACTAATGGGTGAGGGAGACTCGCAGGGCAGAGTGGAGTCGGCTGGTGGTGGAGAAGAGGAGAGGGAGGGCTCGGGTGGCTGGAATTTAGGCGCACCCTAACGGCGGCCATGGTGGCGATGGGAGGGAAAGAGAGCTCCCCGAGCTCGGGGAAGTAGCTAGGCGGGGCACTGGGAGTGAGGGGATGCGAGTGGTGTGCTCGGGGGAGGCCTATATATAGGCGGGCGAGAGAGATGGGCTCGGGTGCCGCTGGGCACGTCCGACCGAGGCTCTAGCGACGGTCAGCGAGCACGGGAGGGCGTGGGAACACGACGAGCTATTGATTCAGAGCTCACGGAGGGGTAGGCGACACCGGAGAGCAGAGGAAGAGGCCGAGGTGAGCTCGGAGCCAAACGGAGCACTGTGCCCCCATGCGCGTTCGGCGGCGAGCGTCGGTGAGCGTCGGTGAGGAAGCTGCCGGAGGGGGAGAGGGGTCCAGGGGGACAACGACGATGCAGGCTAGCTGATGGACACGCTCACGCGCGCGAAGACGACGAGAGGAGGAGGGGCCCGAGCACAAACGGCCACTGGATGCGGCCACTGCACACAGATCACGTGCACTGTGGTGCCATTAACGCGGTCACCGCATTCACTGGCATGTAGCGGGGGAGATGGGCTTGAACATATTGTCTAGTGGTAAGTCCTTCCTGGGTACGTTCCTACTGCGGTGGTAGTTTGGTGAAAAAGGCTCTGGTTAAATGGTAATCACCCTCTGAAGTTTACTGCTGTAAACTTGGATGAGAATTGCTGATCAACAGGAAGGAGTTTGGGAGCAATGGAGTTGTCTGTGAGGTTTAGGGTAAGAAGGACTTTCATCCTGGTAACTTTGAGAAGATTTGGACCAATGGTTGATATAGTTGCTTTGCAACTGACCAAAATGGTCCAGAAACTGGAGCATGATGATGCACTCACATGAAGCATCAACTTGAGTTCAAATTTGGCAAGGCTTAGTGATTTGATCATATAAAGATGCTGCAAAAGTTTCATACCAATTGGATTCACCAAAATGGTACTTGTTTCACAAACATCCTTGCTGACCAGAATCTTGCAAGAATTTTGGAGAAATATTGGATAGGTTAAATGGTGCCAAATTTGGTGGAGAGAAGTTATATAGGCAGGAGCATGATCTGGTAATTTATCAGGATTTTTGAAGAATTACAAAATGCACTTGCTTCACAACCTGAAAATTTTGCCAGAATCAAAGATTTGGTCCTGTGCTCACATAGATGATTGGATGGAGATGAAATTTGGAGGAGTGGGATACTATGATCACAATAATAGGCATGCAAAATTGCAACTCATTTGGATGCCCCTAGCTAGTACTTCCTTCAAAGTGGCTTCTGTTTGACAGAAACTTTGAAAAATCACCAAGGAAGATTGGCTAGACAAATAAAGTTTACTTTTGGCATGTGGCAATTATTTGGACATAAAAGAATGCCCAAAAAGTTTGGGAGCAAACAAGATTAGATAAATGACACTTCCTTCACAAAGTGCCACTCTGGACAAAATGAAGAATAATTATTGTAGAATTATTCTTGGGCCAGGACAGGAAAGTTTGGGCATATTTGAGCAATATATCACCCAAAGGAATTGTGAGAATTATTTAGGAATTACTGGATGGACAGAAATATAGATTGCTTCACAATCTAGGACAGACATGGTTATTCCTTTAATAGAAAAAGGAATATTTCCTAGAAAAAGATTTTAGGGTTTGGTCAAGCAGTGGAGTGACATGATCTTGGCAAGGTTTTGAGAAAGATGAGCCACTTGGGAGAGGAAATTAAGATAATTTCCCAGGTGACAAGGCCACAGAACCACTCCAAAAAGGAAAACAGAGCAAAAACCAATAAATCAAAAAGAAAAAGAAAAGGACCAAAAACCAGGCCCACCACAAAGATCCACTCGGGGGCCGTCGGGAACTCAGTCCCACCACTACCTGGATGGCGCCACATGTCCTTTCAGCCCCCAATCCGTGAATCACTTGCGGGTACTCTACGAGCCGACCTGACTTTAGTCACATCATGTATCATGTATAGTATGCATGTATATACCTATGATCACCACCTGAAGTGATCATGGCCCGATAGTATAGCATGGCAGACGGACAGGAATGTAGGGCCACTGATGGAATACTAGCATCCTATACTAAGAATTTAGGATAGCGGGTAAAGGTTCAACAGTTGTAGCAACAATGACAGGTTATGCAATAGAATAGAAGCTAACGGATCAACAACAGTATCAAACCTAATGCAAGAATAAGAGAGAAGAGAATGGGCGATATCTGGTGATCAAGGGGGGGGGCTTGCCTAGTTGCTCTCGCAAGGAGGGGTCGTCGTCGATGTAGTCGATCACAGGGGTATCGACAGCGGTCTCGGGGTCTACCGGAAAGAAGTAACAGAGGGGGAACACAATAAATAACATAGCAATCAAAGCACCACAAAGCATAACATAGCAATACCCGGTGCTAGGGGTGACCTAACGCAGTACTAGGTGCTACTGGCGAAGGGGGAAAACATCCGGGAAAGTATTCCCGGTGTTAGGCCTTTTCGGAGAGATACAACGGAGGGGAAGGTTCCATGTTTGAAGTGTTAGAGGCATGTGTCAGGTATGTGCATAGAATATTCGGATTCGTCATGTTTTTTTTATCATTTTTCATATATAAATCGTTTTCATCCGAGTTACGGATTAATTTCTATGATTTTTCAAAGTTTTAAGCCTTTCCTAGAAATTCCAGGAATTAAACTTAATTTGAAAATATACATGAAAATGCTAGGTGCACCAGGTCCAGTGCACCCAACGGTGTCCCAGAGGCTGATAGTGGGCCCCGTTGACTGCCCGGTCAGCAGTCAACGTTGACCGTTGACTGGTCAACGAGGCCCGGGGATCCCACCTGTCATTGTCTAGGGCTTTTCTTTTTCCATTTAAAAAAACTAGTTCTAATATTTTAACATTTTTTTGATACATTCTAATATTTTAACAGGGTGGGAGTTATCAATATCAGCGGGGTTAGGCCTAATCTAACCCCAATTAGAAAAGGGTCAGCCCGCGCGGATAGAGAAGACTGAAGAAGGCGGGCAGCACGCGCGAGCGCGGCAGAGGCCAAGGACGCGCCCAGGCGGAGGGCCAGCATGGGCGCGACCGGCAGTGGCTGCCGGCGACGGCGGCGGCAGGGGCGAGCGGGTGGCGGCCGGCGGCGGCGACAGGGGCGAGCGAGGCATGCCCCAGGCGGGCGCGGGCGCGGGGTTACAGCCAGAGGCGCATGGGCGCCACGGACGCGGCGCAAACGGCCAGACGCGAGCGGGGCGGCCAGGATGCGGGGCTAGTGGGTGGCCGGGGGGACTGGGAGGGAGCGGCCGCAAGAAGTAGCAGCGAGCAGCTGCAGGGAGGAGCAGCAACGGCAAGACCAACCGCGGGCAGCGCAGCAGAGGAGGCGAGCGGCGGCGGATGGCCAAGGCGTGCGGTGCGGGGTGAGCTGGGGGCGAGGCCGTGAGCAGACGACCGCGCGTCGAGGCGAGGTCGTGGGCGGATAGAGGCGGCTGCGGTGTTTCGGCTCCGGCGGGGCTTGTGCTAAAGCTCGAGACCGAGGGGAGCAGCGAGGCGTGTTCGAACCAGGAGTCCAGCACGATACAAGCGACACACGCGGCCAGACTATATGGTCACCAGAGGAGTAACGGTGGCGAGGCACAGCGGAGCAGCTACGGCGGTGATGTGGGGAACCCACATAAAGGACGTGCGTGAGAAAAATAGGAGATGGAGGAGGTGCGTGAGCTCACCAAGGAGTTGGGTGCACACTAAGATGCGTCGGGGGAGGTCAGGAGGAGGCAAATCGGAGAAGGGGAGCTTCAGCGATCGGTGGTGTTGAAGAGGTCGATCCAGACGAGGCAAAGCTCTTCAGCCCGATCTGCGGCGCTGGGTCGATGAGGAAGACGATGGCGGAGCTCCCGGGCGTGGTGGTGCAGCGTGGGGATGGAGCTGGCCATAGGGACAACAAGCTGCAGCAATGGCAGCTCTCGGGCTCGACCAAAACAAAGGGAAGAGGGCGAGCGAGAGGGGAGAAGTGGGGAAACTAGGGTTTGGTCGAGGGGGGCACGGGTCAGCCTTATCCTGCGGGGGACCGTGGGATGGGTGCCATGACGACATCGCCGACCGGGGAGGCCTGGATGGCCGGCACGCTCTCCTCTGTCTCCCGTTACAGGAGGTTGTAGGAGAGATGGTGGTGGTGGGCTGGGCTATGCTATTCATAGTGGACCTAAGTTCATAGCAGTGCATTCTGTTCATCTTATTCCTTTTCTATTTTACCCTTTTTAGTCTATGTTTTGCACTTAAACCAACTAGCAAATGAGTTTTGTAAAATGTGGAGATGGACACCTAATTAGTATTGTAATATTAGGTGATGCCACAAAAAGTTTGCGAGTTATTTACATTAGTTTGGAAATATTATTATTTAATAGTATTTAAGATATTGTTTTGGCACTGTTTTAAATAGGTTAGGGGCATTCAATTTCTTTATAAAATGTTGATTCCTCCAATACAATTACTCAGTGATTATTTTCTATATGACGAACATTTTTGTTTTACTGTTTGACAAAATAATTTATTTGACTTTATTTTAAATTTGAATTGGAATTCGGTTTGGAACAAAGTGAGGTTTACAAAACTAATTGCAATGACATGGCATCGTTAGTGTGTGGTTACTGTAGGTTAACTACCGGGGTGTTACAAATCTCCTCCACTACAAGAAATCTCGTCCCGTGATTTAAGAGGTAGAGTTAAGGGGGGAAGTTCTGGTTACGATATTCTGACAGATCTTCTCGGTCTTTGCTGCTCTTCCTGAAGTAATCGATCATTTTCGTTGATGTCTTCAGTTCTCTGCTTCAAGGCATCATGATGAAGTTGTCATTCTTCCTTTCCAGATCTTCATCGTACTTACGAAGGAACAAGGGTAACTTCGGAAGAACAAACCTAACAAGGTTGATTATTTCATAGATAGCCGAGGGAAGGTGGCAGGAAGTATCTCTGAAATTGAACTTAAATTAAAACATCGAGCACAAAATAAAACGGTACCATGAGAAGTTTCGAGCGGTCAGGCAATCGTTCGATGCCTAATCAGAAGGCGAAAGGGTTTTAGGGCAACGAGAATAAGTATCGCGTCTGATACCAGAATAGATCACTAGGAAGGTGTCTCGTGAATTACATACGAAACCAAGCGCAAGGGATAACTCTGAAACATGGATGTACATGAGAGTCAGGTTTCGATCCTGTGGAACTATGGGTTATGGGCCCGCCATGTGGTTAATATTAGGGAGGGCGATGTCATCTTGCACGATCATGAGAGCAACGCATGTGAGAGAAGAGAGTGTTAGTTATGTCGGCAACGACATGGGTACCTAGGGCGAGGGATGAAGAGAACCATTTTCCTGCTCGTCGAACGAGGCGGACCAATAGACAAAGTTCTCGTCCATCGGTGGCTACCGGAATGTCATCAACAATAGTAAAAGGGTCTTACTGATAGAGTTGTACACCGACGTGTTTACATAAGTAGTGAATTATTACTGTTTAGATCATAAAGATCACAAGAAAGGATAAACAAACCAACGAAAACGAAATGTGATTAATAGATTAATCAAACCAATCGAAAGGAAAATGTCTTTAAACACAAGTATTAGGAGTATCTCCCTCACAAGAAAGCAGAGCATGATATACATGATAGAACACCAAGTACACCACCATTTAGTTAAAGGGGCAAATAAATTCATGATGTTTACCCATACAATGGTATTTGGATAATTGATCCAGAGGCATTTAGCATTGTGCTTCCAATGTTCTTCTTGGAGATCGAAATACCACAGACATGCTTCGAGATAGCATTGACATGGTCATCAGGTAAAGGTCGGACTTTGGATACACAAAGGATCCATCGGAAACAACTTCTAAAATAAGTCATACAATTTCAGCAAGGGAAGATGAGGATATGGCTAACGGGCTCAGCAACAATTCATCGAGAATTCCATAGACATGGATTTTCACAAATAAGTGAACAAGGCGATAGCATTGGACACACCAAAGTAAATAATGAAGTATGTTTGAGGAGGACATCCACAGTTAAACTTTTAACGAAAACGCACATGGAAACATGGACCAAGTAGCACGATCAACGATCCAATAACCAAAACACTTGGAATGAAACAGTCGACTACTCACTTTAAAGCAATAGGGTTGCTAGAAGTTTTGAATTCACACATTATAGTTCAATGGTCCGTATTCCGGTTAGAACAACATAGGGACCAAGATATGAACGGAAATGACGAGAAGTATTACTATATCAAGAATTCTTAAGAGGTGGTGTAATTCTCACAACATTCTTGACATAAAAGATGGTAATACTCCAAGGTAGAACATAACATAAGTTGGATAGCAGGGAACTTAAGGTTCATTCAAAACAAGACCAAGCCTGTGTTTGGAAGGAAGGCATGGATGTGGTCGATGATAACACGGATCATCGAGGGGAAAGCATGGAATTCCTCAGCATGAATTCAATCAATATCTCGGAGGAAGTTAAAATGTTGATGATGATCATGACACATTTGTCGAGAGGTTTCTTGAAGATGTAATCGATCATCAATGACATCAAGCAAAAGGAATGATGAAGCGAGAGGTTACTGGAACCATAGGTTAGATTGCAAGCTTAGAGTCAGAGTTGCCTTCCAACACAATCAATAAGATGTTGAAAACTCGTCGTAAGTATAGCACATCGTCGGAATTGTGTTTTCGGGAATGAAGGACATAGGTAGCACGATCAAGCTTTAGCATGATGATGATCATATAGCCAATCGACTGGGAATGACATGATCGAGTACAAACTCGTAAACAATGAAGATTACTAAGAGTTATGGAATCATAGTGCAGACTCGATTCACTTATAAGTGTTCTCGAGTGATTAACAACTCAGAATCCCGTGGAGTGACTATGACAGGGAAAAGACATTTCTTCATCAAAAATTCATAAGATGTAGTGCAATTGCATGATATCCTCGAGATACTAGGGGGTAATACTCGAAGATAGACCAGAATAGAGGTTGGACAGGTGAATTGATCGGCAGAAGGCAAGTGCTTTAACTTGTCTGAGAAATTGAATCAATGGGGAACAATATGGTCGGAACCATATTTGTAAATGATCAAACCATAGATACAAGAAGAACTTATAACAAGGGGGTAACTATTTTACGAGAAGCTTCCATGATAAGATATGCATTGTGTCCATGGGCATGAACACCAAGTTCAAGGTCGACTCCCACTTCTTCAATGTATAACCTTCCATTCACTTGTCATTTTTTGTCAATGAAATTAGTTATTGAAAGTTTTACCTGGTGCAACACCAGATAAGTAGGACCCGTGAAATCTTTCGGGTTCACACAGATTGGGGAAGGCGTTGGTTCAACCCATCGGGGCATCTTAGAAACATATACCACAAACTTCAGGAGTAAATAACACAAGCTCGAATGTAGAGCATGGTTGACAAAGCAGAGGATACAATTTACCAAAGGCAATATATACCAGGGAAAGAACTCTCAAGGTTTTTGTATACGAAGGACACTGTCAGATGATAATTCAACAAAGGACCTGACGGTCCATAACGGAGTTGATGTGAGCATCGATACCCAAGCAGAATATGAAGGAATGCAAGGAGATCAGAGTATAGTAACAACCGACTAATTCAAACTCAAATGCAAAGAAATTATGATTTCCAAATCAAACGATCAGAAGCAACACACTGATTAAGGTTGGATAAGTTGAATAGACTTAGGGGTACAATCGACGGCAATTTGATTGGTCGAGAACCATCTCACGTTCAAAATGACGTCTGAGCCGGAAGGATGAATTCTAGGATCTGACTCTGGATTGGGAGCATTCACAACATATTGAATCAAGGGACTTAAAATGATAGCGACAGAGAATGTCAATGGAAGATTACCAGAAATATGGAAGTAACCATAATGCCGGAAGGCAAGAAATTCAGGATCAATAGGCTGCTGAGGATTTTCAGAAAATCAAATAGTTTTTCAAAGAATGTAATGCCCAGTATGAGATTATACCTCCTACGTGTCGAGGTATGACTTAAAGGTATAAGCTCATACTAGAATGATCTCAAGTATGGTATCTTTGCACGACTCATGTAAAAGAGGGATGAAATAGCAAAAGAGTAGTTGGCTTACACTCGCCACGTCACACAATGAATACAATAACAATACATCATCCAAATAACACAGGGTCCATCTACGGACGAAAACCAAACGAGAAAGATACCATAAACACAAGGTCCGATCGCCCCTAGTAGGAACCACTACTGATCGTCGAAACACATCACATACATACGGCCACTCTCTTCATCGAGCTCCTAGTGAAGTTCTGAACCATCTCCTGCACTATTCTCGGCTGTACCTGCATCTGCTGTTGTAGTAACTGTGAGCCACGAGGACTCATCAATCCCATAACCATGGGTATCAAGACTAGCAAAGCTTTATGGGTATGGAAAAAGGGTAGTGGTGAGGTTGCAGCAGCGGCTAAGCAATATATGGTGGCTACCTTACGAGTACAAGAGTAGGATGAGCATCTACGCAAGCGGTCGCAAACTAGTAATGATCGCTAAAGATCCTGAACTACCTATGAGTCAAACATAACCCCACTGTGTTCTCTTCTCAAAGTGAAAAGAGACAGTCACGGTTACTCACACAGTTGTGTGTTTTATCTCGGATCCTCTGTCAAGTTTTCTACAACCGGACATTAACAAATTCCAATCTGCCACATAACCTCGGGCACGACTTTCGAAAGATCATAACCCTGCAGGGGTGTCCCAACTTAGCCCATCACAAGCTCTCACGATCAGCAGAAGTAATAATAATATTACCCCTTATCTTAGGGACAGCACGATCACACTCGGAATCCCGGTGCACAAGACATTTTGACAATGGTAAAACAAGTCCAGCAAGACCTCCCGACATGCCGACACCCTGATAGTAGCCGCACGTATCTCGTCTCAGGCCACGTCCGGATGGGTGATTTTACGGGAGCCAGATACATCGAATTTCCCCGTGGCGGCCCCGTCGAACCCCGTTTGGGACCAACACCATCAGCACTGGTCCCCTGTTATGTAGAAGAATCCTCGGGGACATGTCCCGCTATGCAAATTAATTAATTAATTAAGTTGTTATTATGAGGCAAATTAAAACCAATGTTGGGCCTTGCTGGAGGAGTTTTATTCAAAGACGAACTGTCAAGGGGTCCCCATATACCCAACCGTGTAAGGAACGCAAAATCAAGGAACATAACGCCGGTTTATCGGCTCCTAAGGCGGCATGAGTGGAACAAAACACCGAGCAAAAGGCCAAGCCTTCCACCCATTGCCAAGTATATAGGTGTGTTAATATATTTAAGAAATATTGTGATATTCCAACAACAATTCCAACATGGAACAATCTTCATCTTCACCTGCAACTAACAAAGCTATAAGAGGGGTTGAGCAAGCGGGTAACATAGCCAAACAACGGTTTGCTGGGAAAGTGTCAAAGGTTAGAGGTTTCATGGCAACAAGGAGAGGCTGTCAACAAAAGATAGGAAGCGCGACATATAACGATAGCATCGAGACTTCTAGCATGGCAATGATAGTAAAGGTATCCAAGGGGATGGTCATCTTGCCTGGGATTCCGCGAGGAAGAAGAACAAGTCCAAGAAGTAGTCGAACAAATTCTCACAACTCTGGAACGAAACCGAAGCTAACGAGAAGAAGCATACCGGAAAGAAGCAAACAACACGGTAAACACACAAGCATAAACATGGCATACAATGCATATCCAAATATGATGCATGTTCGGTTTAATTATGCATGGCATGGCAAAGTGCACAAACAATACTACAAGTTAAGTGAAGCTGAATATGCAACGAGTTGCATATTGACGAAGCACCACATGTTATTTATTTAGTTGACTCTCGTTTATTTACAAGACAAGGTTAAATGTTTGTTAACATGGCAAGAGGTGAAGCAAAAACAAACTACCTATTTAGTCATTTTTAAGGAGGCCGGAAATAACAACAACAATTCTGGAAACTCCTCATGTGCATATTTATGAATTTGGAACTGTTTTGTCTATTACCACATTTTAAAGTTGTTAAACAACAAAACAAAGTGCATCATGTTATTCTACACGGTTTTCCACCCCATTTACATATAAAGTTTATTAAATTTGGAGCTACGGTTATTTAGTTATGAATTAAATCATTTTAGCATGGCATTTGAGCAAATTTAAACAAACAATATTTTAAACATTTTAAACATGGATGAAAATGGCATATTATTAAACTACACAAAATTCTAAGCAGTTTTCATATTTAAAACATTTTCAAATGATGCACGGTTAGTGAGATATTAAATGCATGAACTCTAGGGGTCAAACTACAAAACTGCTGTCTCTGGAATAATAGCTAAAACGCAGAACTGAAGAAAATAATAATGGTCAGGCCGAAACTGGCCTGCCCATCAGCAGGAAAACACAAGGAGGAGGCGCTGCGGTGTGGCTTCACCCACTGGGCTTTGGCCCGGTCGGTGGAGAAAGGAGGCCAGAAGGGGGCGGTGGTGGGCCGGCTCGGTGTTGCGGTCAACGCACGCAGTCGACGAGCGGATTGGGCGCAACCCATCCTCCTGCTCGAAGCAGAGGAGGAGGCAGCGGCGGTTCGTCAGGGACAACCGGATGGCGCTGGCGATGCGGTTCAGGCGGAGCTTAACGGGCACGGGAGAGGCATTCCTCCTCTGCTCGACAGGGGCAGAACGGCGGCGCTGCGGACGAGCCATGGGGCGCGGCGGCGGATGAAGCTCGTGCTCCTAGCAGCTCAACGGGAGGCTGGTGACGTTCAGCGCGACAGCGGCGATCCGATCTGGCGAGAACGAGGCAGGGGCGATGTGGCTTCCTGCGGGCGCCATGGCGTTGGCTGGGCTCGTGCGAGAGACAGAGAGGGGAAGTGAGGAGCAGAGGAGAAGGGAGAAGAAGGCAGGTGAAGGAAGGAGAGATGGAGCGGGTGCGGTGGAGCTACTGGTGCTCGCTGGTGACTCGGTGCCAAGTCCGACGGGGACGAGGTCATGGTGGCTTCGGGTCCTGGCGAGGAGGAGGCTGCGGCCTCAAACGCTCACGGGCGCAGGGGTGCGTGAAGCAGGCGGCTGAAGGCCGGGGCGATGCTGGTTGCTACTGGTTGGATGGATCGATGAAGATCAGTGGCTTGGCACGAAAGGAGAGAATCAGTGGATCGGGAGGAGATCCAGAGGTGGGAGACGACATGGTGGAGTGTGGCGGCGGCGGAGGGACAAATCCCCTAGGGATTAGGGTTAGACTAGAAATGGACAAGTGGTGTCTATATATATAAGGAAAGGAGGGAGTTTTGGATCATCCGATTGAAATCCGACGGTCAAGAATAAAATAGATAGGAAGTTCAAATAAGAAAACGGAGATGTTTTAGGGATGTTTGGGGATGATCCGGACCCAACGGTCACGACTGCTCGGGTCGGGTTCGGGACAGTTTCAGACGTGCAATCGAGGGGGTAAAAGTGGGCTGTGTAGAAGGCATCGGGCTGAGACGAGAGAAGAGATAGAGTGCCCCGGCGGCAGTTTCGAAACACCGAAACATCCGACGTTTACTGGCTATAGTGCCGCTATAGATTTAACGGTTGGGCTATCAAACAGACTCCGAATGCGATGAAATTTGACAGGCGGTCTACCTACACTATAATAAGACCGCACGCCAAGTTTCAACCCATTCCGAGAACATTTCGGCCACTTATAAAATAAATATTCGGATGTGCCGCGGGCGCGTGCGAGTGTGTCTGGACTTAGAACGGACAACGGAGAGAACTGGGGAACCCGAACGAATGCAAGTTTTGAAAACATGCTGATGAAATGCACATGATGACAAGGCAAAGTGCAACACGCACGCAAATGACATGGCAACGATGACGAATAGCTGGCTGACACCTGGCGCATCGGTCTCGGGGCGTCACAACTCTCCCACACTAACAGAGGATCTCGACCCGAGATCCTGGAGATGGCACCGGATAAAACGGAAAAGGAAGAGGTAAAAACAAATTGCTTCTTTGACCAACGAGTGAAACCACGAACCTTGAGAGGTTGAACAATTTTGAAAGAAAGAATACAACGGAGATGAAGAAAGTTAAGAGCACTCCGGTAAAAAGGAGGAACAAGGAACATTATGAGAACCTTGTAGGTAGAAAGACATGAAACAAGAGCATACGAACCAAAAGAATAAGAAACTGCAATGGTATAGCCAAGGAATAAGAATGACAGAATTTGGACAGCACTTCATCTGAAAAATGGAAGGAATTAACATGAGCTTGAGAAGATCGTATGATCTTTGATGAAATCGACAACACACTGCCTCCGGAACAATTGAAAGAATGGCACCAGGGGTAAGAAGGATTCAGACAGCACTCCGGTTGAAAATAGAGGCAAGACTTGATAGGAAGAGAGAACTTGAATGGAGGACACAACACTCCTGTTAAAATGGACAAGCAAAGGAAAGAACATGATCTCGATAAAAAGAGATGATGGTTGGAGAGAGCAACATCACAATGCCTCCGGAATGAAAGAATATATGTTACATCGTTGGAAAGAAAAGAACGGAAAAGAAAATGACAACTTCTCCCACGAATGAATTTGAAAGAGCATCTTTACCAAGATGGGTTGAACAGAGTTGATGGAAATCAACAACGAAAAGAATAAGCTTGTTGTGGGCTTATAGAAAACATCTCAACTTGAGGTGAAATTCTGCCACTAGCGAAAACAATTGATTTGAGATGAGAGAAGAGATGAAAACTTGTTTCTGCAGGAGGATAAATGAAGAAACTTGGTCATTTATAAGCACCATAAATAGCAACAATCCTTAGGGAAAGCTTTTAGGTGAGATACAACCCAAGATAACTCCAACAAACAAAATGGGAGGTTGAAAGGATCTCCTGAGAAATAAGGATGATGGGTTTAAATATTTCATTCTTGATAACTTGTGAATCATGAAACACATGGGAAATTGTCAAGAATGGCATAGCACCACCTTAAAATATAAGGGAGCAAGAATTGCAGTTCAACATGCATGAAGAAGAATACTTGA
The DNA here is from genome assembly GCA_902687465.1 of Secale cereale. NCBI lineage: Eukaryota > Viridiplantae > Streptophyta > Magnoliopsida > Poales > Poaceae > Secale > Secale cereale. Next base: position 166,419,414 of record LR738710.1, on the reverse strand, counting down.
GGCCCAACAAGAATCTTGAAGAAGACTTCGAGGATGGATTAAATCATGATGAACCACCAAGAAGAACTCCGGTAACAAAAGGATGATGAGTAAAGGATGAAAATAATATGATTGAAGCCTTGCACTTATTTAGAAGGATCTTCGTGATGAGATAATTAATATAGCTTGGACATTCGGAAAAGAAAGATGGATCATTTCGAACCAAGAGTGTATTCATCATGAACAATCTTCAGAAGAAGGAATTAAATCACCTTGAAGGAATAAGAATAAGAATTATGTCATGCTTATCCTTCACCAATTTAAATTTATGACAACCAAAGGATTTGGCATACTACTTATTATCGTTGGAAAGAATTAAAGAGAGATCTCGCACCAGCTTGAGAAAGTATTCAACGAACCACCGGTAGGATTTCAGAAAGAACGAATTAATTGATATGATGACAAAGGGAAAAGAATGTTGAACGAACCACCGTAAAAATCGAAACCGAGTGACGATAGAGAACAAACCACCATGAAGAACTAGAAAATGAACGAAGATACATGAGGCAATCTTAGATCCAAAAGAACGAATTGATCACGAGCAGAGTAAAGAATACTTGAATGATGCACCGGAAGAATATGGAGACGAACGGAGAGGCATCGATGAAGAATAGTTGGAGGACGAAGTTGCAAACTGAGAACGAAGAAATCTTCTGAAATGATGGCCTTCGGAGGATCACAATGGAGAGGATTCATGAAATGCTTCGGATGGTTTAAAGAATTCCTCACAGTCGGAACAATAATGAGGATGGCATGAAGCTAGAACCACGAATCTTTGAGAGAACGGGCCAAGATTTAAGAGCAACACTTCTCCGATCTTCAAATGTCGAGAACGAAGACGAGAAATGCCATGAATAATTTTGAGATCTCCGGACGAATGACAAGAGGAAGGTGGAGCTAAAGATGAAAATAATTGAAAGCAAACTTGGAGAAGGCATGTGACTGATGGAAATCATTCTTACATCACACTTTGAAAAGAATTTCAGAATAACTCCAGAAAAAATTAGAAGAGTCAGGTAAGATCCTGGGAAAAAACATGTGGGTTAGGGCCCACTCAAAAGAATTCACCGTTGAAAAAGATTGCTTAAGAGATATTGCACCGGTTGAATTAAATGGCTAGAATAAGATGACAATCCTCAAAATAGCTTGAACGAATTAAGAATGGAAACGCGAATCTTTTGAGATATCTTGGACACTCCGGATATGAATAAAGAGACGTGAAGAAATAAGAGAGCCTTGGATAAGAAATTCCAACACGGAAAACATGTGAAACAAGAGGAACAGATATGATCAACACCGAAGCTTGAATTAAATCCACCGGAGAAGAAACAAGAAGCAGAGAATGATAAACTGAATCTTCCTGAGCATCTTCACGAGAAATCACCGGATAAGGACATTGGAGGAAAAGAATGAAGAAACATCACAAGAATAAAATGGATATTTCATTCTAGAATTTCTGACTCCGAGAATAAGAAGGGAGGGAGGGCGGGGAAAACAAAGACAATTTGGGATGAATGAAACAGACACTGTTGAGAAAAACCAAGACTTGGTCTTGCACATATTGAAAGAATCAGGTTAACTTGAAGAGAAGCACGCCGGTTGAAAAATAATTTAACATGACAATCTTGATGATCAAGAAGGACTAGCACTCTCATAGAAATATGAGAACACCACTTAGGAAAGGTATGGAATCAACACTTGACATCGAAGCAACTCGAATACCAGAATCAAGACAAAAACAATGGATAGACATGTTGCAACATAATCTTCACAATATCATTTGAACAGAGAATTGAACGAATGAATTCCACATTTTAATGGTACAACACTTGTCGAGAAGCCACTTAGGAGAACAAAAGGTAAATAAAAAACAACAAGGAGCAGATAGAACAAATACAAGATAGAAGTTTCGTTCCACATATTCGTGCTGAAAGCTCATGGAACGTGTTACAAAAGGGTTTTGCAATCCCCGGATCAGCATAGCCAAGGACCCTTTAAGATGCAACTCCCGATCGGAACAAGGCCCATAAAACCACTTCACTTAATGTTGAACCCCGAACTTCATATCATGCATTCATTGGAAGAATGCCTACGAACTACTGGATGAACCCACCTATTAATTTCCGAAAGTTTCCAGTTATGCAATCGGGTGTCGGGGATACAGGGGAAGCATCGCGCATTCAACTCTAATCCTACATCCAGCTGTATCCATCCTTCAACACATAACCAGTTATTTTCGGAAACCGTTTACCTCGGACCTTCGAAACGCATCTGCTATACAAGATATGACAATACTCCCGAACTACCTCCCCAATACTGGGTGATGTCGGGGTTATCTTGCCACTAACCGCATAGAAGAGTTTTCGATGTCGGCCGTCTTAAGTATTCCAGAACTGATGCGATAGATTTGTGACGACAACACCTCGGAGCTCAACTCCCCGGGACACTGCCACAACCCCTAATTGACAGGAGGCATCGAGAACAATGTTCTCGTCAAAAAGACATCGGAACAATCCAAACAATACTCGTGTGATCCTAAAAAAAATTAGTGAATTTTTGAGAAGAAGAGATAGAAAATCGTCAGGAGTCCTCACCAGAGCGATGAAGGGGATGAGGAGTAAAAATAAATCCTACTCTTCGATATATATATATATATATATATATATATATATATATATATATATATATATATATATATATATATATATATATATATATATATATATATAGGACTCAAAACATTTTCAAGTGTGTTCCTAGACTCAACCGTCAACGATTCGATCAATCAGTGGGGGCTCCTAGGTCGGAGAAAGCTCTGATACCAACTTGTAATGCCCAATATGAGATTATACCTCCTACGTGTTGAGGCACGACTTAAAGGTATAAGCTCATACTAGAATGATCTCAAGTATGGTATCTTTGAACGACTCATGTAAAAGAAGGATGAAATTGCGAAAGAGTAGTTGGCTTACACTCGCCACGTCACACAATGAATACAATAACAATACATCATCCAAATAACACAGGGTCCGTCTATGGACGAAAACCAAACAAGAAAGATACCATAAACACAAGGTCCGATCGCCCCTAGTAGGAATCACTACTGATCGTCGAAACACGTCATATACATACGGCCACTCTCTTCATCGAGCTCCCAGTGAAGTTCTGAACCATCTCCTGCACTGTTCTCGGCGGTACCTGCATCTGCTGTTGTAGTAACTGTGAGCCACGAGGACTCAGCAATCCCATAACCATGGGTATCAAGACTAGCAAAGCTTTATGGGTATGAAAAAATGGTAGTGGTGAGGTTGCAGCAGCGGCTAAGCAATATATGGTGGCTACCTTACGAGTACAAGAGTAAGATGAGCATCTACGCAAGCGGTCCCAAACTAGTAATGATCACTAAAGATCCTGAACTACCTACGAGTCAAACATAACCCCACCGTGTTCTCTTCTCAAAGTGAAAAGAGACAGTCACAGTTACTCACACAGTTGTGTGTTTTATCTCGGATCCCTTGTCAAGTTTTCTACAACCGGACATTAACAAATTCCAATCTGCCACATAACCGCGGGCACGACTTTCGAAATATCATAACCCTGCAGGGGTGTCCCAACTTAGCCCATCACAAGCTCTCACGATCAACAGAAGTAATAATAATATTACCCCTTATCTTAGGGACAGCTCGATCAGACTCGGAATCCCGGTGCACAAGACATTTCGAAAATGGTAAAATAAGTCCAGCAAGACCTCCCGGCGTGCCGACACCCTGATAGTAGCTGTGCGTATCTCGTCTCAGGCCACGTCCGGATGGGTGATTTTATGGGAGCCAGATACCTTGAGTTTCCCCGTGGCGGCCCCGTCGAACCCCCGTTTGGGACCAACACCATCAGCACTGCCCCCCTATTATGTAGAAGAATCCTTGGGGACATGACCCCCTATGCAAATTAATTAATTAATTAAGTTGTTATTATGAGGCAAATTAAAACCAATGTTGGGCCTTGCTGGAGGAGTTTTATTCAAAGACGAACTGTCAAGGGGTCCCCATATACCCAACCGTGTAAGGAACGCAAAATCAAGGAACATAATGCCGGTTTATCGGCTCCTAAGGTGGCATGAGTGGAACAAAACACCGAGCAAAAGCCAAGCCTTCCACCCATTTCCAAGTATATAGGTGTGTTAATATATTTAAGAAATATTGTGATATTCCAACAACAATTCCAACATGGAACAATCTTCATCTTCACCTGCAAATAAAAACGCTATAAGAGGGGCTGAGCAAGCGGGTAACATAGCCAAACAACGGTTTGCTGGGAAAGTGTCAAAGGTTAGAGGTTTCATGGCAACAAGGAGAGGCTGTCAAAAAAAGATAGGTAGCGCGACATATAACGATAGCATCGAGACTTCTAGCATGGCAATAGTAGTAAAGGTATCGAAGGGGATGGTCATCTTGCCTGGGATTCTGCGAGGAAGAAGAACAAGTCCAAGAAGTAGTCGAACAAATCCTCACAACTCCGGAACGAAACCGAAGCTAACGAGAAGAAGCATACCGGAAAGAAGCAAACAACACGGTAAACACACAAGCATAAACATGGCATACAATGCACATCCAAGTATGATGCATGTCCAGTTTAAATATGCATGGCATGGCAAAGTGCACAAACAATACTACAAGTTAAGTGAACCTCAATATGCAACGAGTTGCATATTGACGAAGCACCACATGTTATTTATTTAGTTGACTCTCATTTATTTACAAGACAAGGTTAAATGTTTGTTAACATGGCAAGAGGTGAAGCAAAAACAAACTACCTATTAGTCATTTTAAATGAGGCCGGAAATAACAACAACAATTCCGGAAACTCCTCATGTGCATATTTATGAATTTGGAACTGTTCTATCTATTACCACATTTTAAAGTTGTTAAACAGCAAAACAAAGTGCATCATGTTATTCTACACAGTTTTCCACCCCATTTACATATAAAGTTTATTAAATTTGGAGCTACGGTTATTTAGTTATGAATTAAATCATTTTAGCATGGCATTTGAGCAAATTTAAACAAACAACATTTTAAACATTTTAAACATGGATGAAAATGGCATATTATTAAACTACACAAAATTCTAAGCAGTTTTCATATTTAAAACATTTTCAAACGATGCACGGTTAGTGAGATATTAAATGCATGAAGTCTAGGGGTCAAACTGCAAAACTGTTGTCTCTGGAATAATAGCTAAAACGCAGAACTGAAAAAAAAACATGGTCGGGCCGAAACTGGCCGGTCCATCAGCAGGAAAACACAAGGAGGAGGCGCTGCGGTGTGGCCTCACCCAATGGGCTTTGGCCCGGTCGGTGGAGAAAGGAGGCCAGAAGGGGGCGGTGCTGGGCCGTCTCGGTGCTGCGGTCAACGCACACAGTCGATGAGCGGATCGGGCGCAACCCGTCCTCCTCCTGCTCGAAGCAGAGGAGGAGGCAGCGTGAGTTCATCGGGGACAACAGGATGGCACTGGCGATGCGGTTCGGGCGGCGCTTAACGGGCGCGGGCTAGGCATTCCTCCTCTGCTCGACAGGGGCAGAACGGCGGCGCTGCGGACGAGCCATGGGGCGCGGCGGCGGATGGAGCTCGTGCTCCTAGCAGTTCAACGGGAGGCTGGCGATGTTCAGCGTGACGGTGGCGATCCGATCTGGCGAGAACGAGGCAGGGGCGATGTGGCTTCCTGCGGGCGCCATGGCGTTGGCTGGGCTCCTGCGAGAGACAGACGGGGAGTGAGGAGCAGAGGAGAAGGGAGAAGAAGGCAGGTGAAGGAAGAAGAGATGGAGCGGGCGCGGTGGAGCTACTGGTGCTCGCTAGAGACTCGGTGCCAAGTCCGACGGGGACGAGGTCATGGTGGCTTCGGGTCCCGGCGAGGAGGCTGCGGCCTCAAACGCTCGCGGGCGCAAGGGTGCACGAAGCAGGCGGCTGAAGGCCGGGGCGACGCTGGTTGCTGCTGGTTGGATGGATCGATGAAGATCAGTGGCTTGGCGCGGAAGGAGAGAATCAGTGGATCGGGAGGAGATCCCGAGGTGGGAGACGACACGGTGGAGTGTGGCGGCGACGGAGGGACAAATCCCCTAGGGATTAGGGTTAGACTAGAGATGGAAAAGTGGTGTCTATATATATAAGGAAAGGAGGGAGTTTTGGATCATCCGATTGAAATCCGACGGTCAAGAATAAAATAGATAGGAAGTTCAAATAAGAAAACGGAGATGTTTTAGGGATGTTTGGGGATGATCCAGACCCAACGGTCACGACTGCTCGGGTCGGGTTCGGGACAGTTTCGGACGTGCAGTCGAGGGGGTAAAAGTGGGCTGTGTAGAAGGCATCGGGCTGAGACGAGAGAAGAGATAGAGTGGCCCGGCGGCAGTTTCGAAACACCGAAACGTCCGACGTTTATCCGACTATAGTGTCGCTATAGATTTAACGGTTGGGCTATCAAACGGACTCCGGATGCGATGAAATTTGATAGGCGGCCTACCTACACTATAATAAGACCGCACGCCAAGTTTCAACCCATTCCGAGAACATTTTTTGGCCACTTATAAAATAAATATTCGGATGTGCCGCGGGCGCGTGCGAGTGTGTCTGGACTCAGAACGGACAACAGAGAGAACTGGGGAACCCGAACGAATGCAAGTTTTGAAAACATGCTGATGAAATGCATATGATGACAAGGCAAAGTGCAACACGCAAGCAAATGACATGGCAACGATGACGAATAGCTGGCTGACACCTGGCGCATCGGTCTCGGGGCATCACAAAGAACTTTGTGAAACACACGAACAACTCGAAATGAAAATATCCTCGGTAAATGTGAGGAATTATTCGTAGGGGTATTCATGCGGCAAAGATCTGCAAGGCAGTAGGCACATAGTATTCTCGGAGAAATAGAGAGAATTTCAGGGTATCTAATAACAAGATCAATGGGGAATGATTGTATGAATGAAAAGTGTACATGGTTATCCATAGGGGTTTATCGATGGAAGGGAATTGCTAAAACGATGGCACAAAGTTGAAGGAAATATGCCCTAGAGGCAATAATAAAGTTGTTATTTATATTTCCTTATACATCATGATAAATGTCTTTTATTCATGCTATAATTGTATTAACCGGAAACTTGATACATGTGTGAATACATAGACGAAACAGAGTGTCCCTAGTATGCCTCTACTAGACTAGCTCGTTAATCAAAGATGGTTATGTTTCCTACTAGACTAGCTCGTTAATCAAAGATTGTCATTTGATCAATGAGATCACATCATTAGGAGAATGATGTGATGGACAAGAACCATCCATTAGCTAAGCAACTTGATCGTTTAGTTTTTATGCTATTGCTTTCTTCATGACTTATACATGTTCCTATGACTATGAGATTATGCAACTCCCGAATACCGGAGGAACACCTTGTGTGCTATTAAACGTCACAACGTAACTGGGTGATTATAAAGATGCCCTACAGGTGTCTCCGAAGGTGTTTGTGGCGTTGGCATAGATCGGAATAGGATTTGTCACTCCGAGTGTCGGAGAGGTATCTCTGGGCCCTCTCGGTAATGTTGGAAATATGCCCTAGAGGCAATAATAAAAGGATTATTATTATATTTCCTAGTTCATGATAATTTTCTGTTATTCATGCTTGAATTGTATTGTACGGAAACATCGATACATGTGTGAATACATAGACCACAACGTGTCCATGGTAAGCCTCTAGTTACTAGCTCGTTGATCAACAGATGGTCACGGTTTCCTCACCATGGACATAGGATGTCATTGATAACAGGATCACATCATTAGGAGAATGATGGGATGGACAAGACCCAATCCTGAGCCTAGCACGAGATCGTATAGTTCGTAATGCTTAAGATTTTCCATTGTCAAGTATTTATTCCTTTGACCATGAGGTTGTGCAACTCCCGGATACCGTAGGAATACTTTGGGTGTGCCAAACGTCACAACGTAACTGGGTGGCTATAAAGGTACGCAACGGGTATCTCCAAAAGTGTCTGTTGAGTTGGTACGAACCGAGACTGGGATATTGTCACTCCGTATGACGGAGAGGTATCTCTGGGCCCTCTCAGTAAGACATCATCATAATGAGCTCAAAGTGACTAAGGAGTTAGTCACGGGATGATGGATTACGGATCGAGTAAAGAGACTTGCCATGACGAGATTGAACAAGGTATCGGGCATATCGACGATCGAATCTCGGGCAAGTACCGTACCGATAGACAAAGGGAATAACATACGAGATTGAGTGAATCCTTGACACAGTGGTTCATCTGATGAGATCATCGAGGAACACGTGGGAACCAACATGGGTATCCAGATCCCGCTGTTGGTTATTGACCGGAGAGTCGTCTCGGTCATGTCTGCGTGTCTCCCGAACCCGTAGGGTCTACACACTTAAGGTTCGGTGACGCTAGGGTTGTAGAGATACATGCACATGGAAACCCGAATGTTGTTCGGAGTCCCGGATGAGATCCCGGACATCACGAGGAGTTCCGGAATGGTCCGGAGGTAAATAATGATATATAAGAAGTCCAGTTTCGGCCATCGGGTGAATTCCGGGGGTCACCGGGAGTGTCCCGGGACCACCGGAGGGATCCCGTGGGTCCACCGGGTGGGGCCACTCATCCCGGAGGGCCCCGTAGGCCGCAAGGGGAAGGGGGCCAGCCCCTGGTGGGCTGGCGCACCCACATGGGCCCCCCCTCCATGCGCCTAGGGTTGAAACCCTAGGGGGTGGGGGCGCCCCCTATGCCTTGGGGGGCAAGTCTCCCCCTGGCCGCCGCCCCCCTAGGAGATTGCATCTCATAGGGCCGGCGCCCCCCCTGGCCCCTATATATAGTGGGGGGGGAGAGGGCAGCCGCACCCCAAGCCTCTAGCGCCTCTCCCCCCCCCCCTCCTGTCACACCTCCAACTCCTCTCGCAGGGCGCCGGCGAAGCCCTGCAGCTTTTCCTGTTGCATCCACCACCACGCCGTCGTGCTGCTGGATCTCCGTCAACCTCTCCTCCGCCCTTGCTAGATCAAGAAGGAGGAGACGTCGCTGTACCGTACGTGTGTTGAACGCGGAGGTGCCGTCCGTTCGGCGCTGGGATCATCGGTGACGAGGATCACGAAGAGTACGACTCCATCATTCACGTTCCTTCGAACGCTTCCGCACGTTATCTACAAAGGGTATGTAGATGCACTCCTTTATGCCCGTTGCTAGATGACTCCTTAGATTGATCTTGGTGAAGCGTAGGAAATTTTTTGAATTCTGCTACGTTCCCCAACAGTGGAATCTAAGCTAGGTCTTTGCGTAGCATCTTGCACGAGTAGAACACAAACAAGTTGTGGGCGTTGAGTTTGTTCAATTATCTTGCCGTTACTAGTCCAATCTTGATTCGGCGACATCGTGGGATGAAGCGGCCCGGACCGACCTTACACGTACGCTTACGTGAGACTGGTTCCACCGACAGACATGCACTAGTTGCATAAGGTGGCTGGCGGGTGTCTGTCTCTCCCACTTTAGTCGGATCGGATTCAATGAACAGGGTCCTTATGAAGGGTAAATAGAAATTGACAAATCACGTTGTGGTTTTGGCGTAGGTAAGAAACTTTCTTGCTAGAATACCTATAGAAGCCACGTAAAAACTTGCAACAACAATTAGAGGCCGTCTAACTTGTTCTTGCAGCATGTGCTATGTGATGTGGTATGGCCAAGAAGATGTGATGAATGATATATGTGATGTATGAGATTGATCATGTTCATGTAATAGGGAATCACGACTTGCATGTTGATGAAAATGACAACCGACAGGAGCCATAGGAGTTGTCTTAATTATTGTATGACCTGCGTGTCACTGAATAACGCCATGTAATTACTTTACTTCATTGCTAAACGTTAGCCATAGTAGTAGAAGTAATAGTTGGCGTGACGACTTCATGAAGACACAATGATGGAGATCATGATGATGGAGATCATGGTATCATGCCGGTGACAAAGATGATCATGGTGCCCCGAAGATGGAGATCGAAGGAGCAAGATGATATTGGCCATATCATGTCACTTTATTTGATTGCATGTGATGTTTATCATGTTTATGCATCTTGTTTACTTAGAACGATGGTAGTAAATAAGATGATCTCTCACTAAAATTTCAAGAATTGTGTTCCCCCTAACTGTGCACCGTTGCTAAGGATCGTTGTTCCGAAGCACCACGTGATGATCGGGTGTGATAGGCTCTAACGTTCGCATACTACGGGTGTAAGCCAGATTTACACACGCAATACACTTAGGGTTCACTTGACGAGCCTAGCATGTACTGACATGGCCTCGGAACACGGAAGACCGAAAGGTCGAACATGAGTCGTATAGAAGATACGATCAACATGAAGATGTTCACCGTTGATGACTAGTCCGTCTCACGTGATGATCGGACACAGGCTAGTCGATTCGGATCATGTATCACTTAGATGACTAGAGAGATGTCAATCTGAGTGGGAGTTCATTAAAATTTGATTAGATGAACTTAATTTTCATGAACTTAGTCTAAATTCTTTACAATATGTCTTGTAGATCAAATGGCCCACGCTCATGTCACCCTCAACTTCAACGCGTTCCTAGAGAAATCCAAGCTGAAAGACGATGGTAGCAACTATACGGACTGGGTCCGTAACCTGAGGATCATCCTCATAGCTGCCAAGAAAACTTATGTCCTAGAAGCACCGCTAGGTGACACTCCCGCCCCGGCAAACCAAGATGTTATGAACGCTTGGCAGTCGCGTTGTGATGATTACTCCCTGGTTCAGTTTGGCATGCTCTACAGCTTAGAATCGGGGCTCCAAAAGCATTTTGAGCACCACGGGGCATATGAGATGTTCCAAGAGCTGAAAATTGTTTTCCAGTCTCATGCCCGAGTTGAGAGATATGATGTCTCCAACGCATTCTACAGCTGTAAGATGGAGGAAAACAGTTCTGTCAGTGAGCACATACTCAAGATCTCTGGGTTGCACAACCGCTTGTCTCAGTTGGGAATGAATCTCCCAGACGAAGCGGTCGTTGACAGAATCCTCCAGTCGCTCCCACCTAGCTACAAGGTCTTCGTGTTGAACTTCAATATGCAAGGGATGGAGAAGTCCATTCCCGAGGTGTATTCAATGCTGAAATCAGCGGAGGTGGAGATCAAGAAAGAGCATCAAGTGTTGATGGTCAATAAAACCACTAAGTTCAAGAAGGGCAAGGGTAAGAAGAACTTCAAGAAGGACGGCAAGGGAGTTGTCGCGCCTGGTAAGCCAGTTGCCGGGAAGAAGCCAAAGTATGGTCCCAAGCCTGAGACTGAGTGCTTTTATTGCAAGGGAACGGGTCACTGGAAGCGGAACTGCCCCAAATACTTAGCAGACAAGAAGGCCGGCAACGTCAAAGGTATATGTGATATACATGTTATTGATGTGTACCTTACCAGCGCTCGTAGTAGCTCCTGGGTATTTGATACCAGTGCAGTTGCTCATATTTGTAACTCAAAGCAGGAGCTGCGGAATAAGCGGAGACTGGCGAAGGACGAGGTGACGATGCGCGTCGGGAATGGTTCCAAGGTTGATGTGGTCGCCGTAGGCACGCTACCTCTACATCTACCCTCGGGATTAGTTTTAAACCTTAATAATTGTTATTTAGTACCAGCTTTGAGCATGAACATTGTATCTGGATCTCGTTTGATGCGAGATGGCTACTCATTTAAATCCGAGAATATTGGTTGTTCTATTTATTTGAGAGATATGTTTTATGGTCATGCCCCGCTGGTCAATGGTTTATTTTTGATGAATCTCGATCGTGATGATACACATATTCATAGTGTGAATGCCAAAAGATGTAAAGTTGACAATGATAGTCCCACATACTTGTGGCATTGTCGCCTTGGTCATATTGGTGTCAAACGTATGAAGAAGCTTAATGCAGATGGACTTCTGGAGTCTCTTGATTATGAATCATTTGACACATGCGAACCATGCCTCATGGGCAAGATGACCAAGACTCCGTTCTCCGGAACAATGGAGCGAGCAACCAACTTATTGGAAATCATACATATCGATGTGTGCGGTCCAATGAGTGTTGAGGCTCGCGGAGGCTATCGTTATGTTCTCACCCTCACAGATGACTTGAGTATATATGGGTATATCTACTTGATGAAGCACAAGTCTGAGACCTTTGAAAAGTTCAAGGAATTTCAGAATGAGGTTGAGAATCAACGTGACAGAAAAATAAAGTTCTTGCGATCGGATCGTGGGGGTGAATATTTAAGTCATGAATTTGGCACACACCTTAGGAACTGTGGAATTGTTTCACAATTGACACCACCCGAAACACCTCAGCGTAACGGTGTGTCCGAATGTCGAAATCGTACTCTGTTGGACATGGTGCGATCTATGATGTCTCTCATCGACTTACCGCTATCTTTTTGGGGTTATGCTTTAGAGACTGCCGCCTTCACTTTAAATAGGGCTCCGTCGAAATCCGTTGAGACGACACCGTATGAACTTTGGTTTGGCAAGAAACCTAAGCTGTCGTTTCTAAAAGTTTGGGGTTGCGATGCTTATGTCAAGAAACTTCAACCTGAAAAGCTCGAACCCAAATCGGAAAAATGCGTCTTCATAGGATACCCAAAGGAAACGATTGGGTACACCTTCTACCACAGATCCGAAGGCAAGGTCTTTGTTGCCAAGAATGGATCCTTTCTGGAGAAAGAGTTTCTCTCAAAAGAAGTGAGTGGGAGGAAAGTAGAACTTGATGAGGTGACAGTCACCCCTCCCGAACCGGAATGTAGCGCAGCGCAGGAAATTGTTCCTGAGGTGCCTGCACCGACAAGGGAGGAAGTTAATGATGATGATCATGAAGATACAGATCAAGTTACTACTGAACTTCGAAGGTCCACAAGGTCACGTTCCGCACCAGAGTGGTACGACAACCCTGTCATGGAAATCATGTTGTTAGACAACGGTGAACCTTCGAACTATGAAGAAGCGATGGAGGGCCCGGATTCCAATAAATGGCTTCGAGCCATGAAATCCGAGATAGAATCCATGTATGAAAACAAAGTATGGACTTTGGTGGACTTGCCCGATGATAGGCACGCCATAGAAAATAAATGGATATTTAAGAAGAAGACAGATGCGGATGGTAATGTGACCATCTATAAGGCTCGGCTTGTCGCTAAGGGTTATCGACAAGTTCAAGGGATTGACTACGACGAGACTTTATCTCCCGTAGCGATGCTGAAGTCAGTCTGAATCATGTTAGCAATTGCCGCATTATATGATTATGAGATATGGCAAATGGACGTCAAAACGGCATTCCTTAATGGTTTCCTCAAGGAAGAGCTGTATATGATGCAGCCGGAAGGTTTTGTCGATCCAGAGAATGCTGACAAGGTATGCAAGCTCCAGCGCTCGATCTACGGGCTGGTGCAAGCATCTCGGAGTTGGAATATTCGCTTTAATGATGTGATCAAAGCGTTTGGTTTTATACAGACTTGGGGAGAAGCCTGTATCTACAAGAAAGTGAGTGGGAGCTCTGTAGCATTTCTCATATTATATGTGGATGACATATTGCTGATGGGAAATGATATAGAATTCTTGGAGAGCATAAAGGCCTACTTGAATAAGAGTTTTTCAATGAAGGACCTTGGAGAAGCTGCTTACATATTAGGCATCAAAATCTATAGAGATAGATCAAGACGCCTCATTGGTCTTTCACAAAGCACATACCTTGACAAGATATTGAAGAAGTTCAATATGGATCAGTCCAAGAAGGGGTTCTTGCCTGTTTTGCAAGGTATGAGATTGAGCACGGCTCAGTCCCCGACCACGGCAGAAGATAGAGAAAAGATGAGTGTCATTCCCTATGCCTCGGCCATAGGTTCTATCATGTATGCCATGCTGTGTACCAGACCTGATGTGAACCTTGCCATAAGTTTGGTAGGGAGGTACCAAAGTGATCCCGGTATGGAACACTGGACAGCGGTCAAGAACATCCTAAAGTACCTGAAGAGGACTAAGGATATGTTTCTTGTTTATGGAGGTGACGGAGAGCTCGTCGTAAAGGGTTACGTCGATGCTAGCTTCGACACAGATCTGGATGACTCAAAGTCACAAACCGGATACGTGTATATTTTGAATGGTGGAGCAGTCAGCTGGTACAGTTGCAAGCAGAGCGTCGTGGCGCATTCTACATGTGAAGCAGAGTACATAGCTGCTTGCGAAGTAGTACAAGAAGGAGTCTGGATGAAGGAGTTCATCACCGACCTAGGAGTCATTCCAAGCGCGTCAAGCCCGATGACTCTCTTCTGTGACAACACTGGAGCTATTGCCATTGCCAAGGAGCCCAGGTTTCACAAGAAGACCAAGCACATCAAGCGCCGTTTCAACTCCATCCGGAATTATGTTCAAGATGGAGACATAGATATTTGTAAAGTGCATACGGATCTGAATGTCGCAGACCCATTGACTAAACCTCTTCCACGGGCAAAACATGATCAACACCAGAACTCTATGGGTGTTCGATTCATTACAATGTAACTAGATTATTGACTCTAGTGCAAGTGGGAGACTGTTGGAAATATGCCCTAGAGGCAATAATAAAAGGATTATTATTATATTTCCTCGTTCATGATAATTGTCTGTTTTTCATGCTTGAATTGTATTGTACGAAAACAGCGATACATGTGTGAATACATAGACCACAACGTGTCCCTGGTAAGCCTCTAGTTACTAGCTCATTGATCAACAGATGGTCACGGTTTCCTCACCATGGACATAGGATGCCATTGATAACGGGATCACATCATTAGGAGAATGATGTGATGGACAAGACCCAATCCTGAGCCTAGCACGAGATCGTATAGTTCGTAATGCTTAAGCTTTTCCAGTGTCAAGTATTTATTCCTTAGACCATGAGGTTGTGCAACTCCCGGATACAGTAGGAATACTTTGGGTGTGCCAAACGTCACAACGTAAATGGGTGGCTATAAAGGTACGCAACGGGTATCTCCGAAAGTGTATGTTGAGTTGGTACGAACCGAGACTGGGATATTGTCACTCCGTATGACGGAGAGGTATCTCTGGGCCCTCTCGGTAAGACATCATCATAATGAGCTCAAAGTGACTAAGGAGTTAGTAACAGGATGATGGATTATGGATCAAGTAAAGAGACTTGCCATGACGAGATTGAACAAGGTATCGGGCATATCGACGATCGAATCTCGGGCAAGTACCGTACCGATAGACAAAGGGAATAACATATGGGATTGAGTGAATCCTTGACACAGTGGTTCATCTAATGAGATCATCGAGGAACACGTGGGAACCAACATGGGTATCCAGATCCCGCTGTTGCTTATTGACCGGAGAGTCGTCTCGGTCATGTCTGCGTGTCTCCCGAACCCGTAGGGTCTACACACTTAAGGTTCGGTGACGCTATGATTGTAGAGATACATGCACATGGAAACCCGAATGTTGTTCGGAGTCCCGGATGAGATCCCGGACGTCACGAGGAGTTCCGGAATGGTCCGGAGGTAAATAATGATATATAGGAAGTCAGTTTCGGCCATCGGGTGAATTCCGGGGGTCACCGGGAGTGTCCCGGGACCACGGGAGGGGTCCCGGGGGTCCACCGGGTGGGGCCACCCATCCCGGAGGGCCCCGTAGGCCGCAAGGGGAAGGCTGCCAGCCCCTGGTGGGCTGGCGCACCCACATGGGCCCCCCTCCATGCGCCTAGGGTTGAAACCCTAGGGGGTGGGGGCGCCCCCTATGCCTTGGGGGGCAAGCCTCCCCCCTGGCCGCCGCCCCCCTGGAGATTGCATCTCCTAGGGCCGGCGCCCCCTGGCCCCTATATATAGTGGGGGGAGAGGGCAGCCGCACCCCAAGCCTCTGGCGCATTTCCCCCCCGTCACACCTCCAACTCCTCTCGCAGGGCGCCGACGAAGCCCTGCAGCTTTTCCTATTGCATCCACCACCACGCCGTTGTGCTGCTGGATCTCCGTCAGCCTCTCCTCCGCCTTTGCTGGATCAAGAAGGAGGAGACGTCGCTGTACCGTACGTGTGTTGAACGCGGAGGTGCCGTCCGTTCGGCGCTGGGATCATCGGTGACGAGGATCACGAAGAGTACGACTCCATCATCCACGTTCCTTCGAACGCTTCCGCACGTGATCTACAAAGGGTATGTAGATGCACTCCTTTATGCTCGTTGCTAGATGACTCCTTACGTTTATCTTGGTGAAGCGTAGGATTTTTTTTGAATTCTGCTACGTTCCCCAACAGGTAATACACATCGTAATAATCCTTGCAAGCAAACGACTAATGAGTTGGGCATGAGATGATGTATTATGGAACAAGTAAAGAAACTTGCCGATGACGAGATTGAACTAGGTATGATGATACCGACGATCAAACCTCGGGGAAGTAACATACCGATGACAAAACAACGTATGTTGCTGTGCGGTTTGACCGATAAAGATCTTCGTAGAATATGTGGGATCCAATATGAACATGCAGGTTCCTCTATTAGTTATTGACCGGAGATAAGTCTTGGTCATGTCTACATAGTTCTCGAACCCGTAGGGTCCGCACGCTTAACGTTCGATGACGATCCGTATTATGAGTTTATGTGTTTTGATGCATCGAAGGTAATTCAGAGTCCTGGATGTGATCACGGATAGGACGAGGAGTCTCGAAATAGTAGAGACATAAAGATTGATATATTGGAAGGTTATATTCGGACACCGGAAGGGTTCTGGGGGTCACCAGAAAAAAACCGGAGTATCGGGAGGTTACCGGAACCCCCAGGGGGTATATGGGCCTTGATGGACCTTAGGGGAGAGAGAGAGGGCTGGATAGGGCTAGGCCGCGCGCCCCCCAAGCCTAGTTCGAATTGGACTAGTGGGAAGGGGCGGCTGATGGCTTCTCGCCCCTCGTTGGTTGCCCCAAGTGGAAGGTTGAGATGTAGCGTAGCGGCAAATTTCCCTTGGCAAAGATACCAAGGATCGAATCCCGTGAGACTCCGAGGGTCGACAAGTAGGTGTCAACGGCGCCAGAAACTTAGCGGTTGACGGGACCTGCACATAGATACAGATAACTTTGCTCCCAACGAGTACAGAGAGGTTGTCAATCCCTTCGGCCTTGTTGTTTACAAAGGATCAAACACAAGAGATAATAATGATAGCTATGACTACAACTAGGAAATAAAAACAGGAAGTAAATAGAAGGTGTGATCAGCGGTGGTAATATGGACCGGGGTCCCATGATGTTCACTAGTGATGTCTCTCTCCCAAAAGACGATAAAACAGCAAAGCGAGGTAAACAAATTACAGCTGGGCAATTGATAGGATTATGTGCGCAAACCAATGCTAACTATGCTGCAAAGAAAGGTAGAGGCTCAAAAGCATGGGTTGTACGCCAAGGCAAGTAGACCGAAATCCATCTGCATCTACTACTAATCATCCACCTTGAGATATCTATCCAGAACATCTCGCTGGTATTAAGTTGCGAATCCCACCCAAAGTGTAAACTCAAAGCAACAGACAACTTCATTAAAAGAACTTTGCGTAAAGTAAACAATCCTTGCACCCGCAAGTACAAGCACCATTGTTTTCTCCCTTGTGGCAACACCACATCCCCTAGACTCATGTTTCTGTCACTCAAGCTAGTCATCAGGGGGCATGAACCCACAATCAAGCATAACGCTCCCTCTTGGAGTTACTACCTACTACTTGGCCAAAGCAATAAACAGCAACGGAGAACATGCAAGAATTACTCAAGAACAAAGATATAAAAGAGGTGAATCAAATATATTACTCAAACACAATCTGAACATAGTCTCATAATCCATGAAATCCCAGCAAACTCAACGAAGCAACAGCAGAAAGATTACATATGTGCCTCGATCATGTAGGGCAGCTCACGAGGTCTAAACCATGAAGAGCAAAGAGGGGAGGACAACATCACATAGCTACTGATCATGGACCCATGGTCCAAGGTGGACTACTCACGACTCATCCGGGAAGCGTCCATGGTGGTGGAGAAGCTCCCGGTGGTGGTTCTCCCCTCCGGCAGGGTGCCGGGAAGAGTTCTCCTGATGCTCCCGATCTTGGAAGCGCTGCGGCGGCGGAACACAGGCGAGATCGCGAAAAAGGGTTCTGTCCTCGAGGGTTTCGGGATGAGAGGGATATATAGGCGAAGGGGGCAGCCAGAGGCGGAGCAGGGGCCCCAGGCGCCCCCCTGCCGCGGCCAGGGGTGGGGCCGCGCAAGGTGGCCGCCTGGGCCTCCCCTGGCTCCCCTCTGGCCCATCTTTGGTTCTTCGCAAAGCTTCCTGTACGCTGATTTTTCCTGTATTTTTCCTGGAATTTTTGGAGCACTTTTAATGTGGGGGAAACCTAAAATAGAAAAACAGCAGAAAATAGGAACTGGCACTGTGGTGCACTGAGTTAATAGGTTAGTCCAAATATGATCAAAAGTGTATGGAAGTGCATCAATATCATAGCAATATCACACAAAAGAAGCATGGAGCAAGCAGAAATTATAGATACGTTTTGGACGTATCAACATCCCCAAGCTTAATTCCTGCTCGTCCTCGAGTAGGTAAATGATAACAAGCATAATTTCTGTGGTGACATGCTACCAACCACATAAGAACTTTTTAAGTAAAGCAATCAAGGCATGTAATTCAATTCAAGTCATAACAAGCAAGAGTCTATATTGGCATTGTAACAAGCAACATAAGAACATAAAGGTGCAAGAGCTCTCGCTGTCCGTGACTCGAATGTCTCCAAATGGTGTTTGCGTGCAAGAAAGGGGATAGGGATATACGAGAGAGTAAAACATAGTTTTTGTATTGTTGAGAACTTAATCTACTAAAGTTTCACACTTGGTCTTCTTTGGAATCTTATCTTGACTCATCCCCAGACCACTAGCCAGGTACAAGTCAAAATGATCCACTCCCTTTCGATATTTTGAGCACTCATGCAATGGATGAGCGTAAGCAAGAAAGTTGACACTTAGGATGGCAAAGAGAGAAAAATGATGAAGGGGGAAGACAAAAAAGGTGTGAAAGGCTCACATCAATGAGGACAATCATAGGAGAGAGAAAGCCAAATGATAGATATGATGTGAGGAGTAGGGATTGCCATGCAACGGATGCACATATGAGCTAAGGTAAGCTCTCCAATGGAACTAGTGGGGGTGCATCCAACTTGCTCGCTCAAGAAGACCTAGAGCTCTTTTGAGGAGGCTCGTCATTGGAATATACAAGCCAAGTTCTATAGTGTGAAGGTCCCCACATAGCTATATGCATGAATGATAATCTCTATGGAGTACAAGGTATAAGATGGAGTACGAGTGTGGATCTCTCAAAAGGAATAGTAGTGTGCCCCCTTCTCTCTTTTTATTTCTTTTTCTCTTTTTTCTATTTTTTTTATTTTTTTGTGGCCTCAATGGCTCTTTCTATTTAACTCTCATTTGTCCTCTTTGGAATCTTTTGATTATGTCCTCTTTGGGATCTTTTCCTCACTTTAGGGGCAACACTCTATGTATTACAAGAAGTATAGAAGACCTTTCAAACTTTACAAAAGTACTCAACATGAAGAAAATGAAACTATCATGATGTAAGCAAATGTATGCCTCTGCCGGTGTAGCAGGATATGCAATAATACTAGCGCGTCATGTAGCAATGATTAGGGCAAGGCCCAACTAGCATGCGGCTCATCGATCAAGCAAAAAGCATGTATGACATGAAGATCAAGTCATGAGAAGATGGATGTTGCATGGCAATGTATCTCGGAAAGGCTATGGAAATGCCTTGATAGGTAGGTATGGTGGCTGTTTTGAGGTAGGATATAATGAGGCTTATGATGAAAGAGCGTATCGTGCCAAGGATTTGGATGCACCGGCGAAGTATGCGCCAACTCTCGAGGTGAGAAAGGGCAATGCACGGTACCGAAGAGGCTAGAAAAATATGGCTAGGTGGAAGTGTCAACTTTCGAATACTCACATTAGTCCGAAGAACTAATGCACTTATTATCGGTAACTCTCAATCTAATTAGGAGGTTCACAAAGAGACAAGTACCCCGAGGAGGAGTGTATGGGGGTTTGGTTATCCTTGCGCATCCTCGACTCATGGTACGTGAGTGTACTCTAATATTCGATCCCTCCAAAAATTAGTGATCCATCTAGTAGCTAAAGTTCTCATCTATTTTGTAGGTTTTCGAAAATAAACACGGATTGCCCAAAATATGACATCTATCACTAATAGGCTAAAGCTCTTGACACCAAAAGTTCAGACATTACTCATGGCAATACCTCAAAACTATTGCAAGTTAGTACTAAAATTAAATAGCAACCTCACTTACCTACTTTAAGTTAAGACACACAACTCAGTGCAACAGGCAAACTCTCTTAGCAAGATAAACATGAAAACTCAAGAGAGTTCAGCAACCAACTAAACAAAAGCTCTTTAAAAAGAAAAGCATGAAAACTAAGAGCTAAACATGACAGTAGCTATGGAAAGACAAAGAACACACATAGCAAAGATAAGCATGAAAATCCTATGTTGTGTTCTAGGTTGAAGTGGAGCGTGTTTCTCTCCCACACAAAGAAATCTGGGTTCTAACTTGTTATGAATAGCAAGCAAAGCTAAAGAAAACTAAAAAAAGAAACTAAGAGCAAGACGCTCCAAGCATAGCACATAACGCATGAAGTGATTAAAATATAGTGGAACAAAAGACGAACTGATAATTGTTGATGGAGAAGGCGATGCACGGGGGCATCCCCAAGCTTAGACGCTTGAGTCTTCTTGAATATTTCTTGGGGGTGCACGGGGGCATCCCCAAGCTTGAGCGTTTGACCCTCCTGAATCTTCTTTTATCATCTTCCCTCGCACACTTGAAAACTCCATTCATACATAACTCATCATAATCTGATTAGCGAGGTTAGTACCCACAATAAAATAATTTTTTCCCTACTGGAAATAAAGATAATCTTGAAGAGCTACTGTTTCTCAAGATTGACAAAAAGTTTTTGCAAAGAAAAAGCAAGCTCAAGGTTTGCAAAACGAAGAAAAGGCAAAACAGGACAGAATCTGTGGAAAACAGACCAGCAGGTAGTAAATAATTTTTTCGGGGCACTTCTGCAACTCAAATCAAAAAACTCAGAACAGACGCTCGAAAGCCAATTGTATAGAGCACGCTGTCAAAAAAATTCATATCAAAAATATGATCTGGTGATTTTATTCGAATTTTTCTGTCCAAGGACAGAATCTGTTTTCTGGACAACACGTCACAACTTTTGAACTTTCTTGCAATCGGCGGCTAAACTTGGAACAAAGCTGGAAAGAAAAGATACAATGATGATGCTACTGTAGTAAAAAACATCAAGACACAACAAAAGCAAAATAAAACCTAATTCGTTGTGGGCTGCCTCCCAAAAGCGCTTTCTTTTATGCCTTTAAGCTAGGCTTGATGCAAAAAGAGAAGATCAAGTTTTATCAAGAGTAAGAGAATAGCTAGCCCGTGTAACAGACTCAAAAGGCAACTTAATCTTCTTTCTAGGAAAGTGTTCCATCCCTTTCTTGAGAGGGAATTGGAATTTTATATTCCCCTCTTTCATGTCAATGATAGCACCAACGATGCGAAGAAAAGGACGTCCCAAAATAATTGGACATGAAGGTTCACATTCAATATCCATAATAGTAAAATCAACGGGAACATAATTGTCATTGACAATGATAAGAACATCGTCGATCTTCCCCAAAGGTTTCTTTACGGAAGAATCAACAAGACGAACACCAAAAGAACAAGGATCAAAAGGTTTCAATTCAAACATATCATACATTCTTTTGGGCATAACGGAGGTACTAGCTCCAACATCACATAAAGCATAGCAAGAGAAGTTATTCAACTTAATTTTAATCATAGGATCCCAACTATCTTCTAGCTTTCTAGGTATGGAGGCTTCTACCCTAAGCTTCTCCTCCCTAGCTTTGATGAGAGCATTAGTGATATGCTCTGTGAAGGCAAGGTTAAGTGTGCTAGTGTGGGGGTCTTTACCATTCTTTGTAAAAAGGTGACAACTTCTGAGAGACTACAATTATCAAAATCAATTTTATCATTATTGAGCAGAATTGTAGTGTCATCTTCTTTGTTTGAATTGCTCTCTATTATAAGAGTTTGGACGTCTTCCCAAGTTTGGGGAAGTGTGGGAGCAACTTTAAAAAGAGGCTCATACTTTTTTCCTGGAAGACCATGCCATGGGCATAACTCTACATTAAAACTAACATAATCACAAGGTTTATTACTTTTGTAGATCTCGACAGTGGTGATTGGCGTGATGGAAGAAGGGGTGTATTCCTCCCACTTAGTGTTTTTGGTGGAACCCATAGCAGCAGCAAGCAAGATAACTATTTTTGTGATTTTTGGTAAGGGACATTAAAGCAAAAACTGCAAGGTAAACTAACAAGACTAAAAAGCAAAGATAAAAGATAGCGTGCAACTCCCCTATCTTGAAGAGTGGAGTCCCCGGCAACGGCGCCAGAAACTTGCTTGATGGCTTCTCGCCCCTCATTGGTTACCCCAAGTGGAAGGTTGAGATGTAGCGTAGCGGCAAATTTCCCTTGGCAAAGATACCAAGGATCGAATCCCGTGAGACTCCGAGGGTCGACAAGTAGGTGTCAACGGCGCCAGAAACTTAGAGGTTGACGGGACCTGCACACAGATACAGATAACTTTGCTCCCAATGAGTACAGAGAGGTTGTCAATCCCTCCGGCCTTGTTGTTTACAAAGGATCAAACACAAGAGGTAATAATGATAGCTATGATTGCAACTAGGAAATAAAAACATGAAGTAAATAGAAGGTGTGATCAGCGGTGGTAATATGGACCGGGGTCCCATGATGTTCACTAGTGATGTCTCTCTCCCAAAAGACGATAAAACAGCAAAGCGAGGTAAACAAATTACAGCTGGGCAATTGACAGGATTATGTGCGCAAACCAATGCTAACTATGCTGCAAAGAAAGGTAGAGGCTCAAAAGCATGGGCGGTACGCCAAGGCAAGTAGACTGAAATCCATCTGCATCTACTACTAATCATCCACCTTGAGATATCTATCCAGAACATCTCGCTGGTATTAAGTTGCGAATCCCACCCAAAGTGTAAACTCAAAGCAACAGACAACTGCATTAAAAGAACTTTGCGTAAAGTAAACAATCCTTGCACCCGCAAGTACAAGCACCGTTGTTTTCTCCCTTGTGGCAACACCACATCCCCTAGACTCATGTTTCTGTCACTCAAGCTAGTCATCAGGGGGCATGAACCCACAATCAAGCATAACGCTCCCTCTTGGAGTTACTACCTACTACTTGGCCAAAGCAATAAACAGCAACGGAGAACATGCAAGAATTACTCAAGAACAAAGATATAAAAGAGGTGAATCAAATATATTACTCAAACACAATCTGAACATAGTCTCATAATCCATGAAATCCCAGCAAACTCAGCGAAGCAACAGCAGAAAGATTACATATGTGCCTCGATCATGTAGGGCAGCTCACGAGGTCTAAACCATGAAGAGCAAAGAGGGGAGGACAACATCACATAGCTACTGATCATGGACCCATGGTCCAAGGTGGACTACTCACGACTCATCCGGGAAGCGTCCATGGTGGTGGAGAAGCTCCCGGTGGTGGTTCTCCCCTCCGGCAGGGTGCCGGGAAGAGTTCTCCTGATGCTCCCGATCTTGGAAGCGCTGCGGCGGCGGAACACAGGCGAGATCGCGAAAAAGGGTTCTGTCCTCGAGGGTTTCGGGATGAGAGGGATATA
This sequence comes from Secale cereale, assembly GCA_902687465.1. Classification (NCBI taxonomy): domain Eukaryota; kingdom Viridiplantae; phylum Streptophyta; class Magnoliopsida; order Poales; family Poaceae; genus Secale; species Secale cereale. Next base: position 166,395,503 of record LR738710.1, on the reverse strand, counting down.
TAGGCGAAGGGGGCAGCCAGAGGCGGAGCAGGGGCCCCAGGCGCCCCCCTGCCGCGGCCAGGGGTGGGGCCGCGCAAGGTGGCCGCCTGGGCCTCCCCTGGCTCCCCTCTGACCCATCTTTGGTTCTTCGCGAAGCTTCCTGTACGCTGATTTTTCCTGTATTTTTCCTGGAATTTTTGGAGCACTTTTGATATGGGGGAAACCTGAAATAGAAAAACAGCAGAAAACAGGAGCTGGCACTGTGGTGCACTGAGTTAATAGGTTAGTCCAAATATGATCAAAATTGTATGGAAGTGCATCAATATCATAGCAATATCACACAAAAGAAGCATGGAGCAAGCATAAATTATAGATACGTTTTGGACGTATCAGCGGCGCCCCTCCTTTCCTTCTCCTCCTCTCCCTTCACCCCCCCTCCTACTCTTACTAGGAAAAGGAGGAGTCCTACTCCTAGTGGGAGTAGGACTCCCCCTCTTAGCGCGCCCCATCCTTGGCCACCTCCTCCTCCCTACCTCCTTTATATATATGGGGAGGGGGCACCCCATACACACATAAGTTGATTTGCAAGCCATGTGCGATGCCCCCCTCCACAGTTACACACCTCGGTCATATCGTTGCAGTGCTTAGGTGAAGCCCTGCGCCGGTAACTTCATCATCACCGTCACCACGCCGTCGTGCTGACGAAACTCTCCCGCGACGGTCAACTGGATCAAGAGTTCGTGGGACGTCATCGAGCTGAACGTGTGCTGAACACGGAGGTGTCGTACATTCGGTGCTTGGATTGGTTGGATCGCGAAGACGTTCGACTACATCAACCGCGTCACTAGATGCTTCCGCTTTCGGTCTACGAGGGTACCTGGACACACTCTCCTCGCTCGTTGCTATGCTTCTCCTAGATAGATCTTGGTGGTCATAGGATTTTTTTTTTGAAATACTACGTTGCCCATCAGTGGTATCAGAGCCAGGTCTATGCATAGATGATATGCACGAGTAGAACACAATGAGTTGTGGGCGATAATAGTCATACTGCTTACCAGCATGTCATACTTTGATTCGGCGGTATTGTGAGATGAAGCGGCCCGGACCGACATTACGCGTACGCTTATGTAAGACTGGTTTCACCATTGCAAGCACTCGTGGCTTAAAGGTGACCGGCGGGTGTCTGTCTCTCTCACTTTAGATGAATCGAGTGTGGCTACGCCCGGTCCTTGTGAAGGTTAAAACAACACACTTGACGAAACATCGTTCTGGTTTTGTATGCGTAGGTAAGAACGGTTCTTGCTAAGCCCGTAGTAGCCACGTAGAACTTGGAACTACAAAGTAGAGGACGTCTAACTTGTTTTTCCAGGGCATGTTGTGATGTGATATGGTCAAGACGTGATGAGTTATACGTTATTGTATGAGATGATCATGTTTTGTAAATTATCGGCAATCGGCAGGAGCCTTATGGTTGTCTCTTTATTGTATGAATTGCGAAGGCCATGTAATTGCTTTACTTTATCACTATGAGTTAGCGATAGTAGTAGTAGCAATAGTTGGTGAGACGACCACGACGCTACGATGATGATCATGGTGTTAAGCCGGTGACGATGGAGATCATGACGGTGCTTTGGGGATGGGGATCAAAATCACAAGATGATGATGGCCATATCATGTCACATATTGTGATTGCACGTGATGTTTATCTTATATGCTTCTTATTTTGCTTAGTATGGCGGTAGCATTATAAGATGATCCCTTACAAAATTCCAAGGTACAAGTGTTCTCCCTGAGTATGCACCGTTGTGAAAGTTCGTCGTGCCGAGACACCACGGGTGTGATAAGCTCTATGTTCAAATACAACGGGTGTAAGACAGTTTTGCACATGCAGAATACTCGGGTTAAACTTGATAAGCCTAGCATGTACATACATGTCCTTGGAACACTAGAGACTGAAAGGTCGAGCGTGAATCATATAGTAGATATGACCAACATAAGATGTTCACCATTGAAAACTACTCCATCTCACGTGATGATCGGACATGGTTTAGTTGATTTGGCTCACGTGATAATTTACATGACTAGAGGGATGTCTATCTAAGTGTGAGTTCTTTAGTAATATGATTAATTGAACTTTAATTTATCATGAACTTAGTCCTGATAATTTTTGCATATCTATGTTGTTGTAGATCAATGGCCCGTGCTACCGTTCCCTTGAATTTTAATGCATTCCTAGAGAAAGCTAAGTTGAAAGATGATGGTAGCAACTACACGGACTAGGTCCGTAACTTGAGGATTATCCTCATTGCTGCACAGAAGAATTATGTCCTGGAAGCACCGCTAGGTGACAGGCCTGCTGCAGGAGCAACTCCGGACATTATGAACGTCTGGCAAGCTCGTTCTGATGACTACTCGATAGTTTAGTGTGCCATGCTTTACGGCTTAGAATCGAGACTTCAAAGACGTTTTGAACGTCATGGAGCATATGAGATGTTCCAAGAGTTGAAGTTAATATTTCAAGCAAATGCCCGAATTGAGAGATATGAAGTCTCCAATAGGTTCTATAGCTGCAAGATGGAGCAGAACAGTTCTATCAGTGAACACTTGCTCAGAATGTCTGGGTACTACAATCATATGACTCAACTTGGTTACAAAGTTGATGAAGATAGTGTTATTGATAGAGTTCTTCAATCACTGCCACCAAGCTATAAAGGCTTTGGGATGAACTATAATATGGAAGGGATGCAGAAGACAATTCCCGAGCTCTTCGCTATGCTCAAAGCTGCGGAGGTAGAAATCAAAAAGGAGCATAAAATGTTGATGGTCAACATGACCACTAGTTTCAAGAAAAAGGGCAAGGGAAAGAAGTGGAACTTCAAGAAGAATAGCAAGACAGTTGCTACTCTCGCAAAGAAACCCAAGTCCGGAGCCAAGGCTGAAACTGAGTGCTTCTACTGCAAAGGGACTGGACACTGGAAGCAAAACTGCCCCAAGTATTTGGCGGATAAGAAGGATGGCAAAGTGAACAAAGGTATATTTGATATACATGTTATTGATGTGTACCTTACTAATGCTCGTAGTAGCACCCGGGTATTTGATACTGGTTTGGTTGCTAATATCTGTAACTCGAAACAGGGACTACGGATTAAACGAAGATTAGCTAAGGACGAGGTGACGATGCGCGTGGGAAATGGTTTCAAAGTCGATGTGATCGCCGTCGGCACGCTACGAGGGTACGTGGACACACTCTCCGCGCTCATTGCTATGCTTCTCCTAGATAGATCTTGCGCGATCGTAGGATTTTTTTTTAAATACTACGTTCCCCATCAAAAGTCTCGAGTGAACATCGTAGAGTATCTTCGGAATCTCCTGGTGCACCAGGCGATCATCTATAATAAGGGGCTCTCCTGGAGAAACTAGTTACGAGAACCTAGATTCAGATTTAGTAAAATCATTTAACCCAAATAAAAGAGAGATCAGGGTCTCGGAGTATAGGTCGAGGAATAAAAGATCCTAATACCACCCAATGGTGACATGGGCTCGTAAGCCACACAACCATGTTAGTAAAAGTTTTTCAATGACTAGACTCAACTTCGGCCAAGGAGTTGGAAAGAAGGATTTCTACAGACAGTCGGCTCTTATACCAACTTGTGACGCCCCGATTTGACCGTACACTAATCGTGCACGCAAATGTGTACGCCCCCGATTTTTCTGCTTGGTTTACCCCAACTCCAATATGTATCTTTAAGGCTTAGATCAATGAGAAATTTGCAATTTTAAGTCTAATTTAAATTACTAGGTTTGTTATTCTCTCCGTTGTATGATAGAGGTGATGCGCTTGGTTGCGACATCATTGGCGAGTCCAAGCCAAGACCACTCTAGGGACTGAGACGGCACGACTATTCGCGGCATCATCGGTGCAAGCGAGGACGAGGGTTCATATGTATGGGTGGGGGTGGGAGGATTTTTTTTGTTTGATTGCCTCCTAAATTGGATAGTGGTCGACTGTGACTGACGACCTTTGAGATCTGATTTGGATAGCGAAGGTTCTCTTCCTTTTCCCGAATGAGTGACCCTGGGTTATCGAACCCATGAGAGGATGTGCATCACGATAAAGGCTCTAACAAGTTCTTGTGAGAGAATTAAGTTCTAGTTTTTTCAACCGGACCTTAACAATTCTAGGGGTGTAAACACTAGAATTAAAACATGGGTATGAGGTCTTGATTCTTACAACGATATATTTGTGTTGAGGACCATTATGATCTTCATTTGTACTCTGGAAGTCACCCGTTAAGATGTGCTTGCAACGCGATGATGTGGGGGGTGTCCAAATTACATCTTGAATGGTGCGACTTGCATCAAGAGTTAGTTGTCCAACAACAGGCTCTTGCCATCTCGTAGGTTACCTCAGTTTTTAAGAATAAATATTCTGACAAAAGCATTGCACATTTAATGACTACACCTCATGAATCCCCTAGGATTAGATTATGGCTACCATACTGAATCTATATGTCACTGGTGTTCAGAATAGTGCTCCACGTCCTCATCGCTCCTTACGTCTTATTTGGTCGGCTTCCAAAATCCTAGGTACCTACAAGGTCGTAGAACGAGAAATAGACAAGAGACAACTCCGTTTCAATCAGACACATACGTAACGTTAATTATTCAAAGTCATTCCATTAACCCCTTCTGCAAATACATTGGGTTGCAAGGCTATACCTCAACCCATTACCTTATCTAATTACTCACACATGACGATCAGATCGCAAGTGGAAATCATTGGAGAAGACATAAATAGGGGTGCTTTATTGATAATGTGTCTTACAATGGTTGCCAGATGCGATACCCGATTACAAGTATGACTAACTTGGAGAGGAGTTGTTGCGGTGATGGTGATGGTGGCGGCTAGGGAGATGAAATGGGAAATAGCGATGACTAGGGTTGGAAAATGACTTATGTGGTGTTCTGGACACTCTCCTCTTTCGTTCTCTGTTGGGATTCTGACACTGGCCCCTTTATAAATGACCGAGGGTTGGATCTCCTGGAGCCACGGTCAACTGGTACAAGCGCTGGTACGAGCATTGCGCTCGTACCAGATGTCGTCTTGCGCTTTGGTGATTTGGATCGGCCTCCAATTACTTACATTTGTTCTTCATTTTTCTTATTTCCTTCTAAGTGATGATTTATCTCCATGTTTAGGCGATTTTCCTGCGGAAAAAATTTAAACAAAGATTCTGCAATCTCTCGCATTAATTAGTCGTTAGTGGAAATGTCGCTGTGACTTTCTTGAAAACTGTAAATTATCCGATTTAAACAACGGTGTGATGAACATAAAATTCCACTCTTAGTGGCTTCCCCGGGTAGGGCTTGGCTAAGACCTCACCGTAGGTGTGACGCCCCCGATTTGACCGTACACTAATCATGCACGCAAATGTGTACGACCAAGATCAGGGACTCACTGGAAGATATCACAACACAACTCTAGACACAAATTAAAATAATACAAGATTTATATTACAAGCCAGGGGCCTCGAGGGCTCGAATACATAATCTCGAAAGCACAAGAGTCAGTGGAAGCAATAATATCTGAGTACAGACATAAGTTAAACAAGTTTGCCTTAAGAAGGCTAGCACAAATGTTGCAATGATAAAAAAGGCAAGGTCTCCTTCCTGGGACCTCCTAACTACTCCTCGAAGCCGAACTCCACGTAGAACATCCTCGAGATCCTCTGGCTCCTGGACTCCATCGATCTGGTTGCATCATCCGAGAAAAGAGGAGAAGGGGGAGCAAAGCAACAGTGAGTACTCATCCAAACTACTCGCAAGTAAGGACCTACACTGCATATGCAATGGTATTTGTGTAAATGGGTAATATATGTGGGCTAAACTACAGAATGCCAGAATAAGAGGGGGAAAGTTGGGCCTTTCGAAGACTACACTTCTCGCAGCCTCCATCTTGCAGTAGTAGAAGAGAGTAGCTAGAATAGTAACAAGTATCAAAGCTTCTGGCCTCCTCCATCTTGCAGCAGTAGAGGAGAGTAGATGGTAAGTTCACCAAGTAACATCGTATAACATAAACCTACCCGGCGATCCTACCCTCGTCGCCCTCTGGGAAAGCGATCATCGGGTTGTATCTGGCACTTGAAAGGGTGTGTTTTACTAAGTATCCGGTTCTAGTTGTCATGAGGTCGGAGTACAACTCCAGGTCGTCCTTTTACCAAGAGACACGACTATTAGAATAGATAAACTTCCCTACAGGGGTGCACCACATTACCCAACACGCTCGATCCCCTCTGGCCGGACACACTTTCGTGGGTCATGCCCGGCCTCGGAAGATCAACACGTCGCAGCCCTACCTAGGAACAACAGAGAGGTCAGCACGCCGGTCTAAACCCTAAGAGCGCAGGGGTCTAGGCTGATCGCCCATAGCACACCTGCACATTGCGTACGCGGCCGGTGAGCAGACCTAGCAACCTTCATTTCAAAGGAAGTTGTCTTACACGGTCCAACCCGCGCGCGCCGCTTAGTCGCTGACGTTAAGAAGGCTTCGGCTGATACCACGACGCCGAGTGCCCATATCTGTTCCCACATAGCTGGTTAGTGCGTATAGGCTAGTGTCTAGACTCAGATCAAATATCCAAACTCGTTAAGCGTGTTATTATGAAATAACCACGTACAATGACTAGGGCCAAGCCACCTCTTGACTGGGTGTCTCAACTTGCCCCGTCGATCCGCCACAAAGATCCACTCGGGGGCCATCGGGAACCCTGGCCCACCACTACCTGGATGGAGCCACATGTCTTTATAGCCCCAAATCCGTGAATCTCTTGCGGGTACTCTACGAGCCGACCTGACTTTAGTCACATCATGTATCATGTATAGTATGTATGTATATACCTATGATCACCACCTGAAGTGATCATGGCCCGATAGTATAGCATGGCACACGGACAAGAATGTAGGGCCACTGATGGAATACTACCTTCATATACTAAGAATTTAGGATAGCGGGTAAAGGTATCAACAGTTGTAGCAACAATGACAGGCTATGCAATAGAATAGGAGCTAACGGATCAACAACAGTATCAAACCTATTGCAAGAATAAGAGAGAAGAGAATTTGCGATATCTGGTGCTCAAGGGGGGGGGGGCTTGCCTAGTTGCTCTCGCAAGGAGGGGTAATCGTCGATGTAGTCGATCACAGGGTTATCGGCAGCGGTCTCGGGGTCTACCAGAAAGAAGTAACGGACGGGGAACACAATAAATAACATAGCAATCAAATCATCACAAATCATAACATGGCAATACCCAGTGCTAGGGGTGACCTAACGCAGTACTAGGTGCTACTGGCGAAGGGGGAAAACATCCGGGAAAGTATTCCCGGTGTTAGGCATTTTCGGACAGATACAACGGAGGGGAAGGTTCCATGTTTGCAGTGTTAGGGCATGTGTCAGGTATGTGGATAGGATATTCGGATTCGTCATATTTTTCTGATCATTTTTCATATATAATTTTTTTTCATCTGAGTTACAGATTAATTTCTATGATTTTTCAAAGTTTTAAGCCTTTTCTAGAAATTCCAGGAATTAAACTTAATTCGAAAATATACATGAAAATGCTAGGTGCACCCGGTCCAGTGCAGCCAGCGGTGTACCAGAGGCCGACAGTGGGCCCCGTTGACTGCCGAGTCAGTAGTTAGCATTGACCGTTGACTGCTCAACGAGGCCCGGGGATCCCACCTGTCATTGTCTAGGGCTTTTCTTTTCCCCCCTTTTCTAAAAAACTAGTTCTAATATTTTAACATTTTTTTGAGACATTCTAATATTTTAACAGGGTAGGGGTTATCAATATCAGGGGTGTTAGGCCTAATCTAACCCCAATTAGAAAAGGGTCGGCCCGCACGGATAGAAAAGACTCGGTAAGGCAGGCGTGCACGCGCGAGCACGGTAGAGGCCAAGGACGCGCCCGGGTGGCGGGCCAGCACGGGCGCGACCAGCGGTGGCGGCGGCAGGGCGAGCGGGTGGCGGCCGGTGGCGACGACAGGGGCGAGCGGGGCATATCCCAGGCGGGCGCGGGGTTGCAGCCAGAGGCGCACGGGCAGCGCCGGTGCGGCGCAAATGACCAGACGCGAGCGGGGCGGCTAGGATGCGGGGCCAGTGGGTGGCCGGGGGACTGGGAGGCAGGGAGCGGCCGCGAGAAGTAGCAGTGAGCAGCCATAGGGAGGAGCAGCAGCGGCAAGACCAGCCGCGGGCAGCGCCGCAGAGGACGCGAGCGGCGGCGGGTGGCCAAGGTGCGCGGGGCGGGGAGAGCAGGGTGATGGGCCTCTAACCCCTCGTTGGTTACCCCAAGTGGAAGGAGTAAGATGCAGTGTTGTGGAAGTTTTTCCATTAGCAAAGATGCCAAGGATCGAATCCCCAGAGACTCCTAGGTTCAACAAGTAGGTGTCAACTGCTAACGGTGCCGGATTAGCAATCAACGTGGACCTGCACACAGATACAAATAACTTTGCTCCCAACGAGTACAGAGAGGTTGTCAATCCCTCCGGCCTTGTAGTTCACAAAGGATTAAACGCAAATGATAGTAGTGATAGATAATGTTTGCAATAGTAAATAATAGCGAAAAGTAAATAGCGGATGTGATCAATGATGGTAATATGGACCGGAGTCTCATGATGTTCACTAGTGATGTCTCTCTCCCAAAAGACGATAAAACAGCTATGTGAGGTAAACAAATTACAGCTGGGCAATTGACAGGACCACGAACGCAAACCAATGCTGACTACATTGCAAGAAAGGTTGAGGTTCAAAGCATGGGCGGTACGCCAAAGTAAGTAGACCGAAATCCATCAATATCCACTACTAATCATCCACCTTGAGATATCTATCCAGAACATCTCGCTGGTATTAAGTTGCGAGTCCCACCTATAGTGTAAACTCAATGCAACAGACAACTGCATTAAAAGAACTTTGCGTAAAGTAAACAATCCTTGCACCCGCGGGCACAAGCACCATTGTTTTCCCCCTTGTGGCAACAACACATCCCCTAGACTCATGTTTCTGTCACTCAAGCTAGTCATCGAGGGGCATGAACCCACAATCAAGCATAACGTTCCCTCTTGGAGTCACTACCTACTACTCGGCCAAAGCAATAAGTAACAATGGAGAACATGCAAGAATTACTTATGAACTAAAATATAAAAGAGGTGAATCAAATATATTACTCAAGATCAATCTGAACATAATCTCATAATCCATCGGATCCCAGCAAACTCAACATAGCAACAACATAAGGATTACATAGGTGCCTCGATCATGTAGGGCAGCTCACGAGGACTAATTAGTGAAGCACAAGAACGGGAGGAGAACATCACATAGCTACTGGTCATGGACTCATGGTCCAAGGGAGACTACTCACGAGTCATCCGGGAGGCGTCCATGGTGGTGGAGAAGCTCCCGGTGGTGATCCTCCCCTCCGGCAGGGTGCCGGGAAGAGTTCTCCTGGTGCTCCCGATCTTGGAAGTGGCGGCGGCGGCGGAACAGAGATGGGATCACGAAAAGAGTTCATGTCCTGAGGGTTTCAGAGGTCCCTCTAAATATATGCCAAAGGGGGCACCGGACGGGCTTCGGGGGGCCCAGGCGCCCCCCCGGCGCGGCCCAGGGGGGGGGGCGCCGCCAGGGCGCCTGGAGCCCTGGTGGCCCCCCCAGGCTGCCCCTCGGACGCAGTGTTGTTTCCGGATCGCTGATTTTTTATATAATTTTTCTGGATTTTTCTGGGCAGTTCTCGAAACGTGAAAACCTGAAATACAAAAACAGCCGAAAACAGAAACTGGCATTGGGGTGCACTGGATTAGTAAGTTAGTCCAAATATGATCAAAAGTGTATGGAAGTGTATGAATATCATAGCAATATCACCCAAAAGTGGCATGGAGCAAGCAGAAATTATAGATACGTTTTGGACGTATCAACATCCCCAAGCTTAATTCCTGCTCGTCCTCGAGTAGGTAAATGATAACAAGAATAATTTCTGTGGTGACATGCTATTAACCATATAGGACTTTCTCATAGTCATATGACAAAAGCTTACTGAGACAATGATTCTAAAGTAATTAAGTTGCCTCAAGAGAAAATCACAAATGACTGAAAGTTTTACAACATGAAACTGAAACATCAAAACGATTTGCAATGAACATGATGTGCAAATATGATAAAGTGATATCTAGCTTTCCCCCTTTAGTGATGCAAAACATAAATGCAGGGGCACCTTCAAGGTTTAAGTGATGACTAGATACAATCATTGTAGAATAAACGATATCACAATCATGCAAAAGACAATGCTACTTTGGAACAATGCACATTACACTCAGAATGACAATCATGCTCTCAGTAGTTGGTGCTTTAACATAAAGGTAAAAGAATGGTTATGTGCTAGAGCTTTTTATTTTGAAAACATGGAAGCAATTGTGTCAACGGTAGTAGTACTTCATATGTGTCATGCATAAAACATCCTATAAGTTGCAAGCCTCATGCATCGAATACTAATAGTGCTCGCTCCTTGTCCTAATTAGCTTGGATCCCCATGGGTTATCATTGCATTACATATGTTTTAACCAAGTGTCACAAAGGGGTACCTCTATGCCACCTGTACAAAGGTCCAAGGAGATAGATTGCATTTGATTTCTCGTTTTTGATAGATCTCAACTTGAGGACATCCATACCGGGACAACATAGAAAATAGATGATGGACTCCTCTTTAATGCATAAGCATATTCTCATGAGAGATTGAGGATTAAGGTCCAAGCTAAAACTTCCACCATGATGCATGGCTTTGGTTGGCGGCCCAATGTTCTTCTCTAACAATATGCATATTCATTCAACCCACGGTAAATCACCCTTACTTCAGACAAGACGAACATGCATAGCAACTCACATGATATTCAACAAAAGTGTGACAGTTGATGGCGTCCCCAGAAACATGGTTACCGCTCAGCAAGCAACTTATAAGAAATAAGATACATAAGCAACATATTCTTTACCACAATAGTTTTTAGGCTACTTTCCCATGAGCTATGTATTGCATGGTTAGTTTGCTTAGTACAGGTGGAGGTTAGCAAAATACTGGGAGCGACCAACTAAGAGAGCAATGACGGTCATAATCATGCAGAGCAACAAAGCAATATTGAATCAGGCATGGTAGTTATATTGCTACTTAGAAACAAAAGATCATCAAGGCTTGACAGACTTTCTTTACAGTCTTGAATATGTGTGAGCATACGCCAAGTCAATCAAAATAAATTCTCGAAGGAAGACATTACTAAACCATACCACATCATAGGCAAACAAACCAAGTTGGTACTCCAATACACATTGGGAACCCCCCAGCTATTTGAGATTAACCATAAGAAAACCTGAACTACTAAGCACCATCATGAAGGTAGCATCTTTATCATAGACACATTAACCAATGCAAAGGAAGCAAACTCTCTTAATAAGGTGAGCATGGTAATTAAAGAGAGTTCAAGCAACCAACTAAATAAAAGCTCTTGGAAAGATAAGCATGAATACTAAGAGCAGAGTATGATAGTAGCTATTAAAAGACAAAGAACACACACAACATAGATAGACATGAAAATTCTATGTAACGTTCTAGGTAGAGGTGGAGCGTGTTTCTCTCCCACATAAAGGAATGATGAGTTCCGACTCGTTATGAAAAACTAAAAAGAAAACTAAAAGCAAGACGCTCCAAGCATAGCACATAACACATGAAGTGATAAAAATATAGCGAAATGAAAGACGAACTGATAATGTTGATGGAGAAGGGGATGCACTGGGGCATCCCCAAGCTTAGACGCTTGAGTCTCCTTGAATATTTCTTGGGGGTGCACGGGGGCATCCCCAAGCTTGAGCGCTTGACACTCCTGAATCTTTTTATCATCTTCCCTCGCACACTTGAAAACTCCCTTCATACACAACTCATCATAATCTGATTAGCGAGGTTAGTACCCTTAATAAAATAATTATACCTTGATGGAAATAAGGATATTTTTGAAGTTCTACTGTTTCTCAAGATTTCCAAAAGGTTTTTGCAAAGAAAAAGCAAGTTCTTAATTTGCAAAGTGAAGGTAAGGCAAAACAGGACAGAATCTGTGAAAAACAGAACAGCAGGCAGTAATTGACCTGTTCGGGATACTTCTGCAACTCAAATCAAAAAACTCAGAACTGACGCACGAAAGACAATTATATAGAGAACGCTGTCGAAACAATTCAGACCAAAAAGATGATCTGGTGATTTTATACGAATTTTTCTATCCAAGGACAGAATCTGTTTCCTGGACAGCACCTCACAACTTTTGAACTTTCTAGCAATCGGAGGCTATACTTGGCACAAATATGAAAATCAAAGATAGAATGATGATGCTACAGCAGTAAACAACATCAAGACACAACAAAAGCAAAAAATTTATTCATGTGGGCTGCCTCCCAAAAGCGCTTTCCTTTATGCCTTTAAGCTAGGCATAATGCATTGAGGAATCAATAATCATCATAATAATCGGAGTTATAAATTGTTTCAAATGGTTCCTCAATAAGTTCATTCTTGTTCCTTCTAGGAAAGGGGTACACACCTTTTGCCTTCCCGCGTAAGCGGATTTGTCCCTTACCTATATCGATGAAGCCTTTAACTGCTCGGAGGAAGTCCCTTCCAAGCACTATATTTCCTTGGTTTGGCTCCACGATGAAGAAATCAATCATTGCAATCCCTTTAAGGAATTTAACCGGTACGTCTTTTATTTTTCCCTGGATTTCAGAAATATCTCCATTAGTGTGTTCATGATAAGATGGTAATCTATCCATGTTAAATTTTAAAGAATCATGAACAATTTTTGGCATAGTAGAAACCATAGATCCAATATCACAATAAGCAAGGAAGTCTTGATTAGAGATGCTAATCCTAACAAGAGGTTCCCAGTCATTATCTATTTCCAAAATATCTCTCTTATTGGGTTTGGGTTTCTCTACCTTCATTAAGTCTAGAGCATCCATTCTTTTCTCAATAGTAGCAAGTCTATCTATGATAGTATCAAAGTTATGATCATAAACAAAGTAACTAGATAGACCATGTATAATCTCAAGAGCTCTAGCTTCATCACATTCTAAGAAATCTCCCTCAGCTATAATGTCAAGGGAGTGTTTACACCATTTAGAAAGACCATGGTAAAAATTCCTAAGCACAATTTTTATAGGTATCCAAGGCATAATTCTCCTATGTGCATCAAAAATTCTGTCACATGCCTTCTTTATATTTTCTCCATCCCTTTGATGGAAATCTAAAACTTCTGATTCCCTCAAAGCACCAAATCCTAACATGTTTGGCTAAACAGAAAGGACTACTAATAAAAAAGAAAAATATTTTTTTTTATTTTTGATAAAAGGAACTAAAGCAAAAATGAAAGGTAAACTAACAAGACTAAAAAGCAAAGGTAAAAGATAGCATGCAACTCCCCTATCCTGAAGAGTGGAGTCCCCGGCAACGGCGCCAGAAAATACTCCTTGATGGGCCTCGAACCCCTCGTTGGTTACCCCAAGTGGAAGGTGTAAGATGCAGTAAGTAGAAGTGTTTTCCCCTAGCAAAGATGCCAAGGATCGATTCCCCAGAGACTCCTAGGTTCAACAAGTAGGTGTCAATTGCTACAGCGCCATATTAGTAGCAATCAATGTGGACCTGCACACAGATACAAATAACTTTGCTCCCAACGAGTACAGAGAGGTTGTCAATCTCTCCGGCCTTGTAGTTCACAAAGGATTAAAAGCAATGATAGTAGTGATAGATAGTTTTTGCAATAGTAAATAATAACGGGAAAGTAAATAGTGGATGTGATCAATGATGGTAATATGGACCGGAGTCTCATGATGTTCACTAGTGATGTCTCTCTCCCAAAAGACGATAAAATAGCTATGTGAGGTAAACGAATTACAGCTGGGCAATTGACAGGACCACGAACGCAAACCAATGCTGACTACATTGCAAGAAAGGTTGAGGTTCAAAGCATGGGCGGTACGCCAAAGTAAGTAGACCAAAATCCATCAATATCTACTACTAATCATCCACCTTGAGATATCTATCCAGAACATCTCGCTGGTATTAAGTTGCGAGTCCCACCCATAGTGTAAACTCAATGCAACAGACAACTGCATTAAAAGAACTTTGCGTAAAGTAAACAATCCTTGCACCCCGCGGGCACAAGCACCGTTGTTTTCCCCCTTGTGGCAACATCACATCGCCTAGACTCATGTTTCTGTCACTCAAGCTAGTCATCGAGGGGCATGAACCCACAATCGAGCATAACGTTCCCTCTTGGAGTCACTACGTATTACTTGGCCAAAGCAATAAATAACAACGGAGAACATGCAAGAATTACTTATGAACATAAATATAAAAGAGGTAGATCAAATATTTTACTCAAGAACAATCTGAACATAATCTCATAATCCATCGGATCCCAGCAAACTCATCATAGCAACAGCATAAGGATTACATATGTGCCTCGATCATGTAGGGCAGCTCACGAGGACTAATTAGTGAAGCACAAGAAGGGGAGGAGAACATCACATAGCTACTGGTCATGGACTCATGGTCCAAGGGAGACTACTCACAACTCATCCTGGAGGCGTCCATGGTGGTGGAGAGGCTCCCGATGGTGATCCTCCCCTCCGGCAGGGTGCCGGGAAGAGTTCTCCTGGTGCTCCCGATCTTGGAAGCGGCAGCGGCGGCGGAACAGAGATGAGATCGCGAAAAAGAGTTCCCGTCCCGAGGGTTTCGAAGGACGCTCTAAATATATGCCGAAGGGGGGCACCAGACGGGGCTCGGGGGGCCCAGGCGCCCCCCCCCCGACGCGGCCCAGGGGGGGGCGCCGCCAGGGCGCCTGGAGCCCTGGTGCCCCCCCCCCCGGCTGTCCTTCGGGCGAAGGTAGGTTCTGGAATGCTGATTTTTTATATAATTTTTCTGGATTTTTCCTGGCAGTTCTCGTAACGTGAAAACCTGAAATACAAAAACAACCGAAAACAGAAACTGGCACTGGGGTGCACTGGATTAGTAGGTTAGTCCAAATATGATCAAAAGTGAATGGAAGTGTATGAATATCATAGCAATATCACCCAAAAGTGGCCTGGAGCAAGCAGAAATTATAGATACGTTTTGGACGTATCAACATCCCCAAGCTTAATTCCTGCTCGTCCTCGAGTAGGTAAATGATAACAAGAATAATTTCTGTGGTGACATGCTTATTAACCATATAGGACTTATTCATAGTCGTATGACAAAAGCTTACTGAGACAATGATTCTATAGTAATTAAGTTGCCTCATGAGAAAATCACAAATGACTGAAAGTTTTACAACATGACATTGAAGCATCAAATAGATTTGCAATGAACATGATGTGCAAATATGATAAAGTGATATCTAGCTTGCCCCCTTTAGTGAAGCAAAACATAAATGCAGAGGCACCTTCAAGGTTTAAGTGATGACTAGATACAATGATTTCAGAATAAACGATATCACAATCATGCAAAAGACAATGCTACTTTGGGACAATGCACATTACACTCAGAATGACAATCATGCTCTCAGTAGTTGGTGCTTGAAGAAAGAAGGTGGAGACTCGAAAAGTAAAAGAATGGTTATGTGCTAGAGCTTTTTATTTTGAAAACATAGAAGCAATTTTGTCAACGGTAGTAGTACTTCATATGTGTCATGCATAAGACATCCTATAAGTTGCAAGCCTCATGCATCGAATACCAATAGTGCTCGCACCTTGTCCTAATTAGCTCGGATTTCCATGGGTTATCATTGCATTACATATGTTTCAACCAAGTGTCACAAAGGGGTACCTCTATGCCACCTGTACAAAGGTCCAAGGAGATAAATCGCATTTGATTTCTCGTTTTTGATAGATCTCAACTTGAGGACATCCATACCGGGACAACATAGAAAATAGATGATGGACTCCTCTTTAATGCATAAGCATATTCTCATAAGAGATTGAGGATTAATGTTCAAGCTAAAACTTCCACCATGATACATGGCTTTGGTTGGCAGCCCAATGTTCTTCTCTAACAGTATGCATACTCATTCAACCCATGGCAAATCACCCTTACTTCAGACAAGACGAACATGCATAGCAACTCACATGATATTCAACAAAAGTGTGACAGTTGATGGCGTCCCCAGAAACATGGTTACCGCTCAGCAAGCAACTTATAAGAAATAAGATACATAGGCAACATATTCTTTACCACAATAGTTTTTAAGCTACTTTCCCATGAGCTATATATTGCAAAGTTAGTCTGCTTAGTACAGGTGGAGGTTAGCAAAAGACTGGGAGCGACCAACTAAGAGAGCAATGACGGTCATAATCATGCAGAGCGACAAAGCAACATTGAATCAGGCATGGTAGTTATATCGCTACTCAGAAATAAAAGATCATCAAGGCTTGACAGACTTTCTTTACAGTCTTAAATATGCGTGAGCATACGCCAAGTCAATCAAAATAAATTCTCGAAGGAAGATATTACTAAACCATACCACATCATAGGCAAACAAATCATGTTGGTACTCCAATAACACATTGGGAATCCCCCAGCTATTTGAGACTAACCATAAGAAAACCTGAACTACTAAGCGCCATTATGCACGTAGCATCTTTATCATAGACATATTAACCAATGCAACGGAAGCAAACTCTCTTAATAAGGTGAGCATGATAATTAAAGAGAGTTCAAGCAACCAACTAAACAAAAGCTCTTTGAAAAGATAAGCATGAATACTAAGAGCAGAGCATGATAGTAGCTATTAAAAGACAAAGAACACACACAACAAAGATAGACATGAAAATTCTATGTTATGTTCTAGGTAGAAGTGGAGCGTGTTTCTCTCCCACATAAATAACGCTGAGTGACTCGTTATGAAAAACTAAAAAGAAAACTAAAAGCAAGACGCTCCAAGCATAGCACATAACACATGAAGTGATAAAAATATAGCGAAACGAAAGACGAACTGATAATGTTGATGGAGAAGGGGATGCACGGGGGCATCCCCAAGCTTAGACGCTTGAGTCTCCTTGAATATTTCTTGGGGGGGTGCACGGGGGCATCCCCAAGCTTGAGCGCTTGACACTCCTGAATCTTTTTATCATCTTCCCTCGCACACTTGAAAACTCCCTTCATACATAACTCATTATAATCTGATTAGCGAGGTTAGTACCCTTAATAAAATAATTATACCTTGCTGGAAATAAAGATATTCTTGAAGGTCTACTGTTTCTCAAGATTGCCAAAAGGTTTTTGCAAAGAAAAAGCAAGCTCTTGCTTTGCAAAATGAAGGAAAGGCAAAACAGGATAGAATCTGTGAAAACAGAACAGCAGGTAGTAATTGATTTGTTCGGGGCACTTCTGCAACTCAAATCAAAAAACTCAGAACAGATGCACGAAAGACAATTATATAGAGAACGCTGTCGAAAAAATTCAGACCAAAAAGATGATCTGGTGATTTTATACGAATTTTTCTATCCAAGGACAGAATCTGTTTCCTGGACAGCACCTCACAACTTTTGAACTTTCTAGCAATCAGAGGCTATACTTGGCACAAATATGAAAAGCAAAGATACAATGATGATTCTACTGTAGTAAACAACATCAAGACACAACAAAAGCCAAATAAAATTTTATTCATGTGGGCTGCCTCCCAAAAGCGCTTTCTTTTATGCCTTTAAGCTAGGCATAATACATAGAGATCAAGTTTTATCAAGAGTAAAAGAATAGCTAGCCCGTACAACGGACTCAAAAGGTAACTTGATCTTCTTATGAGGGAAGTGTTCCATCCCTTTCTTGAGAGGAAACTGAAATTTTATATTACCCTCTTTCATGTCAATGATAGCACCAACGGTGCGTAAAAAGGGACGTCCCAAAATAATTGGACATGAAGGATCACATTCAATATCCATAATAGTAAATCAACGGGAACATAATTATCATTAACAACGATAAGAATATCGTCGATCCTCCCCAAAGGTTTTTTTATGGAAGAATCAACGAGACGAACACCAAAAGAACAAGAATCATAAGGTTTCAATTTAAGCATATCATATATTCTTTTGGGCATAACAGAGGTACTAGCTCCAACATCACATAATGCATAGCAAGAGAAGTCATTCAATTTAATTTTTATCATAGGATCCCAACCATCTTCTAGCTTTCTAGGTATGGAGGCTTCTACTCTAAGTTTCTCCTCCCTAGCTTTGATGAGAGCATTAGTGATATGCTCCGTGAAGGCAAGGTTAAGCGTGCTAGTGCGGGGGTCTCTAGACATCTTGTGAAGGAAATCAATAACTTCGGTAAGAGTGCAATTATCAAAATCAAGGTCATTAGCATTAAGTAAAGTGGTAGTAGTGTCCTTTTGGTTCACTTGTTTGGTAGTTCTATAGTCATAGCATCACCATTAATAGGTCCATTAGGACCAGGAGTACATTGGGTGCTAAGAGTTTGGATATCATCAACAACTTGGATAGTAGCAACAGTGTGGTGGGTAGGAAGGCTCTTAATTCTATCCTCTTCCTCCCTTTCTCTAGCCCATCTCTCTTTGAGTTTAGCCATCATCCTAATGTTTTCATTAATTTGCACTTGAATAGCATTTATAGGAGTGACTTCCCTCTCCTCAAGAGGAGAAGTTTTAATTTTTAGCAATTTTACCTCATTGGCTAAATGGTCTACCTTAAAAGAAAGATCATCTAGTTTATGTAGTTTTTCTTCTATACTCTTGTTAAAGGCTTTTTGGGTAGTGATGAAATCTTTAAGCATAATCTCTAGTTCAGTAGTGGAGTTCTTGGTGATAGGATAAGCATTGTTGTTCCCATAAGAATTAGAGGGGAACGGTCTAGGATTGTTACCAAAGTTACTCCTATAAGCATTGTTGTTAAAATTGTTTCTAGAGATAAAGTTCACATCTACTTGTTCTTGAGCAATCAAAGAATTTAAAGGAACATCACGAGGATCAACAGTAGATTGCTTCGAAAGTAGAGACATGATTAAGTCAACTTTTTCATTTAAGGAGGAAATCTCCTCGACAGAGTTTACCTTCCTACATGTTGGAGCGCGTTCGGTGTGCCATTGGGAATAGTTGGTTATCATCTCATCGAGAAGCTTCGTGGCAGCACCAAGTGTAGTTGACATAAAAGTTCCTCCCGTGGCCGAATCTAACAAGTTCCGCGAGGTAAAGTTCAAGCCTGCATAAAAAGTTTGGATAACCATCCAAGTAATCAAACCATGAGTAGGGCAGTTCTTGATAAGAGACTTCATACGTTCCCAAGCTTGGGCAACATGTTCATTATCCAATTGTTTAAAATTCATTATGTTACTTCTAAGTTGGATAATTTTAGCAGGTGGATAGTATTTTCCAATAAAAGCATCTTTGCACTTGTCCCATGAATCTATGCTATTTCTAGGCAAAGACTGAAACCAAATTTTAGCTCCTCCTCTCAAGGAGAAAGGAAAAAGCTTAAGCTTAACAATATTACCATTTATTTCTTGGTACTTTTGCATATCACAAAGTTCAACAAAGTTGTTTAAGTGTAAAGCAGCATCATCTCCAGCACCGGAGAATTGATCTTTCATGACTAAGTTCAGTAAAGCAGGTTTAATTTCATATGAAGGTGCTGAAGTGGCAGGTGTAGTGATAGGTGTGCTGATAAAGTCATCGTTGTTGTGACTAGTGAAGTCACACAACTTGGTGTTCTCGGTGGAACCCATAGTAGCAAGCAAGCAAGATAACTATTTTTGTGATTTTCGATAAAAGGTACTAAAGCAAAAAACTAAAAGGTAAACTAACAAGACTAAAAAGCAAAGGTAAAAGATAGCATGCAACTCCCCTATCCTGAAGAGTGGAGTCCCCGGCAAAGGCGCCAGAAAAACTCCTTGATGGGCCTCTAACCCCTCGTTGGTTACCCCAAGTGGAAGGTGTAAGATGCAGTGTTGTGGAAGTTTTTCCCTTAGCAAAGATGTCAAGGATCGAATCCCCAGAGACTCCTAGGTTCAACAAGTAGGTGTCAACTGCTAACGGCGCCGGATTAGCAATCAACGTGGACCTGCACACAGATACAAATAACTTTGCTCCCAACGAGTACAGAGAGGTTGTCAATCCCTCCGGCCTTGTAGTTCACAAAGGATTAAACGCAAATGATAGTAGTGATAGATAATGTTTGCAATAGTAAATAATAACGAAAAGTAAATAGCGGATGTGATCAATGATGGTAATATGGACCGGAGTCTCATGATGTTCACTAGTGATGTCTCTCTCCCAAAAGACGATAAAACAGCTATGTGAGGTAAACGAATTACAGCTGGGCAATTGACAGGACCACGAACGCAAACCAATGCTGACTACATTGCAAGAAAGGTTGAGGTTCAAAGCATGGGCGGTATGCCAAAGTAAGTAGACCAAAATCCATCAATATCTACTACTAATCATCCACCTTGAGATATCTATACAGAACATCTCGCTGGTATTAAGTTGCGAGTCCCACCCATAGTGTAAACTCAATGCAACAGACAACTGCATTAAAAGAACTTTGCGTAAAGTAAACAATCCTTGCACCCGCGGGCACAAGCACCGTTGTTTTCCCCCTTGTGGCAACAGCACATCCCCTAGACTCATGTTTCTGTCACTCAAGCTAGTCATCGAGGGGCATGAACCCACAATCGAGCATAACATTCCCTCTTGGAGTCACTACGTATTACTTGGCCAAAGCAATAAATAACAACGGAGAACATGGAAGAATTACTTATGAACATAAATATAAGAGGTAGATCAAATATATTACTCAAGAACAATCTGAATATAATCTCATAATCCATCGGATCCCAGCAAACTCATCATAGCAACAGCATAAGGATTACATATGTGCCTCGATCATGTAGGGCAGCTCACGAGGACTAATTAGTGAAGCACAAGAAGGGGAGGAGAACATCACATAGCTACTGGTCATGGACTCATGGTCCAAGGGAGACTACTCACAACTCATCCGGGAGGTGTCCATGGTGGTGGAGTGGCTCCCGATGGTGATCCTCCCCTCCGGCAGGGTGCCGGGAAGAGTTCTCCTGGTGCTCCCGATCTTGGAAGCGGCGGCAGCGGCGGAACAGAGATGAGATCGCGAAAAAGAGTTCCCATCCCGAGGGTTTCGAAGGACGCTCTAAATATATGCCGAAGGGGGGCACCAGAAGGGGCTCGGGGGGCCCAGGCGCCCCCCCCCCCC
>LR738710.1:166179371-166374176 GCA_902687465.1 Secale cereale | reverse complement strand
CCGGCGCGGCCCAGGGGGGGCACGCCGCCAGGGTGCCTGGAGCCCTGGTGCCCCCCCCCCCCGGCTGTCCTTCGGGCGCAAGGTAGGTTCTGGAACGCTGATTTTTTATATAATTTTTCTGGATTTTTTCTGGCAGTTCTCGTAACGTGAAAACCTGAAATACAAAAACAGCCGAAAACAGAAACTGGCACTGGGGTGCACTGGATTAGTAGGTTAGTCCAACTATGATCAAAAGTGTATGGAAGTGTATGAATATCATAGCAATATCACCCAAAAGTGGCATGGAGCAAGCAGAAATTATAGATACGTTTTGGACGTATCACAAGGGGCGAGGCCACAAGCACACGGTCGCGCGTCGAGGCGAGGTCGTGGGCGGATAGAGACGGTTGCGGTGTTTCGGCTCCGGCGGGGCTTGTGCTAAAGCTCGAGACCGAGGGGAGCAGTGAGGCGTGTTCGAACCAGGAGTCTAGCGCGATGATACGTCTCCAATGTATCTTTAATTTTTGATTGTTCCATGCTATTATATTATCCTTCTAGGATGTTTTATGGGCTTTATTATACACTTTTATATTATTTTTGGGACTAACCTATTAACCCAGAGCCTAGTGCCAGTTTATGTTTTTCTCCTATTTTAGGGTTTCGCAGAAAAGGGATATCAAACTGAGCCCAATTGACCTGAAAATCAATGGAGATCATTTTTGGACCAGAAGAAGCCCACGGAGTGCCGGAGGGGGACGAGAGGACCCACGTACTGCCCACGAGGGTGGGGGGCACGACCCCCCTACTAGGCGCGCCCCCTGCCTCGTGGACAGCCCGGAGCCCTCCTGTGCTTGGCCCCGACTCCAACACCTCCTATATATACGGAAACCTCCGAAAAATAACCTAGATGGGGAGTTCCGCCGCCGAAAGCCTCTGTTACCACAAAAAACCAATCTAGACCACGTTCCGGCACCCTGCCGGAGGGGGGAACCCTCACCGGTGGTCATCTTCATCATCCCAACGCTCTCCATGACGAGGAGAGAGTAGTCCACCCTCGGGGGTGAGGGTATGTACCAGTAGCTATGTGTTTGATCTCTCTCTCTCTCTCTCTCTCTCTCTCTCTCTCTCTCGTGTTCTTGAGATGGCACGATCTTGATGTATCGCGAGCTTTGCTATTTTAGTTGGATCTTATGATGCTTCTCCCCCTCTACTCTCTTGTAATGGATTGAGTTTTCCCTTTGAAGTTATCTTATCGGATTGAGTCTTTATGGATTTGAGAACACCTGATGTATGTCTTGCATGTGCTTATCTGTGGTGACAATGGGATATCACGTGATCTACTTGATGTATGTTTTGGTGATCAACTTGCGGGTTCCGTGACCTTGGGAATCTATGCATAGGGGTTGGCACATGTTTTCGTCTTGACTCTCCGGTAGAAACTTTGGGGCACTCTTTGAAGTACTTTGTGTTGGTTGAATAGATGAATCTGAGATTGTGTGATGCATATCGTATAATCATGCCCACGGATACTTGAGGTGACAATGGAGTATCTAGGTGACATCAGGGTTTTGGTTGATTTGTGTCTTAAGGTGTTATTCTAGTACGAACTCTATGATAGATTGAACGTTACTACGGACTCTTGAATAGATCGATCAGAAAGAATAACTTTGAGGTGGTTTCGTACCCTACCATAATCTCTTCGTTTGTTCTCCGCTATTAGTGACTTTGGAGTGACTCTTTGTTGCATGTTGAGGGCTAGTAATATGATCCAATTATGTTATCCTTGTTTAGAGAACTTGCACTAGCGAAAGTATGAACCCTAGGCCTTGTTTCCTATCATTGCAACACCGTTTATGCACACTTTTACCACTTGCTACCTTGCTGTTTTTATATTTTCTTATCACAAAAACCTATATCTACCATCAATATTGCACTTGTATCACCATCTCTTCGCCGAACTAGTGCACCTATACAATTTACCATTGTATTGGGTGTATTGGGGACACAAGAGACTCTTTGTTATTTGATTGCAGGGTTGCTTGAGAGAGACCATCTTCATCCTACGCCTCCCACGGATTGATAAACCTTAGGTCATCCAGTTGAGGGAAATTTGCTACTTTCCTACAAACCTCTACACTTGGAGCCCCTACAACGTCTACAAGAAGAAGGTTGCGTAGTAGACATCAAGCTCATTTCTGGCGCCGTTGCCGGGGAGGTTAGTGCTTGAAGGTATATCTTTAGATCTTGCAATTGAATCATTTAGTTTCTTGTTTTATCACTAGTTTAGTTTATAAAAGAAAACTACAAAAAATGGAATTAAGGTTACCTCATATGCTTCATCTTTTTAATATCTTTCGTGAAAATGATGGGAAGGAAAATTGTGCTCAAGTACTAGAAGAAGAATTACATAGAATGCTTGGCACTAAAGACTTGAATGATGAGCATGCTTGCAATATTGTTAGTGTGAATTCTTCGAATATCCATAGTACTAATGACGATTGCACTAGTCATGATGAAATTATCTCTAATAAGCATGTTGATTTTTGTGGAGTGCATAGAGTTTGCAAGTACATACCAAATAGGGAAGATAGATTTTGCAAGAGGCATAAGTATTTAGAAACTAAATGGTTGCTACAGAGGCTAGATGATTGTGCTGAAAATTTAAAATATCACTGCCATCCTTGTGAACTTTGCAATGAACACGATCATTTAAATCCCCAATGTGAATTGTTTCATGATCGAATCGTGTTCAAAAATTGTGATGACTTGATTTCTCTTGCACATCATAATGAACTTAGTTTGCTTGTGGGTTATGAAGAAATGAAACGTTTAACTAAGGATCTTCCAGAATTTGTTCTTAATAAAGTTCTTGATTTTGATCTGGAGGAAATTTATATGTATTGTGCTGTGAATATCATTGAAAATCCTTATATTGCCAATTACCTTAAGTCAAGAAAACAAATAGGAGATGAAGAGAATACTAATGAAATGGAAGAGATTTCCCAATATCCTACTATTATTTCTCATGATGAAGCAGGGAACGAGGAGGAGCCTCCTATTCTACAAATCTCATTAATAAGGAGCTCCAAAAAGAAGATTAAACCCATACTTAACGTGAAGAAGAAAAATAAAAGACGGAGAAGCAAAGACAAAAAGGTATCCCTTCCAAATGATGTTGCTTCCATTACTCATTGTGATGATAATTGCTATACTATCGGTGCTATCCATACTATTAATGATGAGAGTGATTATGCCTATGATATGAAAAGGCCCAAGCTTGGGGATGCTATGTTTTATAAGAATGATATATTTGAGAATTTATTTGCTGCAATTAATGTTTGTCCCAAGCTTGGGGATGCTACGCTTGATGAAGATGATATTTTTAGCCTCCCAAGTCTTGATATGCAAATCTATTATGATGAAAGCATGCCTCCTATTTATGATGATTATTGTGATGCCACTTATGCTATAAAACGAAGTGATGATTATATTTACAAAACTTGTCATGATTATGATTACTCTTTTTCTGGACATTACTCTTTTAATGTGGAATCAATCTATAGTATTCAAGTCTCTTATGATACGTCCACTATTCCGAATGAGAAGAATTTTGCTTTTGTGGAGAGTAATAAAATTTATATGCTTGGGGATCATGAAAAGAATGCTTTATGTGATAGTTATATTGTTGAATTCATTCATGATGCTACTGAAAATTATTATGAGGGAGGAACATATGCTTCTACATATTGCAAATAATATCAAGTTTCCTCTCTATATGCTTAGAATCTTGAAGTTATGCTCGTTTTCCCTTCCTATGCTAGTTTATTATTGTTCCCATAAGTTGTTTGCTCACAAAATCCCTATGCATAGGAAGTGGGTTAGACTTAAATGTGCTAGTCATATTCTTCATGATGCTCCCGTTATGTTTCAATTCCTATCTTTTATGCGAGCATCATTGAAATCATCATGCCTAGCTAGGGGCGTTAAGCGATAGCGCTTGTTAGGAGGCAACCCAACTTTATTTTATTTCTTTGCTTTTACTTATGTTTAGTAATAAATAATGCATCTGGCTTATGTTTAGATGTGGTTTTGTGTTTTAATTAGTGTTTGTGCCAAGTAGAACCTTTGGGAAGACTTGTGTGAAGTTTATATGATCTTGCTGTGAAAAACAGAATCATTAGCGCTCGCTAGAATGGTCACCAGATTTTACTGGAGTGTGCTATTTAGTTGATTCTTTTTGAAGATGATTAGTAGACAAATTCCTCATGTTTACCAACTTATTTCAATTTTTTTGGAGTTACAAAAGTATGCGAAAACTACAGATTACTACAGACTGTTCTGTTTTTGACAGATTCTGTTTTTCGTGTGTTGTTTGCTTATTTCGATGCATGTATGAGTAGTATCGGGAAATATGAATCATAGAGAAGTTGGAATACAGTAGGTTAACACCAATATAAAGAAAAAATGAATTCATTGCAGTACCTTTGAGTAGTGGTTTGTTTTCTTATACTAACGGAGCTCACGAGATTTTTTGTCTAAGTTTTGTGTTGTGAAGTTTTCAAGTTTTGAGTATTGCTTTGACGGACTATGGAACAAAGAGTGGCAAGAGCCTAAGCTTGGGGATGCCCGAGGCACCCCAAGGTAAAATTCAAGTACAACCAAAAGCCTAAGCTTGGGGATGCCCCGGGAAGGCATCCCCTCTTTCGTCTTCATCTATCGGTGACTATACTCGGAGCTATATTTTTATTCACCACATGATATGTGTTTTACTTGGAGCGTCTTGTATCATTTGAGTATTTGCTTGTTAGTTTGCCACAATTATCCTTGCTGGACACACTTTTTGAGAGAGTTAAATATGGCCTAGGAATTGTTAGAACATTCTATATGCTTCACTTATATGTTTTGAGTTGAATAGTTTTTGCTCTAGTGCTTCACTTATATCTTTTAGAGCACGGTGGTAATTATATTTTGTAGAAATTGTTGATCTCTCATGCTTCACTTATATCCTTTTGAGAGTCTATTAAAACAGCATATTAATATGCTTTGGCTATAAAACTAGCCTTCACATGATAGGCATCCAAGATCAATGTAGTAAAAACTTTCACATTAAGTGCATTGAATATGATGAGAAGTTGGATGCTTGATAATTGTTTTTAGATATGAGGATAGTGATATTAGAGTCATGCTAGTGGAGTTATTATGAAACTGAGAAATTCTTGTGTCAAAGTTAGTGATTCCCGTAGCATGCACGTATGGTGAACCGCTATGTGACGAAGTTAGAGCATGAGGTATTTGTAGAGTGTCATCCTTTGTGTGGAGGTCGGGGGTGCACGATGGTTAACTCCTACCAACCTCCCCCCTAGGAGCATGCGTTGATTGCTTTGTTTTTATGACTCGTAAATTTTTGCAATAAGTATATGAGTTCTTATGACTAATGTTGAGTCCATGGATATTACGCACTCCCACCCTTCCACCATTGCTAGCCTCTCTTGTACCACGCAACTTTCGCCGGTACCATACACCCACTATATATCCTTCCTCAAAACAGCCACCATACCTACCTATCATGGCATTTCCATAGCCATTCCGAGATATATTGCCATGCAACTTTCCACCGTCTCGTTCATATCACACGCTTCATATTGTCATATTGCCATGCATGATCATGTAGTTGACATCGTATTTGTGGCAAAGCCAACATGCATAATTTTTCATACATGTCACTTTTGATTCATTGCATATCCCAGTACACCGCCGGAGGCATTCATATAGAGTCATACTTTGTTCTAGTATCGAGTTGTAAATCAATAAAAGTGTGATGATCATCATTATTAGAGCATTGTTCCATGTGAGGAAAGGCCAATAAAAAAAGAGATGGCCCAAAAAAAATAGAGAGGGGCTAAATAAAAAAAAGAGAGAAATCCCCTCCAAAAAAAGAGAGAGAAAAGAGAGAAGGGACAATTGCTACTATCCTTTTCCACACTTGTGCTTCAAAGTAGCACCATGTTCTTCATGATAGAGAGTCTCATGTTTAGTCACTTTAATTTACTAGTGGGAATTTTCATTATAGAACTTGGCTTGTATATTCCAACGATGGTCTTCCTCAAATGCTCTAGGTCTTCATGCGCAAGCAAGTTGGATGCACACCCACTAGTTTCTTTTGTTGAGCTTTCATACATATTTAGCTCTAGTGCATCCGTTGCATGGCAGTCCCTACTCACTCACATTGATATCTATTGATGGGCATCTCCATAGCCCGTTGATATGCCTAGTTGATGTGAGACTATGTCCCTCCTTTTTGTCTTCTCCACAACCACCTCTCTATTCCACATAGTGCTATGTCCATGGCTCACGCTCATGTATTGCGTGAAAGTTGAAAGGTTTGAAAGAATAGAGTATGAAAACAAGTGCTTGGCTAAAACCGGGGTTGTGCATGATATGAATATTTTGTGTGATGAAGAGGGAGCATAGCCAGACTATATGATTTTGTAGGGATAACTTTCTTTAGCCATAGTATTTTGAGAAGACATGATTGCTTTGTTAGTATGCTTAAAGTATTATTATTTCTTATGTCAATATAGACTTTTGTCTTGAATCTTTCAGATCTGAAAATTCATGCCAAAATTAAGAGAACTACATTGAAAATTATGTTGGTTAGCATTCCACATCAAAAATTCTGTTTTTATCATTTACCTACTCGAGGACGAGCAGGAATTAAGCTTGGGGATGCTGATATGTCTCCAATGTATCTATAATTTTTGATTGTTCCATACTATTATATTATCCTTCTAGGATGTTTTATGGGCTTTATTATACACTTTTATATTATTTTTGGGACTAACCTATTAACCCAGAGCCCAGTGCTAGTTTCTGTTTTTGTCCTGTTTTAGGATTTCGCAGAAAAGGAATATCAAACGGAGCCCAAATGACCTGAAAATCAACGGAGATCATTTTTGGACCAGAAGAAGCCCACGGAGTGCCGGAGGGGGACGAGAGGACCCACGGGCTGCCCACAAGGGTGGGGGGCGACCCCCCTACTGGGCGCGCCCACCTGCCTCGTGGACAACTCGTAGCCCCTCTTTGCTTGGCCCTAACTCCAACACCTCCTATATATACAAAAACCTCCGGAAAATAACCTAGATGGGGAGTTCCACCGCCGAAAGCCTCTGTTACCACCAAAAACCAATCTAGACCACGTTTCGGCACCCTGCCGGAGGGGGGAACCCTCACCGGTGGTCATCTTCATCATCCCGGCGCTCTTCATGACGAGGAGGGAGTAGTCCACCCTCGGGGCTGAGGGTATGTACCACTAGCTATGTGTTTAATCTCTCTATCTCTCTCTCTCTCTCTCTCTCTCTCTCTCTCTCTCTCTCTCTCTCTCTCTTTCGTGTTCTTGAGATGGCACGATCTTGATGTATCGCGAGCTTTGCTATTTTAGTTGGATCTTATGATGCTTCTCCCCCTCTACTCTCTTGTAATGGATTGAGTTTTCCCTTTGAAGTTATCTTATCGGATTGAGTCTTTAAGGATTTGAGAACACTTGATGTATGTCTTGCATGTGCTTATCTCTGGTGACAATGGGATATCACTTGATCTACTTGATGTATGTTTTGGTGATCAACTTGCGGGTTCCGTGACCTTGGGAATCTATGCATAGGGGTTGGCACACGTTTTCGTCTTGACTCTCCGGTAGAAACTTTGGGGCACTCTTTGAAGTACTTTGTGTTGGTTAAATAGATGAATCTGAGATTGTGTGATGCATATCATATAATCATGCCCACGGATACTTGAGGTGACAATGGAGTATCTAGGTGACATTAGGGTTTTGGTTGATTTGTGTCTTAAGGTGTTATTCGAGTACGAACTCTATGATAGATTGAACGTTACTACGGACTCTTGAATAGATCGATCAGAAAGAATAACTTTGAGGTGGTTTCGTACCCTACCATAATCTCTTCGTTTGTACTCCGCTATTAGTGACTTTGGAGTGACTCTTTGTTGCATGTTGAGGGCTAATAATATGATCCAATTATGTTATCCTATTGAGAGAACTTGCACTAGCGAAAGTATGAACCCTAGGCCATGTTTCTTATCATTGCAACACCGTTTATGCTCACTTTTACCACTTGCTACCTTGTTGTTTTTATATTTTCTTATCACAAAAACCTATATCTACCATCCATATTGCACTTGTATCACCATCTCTTCGCCGAACTAGTGCACCTATACAATTTACCATTGTATTGGGTGTGTTGGGGACATAAGAGACTCTTTGTTATTTGGTTGCAGGGTTGCTTGAGAGAGACCATCTTCATCCTACGCCTCCCACGGATTGATAAACCTTAGGTCATCCACTTGAGGGAAATTTGCTACTGTCCTACAAACCTCTGCACTTGGAGGCCCAACAACGTCTACAAGAAGAAGGTTGCATAGTAGACATCACGCGAGACTAACGACACTCACGGCCAGACCATATGGTCACCAGAGGAGTAACGGCGGCGAGGCACAGCGAAGCGGCTACGGCGGCGATGCGGGGAACCCACGTAGAGGACGCGTGTGAGAAAAATAGGAGATGGAGGAGGTGCGTGAGCTCACCAAGGAGCTGGGTGCACGCTCAGACGCGTCGGGGGAGGTCAGGAGTAGGCGAATCGGAGAAGGGGAGCTTTAGCGACCGATGGTGTTGACAAGGTTGATCTAGACGAGGCAAAGCTCTTCAGCTCGGTCCACGGCTTTGGGTCGATGAGGAAGACGATGCCGGAGCTCCCGGGCGTGGTGGTGTAGCGTGGGGATGGAGCTGTCCATAGGGACAACAAGCTACAACAATGGCCGCTCTCGGGCTCGACAAAAATAAAGGGAAGAGGGCGAGCGAGAGGGGAGAAGTGGGGAAACTAGGGTTTGGTCGAGGGGGCACGAGTCAGCCTTATCCTTCGGGGGATCGTGGGATGGGCGCCACGGCGACATCGCCGACCGGGGAGGCCTGGATGGCCGGCACACTCTCCTCTGTCTCCTGCTATAGGAGGTTGAAGGAGAGATGGTGGTGGTGGGCTGGGCTATGCTATTCATAGTGGGCCTAAGTGCATAGTAGCGCATTCTATTTATCTTATTCTTTTTCTATTTTACCCTTTTAGTCTATGTTTTGCACTTAAACCAACTAGCAAATGGGTTTTGTTAAATGTGGAGATGGACACCTAATTAGTATTGAAATATTAGGTGATGCCACAAAAAGTTTGGGAGTTATTTACATTAGTTTGGAAATGTTATTATTTAATAGTATTAAAGATATTGTTTTGGGACTGTTTTAAATAGGTTAGGGGCATTCAATTTCTTTATAAAATGTTGATTCATCCAATACAATTACTCAGTGATTATTTGCTATATGACGAACAATTTTGTTTTACTGTTTGACAAAATAATTTATTTGACTTTATTTTAAATTTGAATTGGAATCCGGTTTGGAACAAAGTGAGGTTTACAAAACTAATTACGATGACATGACATCGTTAGTGTGTGGTTACTGTAGGTTTACTACCGGGGTGTTACAAATCTCCTCCACTACAAGAAATCTCATCCCGAGATTTAAGAGGTAGAGTTAAGGGGGAAAGTTCTGGTTACGATATTCTGACAGATCTTCTCGGTCTTTGATGCTCTTCCTGAAGTAGTCGATCCTTTTTGTTGATGTCTTTAGTTCTCTGCTTCAGGGCATCGTGACGAAGTTGTGATGGCTTCTCGCCCCTCGTTGGTTACCCCAAGTGGAAGGTTGAGATGTAGCGTAGCGGCAAATTTCCCTTGGCAAAGATACCAAGGATCGAATCCCGTGAGACTCCGAGGGTCGACAATAGGTGTCAACGGCGCCAGAAACTTAGCGGTTGACGGGACCTGCACACAGATACAGATAACTTTGCTCCCAACGAGTACAGAGAGGTTGTCAATCCCTCTGGCCTTGTTGTTTACAAAGGATCAAACACAAGAGATAATAATGATAGCTATGACTGCAACTAGGAAATAAAAACAGGAAGTAAATAGAAGGTGTGATCAGCGGTGGTAATATGGACCGGGGTCCCATGATGTTCACTAGTGATGTCTCTCTCCCAAAAGACAATAAAACAGCAAAGCGAGGTAAACAAATTACAGCTGGGCAATTGACGGGATTATGTGCGCAAACCAATGCTAACTATGTTGCAAAGAAAGGTAGAGGCTCAAAAGCATGGGCGGTACGCCAAGGCAAGTAGACCGAAATCCATCTGCATCTACTACTAATCATCCACCTTGAGATATCTATCCAGAACATCTCGCTGGTATTAAGTTGCGAATGCCACCCAAAGTGTAAACTCAAAGCAACAGACAACTGCATTAAAAGAACTTTGCGTAAAGTAAACAATCCTTGCACCCGCAAGTACAAGCACCGTTGTTTTCTCCCTTGTGGCAACATCACATCCCCTAGACTCATGTTTCTGTCACTCAAGCTAGTCATCAGGGGGCATGAACCCACAATCAAGCATAACGCTCCCTCTTGGAGTTACTACCTACTACTTGGCCAAAGCAATAAAAAGCAACGGAGAACATGCAAGAATTACTCAAGAACAAAGATATAAAAGAGGTGAATCAAATATATTACTCAAACACAATCTGAACATAGTCTCATAATCCATCAGATCCCAGCAAACTCAGCAAAGCAACAGCAGAAAGATTACATATGTGCCTCGATCATGTAGGGCAGCTCACGAGGTCTAAACCATGAAGAGCAAAGAGGGGAGGAGAACATCACATAGCTACTGATCATGGACCCATGGTCCAAGGTGGACTACTCATGACTCATCCGGGAAGCGTCCATGGTGGTGGAGAAGCTCCCGGTGGTGGTTCTCCCCTCCGGCAGGGTGCCGGGAAGAGTTCTCCTGATGCTCCCGATCTTGGAAGCGCTGCGGCGGCGAAACAGAGGCGAGATCGCGAAAAAGGGTTCTGTCCTCGAGGGTTTCGGGACGAGAGGGATATATATGCAAAGGGGGGCAGCCAGAGGCGGAGCAGGGGCCCCAGGCGCCCCCCTGGCGCGGCCAGGGGTGGGGCCGCCTGGGCCTCCCCTGGCTCTCCTCTGGCCCATCTTTAGTTCTTCACGAAGCTTCCTGTACGCTGATTTTCCTATATTTTTCCTGGAATTTTTGGATCACTTTTAATATGGGGGAAACCTGAAATAGAAAAACAGCAAAAAACAGGAACTGGCACTGTGGTGCACTGAGTTAATAGGTTAGTCCAAATATGATCAAAAGTGTATGGAAGTGCATCAATATCGTAGCAATATCACACAAAAGAAGCATGGAGCAAGCAGAAATTATAGATACGTTTTGGACATATCAAGTTGTCATTCTTCCATTCCAGATCTTCACTGTACTTACGAAGGAACAAGGGTAACTTCAGAAGAACGGACCTAACAAGGTTGATTATTTTGTAGATAGCCGAGGGAAGGTGGCAGGAAGTATCTCTCAAATTGAACTTAAATTAAAACATCGAGAGCAAAATAAAATGGTACCATGAGAAGTTTTGAGCGGTGAAGCAATCGTTCGATGCCTAATCAGAAGGTGAAAGGGTTGTAGGGCAACGAGAATAAGTATTGCGTCTGATACCAGAATAGATCACTAGAAAGGTGTCTCGCGAATTACATACGAAACCAAGCGCAAGGGATAACTCTGAAACATGGATGTACATGAGAGTCAGGTTTCGATCCTGTGGAACTGTGGGTTATGGGCCCACCATGTGGGTTAAAAGTAGGGAGGGCGAGGGATGTGAGAGAAGAGACTATTAGTTATGTAGGCAACAACATGGGTACCTAGGGCGAGGGATGAAGAGAACCATTTTCCTGCTCGTTAAACTAGGCGGACCAATAGATAAAGTTCTCATCCATCGGTGGCTACCGGAATGTCATCAACAATAGTAAAAGGGTCTTACTGACAGAGTTGTACACCGACGTGTTTACATAAGTAGTGAATTATTACTGTTTAGATCATACAGATCACAAGAAAGGATAAACAAACCAACGGAAACGAAATGTGATTAATGGATTAATCAAACCAATCGAAAGGAAAATGTCTTTAAACACAAGTATTAGGAGTATCTCCCTCACAAGAAAGCAGAGCATGATATACATGATAGAACATCAAGTACACCACCATTTAGTTAAAGGGGCAAAGAAATTCATGATGCTTACCCATACAACGGTATTTGGATAATTGATCAAGAGGCATTTAGCATTGCGCTTCCAATGTTCTTGTTGGTGATCGAAGTACCACAGACATGCTTCGGGATAGCATTGACATGGTCATCAGGTAAAGGTCGGACTTTGGATACACAAAGGATCCATCGGAAACAACTTCTAAAATAAGTCATACAATTTCAGGAAGGGAAGATGAGGATGTGGCTGACGGGCTCAGCAACAATTCATCGAGAATTCCATAGACATGGATTTTTACAAATAAGTGAACAAGGCGATAGCATTGGACACACCAAAGTATATAATGAAGTATGTTTGAGGAGGACATCCACAGTTAAACTATGAACGAAAATGCACATGGAAACATGGACCAAGTAGCACGATCAACGATCCAGTAACCAAAACACTTGGAATGAAACTATTGACTACTCACTTCAAAGCAATAGGGTTGCTAGAAGTTCTGAATTCACACATTATAGTTCAATGGTCGGTATTCCGGTTAGAACAACATAGGGACAAGGATATGAACATAAATGACGAGAAGTATTACTATATCAAGAATTCTTAAGAGGTGGTGAAATTCTCACAACATTCTTGAGATAAAAGATGGTAATACTCCAAGGTAGAACATAACATAAGTTGGATAGCAGGGAACTTAAGGTTCATTCAAAACAAGACCAAGCCTGTGTTTGGAAGGAAGGCATGGATGTGGTCGATGATAACACAGATTGTCGAGGGGAAAGCATGGAATTCCTCATCATGAATTCAATTGATATCTCGGAGGAAGTTAAAATGTTGATGATGATCATGACACATTTGTCGAGAGGTTTCTTGAAGATGTAATCAATCATCAAACGACATCAAGCAAAAGGAATGATGAAGCGAGAGGTTACCGGAACCACAGGTAAGATTGCAAGCTCAGAGTGAGAGTTTCCTTCCAATACAATCAATAAGATGTTGAAAACTCGTCGTAAGTATAGCACATCTTCGGAATTGTGTTCCGGGAATGAAGGACATTGGTAGCACGATCAAGCTTTAGCATGATGATGATCATATAGCCAATCGACTGGGAATGACATGATCGAGTACAAACTCGTAAACAATGAAGATAAGAGTTATGGAATCATAGTGCAGACTTGATTCACTTATAAGTGTTCTCGAGTGATTAACAACTCGGAATCCCATGGAGTGACTATGACAGGGAAAAGACATTTCTTCATCAAAAATTCATAAGATGTAGTGCAATGGCATGATATCCTCGAGATACCAGGGGGTAATACTCGAAGATAGATCATAATAGAGGTTGGACAGGTGAATTGACCGGCAGAAGACAAGTGATATAACTTGTCTGAGAAATTGAATCAAAGGGGAACAATATGGTCGGAACCATATTTGTAAATGATCAAACCATAGATACAAGAAGAACTTATAACAAGGGGGTAACTATTTTACGAGAAGCTTCCATGATAAGATATGCATTGTGTCCATGGGCATGAACACCAAGTTCAAGGTCGACTCCCACTTCTTCAATGTATAACCTTCCATTCACTTCTCATTTTTCAAAAATGACATTAGTTGTTGAAAGTTTTACCTAGTTCAACACCAGATAAGTATGACCCGTGAAATCTTTCGGGTTCACACAGATTGGGGAAGGCGTTGGTTCAACCCATCGGGGCATCTTAGAAACATATACCACAAACTTCAGGAGTAAATAACACAAGCTCGAATGTAGAGCATGGTTGACAAAGCAGAGGATACAATTTACTATAGGAAATATATATCAGGGAAAGAACTCTCAAGGTTTTTGTATACGAAGGACACTGTCGGATGATAATTCAACAAAGGACCTGACAATCCATAACGGAGCTAATGTCAGCATCGATACCCAAGCAGAATATGAAGGAATGCAAGGAGATCAGATTATAGAAACAACCGACTATTTCAAACTCAAATGCAAGGGAATTATGATTTCCAAATCAAACGATCAGAAGCAACGCTCTGATTAAGGATGGATAAGTTGAATAGACTTAGCGGTATAATCGACGGCAATTTGATTGGTCGAGAACCATCTCACGTTCAAAATGACGTCGGAGCTGGAAGGATGAATTCTAGGATCTGACTGAGGATTGCGAGCATTCGCAACATATTGAATCAAGGGACTTAAAACGATAGTGACAAAGAATGTCAACGGAAGATTACTAGAAATATGGAATTAACCATAATGCCGGAAGGCAAGAAATTCAGGATCAATAGGCTGCTGAGGATTTTCAGAAGATCAAATAGTTTTTCAAAGAACTTTGTGAAACACACGAACAACACGAAATGAAAATATCCTCGATAAATGTCTGGAATTATTCGTAGGGGTATACATGCGGCAAAGATCTGCAAGGCAGTAGGCACAAAGTATTCTCAGAAAAATAGAGAGAATTTCAGGGTATTTAATAACAAGATCAATGGGGAATGATTGTATGAATGACAAGTGTACATGGTTATCCATAGGGGTTTATCGATGGAAGGGAATTGCTAAAACGATGACACAAAGTTGAAGGAAATATGCCCTAGAGGCAATAATAAAGTTGTTATTTATATTTCCTTATACATCATGATAAATGTCATTTATTCATGCTAGATTGTATTAACCAGAAACTTGATACATGTGTGAATACATAGACGAAACAGAGTGCCCCTAGTATGCCTCTACTAGACTAGCTCGTTAATCAAAGATGGTTATGTTTCCTAACCATAGACATGAGTTGTCATTTGATCAACGAGATCACATCATTAGGAGAATGATGTGATGGACAAGACCCATCCATTAGCTTAACAACTTGATCGTTTAGTTTTTCTGCTATTGCTTTCTTCATGACTTATACATGTTCCTATGACTATGAGATTATGCAACTCCCGAATACTGGAGGAACACCTTGTGTGCTATCAAACGTCACAATGTAACTGGGTGATTATAAAGATGCTCTACAAGTGTCTCCGAAGGTGTTTGTGGCGTTGGCATAGATCGAGAATAGGACTTGTCACTCCGACTGTCAGAGAGGTATCTCTGGGCCCTCTCGGTAATACACATCATAATAAGCCTTGCAAGCAAACGACTAATGAGTTGGTCACGAGGTGATGTATTACGGAACGAGTAAAGATACTTGCCGATGATGAGATTGAACTAGGTATGATGATACCGACGATCAAATCTCGGGCAAGTAACATACCGATGACAAAGGTAACAACGTATGTTGTTATGCGGTTTGACCGATAAAGATCTTCATAGAATATGTGGGAGCCATATGAACATCCAGGTTCTGCTATTGGTTATTGACCGGAGATGAGTCTTGGTCATGTCTACATAGTTCTCGAATCCGTAGGGTGCGCACGCTTAACGTTCGATGACGATCCGTATTATGAGTTTATGTGTTTTGATGCACCGAAGATAGTTCAGAGTCCTGGATGTGATCACGGACAGGATGAGGAGTCTCGAAATGGTCAAGTGATAAAGATTGATATATTGGAAGGTTATATTCGGACACCGGAAGGGTTCTGGGGGTCACCGGATAAAAACTGGAGTACTTGGAGGTTACCGGAACCCCCCTGGGGGGTATATGGGCCTTGATGGGCCTTAGGGGAGAGAGAGAGGGCTGGCTAGGGCTGGGCCGCGCGCCCCCCAAGCCTAGTCCGAATTGGACTAGTGGGAAGGGGCGGCGCCCCCTTCTTTCCTTCTCCTCCTCTCCCTTCCTCCCCCCTCTCCCACTCCTACTGGGAAAAGGAGGAGTCCTACTCCTAGTGGGAGTTGGACTCCCCCTCTTGGCGCGCCCCCTCCTTGGCCGCCTCCTCCTCCCTCCCTCCTTTATATACGTGGGGAGGGGGCACCCCATAGACACACAAGTTGATTTGCAAGCTGTGTGTGGTGCCCCCCTCCAAAGTTACACACCTCGATCATATCGTTGCAGTGCTTAGGTGAAGCCATGCGCTAGTAACTTCATCATCACCTTCACCACGCTGTCGTGCTGATGAAACTCTCCCGCGACGGTCAACTAGATCAAGAGTTCGTGGGACGTCATCGAGCTGAACGTGTGCTGAACGCAGAGGTGCCGTACGTTCGGTGCTTGGATCGGTTGGATCGCGAAGACGTTCGACTACATCAACCGCGTCACTAGACGCTTCCGCTTTCGGTCTATGAGGGTACGTGGACACACTCTCCCCGCTCGTTCCTATGCTTCTCCTAGATTAATCTTGCATGGTCATAGGAATTTTTTTTTTGAAATACTACGTTCCCCATCAGTGGTATCAGAGCCAGGTCTATGTGTAGATGATATGCATGAGTAGAACACAATGAGTTGTGGGCGATAATAGTCATACTTCTTACCAGCATGTCATACTTTGATTCGGCGGTATTGTGAGAAGAAGCGGCCCGGACCGACATTACACGTACGCTTATGCGAGACTGGTTTCACCATTGCAAGCACTCGTTGCTTAAAGGTGACCGGCGGGTGTCTGTCTCTCTTACTTTAGTTGAATCGAGTGTGGCTACGCCTGGTCCTTGTGAAGGTTAAAACAACACACTTGACGAAAAACCGTTGTGGTTTTGTACGCGTAGGTAAGAACGGTTCTTGCTAAGCCCGTAGCAGCCACGTAAAACTTGCAACAACAAAGTAGAGGACGTCTAACTTGTTTTTGCAGGGCATGTTGTGATGTGATATGGTCAAGGCGTGATGAGTTATACGTTATGGTGTGAGATGATCATGTTTTGTAAATTATCAGCAACCAGCAGGAGCCTTATGGTTGTCTCTTTATTGTATGAATTGTGAAGGCCATGTAATTGCTTTACTTTATCACTATGAGTTAGCGATAGTAGTAGTAGCAATAGTTGGTGAGACGACCACGACGCTACGATGAAGATCATGGTGTCAAGCCAGTGACGATGGAGATCATGACGATGCTTTAGAGATGGAGATCAAAAGCACAAGATGATCATGGTCATATCATGTCACATATTTTGATTGCATGTGATGTTTATCTTATTATGCTTCTTATTTTGCTTAGTACGGCGGTAGCATTATAAGATGATCCCTTACATAATTTCAAGGTACAAGTGTTCTCCCTGAGTATGCACCGTTGTGAAAGTTCGTCGTGCCGAGACACCACGGGTGTGATAAGCTCTATGTTCAAATACAACGGGTGTAAGACAGTTTTGCACATGCAGAATACTCGGGTTAAACTTGATAAGCCTAGCATGTACAGACATGTCCTTGGAACACTAGAGACTGAAAGGTCGAGCGTGAATCATATAGTAGATATGACCAACATAAGATGTTCACCATTGAAAACTACTCCATCTCACGTGATGATCGGACATGGTTTAGTTGATTTGGCTCACGTGATAATTTACATGACTAGAGGGATGTCTATCTAAGTGTGAGTTCTTTAGTAATATGATTAATTGAACTTTAATTTATCATGAACTTAGTCCTGATAATTTTTGCATATCTATGTTGTTGTAGATCAATGGCCCGTGCTACCGTTCCCTTGAATTTTAATGCATTCCTAGAGAAAGCTAAGTTGAAAGGTGATGGTAGCAACTACACGGACTGGGTCCGTAACTTGAGGATTATCCTCATTGCTGCACAGAAGAATTATGTCCTGGAAGCACCGCTAGGTGACAGGCCTGCTGCAGGAGCAACTCCGGACATTATGAACGTCTGGCAAGCTCGTTCTGATGACTACTCGATAGTTCAGTGTGCCATGCTTTACGGCTTAGAATCGGGACATCAAAGATGTTTTGAACGTCATGGAGCATATGAGATGTTCCAAGAGTTGAAGCTAATATTTCAAGCAAATGCCCGAATTGAGAGATATGAAGTCTTCAATAATTTATATAGCTGCAAGATGGAGGAGAACAGATCTATCAGTGAACACTTGCTCAGAATGTCTGGGTACGACAATCATATGACTCAACTTGGTTGCAAAGTTGACGAAGATAGTGTTATCGATAGAGTTCTTCAATCACTGCCACCAAGCTATAAAGGCTTCGTGATGAACTATAATATGCATGGGATGCAGAAGACAATTCTCGCGCTCTTCGTTATGCTCAAAGCTGCGGAGGTAGAAATCAAAAAGGAGCATAAAGTGTTGATGGTTAACAAGCCTGAAACTGAGTGCTTCTACTTCAAAGGGACTGGACACTGGAAGCGGAACTGCCCCAAGTATTTGGCGGATAAGAAGGATGGCAAATTGAACAAAGGTATATTTGAGTTACATGATATTGATGTGTACCTTACTAATGCTTGTAGTAGCACCCGGGTATTTGATACTGGTTCGGTTGCTAATATTTGTAACTCGAAACAGGGGCTACGGATTAAACGAAGATTAGCTAAGGACAAGGTGACGATGCGCGTGGGAAATGGTTTCAAAGTCGATGTGATCGCCGTTGGCACGCTACGAGGGTACATGGACACACTCTCCCCGCTCGTTGCTATGCTTCTCCTAGATAGATCTTGCGCGATCGTAGGATTTTTTTTTGAAATACTACATTCCCCATCAAAAGTCTCGAGTGAACATCGTAGAGTATCTTCGGAATCTCCTGGTGCACCAGGCGATCATCTGTAATAAGGGGCTCTCCGGGAGAAACTAGTTACGAGAACCTAGATTCAGATTTAGTAAAATCATTTAACCCAAATAAAAGAGAGATCAGGGTCTCGGAGTATAGGTCGAGGAATAAAAGATCCTAATACCACTCAATGGCGACATGGGCTCGTAAGCCACACAGCCATGTTAGTAAAAGTTTTTCAATGACTAGACTCAACTTCGGCCAAGGAGTTGGAAAGGAGGATTCCTACAGGCAGTCGGCTCTGATACCAACTTGTGACACACCCGATTTGACCGTACACTAATCATGCACGCAAATGTGCACGCCCCCGATTTTTCTGCTTGGTTTGCCCCAACTCCAATATGTATCTTTAAGGCTTAGATCAATGAGAAATTTGCAATTTTAAGTCTGATTTAAATTACTAGGTTTGTTATTTTCTCCGTTGTCCGATAGAGGTGATGCGCTTGGTTGCGACATCATTGGCGAGTCCAAGCCAAGACCACTCTGGAGACCGAGACGGCACGACTATTCGCGGCATCATCGGTGCAAGCGAGGACGAGGGTTCATATGTATGGGTGGCGGTGGGAGGATTTTTTTTTGTTTGATTGCCTCCTAAATTGGATAGTGGTCGACTGTGACTGGTGACCTTTGAGATCCGATTTGGATAGCGAAGGTTCTCTTCCTTTTCTCGAATGAGTGACCCTGGGTCATCGAACCCATGAGAGGATGTGCATCATGACAAAGGCTCTAACAAGTTCTTGTGAGAGAATTAAGTTCTTGTTTTTTCAACCGGACCTTAACAATCCCAGGGGTGTAAACACTAGAATTAAAACATGGGTATGAGGTCTTGATTCTTACAACGATATATTTGTGTTGAGGACCATTATGATCTTCACTTGTACTCTGGAAGACACCCATTAAGATGTGCTTGCGACGCGATGATGTGGGGGGAGTGTCCAAATTACGTCTTGAATGGTGCGACTTGCATCAAGAGTTAGTTGTCCAACCACACGCTCTTGCCATCTCGTAGGTTACCTTAATTATTAAGAATAAATATTCTGACAAAAGCATTGCGCATTGAATGACTACACCTCATGAATCCCCTAGGATTGGATTATGGCTACCATACCGAATCTTTATGTCACTGGTGTTCAGAATAGCGTTCCACATCCTCATCGATCCTTACGTTTTCCTTGGCCGGCTTCCAAAATCCTAGGTACTTGCAAGGTCGTAGAACGAGAAATAGACAAGAGACAACTCCGTTTCAATCAGACACATACGTGATGTTAATTATTCAAAGTCATTCCATTAACCCCTTGTGCAAATACATTGGGTTGCAAGGCTATACCTCAACCCATTACCTTATCGAATTACTCACACATGACGATCAGATCGCAAGTGGAAATCATCGAAGAAGACATAAAGAGGGATGCTTTATTGATAATGTGTCTTACAATGGTTGCCAGATGCGATACCCGATTATAAGTATGACTAACTTGGAGAGGAGTTGTTACGGTGATGGTATGGTGGCGGCTAGGGAGATGAAATGGGAAATAGCGATGACTAGGGTTGGAAAATGAATTATGTGGTGTTCTGGACGCTCTCCTCTTTCGTTCTCTGTTGGGATTCTGACGCTGGCCCCTTTATAAATGACCGAGGGTTGGATCTCCTGGAGCCACGGTCAACTGGTACAAGCGCTGGTATGAGCACTTGCGCTCGTACCAGATGTCGTCTTGCGCTTTGGTGATTTGGCTCGGCCTCCAATTACTTACATTTATTCTTCATTTTTCTTATTTCCTTCTAAGTGATGATTTATCTCCATGTTTAGGTGATTTTCTTACGGATACAATTTAAACAAAGATTCTGCAAATCTCTCGCATTAATTAGTCATTAGTGGCAATGTCGCTGTGACTTTCTTGAAAACTGTAAAATTATACGATTTAAACAACGGTGTGATGAGCGTAAAATTCCACTCTTAGTGGCTTCCCCGGGTAGGGCTTGGCTAAGACCTCGCCGTAGGTGTGATGCCCCTGATTTGACTGTACACTAATCATGCACGCAAATGTGTACGACTAAGATCAGGGACTCACTGGAAGATATCACAACACACTCTAGGCACAAATTAAAATAACACAAGATTTATATTACAAGCAAGGGGCCACGAGGGATCGAATACATAAGCTCGAAAATACAAGAGTCAGTGGAAGCAATAATATCTGAGTACAGACATAAGTTAAACAAGTTTGCCTTGATAAGGCTGGCACAAATGTAGCAACGATCGAAAAGGCAAGGCCTCCTGCCTGGGACCTCCTAACTACTCCTCGAAGTCTAACTCCACGTAGAACATCCTCGGGATCCTCTGGCTCCTGGACTCCACCGATCTGGTTGCATCATCCGAGAATAGAGGAAAAAAGGGGAGCAAAGCAACCGTGAGTACTCATCCAAAGCACTCGCAAGTAAGGACCTACACTACATATGCAATGGTATCTGTGAAAAGGGGTAATATATGTGGGCTAAACTACCGAATGCCAGAATAAGAGGGGGAAAGCTAGGCCTACCGAAGACTACGCTTCTGGCAACCTCCATCTTGCAGCAGTAGAAGAGAGTAGCTGGAATAGTAACAAGTATCAAAGCTTCTGGCCGCCTCCATCTTGCAGGAGTAGAGGAGAGTAGATGGTAAGTTCACCAAGTAACATCGTATAACATAAACCTACCCGGCGATCCTCCCCACGTCGCCCTCTGGGAAAGCGATCATCAGGTTGTATCTGGCACTTGAAAGGGTGTGTTTTATTAAGTATCTGGTTCTAGTTGTCATGAGGTCGGAGTACAACTCCGGGTCGTCCTTTTACCAAGGGACACGACTATTTGAATAGATAAACTTCCCTGCAGGGGTGCACCACATTACCCAACACGGTCGATCCCCTCTGGCCGGACACACTTTCCTGGGTCATGCCCGGCCTTGAAATATCAACACGTTGCAGCCCTACCTAGGAACAGCAGAGAGGTCAGCACGCCGGTCTAAACCCTAAGCGCGCAGGGGT
Organism: Secale cereale; assembly: GCA_902687465.1. Classification (NCBI taxonomy): domain Eukaryota; kingdom Viridiplantae; phylum Streptophyta; class Magnoliopsida; order Poales; family Poaceae; genus Secale; species Secale cereale. The sequence goes on along the minus strand of LR738710.1, from coordinate 166,352,368 downwards.
CTGGGCCCATCGCCCATCGCACACCTGCACATTGCGTACGCGGCCGGTGAGCAGACCTAGCAACCTCCATATCAAAGGAAGTTGCGTTATGCGGTCCAACCCGGCGCGTGCCGCTCAGTCGCTGACGTCAAGAAGGCTTCGGCTGATACCACGACGTCGAGTGCCCTTATCTGTTCCCACATAGCTGGTTAGTGCGTATAGGCCAGTGACAAGACTCAGATCAAATATCCAAACTTGTTAAGCGTGTTATTATGAAATAACCGTGTACAACGACCAGGGCCATGCCACCTCTCTACTAGGTGTCTCAACCTATCCTGTCGCTCCGCCACAAAGATCCACTCGGGGGCCGTCGGGAATCGAGGCCCACCACTACCTGGATGGAGCCACCTGTCCTTTCAGCCCCCAATCCGTGAATCACTTGCGGGTACTCTACGAGCCGACCTGACTTTAGTCACATCATGTATCATGTATAGTATGTATGTATATACATGTGATCACCACCCGAAGTGATCACGGCCCGATAGTACAGCATGGCAGACGGACAAGAATGTAGGGCCACTGATGGAATACTAGCATCCTATACTAAGCATTTAGGATAACAGGTAAAGGTATCAACAATTGTAGCAACAATGACAGGCTATGCAACAGAATAGGAGCTAACGAATCAACGACGGTATCAAACCTAATGCAAGAATAAGATAGAAGAGAATGGGTGATATCTGGTGATCATGGGGAAGGGGGGCTTGCCTGGTTGCTCTGGCAAGGAGGGGTCGTCATCGATGTAGTCGATCACAGGGGTATCGACAGTGGTCTCGGGGTCTACCGAAAAGAAGTAACAGAGGGGAAATACAATAAATAACATAGCTATCAAAGCATCACAAATCATAACATGGCAATGCGCGGTGCTAGGGTGACCTAACGCAGTACTAGGTGCTACTGGCAAAGGGGGAAAAACATCCGGGAAAGTATTCCCGGTGTTAGGCATTTTTGGATAGATACAACGGAGGGGAAGGTTCCATGTTTGCGGTGTTAGAGGCATGTGTGAGGTATGTGGATAGCATAATCGGATTCGTCATATTTTTCTGATCATTTTTCATATATAAATATTTTTCATCCGACTTACGGATTAATTTCTATGATTTTTCAAAGTTTTAAGCCTTTTCTAGAAATTCCAGGAATTAAACTTAATTCAAAAATATACATGAAAATGCTAGGTACACCCGGTCCAGTGCACCCAGCGGTGTACCAGAGGCTGATAGTGGCCCCCGTTGACTGCCCGGTCAACAGTCATCGTTGACCGTTGACTGGTCAACGAGGCCCGTGGATCCCACCTGTCATTGTCTAGGGCCTTTCTTTTCCCTTTTTTTAAACTAGTTCTAATATTTTAACATTTTTTGAGACATTCTAATGTTTTAACAGGGTGGGGTTATCAATATCAGGGGGGTTAGGCCTAATCTGACCCCAATTAGAAAAGGGCCGGGCCGCAGGGACAGAGAAGACCGAGGGAAGGCGGGCATGCACGCGCGAGCGCGACAGAGGCCAAGGCCGCGGCTGGGCGGTGGGCCAGCGCGGGCGCGACCGGCGGCGGCGGCAGGGGCGAGCGGGTGGCGGCCGACGACGACGGCATGGGCGAGCAGGTGGCGGCCGACGATGACGGCAGGGGCGAGCGGGGCATGCCCCAGGCGGGCCCCAGGCATGCCCCAGGCGGGTTGCACGACACGTCGCAATCGGCTAGATGCGAGCAGGGCGGCCAGGATGCGGGGCCAGTGGGGCCGGGGGAACTGGGAGGTAGGGAGCGGACGCGAGCAGTAGTAGCGAGCAGCCGCAGGGAGGAGCAGCGGCGGCAAGACCAGCCGCGGGCAGCACAGCTGAAAGTGCAACCTAATCCCCGGGTGGTTTTGGTAATTAATAACAACATATAGCTCATTGAACTAATATCATTTCAAGATAAATATTTCAGCAAGTTCAATGGTTGGCATGGCACGGATTAGAAATGTGGACCCCTCAAAAAGCTAAGGACAAGGCAAAAGCTCAAGACTCTACATTTTCTTTTTAGTGATCCAAGATCACATTGAGTCCATAGGAAAGCCAATACTATTAAAAGGGGATGAGGTGTTGCTTAATGGTTTACTTGCTCAAGTGCTTAGTAATATGCTCCAAATCCCTCAACCACTTTCTCATTTTCACATATGTCCCAAACCTAAAAGTCAAACTCGGCCCCACCGATTTGATCTATCCGAGGCCACCGAGTTCACATGACATAGCCACTGCCACAAACCCTAATCAGTTCGGTCTCACCGACAGGGATCTCGGTCTCACCGAGATGGGAATGCAAACTCTCTGTTTCCTCTTCGTAACGTTTCGGTCTAACCGAGATGAGCGAATCGGTCCCACCAAGTTGGTATTGCAAACTCTCTGTTTCCTCTTCGTAACGTTTCGGTCCCACCGAGATGAGCGAATCGGTCCCATCAAGTTTGCCTGACCGAAATCGGTCTCACCGAGTTTGTGTAATCGGTCAAACCGAGTTGAGGTTTTGCCCTAACCCTAACGCATCGGTCTGACTGAGTTGATAGTATCGGTCCCACCGAAATGTCTAACGTTCACATTTTGAAGTGCTTCAGTCTGACCAAGTTCGTTTATTCGGTCTGACCGAGTTGGGTCAAATGTGTGTAACGGCTGGATTTTGTGTGGAGGCTATATATACCCATCCACCCCCTCTCCACCAGAGAGAGAGAGCCATCAGAATGTGCCTACACTTCCACTATTCATTTTCTGAGAGAGAACCACCTGCACATGTGTTGAGACCAAGATATTCCAATCCAACCACAAGAATCTTGATCTCTGGCCTTCCCCAAGTTGCTTTCCACTCAAATATTCTTTCCACCATATCCAAAATCCGTGAGAGAGAGTTGAGTGTTGGTGAGACTATCACTTGAATCACAAGAGCAAGGAGTTCATCATCAACACATCATTTATTTCCTTTTGGAGAGTGGTGTCTTCTAGATTGGTTAGGTGTCACTTGGGAGCCTCCGACAAGATTGTGGAGTTGAACCAAGGAGTTTGTAAGGGCAAGGAGATCGTCTACTTCGTGAAGATATACCCTAGTGAGGCAAGTCCTTCGTGGGCGATGGCCATGGTGGGATAGACAAGGTTGCTTCTTCGTGGACCCTTTGTGGGTGGAGCCCTCCGTGGACTCGCGCAGCCGTTACCCTTCGTGGGTTGAAGTCTCCATCAGTGTGGATGTACGATAGCACCACCTATCGGAACCACGCCAAAAAACATTCGTGTCTCCAATTGAGTTTGCACTCTCCAACCCCTCCCTTTACCCTCATACGCAATGTTTTACTTTCCGCTGCTACAACTCTAGAATTGCATGTGTAGGAAGATTGCTTGACTTGTGTTAAGTTGCTAAACTCTGCCAAAATTTAAAATTGGGAAAAGACTAAGTTTTTATTTGCTCAAGTAGTCTAATCACCCCCCTCTAGACATACTTTTGATCCTATAGCAGCAGAGGAGGCGAGCGGCGGCGAATGGCCAAGGCGCGCGGTGCGGGGTGAGCAGGGGGGCTAGGCCACGAGCAGACGGTCGCGCGTCGAGGCGAGGTCGCGGGCGGACAGAGGCGGCGGCGGTGTTTCGACTCCGGCGGGGCTTGTGCTAAAGCTCGAGAGCGAGGGGAGCAGCGAGGCGTGCTCGACCCAGGAGTCCAGCGCGAGACTAGCGACACTCGCGGACAGACCATATGGTCACCAGAGGAGTAACGGCGGCGAGGCACAGCGGAGCGACTACGGTGGCGATGCAGGGAACCCACGTAGAGGACGCACGTGAGAAAAATAGGAGATGGAGGATGTACGTGAGCTCACCAAGGAGGTGGGTGTGTGCTCAGACGCGTCGGGGGAGGTCAGGAGCACGCGAATCGGAGAAGGGGAGCTTCGGCGACCGGTGGTGTTGAAGAGGTTGATCCAGACAAGGCAAACCTCTTCAGCCCGATCCGCGGCTTTGGGTCGATGAGGAAGACGATGGCGGAGCTCCCGGGCGTGGTGGTGCAGCATGGGGATGGAGCTGGCCACAGGGACAACAAGCTGCAGCAAGGCCGCGCTCGGGCTCAACCAAAACAAAGGGAAGAGGGCGAGCGAGAGGGGAGAAGTGGGAAGCTAGGATTTGGTCGAGGGGGGCACGGGTCGGCCTTATCCTCCGGGGGACCGTGGGATGGGCGCCACGGCAACATCACCCGCCGGGGAGGCCTGGATGGCCGCCACACTCTCTTTTGTCTCCTGCTACAGGAGGTTGAAGGAGAGATGGTGGTGGTGAGCTGGGCCATGCTATTCGTAGTGGGCCTAAGTGCATAGTAGTGCATTCTGTTTATCTTATTCTTTTTCTATTTTACCTTTTTTTAGTCGATGTTTTGCACTTAAACCAACTAGCAAATGAGTTTTGTAAAATGTGGAGATGGACACCTAATTAGTATTGAAATATTAGGTGATGCCACAAAAAGTTTGGGAGTTATTTATATTAGTTTGGAAATATTATTATTTAATAGTATTTAAGATATTGTTTTGGCACTGATTTAAATAGGTTAGGGGCATTCAATTTCTTTATAAAATGTTGATTCCTCCAATGCAATTACGCAGTGATTATTTGCTATATGACGAACATTTTTGTTTTACTGTTTGACGAAATAATTTATTTGACTTTATTTTAAATTTGAATTGAAATTTGGTTTGGAACAAAGTGAGGTTTAGAAAACTAATTGCGATGACATGACATCGTTAGTGTGTGGTTACTGTAGGTTAACTACCGGGGTGTTACAGTAGGTGGGGATGATGTGTCGCCACCAGAGGAGGCACATGATGTGTGAGGCGAGAATACAACTAGATGGGGAAGACAAAGGGGTGAGATGCAAAAGATGCCGTGTTGGCCAATCCAATGGCTCGGAAAAAATGGAATGGAACTTTTTTGGACAACTATTCCCTAGGCACTCCCTTAAACTACAAGTGTTTGGTTGGTTAAACAAATATGTTTTGTCTCGGTTTTGTTTTTGAATTATGAGGATGAGCCTGCTGATCCTAACGTAATTTTGGAGGAGCCGGACGACGAGCCTCAAAATCAGATAAATATGTTTCCGACGAGATCAAACTTCCACTAGATTTTGGCTTTTTCAAGAAACCATTTTAACATAATAAAAAGAGATTTATCCTGGCTTCTCCGAGTGTGGATTTTGTGCTCCTCGCTTGCACCCTTTAGCTTAGGAAAATCTGAAAGAATATTTAATGTTTCCAAAAATGTGAAAAATACATTATAAGCATATGATAGTATACATATGCCTACAAATTTTCATGAGAAAATATGCTAGTTTATGTTTTCAAAAAGGAAAAAAAAAAGAGACTGGAATGACCGACAGAAACAACAACTTATTCACACATAATTTGTTCCTTTTTGCAAAGGGCTAAAAATGCATGCTTTTGCACCAAACTTTGCAAGAAACTAAAATATTGCATTGCGTATACTGATTTTTTATATGAACTTTTACAATCCATAATCGCTTATTTTGAGCGAGGAGTAAATGCTAGGAGCCCGCCTAACCAAGCATCCTCCTTAATCAGTTGCAGATGTAGACAGGAGCTGCATCGTTTTCCCCAAAAAGATGAGCAGGACAGCAAGTTCCCTTCAACTTGCATCGACAACATGGCAACTGCAAAAAAATAAAATAATAATAATAATAATAATAATAATAATAATAATAATAATAATAATAATAATAATAATAATAAACTGCAGATACTTGATCCAAAAATGAAACGGAACACATAAAAGATAGCTACATTTCTTCGCCGTGGTGTGGTCACTGTTGGAGTCGCTGGTTGCTCTTGTAGTGCTTGAGACCGTGTTACTGCATTCAGCGTCTATGTATCCTTTTTTGATTATGTGCGTGTTGTGATGACGTGCATTTGTTCCGAGTTATTGTCGATCGTTGCTTTATATAAAGTGAGGCGAAAGCCTTTCTCGATAAAAGATGGCTATGAGATAAAGAGAAACAGGATAATGGTGCACACAATCACAACGTTACTACTTAAAAGTGAACCAACCGGTGATTGGATGGTTAAAGCATCTACAGATGGACACCTCAAACCCGCCTCATACGTCCGGGCGGGCCGCCCAATCATTGTCCGGTCACGATTTTTCGTTCTGGATGGCCGCCTGAAACGGTTCTCAAACGCCCGGGCTGACCGGCACCTCTCATATCTAGTCTAAATATGAGGCGGATATGGTGGCCCCGGGCACGCCCGCCACGTCGCACCTGGCCCATGCTGGCCCAACCGAACCCATATATATTCGTCCCCGTCCGCTCGCCGGAGCAAATCCTAGCCACTTCACTGCACGCCCCTCCGCCACCTGAGCTCATCTCCGTCCTTCTCCGGCATGGCAGGCAGCGGATCAGACTTCGACCAGTCCGGATCCGTTGACTGTCCACCGTGGCTCCATAGTGTCGGCTCACCGGGCGCTCGGGTCCTCTGGGGCTGGATCCTCACGTTCCCAGCAGCCGAAATCCCTCCCCTTCCCCATCACCGGTCGGGCAAAGTATGAGTCCCACCGGGACCGGGCGGCCCGTCGTGGTAAGGAAAGGATAAGGGCCGCTAAGGCCCGTATCGCGGTGGAAATGGCGACTGGGGGGGGGGTGCCTGATGCGGCGGCGCGGGCGAACGCAGAGGAGGAAGCCATCCGCGGACGCATTGTGAAGACACGGCAGTGAAGGAACAGATGTGCCCTCGCCCGAGAGAAAAATCGGGCGGTCCATGCCATGGCCAGACTGCCACCGAAGGAGGAGAAGGCAGACAGTGACGGCGAGGAAAGCTTCGGCGATGAGCAGATCCGGCTCGATCTGTACCACGTCTTCGACCGGTACTTCAACGAGAAGGACGGCAAGGGCGCCAGGAAGGGCAAGGGCAGCCGTGGATGAACTCCACGATAGCCAAACATGCCAAATTTTGGTAGTTCGATGACATGTTTAGTTATTAGCGATGGAGTAGCTGGGCGATGTGTGTGCATCGACATAGTTGCATGCGTTTGTATGGATTTGAGATATGATAATAGAGGTGTCTGGATGTGGATTACATTATTTGAGGGGTGCCTCGTCGGTGCCCGCGGACACGTCCGTGGGTGTTTTAGGGACCGGATTTGTCATATGCGGATGTAGATGCTCTTAGGTGGACATTGGTATTCCAGTTCACCAGGGTTCAAGTCCTGATCCTCGTATTTATTCTGGATTTATTTAAGAATTTTCAGCAATGCGCGTTCAGTGGAAGAAGACGTTCCCGTCGATTACGAGGCGTCTAAGTGACTTCATAAAATCTTAACATGATATGCCGGTTCAATCTCCCGAAGATGCTCATAACGATAGGGTGCGCGTGTATAAAATCTTAACATGATATGTCGACTCAATCTCCCGAAGACGCTCATACCGATAGAGTGTGCGTGTATATGTTTATAGGGATGCGTATATACATGTATATATGAGCGCTTGCGTCTGTACTGAGTTAAAGAAACGATCCAATATTAGAGATTAGCAATCCATCTTTCCAGCCGCCTCCTCCTCCTCAAGAAAGAAAATCAGGGTTCCTGCCTCTCGCCGGCGCCGGCGCAGGTCCGCCTCGTCTCCGGTGGCTCTAGGGCCATGGAGACGTGGTGGATCCTGGAAGGGCCGGCGGGAGGGCTCCGTTTTTAGTTGATTTTTTTAATCTTGCTAGGGTTTGTGTCCTGCTCAGGAAGGCGAGACGGCGGCGGCTCCCTGAAGATGAAATAAAGGTCTCCCCGACTAGCCCTCGTTCCGACGGTGCGTCTAGCATCGTTGGTGGGCGTGTGAAGGTGTGTCTCCAGCAGAATTATCTTTGGTGGATTTGTTCGGATCTCGTCGTTGTTCTACGTTCATGTGTCTTTGGTTTGGATCCTTCCGGTCTACGTTATTTTTCATCGGCGACGGTTGCTGTTCTGGGGTGCTGGTCCTATGGGGCCTTAGCACGACGACTTCCCGACTGTCTACTACAACAAGTTGTGCCCGACTCCGGTGATGGAGGGGTGATGACGGCGGCGCGCCTTCGCTCGCTTCAGTGCTTGTAGTCGTCGCTAGATGGTCTATGGATCTAAATGTAATTTTTATTTTTGGTGTTCGTTGTACTGCCATGATTGAAGATGAATAGATTGGAAGGTTTTACGAAAAAAAGAAAAAGAAAACGTTACTATAAAAAAGAAAAGAAAACTATGTCCATGGCACATCGATTTGCAAAACCAGTTCGTGGGTGACGTCCAGCGTCCGGTGTCGTCATGCCCTTTCACTTGGCTCGGCTCTGGTCCTCGTGATGCAGTTGAGCTAACTACGGCTCTTTGTAATAACGTTGTGCTTTGGTAATGCTTCCTCCGATCCTAAACGACATACGACAAAATGAATGAATCTTACTCTAAACTACGTCTATATACATTTATATCTGATCTATATTAAAAATTTAAAAAGACTTATATTTGGAAACAGATGACGTACACGCCTAGAACGGGTTTTGGGCGGAAGCTCGAGGGGTAATGAGCGCGCCGGTAGATGACAAGCGAGGGGGGGGTGGCGATAAGGATGAGGGCAGCCGCACGTGCCCTGCAGGCAGCTCGACAGATGGGCCCAACCAAAATTTAATGGAAGCATCCATGCCAACAAACCAGAGAGTGATAAAGCCACTCGTAGAGCACAGACGCCAGAGAGCAGGGGAAGCAAAGGAAAGAAGAAGAGCGAGGAGGGAGGGAGACGGCGGAGGGGAAGCACGGCCGCAGAGAATTCAGATCGAAACAGAGGTTTCTACCCCTCCCTCTCCCTTCTCTGACGCGGACGTCGTCGACCCCTGCCTTTTTTCTTATCTGATATTCTAGTGATTTAAACGCTCTTGTATTTCTTTAATAATTTTGTACGCGCCGAGAAAGAAAGAAAAAAGAAGCCATCTTCTTGGTCTGCTCCATGCGTATGTGCGTATTTGCCCCGCCCTCTCCTTTTATACCCCTCCTCTGTTTCCCTGCGGCTTTGGGTGGGAGGAGGAGAAGAGAGCAGCAGCAGCAGGAGGAGGAAGAGGAGCGGGGCCAAGCAAATGCGCAGCGCTGGTGAGTCCTTTGGATCCGGGCGCTACTAGGGTTCCTCTTCCTCCTCCTCCTCCTACTCCTCGGTGTTGCGCTGGTTCTTGATTTTCGCGGGAGATGGCTCGGAGCAGTGCCAGGCAGCGGCCATGGACCGCAATTCTCCTTGCTCTTCTTGAACGGGTCGTGTCTTGAAATTCTTGAGCAGCTCTCCGAACGTCGCCGCGCGGAGAAACGAGGGCCGATTGGTTCGTCCCGCCGCAGCGGGGTTTTAGACGAGGTGCAGTTGTGGAGCGGGAAGCTCGATTTGGAGACGAACTGTTGAATTATGGGTGGGGAGTCAGTTCTTGATCTGGTTGGTTTCTTTCATCTGACGAGCAAGCAATGGTGTAGCATTATCCGAGTTCCCGTGCTTTCCTTTTCCCAGCGGAATAAGGGCGGAATGGGCCAAAGGAAGCGGCGCCTTTTTCAGTCTGGCATCTAGAGCGGGTTTCACTGCAGTGTCCCTGCCTTTTTCTTCTCTTTTCTTTCACTGGAGTGCTTTTGTTGCTACTCCACAGTAAGAATGCTTTGGAATCTTTGAACTCGTCTCGGCTCAGATGATGTCGGCTAAACCTTGCAGTTGCGACTGCTCTTCCTAGTGTCACTAACTGTGTGACACTCTTGTGTTAATGCTGAGATTACTCATGCTGGTACGCCTTTTCTTATTTCAGAGTAATATCGTTGGAAGTTGAGTTTTGGTGATTAGGCCTGTACTACGATGCTTTGGATTTATGTGATTTCATCTTAATTGGTTTGGGAACCTTGGGCCACGTGTATTACTTCACAAGATATCATTTGCATCTGAATTTTGGATTTGTCGTTTTGGTGAGATGTTCATGTGCCGTGGTCTGTTTTACTCTGCCAACCGTGGGTTGAGAGTGAGTTCCAGCTATTAACGCACAGTACTGGAACTCCCTTCTTGCAAAATTTACAGGGAATGCCAAAGTTGATTAGTAGAATGATTTAGATCAATGGTAGATCTATCATCTCATGTATATTAGCAAATTGAATTAGATTTGCTGTCACATCATATTATACAGCAAATCTATGCTTCCTCACGTTGATGTGGAAGGCGTTCATGTTCATTTTTTTAGGTGTTCTGATGTTGTGTGCAAACTCTTTTCTTCGAAATTATTTCCTTCTGGTCAAGCTCTACAAACACAGTAGTAGTGAGTTCTCTAATTATTTCCCCTGCAAGTTGGCAATTTGTCCTGTTATGCTATCTGAAAGTCCAAACATAGCTTGTAGAAGGATGCCATATTAAAAAATGAACGTGTTATCTACTTGCTTTTCCAGTTTCCTCGATTGTCACTCTTCTGTGTTCTAGAAGGTAGCCCCATGTTCTGATATTCTACTGCAGGGTTATTTTAGACATTTTAGTTATGCATGATATTTTGAATTGTATAGTCAATTAACATAATAAAGCCTTGCTAATGCATGTTTTAATATTGGTTGATGGAGGTTATCTTACACTGCCAATTGTCAATTGTGACATCCCAGTTAATAAGGAAAGCGCTGCTATGATGGTGATATGCACTATATAGGATAGGATAGCAGGGTGTATGGGATTAGGTAATGATATTGTATAGGATTGATCACATGCCTCTGTTCACCATTTTGGCACCTTTCTAGCCGAAGCTATTAGAGATTATCTCTCCTTTTCAACATGAAACTATCAAGAACTGTTTCCATGATTGAACATTGAAGTTTTCTGAAGTTCTGTACATGATATTTTGCAGGATAGCTTTTATTTTGCTTTTCAAGATTTTGGTGCCTTGCTGAAAGCTAGATTATGTCACTATGTTACACTTTTCTTAATTCTGATCTTCTGTGCACGAGTTGGATCACTTCTGCTGGACCTCCTTGTTGGTAATATATTGGTGCTTTTTGTGCAGGGTTATTTGGTGTAGTAATAGTAACTTGATAGAGTTCTAGGCTGAAGCAAACAATGGAGAGGGAAATGACTGCCTCTTATGAGCCAAAACTGAACAGTGAAATAAGGATTTTTGAGAGTTCAGATGAGATAGCAACAGATCTAGCTGAGTATATCTCCCAAGTTTCAGAAATCTCTGTTAAAGAAAGGGGATACTTCGCTATTGCCCTATCTGGAGGGGCCCTTGTCAGTTTTTTGAGGTAATGAATTTTCCTATTCTTTGTTAGCTAATATGCTATATTTGTTTCTGCGCAAGAACTTTCATACAGTTCGCATTATTGCATCTGAAGTATTATTTTTTATTTATGAAAAGCAAACTTTGTGAAGTGCCATACAACAAGACCCTGGATTGGTCTAAATGGTACATTTTCTGGTCTGACGAACGTGCTGTAGCAAAGAACCATGCAGACAGTAACTATAAGTTAACAAAAGAAGGATTTCTATCAAAGGTATGTGGACTTTAGGGGAAATTTCGCAGTGCAACCTAGAGCATATATTAGTTTATGGATATTTGTTGCTCGAGTTTCATTTTACATTGTGCTTATGAGATGATACTTATACCTTGCATGATGTCCATCATACATAGTACTTTTCTTCAGTATATGAAGTCAAATAGCCAGTAGCAGTTGGGTCATTCAGGTTTTCCTTTTCCTTTTCTGTACTAGGTTACAATTTGTGTATCAGCTATGAGGGAAAAGAGCTGAAGTGGTATTTTGAAACTTTTACACTGTAGATATCTCAAATCAATTGCTATATGCAATGGAGTATCATTATTGGTGCCCACTGTTTTTGTCCACTGTTAGTAGATTATCCTGCCTGTCAATCCAATTGATTGTATGATGGACCTATGGCTTTGTACTATTATTGTTTGCCGAATGTTCTGAGTATTTGGTGCTTGATAAGTGTCCAACTTGTTGGCCTTTTTGGAGTTAATTTCAATAGTTAAAAGTGCAAGTGTTTGCAAAATAAAGTCAGTAGTAAGGACCAACCGATGGCCTACAATTATATATTAATAATCAAATATTTCATGTTCCGTATTACAATAAGAAAAAGTTTAAAGAAAGACAAGGTTTAGAGTTGGAAAATATAATGCGCCTTGGCTCAGAGTTGTGTTGCAGCCTCGTATCTTTTTTCTCATTTGGCATATACATTTTACTTGCACGAATACTGTTTGTTGTGCTTTAATACTGGTATTGTAACATGGTGAAGGACACAAATATGCAATATTATTATTATGTAAGTTAAGAATATCACGTTTCTGTAGATTCTGCATATTAGATACTGGTGGTTGTTCTGGTAGCTGGTGAGTGAGTCAGGTAGGCCATTTCACTATACCATTTCCTGGTAGTCTGCTATGTTCAGATTGTTCAGTATCATTTGGCAACCGTGGGAACCAGATTAAGACTTCCTAACAGCTACTTCAAGACTTCCTAACAGCTACTTCAATAGTTCCAACTTCCAACTACTCTTGCAACCCCCACCACCAACCGCACCCTTCCCTATCTTCTCTCAGGGTCATCTCCAGCCATTATTGTCGGACTAGGAGCTTATCCAAATGAGTACTCTTGATTGGAGCATGATGATTGCCTCTGGCACACCTGTCTTAAGTTGCACCAACCACATGATTTATGTAGTTGAAGGAGTTTAAGGCAAAGTTTGGATATCCTTTTCCCATGAGACAGGTGAAATCAGCTCTTGTGCAAGTCTTTGATCATGTGCATGTACCCCTGCATACATACCAGTGCCCTTGCCATTTCATGTTACATAGATTCCATGATTTCACTTTATTTGGTCTTTTGGTTTATTATCTTGCACCAAGAAGCAAAGAAGATGCAGCCATTACTAGTACAAGAATGATACCGAAATCACTTGTTTTTTCCAAGCTAACCATCCGTTGCATCTCAATGTTCTTTTTCTAAGGTACCTATTCTGAGTGGCCATGTCTACTCCATAAACGACAGCGCCACGGTGGAGGATGCAGCGACGGACTATGAATTTGTCATCAGGCAGCTGGTCAAGGTCCGCACAGTAGGAGTCTCAGAGAGCACCGACTGCCCCAAGTTTGATCTCATCCTCCTCAGCATGGGCTCCGATGGACATGTGGCCTCATTGTTCCCTAACCACCAAGCCCTCGAACTGCAAGACGACTGGGTGACCTACATCACGGACTCCCCGCAGCCTCCACCCGAGAGAATCACCTTCACCCTCCCTGTAATAAACTCGGCATCAAACATAGCGATCCTAGCGACGGGCGTCGACAAGGCAAACACCGTGCATTTAGCTGTGTCTGACAGCAGCGACGGTCCAGACGCCCCCTTATCCCTGCCTGCCAGGATGGTCCAGCCAACGGACGGGAAGCTGGTGTGGTTTCTGGACAAGGAGGCTGCCTCATCACTCGAGGCGCTGTCGGACGATGCCTATGAGCAGCAGCATCGTGAGTACTGACTCAGAACAGAGTGGAGATCCTTTGCTGTGCAAAAATGAAGGTGTGTAAGTAAGTAGGTGGGTGCATCATATGATGGAAGAAGGTTTGCTCTCCCCTTTTAGCTGTCGATCGACGCCTTTAGTCTTCTTCGTGTTGGTCCAAAGGATGGTTCGTTCCAGGAAATCGGAAGCGCCGTCAGTTTTGGCAGACGACGGAGATGGTTTTGTGCGGCATTGATGTGTTTATGCGGGCGTTGTGGCCTTGGAGATGAGAACATTAAGACCTGAATTGTGGCCAGTTCTTATGGTATTGTGTGAACTCCATTCTGTCTAGCTAAGATTAGATTCTCTTGCCGGCATGTGTTTTCTTGTGCGTAGCTGATCATGTGTGTTTGTTTGAAGGATCACCTGCAACCAGAGCTATAGATTCGTCTGGTTTTTAACTTGATGTGGGTTCAATGTTTTTCTGCTGCGATATTTCTCTTGGTTTCTTGTGTTTGCGAGGTGGAATTTGGTTCGATGGAATTTTGGTGAATTGCTGCCCAAAAGGTTCTGAAATTTCATTCTTGAAATAGGTGGCTGTACAAGCATGCGCATTGCCATGGCTTGCTAAGAAAATGCAGTCTCGTCTCCGGTTGCTGGATACTGGCTATAAAGATCGGCAATTTTGTCTTGGATTCTTTGTTGCTGCTCCTACCGCGTCGCGCCGGCCCGGCTGTGTTGCTGCCGTCTCCTCGGCTCGGCACCTGCAACCGCTCGAGTTCGGGCGAGCATTCAAGGGTTATCCCTTTGCCAGGCTCCCGCAAGGTCACGAGCGCATGGTGTGCCTAACCGTCGTCGTGCCTTCGTGTGTCAGACACTCCCTCTGAATTTTGTTTTAAACACGTTTTCGGGTTTTAGATGAGTTTTACTGCAATGTGTTTTTCCTTCCGGAAAAACTTTCAATCTATTCATCTTCAATCATGGTAGTACAACGAACACCAGAAATAATAACAATTACATCCAGATCCATAGACCACCTTGCGACGACTACAAGCCGGAGCCGAGCAAAACTTGCTGTAGTAGATAGTTGGGAAATCGTCGTGCTAAGGCCTCATAGGACCAGCACATCAGAATAGCAACCGCTGCCGATGAAGAGTAGTGTAGATCGGAAGGATCCAACCTGAAAATACATGAACATAAACGAACTACGATCATATCTGAGCAAATCCACTAAGGATAAATCCGTCAGAGACACACCTTCATACCCACCGATGATGCTAGACACACCATCGAGACGGGGGCTAGATGGAGACAATGATGGAGCCAGGATTAGAGCAAGCCCCGGGCCCAAAAAAAGATTATCGGAAGAGAAAAACTTAACATCTCATTATAGCTACCTCACAAAAACACCTCAAATATGGCTTAATTGGAAGAAAAAATAGAATTTAAACTCAATGCTTTAAGATAACACAAAATAGATTAAAAAAACATGACAAAATTTACGAACAATATGTGATAAAAAAACGAGTACCAAATCAATGGTTTGCTTCATCAACGTCTTCTGTAGCTTGATAATAAAAAAAGAGTACCAAATCAATTGAATTTTTGACAGCAGCAGCAACCATAAGCAGTAATGCATTAGCAAATTCAAAATTTGTAGCAGATTAAAAAAATTTCAAACAGCAACAGCCGTTACCAATAGACAGTAGCTAATTAGCATAAAAAATTGTTCAATACAGCAGCCATTACCAATCCTGGGCGGCGTGACAGCATGTCGAGCAGGAGGAGCATGACAGCAGGCGAGCGGGCGAGCGGCGGAGCCATGGAGGGACCTGGCAGGCGAGCCGCGAGCCAGCGGAGGGATGACCGGGGAGCGCCGGAGAGGAGGGGAGTGACTGACGGTCCACGGCAGCTCCCTCGACGCAGTGGAACTCGCGTGCGTGGCTAGGTCTGTGCATCCGTTGTTGGGGCGACCTGGGTTGTGCGCGTGCAACTTCAGAAATTAGTTTTTTTTAGTCTAAACACACGCTTTATTGCTTAAGAATGTTCTGAGGAATACATCTCACGCCTGGAGGATGTAGCAGCCACACATGGCGGCTAATAGGTAGATTAAGCGCGTATCTAGCGAGGCTATGTGCCTCTACATCCGAAGCTCTATTTTCGTAAATAAAAGAACAAGAATGTTTTTCTAACTCCATTAACTTGATCTCTCGAATGATATGAGCATGTTTTCCTCCGTTGCCTTCAGAGATATTGGACACAACTTCCATGTAATCCGACGCAACAACCACTTGTGTCTCCATGAGATCCGATGCCAACGCCAGAGCTTCTTTGCAAGCTAGAGCTTCAAAAGATGCCGGGTCTGAAACTCCTTCAAAACATATAGCTGACGCTCCCATATAAGAACCATCAACGGCTCGACAAATGGCACCCACTGAGCCGTGTCTAACTGATTTGGTTGTAGCGTCGTCCACTTTGATCTTGCAATGGCCTATCTGTGGAGGGATCCAACGCGTATCAACGCGTATCTGCTCTCACAACTTGCGCCCAATTTTGGTAAGTAGGCCTGGTTGCTGAGATTTCTGAGATGAAGCGATCAACAAAGCCATGCGTGCTGGAAGGACTTTGGAAGATATGTCCGTGTATGGCCTTCCGACGAGCATGTCAAATGGGACATAGTGTGAAGAGGGCTCTGGTGAGATCCGTACCAGACAATTTCTCCATGATGGTAAATATCCATGGTAAATATCCATCTACGTGCATCCGGCTCTGTGGCAGAAGTTAAGACCGAAGTCAATTCCTCCTCCTCCAAAGCCCACACACATTTTGACATGGTGCACTCCATCAATGAGTGGCGCCATTAATCCTCATTGCCGCAAAGAGCACACCGGCTAGATGTCGCCGTATTCCGGTGATGAAGCAGATCTGCAAAAGGTATAGACTGTTGCCCTAATCTCCAAAGAAAAATTCTGATCTTTGAAGGGACCTGGATTTTCCATAGTTGACACCATGACTGTTCCTCTCTTTCAGTATGAGATGAATCGCTTCGTCCTTCGAGCCAAGCCTCTCCGCGGAGTTTGGTTGTGACTAACATGCGGTAAGCAGACCTTACTGAAAATATGCCCTTGGGGTCATGGCTCCAAGCCCAGAAATCCTCAACTGACCTTGTAGATAAAGGTATTGATGCATCGGCGTCAAACTTGATGAAGGTGCTTCGGACCAGCTCCCCGTTCCAATCACCTATGTTATGCATGATAAGCTCCTCCACCAACTAGGGTGGATTCTGTACCAAGCTCGTTATGGGCCTCATATTGTGATCCCAGGGCAGCCAATTATCACGCCAGATGTGGGTACTTGCACCATTGCCCACTCTTCTGATGAGCCCTTGAGCCAAAATGCCCTTTCCTTCAACAATCGCTCGCCATACTTGAGATGATGAACTTCCTAGTTTGGCTTGTAAGAAATCTGTTACAGGAAAATATTTTGCTTTCAAAATTCTTCAACTAAGGGAGGTTGGGTCCTGAAGAATATGCCACGCTTGCCTAGCCAGCAAAGCGAGGTTGAAAAGTTCTATGCCCCGGAACCCCAGTCCTCCCATGTACTTTGGTCTTGTCATAACTTACCAAGACACCCAGGCAGCTTTTCTTTCCCCTTCCTTGCTTCCCCACCAAAATTTTCTGATGAGGGAATTAATATGCTGACAAAGGCCTCTAGGAAGTACTTTGGTCTTGTCATAACTTCCCAAGACACCCAGGCCTTTCTTTCCCCTTCCTTGCTTCCCCACCAAAATTTTCTAATGAGGGAATTAATATGCTAACAAAGGCCTCTAGGAAGTAAAAAACATGACATTGAATAAACTGGGACAGTTTGAGCCACACTCTTAATGAGAACATCCTTCCCCTTGCAGACAAAAGTGAGAGGTTGGCTTGGGCCTAGCTGTGTGTTGGGCTAAAACCCGAGCACATTAAAAAAATTGGCTAGGTAATAACTAAACAAGAGCCATGCCCCGGGCCTGGGCCTGGGGGCCAGATCGGCACCTGGATGGGGAGAACCTTATTCCATCATTAGGGAGCCGCCGTTGTCTCGTCTTCCTGAGCAGGACGCGACACAAACACTAATAAAACTCGAAGAAACAATTGAAAACAGAGTCCTCCCGCCGGCAAGGGCTAAGATCCACCGCGCTGCCATGGCCCTAAGGCCACCAGAGACGAGACGGACCGACGGCGGCCTCGGCGGGAGGGAGGGAAACCCTAGACTTTTCTTGGAAGGAGTCAACCTACTGATAGATAATCACCTAATAGACTTGTATTACTCAAAACTTACCACTATGTGCTTTTCGAAAGAATGAAAAAACTATGCTTCTTGAAAAGAGAAAAAAAAAATGTGCTTCGACAACAAGCACATATTTGCTTCGGCGCAAATTTACTTCTCGTGGAAGCATAAATTTGTGTCCGCGAGAAGCACAGACGCACTTCTCAGAAAAATAATAAAAAATGTGCTTTCACGATAAGCACAATTTTACTTCTCGTGAAAGTACATGTTTGTTTGCTTCTCGGGGAAACAAAAGTGTCCTTGTCCACAAACGAAAAAGAAGTGAAAAACTACAACAATGCTTCAGAGCTCTCGCTTTTTCTTCTGTTTTTCATTATTCGTAATTTTTGATTGCCATTTTTTTGTTCTTTTACCGGATTTTGTTCTATAGATTTTTTTGCTTTTTCATTTGCTTCTCTATATTTTGGATTTTTGTGAAAAATATAAGCTCATCGAAACTTATTTACATGGGATCTAGTTTTAAAGATTTTGACACAAGACATCCAACAGTGCAAACGGTTTAAATTTAAACATACGGTTCAAGAAATTAAATATATTGAATAAACGAGTCTGAAAGAAAAGGAAAACATCACAAATGACGCACATACAACATGCCACTTGTCAGTGCCCGAAAAGGTGGGTGTAACCTTTGCAAATGATACCTCTTAATTAGTTGTTTCGCTGGTTCGGCTCATTCTACCACTACGCCCAAATA
Organism: Secale cereale; assembly: GCA_902687465.1. Classification (NCBI taxonomy): domain Eukaryota; kingdom Viridiplantae; phylum Streptophyta; class Magnoliopsida; order Poales; family Poaceae; genus Secale; species Secale cereale. The sequence continues at coordinate 166,333,859 of LR738710.1, read as the reverse complement.
CCAAAGCGCTAGAGCCAGGAGGGACTCCATCCCACGAGAGTGCCTATTTGACGCCGACGTGCGAGCTTTCGCTACAGGGGCACACAAACGGGCCGGCCCAATTCACACGCATTGAGCAGATTGGAATGTGCATGTGCGTCACTTGTCGCAACCTATGAGATTTCCATTTTTTCTAGATCTGCTAATTAAAAATGTTTATCTCTAAAACCATGCGTCCGAATGTCGAACCATTTTCATCGTTGGATTTCTCGTGCCGAGGTCAAAACTAAATCTCATGTTGAAAACATTTCACAAACTTATTTTTCACGAAAATACTAGACACGAACCGGGAGCACGTTTTTTTTTCCTTTCCGAAAGCCATTTCCGAGAGGGACGGCCGTGCCGTGCCTCTCGCAGAAGCAAATCCTTGCCTCTTGTGAAGCAAAATCGTGCCTCTCACAGAAACAAAAAAAAAGAAAGAAAATGCATTTTTTCTGATGCCTCTCGCGGAAGCAAAACTTTATCTCTCATGGAAGATAAAAAAGAAGAGAAAACATGTTTTTTCCGTTTCCGAGAGGCCGTGTCTTCCGCGGAAGCAAAACATACCTCTCGTGGAAGGAAAAAAAATGAGTTTTTTTTCATTTCGAGAGGCACAATCGTGCTTCTCGCAGAAACAAAACCGTGCCTCTCATGTAAGTTTTTTTTTTTCATTTCCGAGAGGCACGGGCGCAAAAGCAAAACTGTGGCTCTCACACAAGGAAAAGAAAAACCCCGTTTTCGCGCAATTTTTTTTAAAAAAATTGTCGAAAAGCTAGAAAAGACCGATGACAAGCCGGAAAGTGAAAAATATTACGAGAAAAACCCATCTAAAAATCCAAAAACTCATGTAGAAAAAAAAACATATCTAAATGGAGCACTAGGGCGCGACACGTGGTAGTGGCTGACTTGGCGCACTCTCAGTCCACCCCAAATGATCGTTGGGAGGCTCCCGAAAGAGCGTTGGCCACCTAGTTGCTCCCAAAAGACGCGGATATGCGAGCCAAACTCCGAAACTCACGCTGGATACCGACGATGCTTGACTGAGCATGGCTAAAAAAGAATTTGAAGTACTAACTACAGAGACAGATCCTTTATTTTTTCCAAAAAAATCAACATTTTCTTGGAAAACAAACGTGAACAAATATTATTAAAATATGCGAGCAATATTTGAAAATCATGATCAATTTTATTCAAAAATGTGAACATTTTTAAAAATTGTGAACAAAATTCGAATTCTAAACTTTTTTTTGAACTGTGAACAATTTTGTAAAAAGTGAATTTAGAATGCAGACTGTTTTTTTTACTAAGATCTACCACTATTTTTTTTACTAAGATCTACCGATATGGGCTGCGATCCCCTCGCTCGACCAGATCAGGCGGATCTGGATCCAATCGCTCGTTTGTCACCGATTGTCCAGAGCATCGCCCTGGCGATGTGATGAAGGCGTTGCCTGGCTCTAGGCCTGGTTCCCGATAGAGCCTGTTCCCGGTGCTACGTCATCGATGGTGATGGGGGAGTGGAGCTGCCCCTCCTGCCGCCTGCCCCCTACACCGTGAAGCCCTTTGTCGTGAAGATTCGATCACCTGGCGTTGGGGAGGAGTTGACCCCTCCTTGATAGTCGCAGGCTCTGGGCTAGCTGTCGGGGTCCTTTCCACAACATGGGTGCTCCTGTCAGCCCAACAGGCAACCTTCGATGTTGGTGGCCACTCTGGACGCAGTGTCACTGCTTCATCTCTGCACGCTGCTGTTGCTGGCAACGGGCTCGTCATGCAGGCGCCTCCATTTTGTCCGAGTTGAGTGGATTGGCGAGGATGTTTCGACCGAGAGGCGATGCCGGTCGTTCCTGTGTCTCCATACGGGAATGCTTTGGGGGTCAGGCAGCTCATCTAAAAAAGGTGTCGCTCGGCTCCCACCGCATTTCCGTTGCTTTGCTGTCAATGTGCGGCGCCCCCCTCCGACGTGGCTGAGACAAGAGTTCTCCAACAAGGATCCAATCCCCTCCGATGTGGCTGAGACAAGAGTTCTCCGGTAAGGATCCAATCCGATGCATGGACTACCTTCGATCCGGCCACATCACCCGCTTCTGCCACGCAAAGACACCCACTCACCAAACTTCCTCACTCCAATGTCCTCCTCCATCGCCTGCACCCACCAGTGAAGTCACCACAAAAGATGTGCAGTTTCAGTCGAGTGCCTTGCACGAGTTGAGAGTGTCTTGGGGAGAGCAAAGGCCGCTCTCACCAAACTAGAGGTGGTGCCAGTTGCATCTTCGTTGCCTGAGTTGTAGATTGGTGTCTATGGACATTTCTCCCCTCATGCTACATCAAGTCCATCGTCAGTGCCTATGCTGATGTCTGTTGTTGTCTGCCTCTTGGTATGTAGTCATCGACAAGGTCGTGGCTCGAGTTCTGCAGATTATGCCTGAGCTGCAGGTGCGTTGTAGGGAGCCCTCTTCACCTCTTTCAATGGTGCTTCCAAAGGAGATGGGGCAGGTGGTATCTATGGGGACGAGGTTGATGAGATAGGTGCGTTGGCACCTAATTCTGAGGCGCAACTGCAGGCTTCACCTCTGCCATGTGAGCAACTGGAGGCATCTGAGTCCATTTTGTTGGTGGCACCTAGGGCTGAGGATGTTGATGCAGTGGTGTATATGAGGAGGAACAAGGTTGATGAGATTCTCATTGAGATACAACTTCGCAATTTGCTCGCACGTTTGTACTCCCTCCGTCCGGAAATACTTGTCGGAGAAATGGATGTATCTAGACGTATGTTAGTTCTAGATACATTCATTTTTATCCATTTTTGCGACAAGTATTTCTGGACGGAGGGAGTATTTGCCATCCCTGGATCTAGCAAGATGATTGTGAAGAAGGCTCTAAGAACAAAACCGGGAAGAGTGGTGTCACAGAAAAGGCATCCACGGATGCTTGATGGATAGTCATCAGTTTTTTGGGGGATCCTTATGGTCTGGCTTGTCTTTGTAGTGTTGGTGGCGTCCATGAACTTCTACCACTAGGGAGGGGTTTCTTTGGGATGTTGTAGGGTAGGGGTTGCTGATAATCTGTGTTGGGTATGGTTGTAGGGTTGATCATGCGCTTGGGTTGCATGCTCTGTGAGTAGTCCATATGTGGTTGGTTTATATCGGTTCGCCCGGGTTTATATCGGTTCACCCGGGTTTCTGTTAATTACTGAGCTAGTCTACGTAATTAATCAATGAGGCAAATCTTTTGTCTCCGTTAAAAAAATGACATTTGTGACATCCTTCCTTCGGCAATTTCCCTGATAGTCCTGTAATTGAATGTTATCTCAATGGTGAGACACACCAATGCTCAGATGGACAATCAGGCAATGGCCTTTTCCACAACAGATGCCACCGTAGATGTTACCCTTTATACTCAACTTTTCCAATGATGACAGACGACAAAGTCAGTATAAGCAAAATTTTGGAAAATGTCAAACATGCATGCCTACCTAGCTATAGGACAGTTCTACGGAAGCATATGTTTTCTTGATCAATCCATTGTTTCGAAAGCAAACCACCTTTTCTCAGTAAAACATCATGAAGAACAGAAGAAACTAGTATGTGACATATTACTATCTATAGGACAGAGCTAGTAAGAACTTTGAATTGACAAGGGCTGGGAGAGGCATAGAGCTGCTAATATCGTAGTGGGTTTGAAACTCAAAACTTGATGCCTGACTGTAAATACAGTAGATGCATATTTGTTTAAAATTTTGTGCACAAACTTGAAAGTCAAGCAGACCCTAAAACGCCTGCTAACATTTTGATTCTCTGAAGTACATCGGATACTGAGGAAGAACATACGAAAACTATGTACATACTGGAGGGTGTAGCAATTTGAACACACAACAACTTGAAGAAATTATTTCGAAAAACAATTGTACAAATTAAGATGCCAGATGTAGTAATCACCTTTATATCTTGAACCCTGGTGAAAATGTACAACTTTATCGGCAGGAAACCACAACTCAAAGAATGGTCAATGAAAATACAAACTTACAGGCAGCATCACAACAATATGCTGTGCATCCTTAGAAAATTGAACTGTTACCGGACCACATGAAGAAATTCATCTACAAATTTGAAATTTGAAAAGAAAAAAATTGGGTTATTTATAGTATAACTTAGGATATAGCTATGCCTAAGCGAGGATTGGCTGATCTGGATCTTGATAAACAGAACATAGTTTGTGAGGGTTCAGCAATTGACTTGTACCTTCGGTGAGCAACCGTACTGCTGCAATCTGCAGTATGCAAATTAATCAGGTCCACCATGCAGGCAGTCCCATGGACATGGCCATCATTCACGTACGTAGGATACCAAACAACTATATCCAATGCGTAATCAATGTATGCCTTTATACCGTATCGTTGGATCTGTAAGCTATTGCCAACTGCAAAACCCTGAAATATAACAGAAAGATCCTTCATGATGCAATACACCATGGATAAATCCAGAAAGAGTTGACCAAAAACCTTCAAATCGATGTGACTACCAATTATATAGGAATGTGATGATTAGTGTAACGCAACAGGAATGTAGGAATGCAATGCCAAGGACATGGCTCCCAGTTATATAGAAAAAATTTCCTCTAAAAAGAAGTTATATAGAAAAAACATTTTCAGCATACTTGGGTGCTTCTTGAAGAAGGGATGTCAAAGTACAGAAAGATGGAAGCGACTTATGAGAAACACAAAAGGCCACTTTTGCATCTTGATTTTAACTCACAATGAGTAAGGACCATTGTTTACCTCAACAGTTGCATCCTTGTGCTTGTGAACACAATATGAAGCACCTTCATTAAAGGTTAGAATTGAATATACATATGATGCATATGTTCCTACTACATATGCTGGCTGAATGGGAGTGCATGCTGTAATACTTCAAGCACCCCATGGTCACCCTCACGCAGTGTTTTCAAACCCTGTCGTGAAGCGACTTGTTCCAAAATAGAAGTTAATCATGCCGCAGTGGCTGAAGCACTACTTTGACAACCTTGTTCAACAAACTAAAATTAAACAGAAGCAAATGGTTCATTTTATTTTAAAAGGGCAGAAATCATATCATAAAACAAACAATAAACACATAAATCTGATCCACTCAGATGTTTGAACGGGTTTGAAAAGCTCTACAAAATCTACCAACCACCCAGGTTACAACCTAAAGCCATAACTCTACATACCTGCAAGCCAAATAATTTTATAGCCCAGATTGGAGTTAGACTATTATCCCTCTGTAATTCCAATCTAATTAACCATTCCTGCGGTTTAAGTAATGACATCTTGAAGGTGCAAAAATTAAATAATCATACCAAAATATTTGTTTGTAAGAAAGGCTACTATACACATCTTTAAGAGAGATGTCAGTTTAATAGTGACCAGATTAGTATCAAAATAGTGAAATTCATAGATGTGAGGGGGAAAGAACAACACCTCATCATGTTCAAGTACCAGTTACTAACGCCCGATAGAAATTTGAAAATTTCCATTCTTTGTCAGCCTTTACTTCACCCATAAGTTACACTAATCATTTAGTAGTAATTATTCTTTTATTGAAGGAAAGACCGTACACATTTTCTTCACAATATTTATCGTGCCTTCTCCAAAATAAGATGCAAGCGGAATTTTTTTCTCTTCAGGAACACAACAAACAGTTAGTGGCATCGCCGGAGGCAACTCTAACATCAAAATGCTGAACACACCACCAGCTTAAGTAATTTCTACTTCGTTTTCTAATACTCCAAAAAAAGAGCTGGACAAAGAGCTGGAAGGAGCGCATTGTTCAGCCGCTTCAAAAGCCAATGAAGAGCAAATCGAAGACATATTTCCTGGTGAAGAAATATTTTGTTGGCTCTATGTTTCCATGTAATGAAATTTACTGAATCCTTTTCGAAGACCGGAACCTTTGATTCTATTGTATCATATATGCTATCTTATGCAAGGTATTAGCTATGATAACAGCTATTTCAATCCCATGTTTGCAAATGTGATCGATCCCAAATTACACACGCTAAAGTAAATATTTTCAAATAGAAATCCTCAATTTTTCATCCAAGGGTTTCAATTGATACCTTAAGTGCTTGCTAAAACCTAATGTTAGCAACAAAGACCATCCTTTTCAAAGCACTCCGGGTTTTAAATGGCACCTTGCGCCATTTGACGCTGCATGTTACCCGAATAACATAACAAATTATGCAGCTCAAGATATATTTTGAAAGATAAGTCTTTCTTAATGTTTCATATACAAATACAGATATTTTCAAAGTACTCATGGTTTTAAATGGGACTCTGCGCCATTTGGCACAACGGGTAATCTAGCATTTCAAAGGCTATGGGTTATAGACGCAAAAAAAAAAAGGAACATCAAATGTAAATAGCTTGGAACGACATATCGGCGAAAGGATAGTCTAGCAGAACCTGTTTCCAGCAACGGTGGAATCAATGCCGGCGCCTTAATCCAACTCCATCTCATTATCCCGCGCGCTGCCTCTGCATGACCAGATCTTTATCGTTCTATCAAGTGACACAGTCGCAATCTGTTGTCCATCTCCACTAATATCCAGACTAGTAACGTTTGACTCATGGCCTGACAAGCTTTTAATTGGTTTGTAATCCCGAGTTGACCATAGCGCTGCTTTAGTGTCATAGGAAGATGTCGCCAAATAATAACCCTCCTGGGGTTCAAATTTCACATGAGAGATCAGACTCTTGTGTGCTGGTATAGAATATAACATTTGCCTGGTCCTCAAATCCCATATTCGACAGAAATTGTCTTCACTTGCGGTTGCAACCATATGACCATTAGGGGAGAAGCTGACTCCTAGGACAGGTTTGACATGTCCAATGAGTGTACAGTACAATCTTCCTGATCTCAAATCCCAAACTCGAGCACTCGCATCAAACCCACAAGATGCAGCTAAAGAACCGTCTGGGTGAAAGCTCACACCATATACACTTCTGCTGTGTCCCTCCTGGAGTAGAAGTTCAGTTCCAGTATTGATGTCCCACAATCTCCAGGTCTTGTCAAAGCTAGCTGTACCAAGGTACCTTCCAGATGGATGAAAAGCAAGGCGAGCAAGACGATCCAGGTGACCATCAAAAGACATTAGAAGTGACCCATCGCTGTTCCACAATTTGGCAGTTTTATCAGCTGAAGCTGTCGCTAATAAGCAGTTATCGACTGGGGAGAAGGCAACATCAGTTGCACGTTCTGAATGACCTTTCAGGGTTGCAATTCTGGTTACCTGTGGCATGCTCCATACTTTGACGATCCCACTCCAGGAACTTGTGGCGAGCATCGAGGCATCGCGGGAGAAGGAGCAGCCGGTGAGCGGGCGGTCATCTCCAATCTCGCTGCGCTCAAGCACGAAGTCCCCCGCCTGCTTCACGACAAGGCCGGCCTCTGCCTCGGGGTCCTCGTCGGGGTCGGCGAGGCGTCGCTTGGCCCTCTCGACCCTGGCCTTGGCGCGGGGCAGCGAGTACATGGCGATGTCAACGCGCGCCTGGAGCAGTTGGTTGGTCCCCTCGGTGAAGAACGGGTACTTGATCTGCTCCGTGTCCTCGTCGTCGTCGTCGGCTGGGGCTCCCTGTTCGTCCTCCTGCGCGCGGAGGAGGCGGTCGAACTGGCCCTCGGACTCGAGGCGGGCCATGAGTGCGCGTAGGCGGTCGCGGCGCTCCATCGCGCCCTCGCCGAAGAGCGTGATGGGCTCGCCGAGACGGCGGAGGCGCGCGCGCACGGCGGAATCGTTGGTGGGCACGGCCATGGCGTAGGCGCGGCGGCGCTGCAGGAGCTCCCGTACGGCGCGCTCGTGGCGCTCCCGCGCGGCGCGGTGGTCGTCGGAGACCTCGTAGTCGACCTCGTCATCGTCTCCGCCTCCGGCAGCGGCGGATGTAGAGGCGGAGGCGGGGGTGCGGGGTGGGACGGGGACGGGGGCGATGGGTGGGCGGACGGGGAGGGGGGCCATGGGAGGGGTGAGGGCAGGGGGCAGGGGCCTGGGGTTCTCCATGGACACTAGGCGGGGTTTGGGAACTAGGGCTAGGGCTTGGAGCTGCGAGGCGGCGATGGGCGGTGGCGAGCTGCGAGACCAAGGTTTTTCTTCCTGAACGAGAAACTCGACATCGTCTTTTTTATTAGCAACAAAGGGGAACTCCCGGTTCCCGAATCCGTCCAGTTTCCGGCCTCCTCCATCGCAACCGGAATATAGGCCCACCCGAAAGATTCGGCCTGCATTTGAATTTGGGGTCTGATCAAGCCCGTCCTAAGAACGGAGAACACACATAGGTTTCACTCGAAAAAAAAACATAAGTTTCACTTGAAAAAGAACATACACATAAGTAACCTCGTTGCCACCCCTAAAAAAAGTAACCTCGCTGCCCGAAAAAAATATAAGTAACCTCGCAGCCACCACGTGAACCCTTGGCCACGATCCCGGACACATCTCTTCTCTCGATCGCTCTCTCGACCGCTGGTTGTTCCTTTCGGGGCTGTGCAAGCCGCACATCGCTGGTTGGCATGGGAGCTGCAAGAGATGGCGAGGCGTTGCTCCATCGACCGGCGATTGGAGGGAGTTTGACCGCATTCCCATTGGTGAAGTCTCTGACAACCCGACGCTCTCTCTTCTAGTCATGGACAGTCGTGGGAGGGGGCGATGCATTGCTCCATCGACTTGCAGCCGGAGGGATCTCAACCCCATGGTCATTGGTGTTGTCTATGACAACCCGATGCATCTAAATGATGTGGCAACTACCAGCAACGGGATGGCGTTAAACATAGTCGCCAATGAGGTAATGAAGCCAATTATGGTCGGCGACTGATGAATCAGAGGGAGGGGATAGATGCGGTGAAGTGCCATGGTGTTGGGCGAGATGCGGGGGTGAACTGTGGCATTGGCGGCGAAAGCAACTTGGAAGAGAAGGACGGTGACCATGGACATGGCCAATGAAGAAAATATGCCCTAGATGCAATAATAAAGTTGTTATTTATATTTCCTTATGTATCATGATAAATGTCTTTTATTCATGCTAGAATTGTATTAACCAGAAACTTGATACATGTGCGAATACATAGACAAAACAGAGTGTCCCTAGTATGCCTCTACTAGACTAGCTCGTTAATCAAAGATGATTAAGTTTCCTAACCATAGACATGTGTTGTCATTTGATGAACGGGATCACATCATTAGGAGAATGATGCGATGGACAAGACTCATCCATTAGCTTAGCATAATGATCGTTTAATTTTATTGCTATTGCTTTCTTCATGACTTATGGCATGTTTCTCTGACAATGAGATTATGCAACTCCCGAATACCAGAGGAACACATTATGTGCTATCAAACATCGCAATGTAACTGGGTGATTATAAAGATGCTCTACAGGTGTTTCTGAAAGTGTTTGTGGTGTTGGTATAGATCGAGAATAGGATTTGTCACTCTGAGTGTCCGAGAGGTATCTCTGGGCCCTCTTGGTAATACACATCATAATAAGCCTTGCAAGCAAATGACTAATGAGTTAGTCACGAGATGATGTATTACTGAACGAGTAAAGAGACTTGCCGGTAATGAGATTGAACTAGGTATGATGATACCGACGATCGAATCTCGGGCAAGTAACATACCGATGACAAAGGGAGCAACGTATGTTGTTATGTGGTTTGACCGATAAAGATCTTCGTAGAATATGTAGGAGCCAATATGAGCATTCGGGTTCTGCTATTGGTTATTGACCGGAGATGTGTCTCGGTCATGTGTACATAGTTCTCGAACCCGTAGGGTCCGCACGCTTAACGTTTGATGATGATTCGTATTATGAGTTATGTGTTTTTGATGACCGGAGATTGTTCGGAGTTCCGGATGAGATCACGTACATGACGAGGAGTCTCGAAATGGTCGAGACATAAAGAATGATATATTGGACGATATTATTCGGACACCGGATGAGTTCCGGGGGTTACCGAATAAATATCGGAGTGTCGGGGGGTTATCGGAACCCCCGGGGGAACTAATGGGCCTTAGTGGGCTTTAGGGGAGAGAGAGAGGAGAGGCCACAAGGGCTGGGCCCGTGCCTGATATGTCTCCAACGTATCTATAATTTTTTATTGTTCCATGTTGTTATATCATCATTCTTGGATGTTTTACAGTCATTTTATATCATTTTTGGTACTAACCTATTGACATAGTGCCAAGTGCGAGTTGATGTTTTCTGCATGTTTGTTACATCGCAGGAAATCAATATCAAACGGAGCCCAAACACCGCGAAACTTTTTGAAGAATTTTTATGGGCCAGAAGACACATGATGGGCCAAGGCAGCACCTGGGGGGTGCCCCGAGGGGGGCACAACCCACCAGGGCGCACCAGCCCCCCTAGCGCGCCCAGGTGGCTTGTGCCCACCTCGGTGGCCTTCCACACCGCATCTTTGCTCTATAAATACCACAATATTCTAGAAACCCTAGGGGAGTCGACGAAGTATTCATCCAGCCGTCGTAGAGTCCAGAACCACTAGATCCAATCTAGACACCATCACGAAGGGGGTCACCACTTCCATTGGTGCCTCTCCGATGATGCGTGAGTAGTTCTTTGTAGACCTACAGGTCCGTAGTTAGTAGCTAGATGACTTTCTCTCTCTCTCTCTCTCTCTCTCTCTCTCTTTTGATTCTCAATACAATGGTCTCTTGGAGATCCATATGATGTAACTCTTTTTGCGGTGTGTTTGTTAGGATCCAATGAACTTTGAGTTTATGATCAGATCTATCTTTTTATATCCATGAAAGTTATTGGAGATTCTTTGATCTCTTATATGCATGATCTCTTATAGCCTCGTATTTCTTCTCCGATATTTGGGTTTTGTTTCGCCAACTTGATCTATTTATCTTGCAATGGGAAGAGGTGCCCGGTAGTGGGTTCGATCTTACGGTGCTTGATCCCAGTGACAGAAAGGGAACCGACACGTATGTATCATTGCTACTAAGGATAAAACTACGAGATCCATATCGTTCGTAATGCATTACTCCGTTTTTCCATGAACTTAATACAGTAGATGCATGTTGGATAGCGGTCGATGTGAGGAGTAATGGTAGTAGATGCAGGCAGGAGTCAGTCTACTAATCTTGGACGTGATGCCTATGTAATGATCATTGTCTGGATATCGTCATAATTATTTGAGGTTCTATCAATTGCCCAACAGTAATTTGTTTACCCATCGTTTGCTATTTTTCTTGAGAGAAGCCACTAGTGAAACCTACGGCCCCGGATCTTTTTCCTCATATATTTGCCTTTGCGATCTACTTTTTCCTTGCATTTATTTTCAGATCTTTTAAACCAAACATACAAAAATACCTTGCTGCAATTTATTCTTATTTATTTTATTTGGCGTTCGATCTACCAACAAATTCCTCATGTCCGTTTTGCCTATCGTGATGCGCCGTACCCCGAAAGGAATTGACAACCCCTTTAGCATGTCGGGTTGCGAGAAGTTGTTATTTGTGTGCATGTGATGTTTACGTTGTGTTGTTTGGTTCTCCTACTGGTTTGATAACCTTGGTTTCACATCTAAGGAAAATACCTACCGCCGTTGTGCTGCATCATCCCTTCCTCTTTGGGGAAAAACCGACGTAGCTTTAAGCGACATCAAAAGGAATTTCTGGCACCGTTGCAGGGGAGGATCTTCAACATATACCAGGTTCCTAATCAGAAATCTCATCTCCTCGCAATTACATTATTTGCCATTTGCCTCTTGTTTTCATCTCCCCCACTCCACAAACATTTGCCATTTTTAGTCTCCATCTTTTCTAGTTGCCGTTTTGTCGGTCGGATCTATCGCCACTTGTGTTCTTGTTTACAATTGCTCAAAAATGACACAAGAGAACACTAAGTTGTGTGATTTTTCCAATACCAACAACAATGATTTTATTGGCACTCTGATTGCTCCTCCCGCCACTAGGAGGAGACTTGTGATATTAATACTGCTTTGTTGAATCTTGTCATGAAAGATCAGTTTTCCGGCACTCCTAATGAGGATGTCACGTCCCATCTTAATACCTTCGTGGAATTATGCGATATGCAAAAGAAAAAAGATGCGGACAATGATATTGTGAAATTGAAATTGTTTCCGTTTCTTTGCGAGATCATGCAAAATTTTGGTTTTCTTCTTTACCTCGCAATAGCATTGATTCTTGGAACAAATGCAAAGATGCTTTTATCACTAAATATTTTCCGCCCGCAAAATTTTTATCCCTTAGAACCCAAATCATGTATTTCAAGCAACTTGAACATGAGCATGCTGCACAATCTTGGGAAAGGATGAAATGATGCTAAGGAATTGCCCAACTCATGGGTTAAATCTTTGGATGATCATACAAAGTTTCTATGCGGGATTGGATTTTGTTTTTCGAAATCTTTAAGACTCCGCCGCTGGTGGCACTTTTATGGAAATCACTTTGGGTGAAGCCACTAAATTTCTTGATAATATTGTGGCGAATTATTCGCAATGGCATACCGAAAGGGCGCCGACAAGCAAAAAGATTAATGCGGTTGAGATTGATTCTTTGAATGAGAAAGTTGATGCTCTTATGAAAATGGTTGCTGGTAAAAGTGCTCCTATTGATCCTAATGATATGCATTTGTCTACCTTGATTGAGCAAACTAGTGATGCTATAGATGTGAATTCTATCTCTAGAAATAATTTTAATAACAATGCTTATAGAGGTAATTTTAATCCTAGGCCTTTTCCTAGTAATTCCTCTAATAATTATGGTAATTTCTATGGAAATCAATCTTACAATAATAATAGGAACACCTCTGATCTAGAGAATAATATTAAAGAATTTATCAATACTCAAAAAGTTTTCAATGCTTCCATAGAAGAAAAATTGAATAAGATTGATGATATGTCTAGGAGTATTGATAGGATTTCTCATGATGTAGAAAATCTCAAGTTAAAATTTTTTGTGCCTAAAGTTGAAGAATCAATTAAAGCTCTTTATGTTTATATGGATGAAAGTAAGAAAAGAGCTGCCATTCTTAGATCTAAATGAGAATTTTTAGAAAAGGCATTTTCTAGTGATTGCTTTCATAAAAATGATGAAGACATTAAAATGATTCGTGTTTCTTCCATTGATTCTTTGTTTAGTAAAGTTCAACTTGATGATAAAGGGACTGAAGAAGAGTCAACTTTAGGTAGAAGGCGTCCCAATATTTCAGAGGGTGAAAATCTTGTTGAGAAAATTGATAAAAGTGGGTTTGGAGAGGTCAAGACTTTAACTAGTGATGCACCCACTATTTTGGATTACAAAGACTTCATTTATGATAGTTGCTCCTTGATTGATTGTATTTCGTTGTTGCAATCCATGATTAATTCACCCCATGCTTATGAACAAAATAAAGCTTTTACTAAACATATTGCTGATGCTATGATGAAAGCTTTTGAAGAAAAATGGAATTAGAAGTCTCGATTCCTAGGAAGTTGCATGATGAATGGTTACCCACTATCAAAATCAAAATTAAAAATTATGAGTGTCTTGCTTTGTGTGATTTGGGTGCTAGTGTTTCCACGATTTCGAAATCTCTATGTGATGTTCTTGGTCTTACCAATATTGAAGATTGCTCACTTAATTTGCATTTGACGGATTCTACTATTAAAAAGCATTTGGGGGAGGATCAATGATGTTCTTATTCTTGCAAATAGGAACTATGTACCCATAGACTTTATTGTTCTTGATATCGATTGCAATTTGTCTTGCCCTATTATACTTGGTAGACCGTTTTTGTGCACTATTGGCGTGATGATTGACATGAAAGAAGGGAATATTAAATTCCAATTTCACTTGAGAAAGGGGATGGAACACTTCCATGGAACCAAGATCAAATTTCCTTATGAATCTATAATGAGGGCAACTTATGGAACATCCAACAAGGATGACAATACTTACAATCTTGGAATTATGCCTAGCTAAGGGCGTAAAACGATAGCGCTTGTTGGGAGGCAACCCAATGAATAAAATTTATTTTTTCTTTTTGTTTTCTGTACTTGAGTGTTAGCACAATTATGCTACTGGTATGATTGTGTTTGTGTGTGTTTTAATTAGTGTTTGTGCCAAGTAGAACCGATAGGATCTTCTTGGGTGCTAGTTGTTTGATCTTGCTGAAAAAGACAGAACTTATGCGCTCACGAGATAAATTCTCATTTTTAACAGAAAAGTGATTTTTTGTTGATTCTTTTTGCAGAAGATTAATATACAAATTTCCCACACGGCCCTATTTTGTTCCAAAAAAATTAGAGTTCCAGAAGTATTCGAAACTTCCAAATTACTACAGACTGTTCTGTTTTTGACAGATTCTGTTTTCTTTGTGTTGTGTGCTTATTTTGATGGCTCTATGGTTTTCTTTGATGAGTTTTTGCCATAGAAAAGTTGGAATACGATAGATATAATACAAAAACAAAATATGAATTGGTTTGACACATCACTTATAGTAGTGGTTTGCTTTCTTATACTAACGGATCTCACGAAGGTTTTGTTGATGTTTTGTGTGATTGAAGTTTTCAAGTTTTGGGTTATCTTACGATGGATGAAGGAAGGATGGAAGAGCCTAAGCTTGGGGATGCCCAAGAATCCCAAGCTATTATCCAAAAATGAGCAACCAACTAAGCTTGGGGATGCCCCCAAGTGGCATCCCCGCTTTCTTCCAACAATTATCGGTATTTTACTCGAGACTATATTTTTATTCATCACATGATATGTGTTTTGCTTGGAGCGTATTGTATGATATGAGTCCTTGCTTGTTTTATTTTGTTTTTTAAGTCATCAATCCTTGCTGTACACACCTATTTGAGAGAGCCAAAATTATGCCATGACTTGTTAGAATAGCTCTCTATGCTTCACTTAAATCTTTATGAGCTAGGACTTGCACTAGTGCTTCACTTATATATTTTTTAGCATGGTGTGCTTAGTATTTTTGAAGAAATTCTCTCTTGCTTCACTTATATTATTTTGAGAGAAAGAAAGAAAAATGATGCTCATGATCTTCACTTATATTAGTTTGAGCTTATCAAAAGCAACACATGAAAATTAGTCCCAAAGTGATAGATATCCAAGAAGGATATAATAAAAACTTTCATGAAGATCATTGGACAAAAAAAACTTGATTCCTTGTAATAGTTTTGAGATATGATGATGTGATATGTGAGTTATGTTGATGAGTAATTGTGCTTTAGTAAGAATATTAGTGTTAAAGTTTGTGATTCCTTATGCAAGCACGAAAGTCAATAATTATGCAATAAAATTATATCCTACTTGTGGTGCATTATTCGGTGTTATTTATGCTCAATGTTATCTTACGAGATTATTTGTTTCATGGTTGGTCGCTTCCCAGTCTTTTGCTAGCCTTCATTTTGCACTAAGTATGATCTCTACTTGTGCATCCAAAATCCTTTATCCATGTTTTCCCACACGAGTCCACCATACCTACCTATATGCGGTATTTCCTTGCCTATCTAAGCAAATTTGTATGTGTCATCTCTAATTTTCAAAATAAATTTCCCTTTTGTGTGTCTGTACCGCTCGTGAGGCGCTGAGGGGTGGCCAATATTTTCCATGCTAGATGTGTTATTCTCATGATGAGTGTTTATTCACTTGTCATTGCACGAGAATAAGGCAAAGGTATTAGGGATGCCCAGTCCCGAAATGAAAAACAAATTTACTTTATGTTATCAAATAATAAATTCCTTGGATAGTGTTGGTATGGAAGGCAACCATGGATTCGGCTAGCCATGGCTTGTGAAAGTTTGGTGCAAAAGGAATAAACTTTATTTTTTTGTTTGGGAACTGCCTATGATATATCTAGCATGGAAAAGTGTTGGGAACCTCAAGTCGTTCTCGTTGGTGGGAAAATTATACCTCCCAAAATTCTTTATCTCTCAATTTAAGTTTTGAGCTCTCGCACCTCTACAAATCCCTACTTCCCCTCGCGAAGGGCTTTCTTTTACTTATGTAATTTTTATTTTTGAATTTCAGTCTCCATCTTCTCTTACAAGCACCAACTAGGAAACACCATGATCGTACTTGAGCATTGGGTGTAACTAATATACAAATGTGTTTCATGAATGGATCAACGGTTGAGCATAGTGGGCTCGGGATAACTTATTTTAGCATTGATATTTTGAAAGATATGGTTGCTTGTTTATATGCTTGAGTATCTAAATTATTATGTCAAAACTAGATTATTGCTTTGAACCATTTAAAATTCGAAATGTCCATGCTATAAAGAAAAGAATATGATATGACATGATATGCATCATTCCACATCAAAAATTCTGTTTTTATCACTTACCTACTCGAGGACTGGTACGTCTTCAACGTATCTATTTTTCCTCACGCTCTTCTCTTGTTTTGGACTCTAATTTGCATGATTTGAATGAAACTAACCCCGGACCGACGTTGTTTTCAGCAGAACTACCATGGTGTTGTTTTTGTGCAGAAATAAAAGTTCTCGGAATGAAACGAAACTTTGCGAGATTTTTTATGGAATAAAAGAGAATTACCGCAGCCAAGACCCACCAGAGAGGGGCCTCTGGGTGGGCACAACCCACCAGGTCGCGCCCCCTCTCCTGGCGCGCCCAGGTGGGCTGTACCCATCTGGTGGCCCCGTAGACGATAACCCTGACCCTATAAATTCCTATTTTTGGAAAAAAAAATCAGAGAGAAAGAATTATCACAATCCACGAGATGGAGCCGCCGTCACCTCCTGTTCTTCCTCGGGAGGCCAGATCTGGAGTCCGTTTGGGGCTCCGAAGAGGGTGATCTTCGTTCTTCGTCATCACCAACCCTTCTCCATCGCCAATTCCATGATGCTCCCTATCGGGAGTGAGTAATTCCTTCGTAGGCACACTGGTTGGTGAGGAGTTGGATGAGATTCATCATGTAATCGAGTTAGTTTTGTTAGAGTATCCACTATGTTCCTAGATTGATGTTGCTATGAATTTTTTATGCTTAATGCTTGTCACTTTGGGCCGGGGTGGCATGATTTCAGATCTGAACCATTTATGCCATTACCATTATATTCATGTGTTAGATCCGATCTTGCAAGTTATAGTCACCTACTACGTGTTATGATTCGGCAACCCCGGAGGGACAATAACCGAACCACTCCCGGTGATGACCGTAGTTTGAGGAGTTCATGTATTCACTATGTGTTAATGCTTTGTTCCGGTTCTCTATTAAACGGAGGCCTTAATATCCTTAGTTTCTAATATGGACCCCGCTACCACGGGAGGGTAGGACAAAAGATGGCATGCAAGTTCTTTTAATAAAGCACGTATGACTATTTACGGAATACATGCCTACATTATATTGATGAACTGGAGCTAGTGCCGTATCGCCCTAGGTTATAACTATCACATGATGAATGTCATCCAACAAGTCACCGATCCAATGCCTACGAATTTGTCCTATATTGATCTTGCTAAGTGATACGTCTCTAATACGTCTCCAACGTATCCATAATTTTTGATTGTTCCATGCTATTATATTATCCTTCTAGGATGTTTTATGGGCTTTATTATACACTTTTATATGATTTTTGGGACTAACCTATTAACCCAGAGCCCAGTGCCAGTTTCTGTTTTTCTCGTGTTTTAGGGTTTTACAGAAAAGGAATATCAAATGGAGTCCAATTGACGAGCCAATTTTTTATGATTTTTTCTGGACCAAAAGAAGCCCCCGAAGCAAAAGAGTTGGGCCAGGAGAGCCACGGGCTGCCCACGAGGGTGGAGGGCGCGCCCTGTGAAGGTGGTGGCGCCCTCTTCTCTCGTGGACAGCCCAGAAGCCCCCCTAACGTGGGACCTACGCCAAAAAATCCTATAAATACTGAAACATTCGGGAATTAACCTAGACCGGGAGTTCCGCCGTCGAAAGCCTATATAGCCACCGAAAACCAATCTAGACCCCGTTCCGGCACCCTGCCGGAGGTGGGAACCCTCACCGGTGGCCATCTTCATCATCCCGGTGCTCTCCATGACGAGGAGGGAGTAGTCCACCCTCGGGGCTGAGGGTATGTAACAGTAGCTATGTGTTTGATCTCTCTCTCGTGTTCTTGAGATGGCACGATCTTGATGTATCGCGAGCTTTGCTATTCTAGTTGGATGTTATAATGCTTCTCCCCCTCTACTCTCTTGTAATGGATTGAGTTTTGCCTTTGAAGTTATCTTATCGGATTGAGTTTTTAAGGATCTGAGAACACTTGATGTATGTCTTGCACGTGTTTATCTATGGTGACAATGGGATATCATGTGATCTACTTGATGTATGTTTTGGTGATCAACTTGCGGGTTCCGTGACCTTGGGAATCTATGCATAGGGGTTGGCACACGTTTTCGTCTTGACTTTTCGGTAGAAACTTTGGGGCACTCTTTGAAGTTCTATGTGTTGGTTGAATAGATGTTTCTGAGATTGTGTGATGCATATCATATAATCATGCACACGGATACTTGAGGTGACAATGGAGTATTTAGGTGACATTATGGTTTTGATTGATTTGTTTCTTAAGGTGTTATTCTAGTACGAACTCTATGATAGATTGAATGTTACTACGGACTCTTGAATAGATCGATCAGAAAGAATAGCTTTGAGGTGGTTTCGTACCCTACCATAATCTCTTCATTTGTTCTCTGCTATTAGTGACTTTGGAGTGACTCTTTGTTTCATGTTGAGGGCTAGTAATATGTGATGGCTTCTCGCCCCTCGTTGGTTACCCCAAGTGGAAGGTTTGAGATGTAGCGTAGCAGCAAGTTTCCCTTGGCAAAGATACCAAGGATCGAATCTCGTGAGACTCCGAGGGTCGACAAGAAGGTGTCAATGGCGCCAGAAACTTAGCGGTTGACAGGACCTGCACACAGATACAAATAACTTTGCTCCCAACGAGTACAGAGAGGTTGTCAATCCCTCCGGCCTTGTTGTTTACAAAGGATCAAACACAAGAGATAATAATGATAGGTATGACTGCAACTAGGAAATAAGAACAGGAAGTAAATAGCGGGTGTGATCAGTGGTGGTAATATGGACCGGGGTCCCATGATGTTCACTAGTGATGTCTCTCTCCCAAAAGACGATAAAACAGCTATGCGAGGTAAACAAATTACAGCTGGGCAATTGATAGGATTATGTGCGCAAACCAATGCTAACTATGCTGCAAAGAAAGATAGAGGCTCAAAAGCATGGGCGGTACGCCAAGGCAAGTAGAGCGAAATCCATCTGCATCTACTACTAATCATCCACCTTGAGATATCTATCCAGAACATCTCGCTAGTATTAAGTTGCGAATCCCACCCATAGTGTAAACTCAAAGCAACAGACAACTGCATTATTAGAACTTTGCATAAAGTAAACAATCCTCGCACCCGCAAGTACAAGCACCGTTGTTTTCCCCCTTGTGGCAACATCACATCCCCTAGACTCATGTTTGTGTCACTCAAGCTAGTCATCAGGGGGCATGAACCCACAATCAAGCATAACGCTCCCTCTTGGAGTTACTGCCTACTACTCGGCCAAAGCAATAAACAGCAACAGAGAGCATGCAAGAATTACTCAAGAACATAAATATAAAAGAGGTGAATCAAATATATTACTCACACACAATCTGAACATAATCTCATAATCCATCGGATCCCAGCAAACTCAGCATAGCAACAGCATAAAGATTACATATGTGCCTTGATCATGTAGGGCAGCTCACGAGGTCTAAACCATGAAGAACAAAGAGGGGAGGAGAACATCACATAGCTACTGATCATGGACCCATGGTCCAAGGGGGACTACTCACGACTCATCCGGGAAGCATCCATGGTGGTGGAGAAGCTCCCGGTGGTGGTTCTCCCCTCCGGCAGGGTGCCGGGAAGAGTTCTCCTGATGCTCCCGATCTTGGAAGCGCTGCGGCGGCGGAACAGAGGCGAGATCGCGAAAAAGGGTTCCGTCCTCGAGGGTTTCGGGACGCGAGGAATATATATGCAAAGGGGGGGTCACCAGAGGCGGAGCCGGGGCCCCAGGCGCCCCCCTGGCGCGGACAGGGGTGGGGCCGCGCCAGGTGGCCGCCTGGGCCACCCCTGGCTCCCCTCTGGCCCCGCTTTGGTTTTTCTCGAAGCTTCCTGTACGCTGATTTTTCCTGTATTTTTCCCGGAATTTTTGGAGCACTTTTAATATGGGGGAAACCTGAAATAGAAAAACAGCAGAAAACAGGAACTGGCACTGTGGTGCACTGAGTTAATAGGTTAGTCCAAATATGATCAAAAGTGTATGGAAGTGCATAAATATCATAGCAATATCACACAAAAGAGGCATGGAGCAAGCAGAAATTATAGATACGTTTTGGACGTATCAACATCCCCAAGCTTAATTCCTGCTCGTCCTCGAGTAGGTAAATGATAACAAGCATAATTTCTGTGGTGACATGCTACCAACCATATACGAACATTTTAAGTAAAGCAATCAAGGCATGTAATTCAATTCAAGTCATAACAAAGCAAGAGTCTATATTAGCATTGTAACAAGCAACATAAGAACATAAAGGTGCAAGAGCTCTCGCTGTCCGTGACTCGAATGTCTCCAAATGGTGTTTGCATGCAAGAAAGGGGATAGGGATATACGAGAGAGTAAAACATAGTTTTTGTACTGTTGAGAACTTAATCTACTAAAGTTTCACACTTGGTCTTCTTTGGAATCTTATCTTGACTCATCCCCAGACCAACATCCAGTTACAAGTCAAAATGATCCACTCCCTTTCGATATTTTGAGCACTCATGCAATGGATGAGCGTAAGCAAGAAAGTTAACACTTATGATGGCAAAAAGAGAAAAACGATGAAGGGGGAAGACAAAAAAAAGGTGTGAAAGGCTCACATCAATGAGGACAATCATAGGCGAGAGAAAGCCAAATGATAGATATGATGTGAGGAGTAGGGATTGCCATGCAACGGATGCACATATGAGCTAAGGTAAGCTCTCCAATGGAACTAGTGGGGGTGCATCCAACTTGCTTGCTCAAGAAGACCTAGAGCTCTTTTGAGGAGGCTCATCATTGGAATATACAAGCCAAGTTCTATAGTGTGAAGGTCCTCACATAGCTATATGCATGAATGATAATCTCTATGGAGTACAAGGTATAAGATGGAGTACGAGTGTGGATCTCTCAAAAGAAATAGTAGTGTGCCCCCTTCTCTCTTTTTATTTCTTTTTCTCTTTTTTTGTGTGGCCTCAATAGCTCTTTCTATTTAACTCTTATTTGTCCTCTTTGGGATCTTTTGATTTTGTCCTCTTTGGGATCTTTTCCTCACTTTAGGGGCAACACTCTATGTATTACAAGAAGTATAGAAGATCTTTCACACTTTACAAAAGTACTCAACATAAAGAAAATGAAACTATCATGATGTATGCAAATGTATGCCTCTGCCAGTGTAGCAGGATATGCAATGATACTAGCGCGTCATGTAGCAATGATTAGGGCAAGGCCCAACTAGAATGCGACTCGTCGATCAAGCAAAAAGCACGTATGACATGAAGATCAAGTCATGAGAAGATGGATGTTGCATGGCAATGTATCTCGGAAAGGCTATGTAAATGCCTTAATAGGTAGGCATGGTGGCTGTTTTGAGGAAGGATATAATGAGGCTTATGATGACAGAGCGTATCGTGCCAAGGATTTGGATGCGCCGGCGAAGTATGCGCCAACTCTCGAGGTGAGAAAGGGCAATGCACGGTACCGAAGAGGCTAGAAAAATATGGCTAGGTGGAAGTGTCAACTTTTGAATACTCACATTAGTCCGAAGAACTCATGCACTTATTATCGGTAACTCTCAATCTAATTAGGAGGTTCACAAAGAGACAAGTACCCCGAGGAGGAGTGTATGGGGGTTTGGTTATCCTTGCGCATCCTCGGCTCATGGTACGTGAGTGTACTCTAATATTCGATCCCTCCAAAGATTAGTGATCCATTTTAGTAGCTAAAGTTCTCAACTATTTTGTAGGTTTTCGAAAATAAACACGGATTGCCCAAAATACGACATCTATCACTAATAGGCTAAAGCTCTTGACACCAAAAGTTCAGACATTACTCATGGCAATACCTCAAAACTATTGCAAGTTACTACTAAAATTAAATAGCAATCTCAATTACCTACTTTAAGTTAAGACACACAACTCAGTGCAACATGCAAACTCTCTTAACAAGATAAACATGAAAACTCAAGAGAGTTCAGCAACCAACTAAACAAAAGCTCTTAAAAAAGAAAAGCATGAAAACTAAGAGCTAAACATGACAGCAGCTATGGAAAAACAAAGAACATACACAACAAAGATAAGCATGAAAATCCTATGTTGTGTTCTAGGTTGAATTGGAGCGTGTTTCTCTCCCACACAAAGAAAGCTGGGTTCTAACTTGTTATGAACAGCAAGCAAAGCTAAAGAAAACTAAAAAGGAAACTAAGAGCAAGACACTCCAAGCATAGCACATAACGCATGAAGTGATTAGAATATAGTGGAACGAAAGACGAACTGATAATTGTTGATGGAGAAGGGGATGCATGGGGGCATCCCCAAGCTTAGACGCTTGAGTCTTCTTGAATATTTCTTGGGGGTGCACGGGGGCATCCCCAAGCTTGAGCGTTTGACCCTCCTGAATCTTCTTTTATCATCTTCCCTCGCACACTTGAAAACTCCCTTCATACATAACTCATCATAATCTGATTAGCGAGGTTAGTACCCACAATAAAATAACTTTTCCCTACTGGAAATAAAGATAAACTTGAAGAGCTACTGTTTCTCAAGATTGCCAAAAGGTTTTTGCAAAGAAAAAGCAAGCTCAAGGTTTGCAAAACGAAGAAAAGGCAAAACAGGACAGAATCTGTGAAAAACAGACCAGCAGGTAGTAAATAATTTTTTCGGGGCACTTCTGCAACTCAAATCAAAAAACTCAGAACAGACGCCCGAAAGCCAATTGTAGAGAGCACGCTGTCAAAAAAATTCAGATCAAAAAGATGATCTGGTGATTTTGTTCGAATTTTTCTGTCCAAGGACAGAATCTGTTTCCTGGACAGCACGTCACAACTTTTGAACTTTCTTGCAATCGGAGGCTAAACTTGGCACAAAGTTGAAAAGAAAAGATACAATGATGATGCTACTGTAGTAACAAACATCAAGACACAACAAAAACAAAATAAAACCTAATTCGTTGTGGGCTGCCTCCCAAAAGCGCTTTCTTTTATGCCTTTAAGCTAGGCATGATGCAAAAAGAAGAAGATCAAGTTTTATCAAGAGTAAGAGAATAGCTAGCCCGTGTAACGGACTCAAAAGGCAACTTAATCTTCTTTCTAGGGAAGTGTTCCATCCCTTTCTTGAGAGGGAATTGGAATTTTATGTTCCCCTCTTTCATGTCAATGATAGCACCAACGGTGCGAAGAAAAGGACGTCCCAAAATAATTGGACAAGAAGGTTCACATTCAATATCCATAATAGTAAAATCAACGGGAACATAATTGTCATTGACAATGATAAGAACATCGTCGATCTTCCCCAAAGGTTTCTTTACGGAAGAATCAACAAGTCGAACACCAAAAGAACAAGGATCAAAAGATTTCAATTTAAACATATCATATATTCTTTTGGGCATAACGGAGATACTAGCTCCAACATCACATAAAGCATAGCAAGAGAAGTTATTCAACTTAATTTTAATCATAGGATCCCAACCATCTTCTAGCTTTCTAGGTATGGAGGCTTCTACCCTAAGCTTCTCCTCCCTAGCTTTGATAAGAGCATTAGTGATATGCTCCGTGAAGGCAAGATTAAGTGTGCTAGTGTGGGGATCTCTAGACATCTTGTGAAGAAAACCAATAACTTCAGAAAGGGTGCAATTATCAAAATCAAGGTCACTACTATCAATTAAAGTGGTAGTGGTGTCCTTTAGGCTCACTTGTTTGGTAGCTTCTATGGTCATAGGAGTTTCTTCTTCTACGGTTGAGGTCATAGCATCACCATTAATAGGTCCAATGGGACTAGGAGTGCATTGGGTGCTAAGAGCTTGGATATCCTCAACAATTTGG
Source organism: Secale cereale (assembly GCA_902687465.1). NCBI lineage: Eukaryota > Viridiplantae > Streptophyta > Magnoliopsida > Poales > Poaceae > Secale > Secale cereale. Next base: position 166,309,741 of record LR738710.1, on the reverse strand, counting down.
ATAGTAGCAACAGTGTGGTGGGTAGGAAGGCTCTTAATTCTATCTTCTTCCTCCTTTAGGGGTGCAACCACTTCAGGTTTAGCTGCCATTTGGTTTATCAAAGTGGCTCGTGTGTGGGACATATTGGAAACTTGGGTCTCAGTGATGGTCAGCCTAGTCTGGAGGTTAGAAATCTCAATATTTAGGCTCTCCAGTTGTCTATCAATGTCTTGCAAGATAGCAGTATGCTCATCTAATTGCCTCGAGAAGGTCTTGTTTTGTTCATATTGGGTGTGCATGTAGTTCTTAGTGGCCTTCTCTATTTCTAGAAGTTTCTCATAACTAGGCATGTCTCTATCTCTTTGGGTGGAGTTCTTGGTGCTAGGATAAGCATTGTTGTTCCCATAGGAATTAGAGGGAAACGGTCTAGGGTTGCTACCAAAATTACTCCTATAAGCATTGTTATTGAAATTGTTCTAGAGATAAAGTTCACATCTACTTGATCTTGAGCAATCAAAGAATTTAAAGGAACATCATGAGGATCAATAGAAGATTGCTTGGAAAGTAGAGACATGATCAAGTCAACTTTTTCATTTAGGGAGGAAATCTCCTCGACAGAGTTTACCTTCCTACCTGTTGGAGCGCGTTCGGTGTGCCATTGGGAATAATTGGTCATCATCTCATCGAGAAGCCTCGTGGCAGCACCAAGTGTAGTTGACATAAAGGTCCCTCCCGCGGCCGAATCTAACAAGTTCCGCGAGGTAAAGTTCAAGCCTGCATAAAAAGTTTGGATAACCATCCAAGTAGTCAAACCATGAGTAGGGCAGTTCTTGACAAGAGATTTCATGCGTTCCCAAGCTTGGGCAACGTGTTCATTATCCAATTGTTTAAAATTCATTATGTTACTCCTTAGTTGGATAATTTTAGCAGGGGGATAGTACTTCCCAATAAAGGCATCCTTGCACTTGTCCCAAGAATCTATACTATTCCTAGGCAAGGATTGAAACCAGATTTTAGCTCCTCCTCTCAAGGAGAAAGGAAAAAGCTCAAGCTTAACAATATCACCATCTATTTCTGTGTACTTTTGCATATCACAGAGCTCAACAAAATTATTTAAGTGCAAAGCAGCATCATCTCCAGCACCGGAGAATTGATCTTTCATAACTAGGTTCAGCAAAGCAGGTTTAATTTCATAAGAGGGTGCTGAAGTGGCAGGTGTAGCAATAGGCGTGCAGATAAAGTCATCGTTGTTATGACTAGTGAAGTCACACAACTTGGTGTTCTCGGTGGAACCCATAGCAGCATCAAGCAAGATAACTATTTTTGTGATTTTTGGTAAGGGACACTAAAGCAAAAACTGAAAGGTAAACTAACAAGACTAAAAAGCAAAGATAAAAGATAGCGTGCAACTCCCCTATCTTGAAGAGTGGAGTCCCCAGCAACGGCGCCAGAAACTTTGCTTGATGGCTTCTCGCCCCTCGTTGGTTACCCCAAGTGGAAGGTTTGAGATGTAGCGTAGCAGCAAGTTTCCCTTGGCAAAGATACCAAGGATCGAATCCCGTGAGACTCCGAGGGTCGACAAGAAGGTGTCAATGGCGCCAGAAACTTAGCGGTTGACAGGACCTGCACACAGATACAAATAACTTTGCTCCCAACGAGTACAGAGAGGTTGTCAATCCCTCCGGCCTTGTTGTTTACAAAGGATCAAACACAAGAGATAATAATGATAGGTATGACTGCAATTAGGAAATAAGAACATGAAGTAAATAGCGGGTGTGATCAGTGGTGGTAATATGGACCGGGGTCCCATGATGTTCACTAGTGATGTCTCTATCCCAAAAGACGATAAAACAACTATGTGAGGTAAACAAATTACAGCTGGGCAATTGACAGGATTATGTGCGCAAACCAATGCTAACTATGCTGCAAAGAAAGATAGAGGCTCAAAAGCATGGGCGGTACGCCAAGGCAAGTAGACCGAAATCCATCTGCATCTACTACTAATCATCCACCTTGAGATATCTATCCAGAACATCTCGCTGGTATTAAGTTGCGAATCCCACCCATAGTGTAAACTCAAAGCAACAGACAACTGCATTAAAAGAACTTTGCGTAAAGTAAACAATCCTCGCACCCGCAAGTACAAGCACCGTTGTTTTCCCCCTTGTGGCAACAGCACATCCCCTAGACTCATGTTTCTGTCACTCAAGCTAGTCATCAGGGGGCATGAACCCACAATCAAGCATAACGCTCCCTCTTGGAGTTACTACCCACTACTCGGCCAAAGCAATAAACAGCAACGGAGAGCATGCAAGAATTACTCAAGAACATAAATATAAAAGAGGTGAATCAAATATATTACTCACACACAATCTGAACATAATCTCATAATCCATCGGATCCCAGCAAACTCAGCATAGCAACAACATAAAGATTACATATGTGCCTCGATCATGTAGGGCAGCTCACGAGGTCTAAACCATGAAGAACAAAGAGGGGAGGAGAACATCACATAGCTACTGATCATGGACACATGGTCCAAGGGGGACTACTCACGACTCATCCGGGAAGCGTCCATGGTGGTGGAGAAGCTCCCGGTGGTGGTTCTCCCCTCCGGCAGGGTGCCGGGAAGAGTTCTCCTGATGCTCCCGATCTTGGAAGCGCTGCGGCGGCAGAACAGAGGCGAGATCGCGAAAAAGGGTTCCGTACTCGAGGGTTTCGGGACGCGAGGAATATATATGCGAAGGGGGGGTCACCAGAGGGGGAGCCGGGGCCCCAGGCGCCCCCTGGCGCGGCCAAGGGTGGGGCCGCGCCAGGTGGCCGCCTGGGCCACCCCTGGCTCCCCTCTGGCCCCGCTTTGGTTTTTCTCGAAGCTTCCTGTACGCTGATTTTTCCTGTATTTTTCCTGGAATTTTTGGAGCACTTTTAATATGGGGGAAACCTGAAATAGAAAAACAGCAAAAAACAGGAAGTGGCACTGTGGTGCACTGAGTTAATAGGTTAGTCCAAATATGATCAAAAGTGTATGGAAGTGCATAAATATCATAGCAATATCACACAAAAGAGGCATGGAGCAAGCAGAAATTATAGATACGTTTTGGACGTATCAATATGATCCAATTATGTTATCCTTGTCGAGAGAACTTGTGAAAGTATGAACCCTAGGCCTTGTCTACTATCATTGCAACACCGTTTATGCTCACTTTTATCTTTAGTTACCTTGCTGTTTTTATATTTTCTTATTACAAAAACCTATATCTACCATCCATATTGCACTTGTATCACCATCTCTTCGCCGAACTAGTGCACCTATACAATTTACCGTTGTATTGGGTGTGTTGGGGACACAAGAGACTCTTTGTTATTTGGTTGCAGGGTTGTTTGAGAGATACCATCTTCATCCTACGCCTCCCACGGATTGATAAACCTTAGGTCTTCCACTTGAGAAAAATTTGCTACTGTCCTACAAACCTCTGCACTTGGAGGCCCAACAACGTCTACAAGAAGAAGGGTGCGTAGTAGACATCAAGCTCTTTTCTGGCGCCGTTGCTGGGGAGGTGAGTGGTTGAAGGTATATCTTTAGATCTTGCAATCGAATATTTTAGTTTATTGTTTTATCACTAGTTTGGTCTATAAAAGAAAACTACAAAAAATGGAATTAAGGTTACCTCATATGCTTCATCTTTTTAATATCTTTCGTGAAAATGATGGGAAGGAAAATTGTGCTCAAGTACTAGAAGAATAATTACATAGAATGCTTGGCATAAAATATGTGCATGATGAGAATGATTGCAATGTTGTTAGTATGAATTCTTTGAATACCCATGATGCTAATGATATGCAAAGCCACAAGCTTGGGGATGCTATGTTCGATGAAAATGATATTTTTAGTCCCCCAAGTTTTGATGAGCTAATTTATTATGATGAATGCATGCCTCCTATTTATGATGATTATATTGATGAAAGTGGATTTGGAGAGGTCATGACTTTATTTAGTGATGTATCCACTATTTCGGAAGAGGTTCCAATTGATTATGAGAACAAAGTTGCTATCTATGATGATTATTGTGATGACTTGTATGCTATTAAGAATAAAGATAACCATGAAACTTGTCATCATGATTTTAATTTTCAATTGGATTATGCTTCACATGATAGTTATTTTGTTGAGTTTGCTCCCACTATTATTCATGAGAAGAAATTTGCTTATGTGGAGAGTAGTAAAATTTCTATGCATGTAGATCATGAAAAGAATGCTTTATGTGCTGGTTATATTGTTGAATTCATTCATGATGCTACTGAAAATTATTATGATAGAGGATCATATGCTTGTAGGAATTGCAATAATATCAAGTTTCCACTTTATGTGCTTAAAATTTTGAAGTTGTGCTTGTTTTCCCTTCCTATGCTAGTTGATAATCGTTCCCATAAGTTGTTTGCTCACCAAGTCCCTATGCATAGGAAGTGGGTTAGACTTAAATGTGCTAGTCATATTCTTCATGATGCTCCCTTTATGTTTCAATTCTTATCTTTTACGCGAGCATCATTGAAATCATCATGCCTAGCTAGGGGCGTTAAACGATAGCGCTTGTTGGGAGGCAACCCAACTTTATTTTTGGTTTTTGCCTTTTTCTTATGTTTAGGAATAAATATTGCATCTAGCTTCTGTTTAGATGTGGTTTCATGTTTTTTTTAGTGTTTGTGCCAAGTAGAACCTTTGGGAAGACTTGTGTGAAGTTTATGTGATCTTGCTGTGAAAAACAGAATCGTTAGCGCTCGCTAGAATGGTCATCAGATTTTACTGGAGCGTGATATTTAGTTGATTCTTTTTGCAGATGATTAATAGACAAATTCCTCACGTTTACCAATTTAGTTTGAATTTTTTGGAGTTACAGAAGTATGCAAAACCTGCAGATTACTACAGGCTGTTCTGTTTTTGACAGATTCTGTTTTTCGTGTGTTGTTTGCTTATTTCAATGCATATATGAGTAGTATTGGGAAGTATGAATCATAAAGAAGTTGGAATACAGTAGGTTTAACTCCAATATAAACAAAGAATGAGTTCATTACAATACCTTTGAGTAGTGGTTTGGTTTCTTATACTAACGGAGCTCACGAGATTTTTGTCTAAGTTTTGTGTTGTAAAGTTTTCAAGTTTTGAGTATTGCTTTGATGGACTATGGAACAAAGAGTGGAAAGAGCCTAAGCTTGGGGATGCCCAAGGCACCCCAAGGTAAAATTCAAGGACAACCAAAAGCCTAAGCTTGGGGATGCCCCGGGAAGGCATCCCCTCTTTCGTCTTCATCCATTGGTAACTATACTTGGAGCTATTTTTTTATTCACCACATGATATGTGTTTTGCTTGGAGCGTCAATTTAGTTTATTTTGTTTTGCTTGCTGTTTTAATAATATCCCAAGATTTGAAGTTCTTAAATGTTAGTGAGTCTTCACATAGTTACATAATTATTCAACTACTCATTGATATTCACTTATATCTTTCGGAGTAGTTTGTTATTGCTCTAGTGCTTCACTTATATCTTTTAGAGCACGGTGGTGTTTTATTTTGAAGAAATAGATGAACTCTCATGCATCACTTATATCTATTTGAGAGTCTATTAAAACAGCATGGTAATGTGTTTAGGCTAAAAAACTAGTCTTCACATGAAAGACATCCAATGTCAATGTAGTAAAAAAATTCACACTAAGTGCATTGAATATGATGAGATGTTGGATGCTTGATAATTGTTTTGAGATATGAGGATAGTGATATTAGAGTCATGCTAGTGGAGTTATTATGAAATTGAGAAATACTTGTGTTAAGGTTAGTGATTCCCGTAGCATGCACGTATGGTGAACCGCTATGTGACGAAGTTAGAGCATGAGGTATTTGTAAAGTGTCAACCTTCGTGTGAGGTCGGGGGCGCATGATGGTTAACTCCTACCAACCTCCCCCCTAGGAGCATGCGTTGATTGCTTTGTTTTGATGACTCATAGATTTTTGCAATAAGTATATGAGTTCTTTATGACTAATGTTGAGTCCATGGATTATACACACTCTCACCCTTCCACCATTGCTAGCCTCTCTTGTATCGCGCAACTTTCGCCGGTACCATACACCCACTATATATCCTTCCTCAAAACATCCACCATATTATTCCTCCGAACAACCACCATACCTACCTATCATGGCATTTCCATAGCCATTCCGAGATATATTGCCATGCAACTTTCCACCGTTCCGTTTATATGACATGCGTCATATTGTCATATTGCCATGCATGATCATGTAGTTGACATCGTATTTGTGGCAAAGCCACCATGAATAATTTTTCATACATGTCACTCTTGTTTCATTGCACATCCCGGTACACCTCCGGAGGCATTCATATAGAGTCATACTTTGTTCTAGTATCGAGTTGTAATATCGAGTTGTAATGAAAGTGTGATGATCATCATTATTAGAGCATTGTCCCATGTGAGGAAAGGCTAAATCAATAAAGCCCCTCCAAAAAAAATAAAGGCCAAAGAAAAAAAGAAAGGCCCCCAAAAAAACAAAGAAAAGGGACAATTGCTACTATCCTTTTCCACACTTGTGCTTCAAAGTAGCACCATGTTCTTCATGATAGAGAGTCTCATGTTTAGTCACTTTCATATACTAGTGGGAATTTTCATTATAGAACTTGGCTTGTATATTCCAATGATGGGCTTCCTCAAATGCCCTAGGTCTTCGTGAGCAGGCAAGTTGGATGCACACCCACTAGTTTCTTTTGTTGAGCTTTCATACATATTTAGCTCTAGTGCATCCGTTGCATGGCAATCCCTACTCACTCACATTGATATCTATTGATGGGCATCTCCATAGCCCGTTGATACACCTAGTCGATGTGAGACTATCTCTCTCCTTTTTGTCTTCTCCACAACCACCACTCTATTCCACCCATAGTGCTATGTCCATGGCTCACACTCATGTATTGCGTGAAAGTTGAAAGGTTTGAAAAGATAGAGTATGAAAACAAGTGCTTGGCTGAAATCGGGGTTGTGCATGATATGAATAATTTGTGTGATGAAGAGGGAGCATAGCCAGACTATTTGAATTTGTAGGGATAACTTTCTTTAGCCATAGTATTTTGAAAAGACATTATTGCTTTGTTAGTATGCTTGAAGTATTATTATTTCTTATGTCAATATAGACTTTTGTCTTGAATCTTTCAGATCTGAACATTCATGCCACAATTAAGAGAACTACATTGAAAACTATGTTGGTTAGCATTCCACATCAAAAATTATGTTTTTATCATTTACCTACTCGAGGACGAGCAGGAATTAAGCTTGGGGATGCTTGATACGTCTCCAACGTATCTATAATTTTTGATTGTTCCATGCTATTATATTATCCTTCTAGGATGTTTTATGGGCTTTATTATACACTTTTATATGATTTTTGGGACTAACCTATTAAACCAGAGCCCAGTGCTAGTTTCTGTTTTTCTCCCGTTTTAGGGTTTTACAGAAAAAGGAATATCAAACGGAGTCCAATTGAGGAGCCAATTTTTTATGATTTTTTTTGGACCAAAAGAAGCCCCCGAAGCAAAAGAGTTGGGCTAGGAGAGCCACTGACTGCCCACGAGGGTGGAGGGCGCGCCCTGGGAAGGTGGTGGCGCCCTCCTATCTCATGGACAGCCCAGAAGCCCCCCTGACATGGGACCTACGCCAAAAAATCCTATAAATACTGAAACCTTCGGAAATTAACCTAGATCGGGAGTTCCGCCGCCGAAAGCCTCTGTAGCCACCGAAAACCAATATAGACCCCGTTCCGGCACCCTGCCGGAGGGGGGAACCCTCACCGGTGGCCATCTTCATCATCCCGGCGCTCTCCATAACGAGGAGGGAGTAGTCCACCCTCGCGGCTGAGGGTATGTAACAGTAGCTATGTGTTTGATCTCACTCTCGTGTTCTTGAGATGGCACGATCTTGATGTATCGCGAGCTTTGCTATTCTAGTTGGATCTTATAATGCTTCTCCCCCTCTACTCTCTTGTAATGGATTGAGTTTTCCCTTTGAAGTTATCTTATCGGATTGAGTCTTTAAGGATTTGAGAACACTTGATGTATGTCTTGCACGTGTTTATCTATGGTGACAATGGGATATGATGTGATCTACTTGATGTATGTTTTGGTGATCAACTTGCGGGTTCCGTGACCTTGGGAATCTATGCATAGGGGTTGGCACACGTTTTCGTCTTGACTTTCCGGTAGAAACTTTGGGGCACTCTTTGAAGTTCTATGTGTTGGTTGAATAGATGTTTCTGAGATTGTGTGATGCATATCGTATAATCATGCCCACGGATACTTGAGGTGACAATGGAGTATCTAGGTGACATTAGGGTTTTGGTTGATTTGTGTCTTAAGGTGTTATTCTAGTACGAACTCTATGATAGATTGAACGTTACTACGAACTCTTGAATAGATCGATCAGAGAGAATAGCTTTGAGGTGGTTTCATACCCTACCATAATCTCTTCGTTTTTTTCCGCTATTAGTGACTTTGGAGTGACTCTTTGTTGCATGTTGAGGGCTAGTAATATGATCCAATTATGTTATGCTTGTTGAGAGAACTTGCACTAGTGAAAGTATGAACCCTAGGCCTTGTCTACTCTCATTGCAACACCGTTTATGCTCACTTTTATCTTTAGTTACCTTGCTGTTTTTATATTTTATTATTACAAAAACCTATATCTACCATCCATATTGCACTTGTATCACCATCTCTTGGCCAAACTAGTGCACCTATACAATTTACCATTGTATTGGGTGTGTTTGGGACACAAGAGACTCTTTGTTATTTAGTTGCAGGGTTGTTTGAGAGAGACCATCTTCATCCTACGCCTCCCACAGATTGATAAACCTTAGGTCATCCACTTGAGGGAAATTTACTACTATCCTACAAACCTCTGCACTTGGAGGCCCAACAACGTCTACAAGAAGAAGGGTGCGTACTAGACATCAGTCTCCAACGTATCTATAATTTTTGATTGTTCCATGCTATTATTTATGATGTTTTGGATGTTTAATGGGCTTTGTTATATACTTTTATATTATTTTTGGGACTAACCTATTACCCAAAGGCCTAGTCCAGATTGCTGTTTTTTGCCTATTTCAAGGTTTTACAGAAAAGGAATATCAAACGGAGTCCAAATGGAATGAAACTTCGGGAGAGATATTTTTGGAGAAAAATACGCACGGGAGACTTGAGAACCACAGAGTAGGGCACACGTGGTGTCCACGAGGGTGGGGGGCGCGCCCCCCCTATAGGGAGCGCCCCTGCCTCGTGGGCCCCATGTCTGGCCCCCGGTGCCCTCCTTCTTCCTATATATATCTACGTACCCCGAAACCATCAGAACAACAGAGAAAACCATAGTTCCACCGCCGCAAACTTCTCTTCCCGTGAGATCCCTTCTTGGGGCCTGTTCTGGAGCTCCACCGGAGGGGGGATCTTCCACAGAGTGCTTCTACATCATCATCATCGCCTCACCATGAGTTGTGAGTAGTTTACCACAGACCTTCAGGTCCATAGCTAGTATCTAGATGGCCTCTTCTCTCTCTTTGGATCTCAATACCAAGTTCTCCTCGGTCTTCGAGGAGATCTATTCGATGTAATCTCTTTTTGCGATGTGTTTGTGGAGATCCTATGAATTGTGGGTTTATGATCAAGATTATCTTTGAGAAATATTTGGTTCTTTTCTGAACTCTTTATGTATGATTATAATATCCTTGCAAGTCTCTTCGAATTATTAGTTTGTTTGGCCTACTAGATCTATAGTTCTTGCAATGGGAGAAGTGCTTGGCTTTGGGTTCAATCTTGCGGTGTCCTTTCCCAGTGACAGTAGGGGAAGCAAGGCACGTATTGTATTGTTGCCATCGAGGATAAAAAGATGGGGTTTATATCACTATGTTTGAGTTTATCCCTCTACATCATGTCATCTTGCTTAAGGCATTACTCTGTTCTTATGAACTTAATACTCTAGATGCATGCTGGATAGCGGTCGATGTGTTGAGTAATAGTAGTAGATGCAGAATCGTTTCGGTCTAATTGTCTCAGACGTGATGCCTATATATAATGATCATGCCTAGATAGTCTCATAATTATTTGCTTTTCTATCAATTGCTCGATAGTAATTTGTTTACCAGCCGTAGAATATCGCTATCATGAGAGAAGCCACTAGAGAAAACTATGGCCCCCGGGTCTATTCTCAACATATCAATCTACAATATGCTTTACTTTTACGCTTTTACTTTCTGTACTTATATCCAAAAATACCAAAAATATCAAACTATCATCTCTATCAGATCTCACTTTCGTAAGTGACCGTAAAGGGATTGACAACCCCTTATCGTGTTGGCTGCGAAGTTCTTATTTGTTTGTGCAGGTGCGAGGGACTCGCGCGTGGTCTCCTACTAGATCGATACCTTGGTTCTAAAAAACTGAGGGCAATACTTACGCTACTGTGCTGCATCACCCTTTCCTCTTTGAGGGAATACAACGCAAGCTCGAGAAGTAGCAAGAATAATTTCTGGCGCCGTTGCCAGGGAGGCTTACACAAAAGTCATATACCAAGTACCTATCACAAACCCTTATCCTTCACATTACATTTATTTGCCTCTCGTTTTCCTCTCCCCCACTTCACCCTTGCCGTTTTATTTGCCCTTCTTCTGCCGTGTGTTTATCGTTCACTTGCTTCTTATTTGCTTGTGTGTTTGATTGCTTGCTTGTCACTATGGCTCAGAACAATACCAAATTGTGTCACTTCTCCAATACCAACAATAATGATTTATTAGCACTCCGATTGCTCCTATTACCGATGCTGAATCTTTTGAGATCAATGCTGCTCTGTTGAATCTTGTTATGAAAGATCAATTTTCCGGCCTTCCTAGTGAAGATGCCGCTACCCATCTAAACAACTTTGTTGATTTGTGTGATATGCAAAAGAAAAGGGACACAGATAACGATATTGTTAAATTGAAGTTATTTCCGTTTTCATTTAGAGATCGTGCTAAAACTTGGTTTTCCTCTTTGCCTAGAAATAGTATTGATTTGTGGAATAAGTGAAAAGATGCTTTTATCTCTAAGTATTTCCCTCCTGCTAAGATCATCTCTCTTGGAAACGATATTATGAATTTTAAGCAACTAGATCATGAGCATGTTGCACAAGCTTGGGAGAGAATGAAATTAATGATACGTAATTGCCCTACACATGGTTTGAACTTATGGATGATTATTCAAAACTTTTATGCTGGCTTGAATTTTGCTTCTAGAAATCTTTTAGATTCGGCCGCATGAGGCACTTTCATGGAAACTACCTTAGGAGAAGCTACCAAACTCCTAGATAATATTATGGTTAATTATTCTCAATGGCACACTGAAAGATCTACTAGTAAAAAAGTACATGGTATTGAAGAGATTAGTGTTTTGAGTGGAAAGATGGATGAACTTATGGAATTATTTGCTGCTAAGAGTGCTTCTTCTAATCCTAATGATATGCCTTTGTCCACTTTGATTGAAAATAATAATGAATCTTTCGATGTAAATTTTGTTGGTAGGAATAATTTTGGTAACAATGCTTATAGAGGAAACTTTAACCCTAGGCCTTTTCCTAGTAATTCCTCTAATAATTATGGTAATTCCTACAACAACTCTTATGGAAAGATACCTTCTGAATTTGAAACTAGTGTTAAGGAGTTTATGAATTCGCAAAAGAATTTCAATGCTTTGCTTGAAAAAAAATTGCTTAAGGTTGATGAATTGGCTAGAAGTGTGGATAGAATTACTCTTGATGTTGATTATTTGAAACTTAGATCTATCCCACCTAAGCATGATATCAATGAGTCTCTCAAATCCATGAGAATTTCAATTGATGAATGCAAGGAAAGAACCGCTAGGATGCGTGCTAAAAGAGAGAATTATATAAAAGCGTGTTCATCTAGTTATCATGAAAATAAAGATGAGGATCTAAAAGTTATTGATGTGTCTCCTATTAGATCCTTGTTTTCTAGTATGAATCTTGATAAAGATAGGATTGGAGATGAGTCTACTTTAATTAAAAGGTGTCCCAATGATTCGGAGTTTTTAGATCTTGATGCTAAAATTGTTAAAAGTGGGAGTGAAGAGATTAAAACTTTGCATAGTGATGAACCCACTACTTTGGATTTCAAGGGATTCAATTATGATAATTGCTCTTTGATTGATTGTATTTCCTTGTTGCAATCCATACTAAACTCTCCGCATGCTTATAGTCAAAATAAAGCTTTTACCAAACACATAGTTGATGCTTTGATGCAATCTTATGAAGAAAAACTTGAATTGGAAGTTTCTATCCCTAGAAAGCTTTATGATGAGTGGGAACCTACTATTAAAATAAAAATTAAAGATCATGAATGCTTTGCTTTGTGTGATTTGGGTGCAAGTGTTTCCACTATCCCCAAAACTTTGTGTGATTTGCTAGGTTTCCATGAGATTGATGATAGTTCTTTAAATTTGCATCTTGCGGATTCTACCATTAAGAAACCTATGGGAAGAATTAATGATGTTCTTATTGTTGCCAATAGGAATTATGTGCTCGTAGATTTCATTGTTCTTGATATAGATTGCAATCATTCGTGTCCTATTATTCTTGGTAGACCTTTCCTTAGAACGATTGGTACAATTATTGATATGAAGGAAGGAAATATTAGATTCCAATTTCCGTTAAGGAAAGGCATGGAACACTTACCTAGAAAGAAAATTAAACTACCATATGAATCTATTATGGGAGGCACTTATGGATTGCCTTCCAAAGATGGCAATACCTAGATCTATCCATGTATCGTGCCTAGCTAGGGGCGTAAAACGATAGCGCTTGTTGGGAGGCAACCCAATTTTTTTGTTTTTGTTTTTGCTTCTTTTTAGGAATAAATATTGCATCTAGCCTCTGTTTAGATGTGGTTTTGTGTTTTAATTAGTGTTTGTGCCAAGTAGAACCTTTGGGAAGACTTGTGTGAAGTTTATATGATGTTGCTGTGAAAACAGAATCGTTAGCGCTCGCTAGAATGGCCACCAGATTTTACTGGAGCGTGCTATTTAGTTGATTCTTTTTGCAGATGGTTAATAGACAAATTCCTCACGTTTACCAATTTATTTCATTTTTTGGAGTTACAGAAGTATGCGAAAGTTACAGATTGCTACAGACTGTTCTGTTTTTGACAGATTCTGTTTTTCGTGTGTTGTTTGCTTATTTTGATGCATCTATGAGTAGTATTAGAGGGTATGAATCATAGAAATATTGGAATACAGTTGGTTTAACACCAATATAAACAAATAATTAATTCATTACAGTACCTTTGAGTAGTGGTTTGTTTTCTTATACTAACGGAGCTCACAAGACTTTTGTCTAAGTTTTGTGTTGTGAGGTTTTCAAGTTTTGAGTATTGCTTTGATGGACTATTGAACAAAGAGTGGCAAGATCCTAAGCTTGGGAATACCCAAAGCACCCCAAGGTAAAATTCAAGGATAACCAAAATCCTAAGCTTGAGGATGCCCCGGGAAGGCATCCCCTCTTTCGTCTTCACCTATCGGTAACTATACTCGGAGCTATATTTTTATTCACCACATGATATGTGTTTTACTTGGGGCGTCATGTATTATTTGAGTCTTTGCTTGTTAGTTTGCCACAATCATCCTTGCTGGACACACCTTCTTGAGAGAGATAAATATGGCGTAGGAATTGTTAGAACACTCTATATGCTTCACTTATATCTTTTGAGTGGAATAGTTTTTGCTCTAGTGCTTTACTTATATCTTTTAGTGCACGGTGGTAATTTTATTTTGAAGAAATTGTTGATCTCTCATGCTTCACTTATATCTTTTAGAGAGTCTATTAAAACAGCATGGTAATGTGCTTTGGCTATAAAACTAGCCTTCACATGATAGACATCTAAGATCAATGTAGTAAAAACTTTCACACTAAGTGCATTGAATATGATGAGAAGTTGGATGCTTGATAATTGTTTCGAGATATGAGGATAGTGATATTAGAGTCATGCTAGTGGAGTTATTATGAAATTGAGAAATACTTGTGTTAAGGTTAGTGATTCCCGTAGCATGCACGTATGGTGAACCGCTATGTGACGAAGTTAGAGCATGAGGTATTTGTAAAGTGTCAACCTTTGTGTGGAGGTCGGGGGCGCGCGATGGTTAACTCCTACCAACCTCCCCCCTAGGAGCATGCATTGATTGCTTTGTTTTGATGACTCGTAAATTTTTGCAATAAGTATATGAGTTCTTATGACTAATGTTGAGTCCATGGATTATACGCACTCTCACCTTTCCACCATTGCTAGCCTCTCTTGTACCGCGCAACTTTCGTCGGTACCATACACCCACTATATATCCTTCCTCAAAACAGCCACCACATATCTTCGTCAAAACAGCCACCATACCTACCTATCATGGCATTTCCATATCCATTCCGAGATATATTGCCATGCAACTTTCCACCGTTCCGTTCTTATGACACGCTTCATATTGTCATATTGCCATGCATGATCATGTAGTTGACATCGTATTTGTGGCAAAGCCACCATGCATAATTTTTATACATGTCACTCTTGATTCATTGCATATCCCGGTACACCGCCGGAGGCATTCATATAGAGTCATATTTTGTTCTAGTATCGAGTTGTAATATCGAGTTGTAAATCAATATAAGTGTGATGATCATCATTTTTAGAGCATTGTCCCATGTGAGGAAAGGCTAAATAAAGAAAGCCCCTCAAAAAAGAAGAAAAAAAAGAAGGAAAGGCCAAAGAAAAAAAGAAAGGCCCAAAAAAAAGAAGAAAAAAAAGAAAAAAAGAGGAAAAAAAGGGACAATTGCTACTATCCTTTCCACATTTGTGCTTCAAAGTAGCACCATGTTCTTCATGATAGAGAGTCTCATGTTTAGTCACTTTCATATAATAGTTGGAATTTTCATTATAGAACTTGGCTTGTATATTCCAACGATGAGCTTCCTGAAATGCCCTAGGTCTTCATGAGCAAGCAAGTTGGATGCACACCCACGTAGTTTCTTCTATTGAGCTTTCATACATTTTTTAGCTCTAGTACATCCGTTGCATCGCAATCCCTAATCACTCACATTGTTATCTATTGATGGGCATCTCCATAGCCCATTGATACGCCTAGTCGATGTGAGACTATCTCCCTCCTTTTTGTCTTCTCCACAACCACCACTCTATTCCACCCATAGTGCTATGTCCATGGCTCACACTCATGTATTGCGTGAAATTTGAAAGGTTTGAAAGAATAGAGTATGAAAACAAGTGCTTGGCTGAAACCGGGGTTGTGCATGATATGAATATTTTGTGTGATGAAGAGGGAGCATAGCCAGACTATATGATTTTGTAGGGATAACTTTCTTTAGCCATAGTATTTTGAGAAGACATGATTGCTTTGTTAGTATGCTTGAAGTATTATTATTTCTTATGTCAATATAGACTTTTGTCTTGAATCTTTCAGATCTGAACATTCATGCCACAATTAAGAGAACTACATTGAAAATTATGTTGGTTAGCATTCCACATCAAAAATTCTGTTTTTATCATTTACCTACTCAAGGACGAGCAGGAATTAAGCTTGGGGATGCTTGATACGTCTCCAACGTATCTATAATTTTTGATTGTTCCATGCTATTATTTATGATGTTTTGGATGTTTAATGGGCTTTGTTATACACTTTTATATTATTTTTGGGACTAACCTATTAACCCAAAGGCCCAGTCCAGATTGTTGTTTTTTGCCTATTTCAGGGTTTTACAGAAAAGGAATATCAAATGGAGTCCAAACGGAATGAAACTTCGGGAGAGATATTTTTGGAGCAAAATACGCACGGGAGACTTGAGAACCACGGAGTAGGGCACACGTGGCGTCCACGAGGGTGGGGGGCGCGCCCCCCTGCCACGTGGGCCCCACGTCTGGCCCCCGGTGCCCTCCTTCTTCCTATATATATATCTACGTACCCCGAAACCATCAGAACAATAGAGAAAACCCTAGTTCCACGGTCGAAACCTTCTGTTCACGTGAGATCCCATGGGGCCTGTTCTGGAGCTCCGCCGGAGGGGGGATCTTCCACGGAGTGGTTCTACATCATCATCATCGCCTCACCATGAGTTGTGAGTAGTTTACCACATACATTTGGGTCCATAACTAGTATCTAGATGGCTTCTTCTCTCTCTCTTTGGATCTCAATACCAAGTTCTCCTTGGTCTTCGAGGAGAACTATTCGATGTAATCTCTTTTTGCGATGTGTTTGTGGAGATCCGATGAATTGTGGGTTTATGATCAAGATTATCTTTGAGAAATATTTGATTCTTTTCTGAACTCTTTATGTATGATTATAATATCCTTGCAAGTCTCTTCGAATTATTGGTTTGGTTTGGCCTACTAGATCTATAGTTCTTGCAATGGGAGAAGTGCTTGGCTTTGGGTTCAATCTTGCGGTGTCCTTTCCCAGTGACAATAGGGGCAGCAAGGCACGTATTGTATTGTTGCCATCGAGGATAAAAAGATGGGGTTTATATCACTATGTTTGAGTTTATCCCTCTACATCATGTCATCTTGCTTAAGGCATTACTCTGTTCTTATGAACTTAATACTCTAGATGCATGCTGGATAGCGGTCGATGTGTGGAGTAATAGTAGTAGATGCAGAATCGTTTCAGTCTACTTGTCTTGGACGTGATGCCTATATATAATGATCATGCCTAGATAGTCTCATAATTATTCTCTTTTCTATCAATTGCTCGACAGTAATTTGTTTACCCGCCGTAGAATATCGCTATCATGAGAGAAGCCACTAGAGAAAACTATGGCCCCAGGGTCTATTCTCAACGTATCAATCTACAATATACTTTACTTTTCCGCTTTTACTTTCTGTACTTATATCCAAAAATACCAAAAATATCAAATTATCATCTCTATCAGATCTCACTTTCGTAAGTGACCATAAAGGGATTGACAACCCCTTATTGCGTTGGCTACGAAGTTCTTATTTGTTTGTGCAGGTGCGAGGGACTCACGCGTGGTCTCCTACTGGATTGATACCTTGGTTCTCAAAAACTGAGGGAACTACTTACGCTACTGTGCTGCATCACCCTTTCCTCTTTGAGGGAATACAACACAAGCTCGAGAAGTAGCACTAATTTACTACTGCTGCTTCCACTATTACACTTGCTACAAAATTACTGCTATCACTCTTACCGTTACTATTGCTGCTGTCACTACTATTAAAACTATCAAACTATTTTGCTACTGATCACTTTGCTTCAGATAATTAATCTCCAGGTGTGGTTGAATTGACAACTCAGCTGCTAATACCTTCAAATATTCTTTGGCTTCGCTTGTGTCGAATCTATAAATTTGGGTTGAATACTCTACCCTCGAAAACTGTTGCGATCCCCTATACTTGTGGGTTATCAAGACCTTTTTTCTGGCGCCATTGCCGGGGAACATAACTATATTTGTTGAGTCACTTGGGATTATTATCATATTATTACTATGAAGAATCTGAAGGATCCCAAGACTAAGATTTATCCCTCTAAGACGAGGGGATGTAAGGAACTGCCATCCAGTTCTGCTTTAGATTCACCTTCTGTTATGAATAAACTTGCAACACCACCACATGCTATCAATTCTAATATGTCGCAAGTTATTGATGATGCTACTTCTACTCTGAATGGTGCTTATGATGATGCTAGTACCTTGCTTGATAATGATGATGTGCCACTTGGTGAATTTCTTGATGAACAAATTGCTAGAGTAATACAACATGATGTTGAATCTGATGATGAGCTTGAAACTGAAACTCCTGAAATACCTACTAGAACTGGCCTTCCTAGATATGAATTGCCTAAGGTACCGGAAGGTTATGTTATGAGTGAAGAAGCAACTAGATATATTCTTGCTTGTAATGATAGAGATGATCTAGAAAAATTACTACACAAGTATAAAGAAAAATCTCTGAATGCTAGAATGAAATGTGATCCTAAGTTTGCTACTTCACCTATCTCTATTGATGATAAGGATTATGAATTCCCCGTCGACTCGGAGTTAATCACTTTGGTTGAATATGATCCTTTCCATGGTTATGAAACTAAAACTGTTGTAGCACATCTTACTAAGTTGAATGACATAGCCACTCTTTTTACTCATGATGAGAAAACTAGCTACTACTTTATTCTCAAATTATTTCCGTTCTCATTAAAGGGTGATGCTAAGGCTTGGTACAATACTCTTACTCCTGGTTGTGTGCGTAGTCCCAAGGATATGATTTATTACTTCCCTGGAAAATATTTTCCTGCTCATATGAAACAAGCTGCCTTACAGGAAATATTTAACTTTGTGCAAACTGAAGAAGAGAGTCTCCCACAATCTTGGGGGAGGCTTTGCCAGTTACTTAATGCTTTGCCTGATCATCCTCTTAAGAAAAATGAAATACTTGACATCTTCTATAATGGACTAACCGATGCTTCTAGGGACTTCCTAGATAGTTGTGCTGATTGTGTTTTCAGGGAACGAACTATTGCTCAAGCTGAAGAGTTATTGAATAATATATTGAAAAAATATGATGATTGGACTCTTCCTGAACCACCAACTAAACCCACTCCAAAGAAGAGGGGTATATTATATCTTAGTCCTGAAGATATGCAAGAGGCAAAGGAATCTATGAAGGAAAAAGGTATTAAAGCTGAGGATGTTAAAAAAATTACCTCCTATTGAAGAAATACATGGGCTTAATACACCACCACTGCCTAAGGTGGTAGAGGTAAATTATCTTATGAAGTTCAATGAAAATGACAATCCTCACAATATGCATCCTAGTCAATGCCATTATGAGTTTGAAAATTACATTAGAAAACAAGATCACTTCAATGCAAATGTTATGAAACAATTGAAATACAATTCTGACATGATTGCTCGCTTGAGTGACTTGCTATTTAGAATTTCAAATGACGTTAGAGGTGTTGGAAAACATGCTTCTGTGGTTCAAACTCAATTAGAACAAGTTGTTAAATCTCAAAGAGAATTGCTTGATGAAATGAATCATAATATGCATGACTTTGCTGTTAGAGTTGCGGCTAGAGGAGGTAAAATGACTCGGGAACCACTTTATCCCGAGGGACACCCTAAAAGAATTGAACAAGACTCACAGAGAAATCACACTAGTGCACCTAGTTCTTATAAAAACAAAAGGAAAAATAAAAATGATAGGACTATGCATGCCACTAGTGAACCTGAAGTAGAAAAATCTCCTGACAATGATAATGATGTTTCTATCTCTGATGCTAAAACTCAATCTGGTAATGAACATCCACCTAATGACAATGAAAACGATAATGCTGATGTTCATGAAGAAGCTCAACCAAATGAAAAAGAACCAGGTAATGATGTTGAGATAGAACCACCTATTGATCTTGATAACCCACAACCTAAAAATAAAAGATATGATAAAAGATCCTTCATTGCTAGAAAACACGGTAAAGAAAGAGAACCATGGGTTCAAAAACCTATGCCTTTTCCACCCCAGTCAACAAAAAAGAAAGATGACGAAGAATTTGAACGCTTTGCTGAAATGCTGAGGCTAGTCTTTTTGCGTACTCGTTTAACTAATATCGTAAAAATGCCTCCTTATGCAAAGTATATGAAAGACATCATCACAAATAAGAGAAAAATATCGAAAGCTGAAATATCCACTATGCTTGCTAATTATACTTTCAACGATGGAGTACCTAAAAAACTTGGAGATTCGGGTATACCAACTATACCTTGCTCTATAAAAAAGAATTATGTGAAAACCGCTTTGTGTGATTTAGGACCTGGTGTTAG
The DNA here is from genome assembly GCA_902687465.1 of Secale cereale. Classification (NCBI taxonomy): domain Eukaryota; kingdom Viridiplantae; phylum Streptophyta; class Magnoliopsida; order Poales; family Poaceae; genus Secale; species Secale cereale. The sequence goes on along the minus strand of LR738710.1, from coordinate 166,289,854 downwards.
TGTTATGCATTTCTCTTTATATAAAAGACTTGACTTGAATAAACTCATACCTACTGAAATATATTTGCAAATGGCTGACAAGTCAACTGCCTTACCTATCGGTATCTGTGGGGATGTGCCCGTTGTTGTTGCTAATGTTACTATTTTGACTGACTTTGTTATACTTGAGATGCTCGAGGACGACAACATGTCGATTATCCTCGGTAGACCCTTCTTAAATACTGCAGGGGTTGTTATTGATTGTAATAAAAGCGAAGTCACTTTTCATATTAACGGTAATGAGCATACGGTGCACTTTGCGAAGAAACAATTCCAAGTGAATGGTATTAATGTTATTGAAAAATCTCTGACAATCACTATTGGAAGTTTTCAAATATCTCTACCTACTGTCAAAAAGAAATATGAAATGCTTATTGTTGGGGATTTTCATATCCCCGTTGAGGTAACTTAGTGATTTACGAACATTCTTCGGTTTCATGCCAACCGAAAGTGGTTGTTAATAAGACTTGATCAACCTTATTAATGAATCATTTTGAGCGTTATGAAGTTAATTAATTTGTTAAGCACTACTTTCTGTCCCTACTTTTTATTTTCTGTTTTTATTAGTTAAATAAAATAAAATGACATGTTTAGCCTGTTTTCTGAATTTTTCGTGCAATAAAAAATGACCAAAAAATAAAAGTTCTCAGAATGCCCTAAAAATTTTATATAATTTTTTTCTGAATATTTAAGAATTTTTGGTGCAAATAATGCCAGAGGGGGTGCACCAGGTGGGCACAACCCACCTGGGCGCGCCAGCACCCCTAGGCGCGCCCTGGTCGGTTGTGGTCCCCACGTGGGCCCTCTCACTTACCTCTTTAGCCAACATCATCACTTACCTCCAGAAAAAAAATCTCCATTGCCATCTCCCCCGTGTTCTTGAGCTCAAACCCGCGGATTTCGATCTCTTTGCTCGAAGCTCCGTTTCCGAAACTGTTTCGGGGGATTGTTGCTTGGTATGTGACTCCACCAATTATCCAATTAGTTTTTGTTTTAGTGGTTTATACTTTGAATAATTAGCTACTCTTGGTGCTGCTGTAGATGTGCTTGCATGTTCAATTCTTAGTGTTCTAATTAGTTTGAATGCTTGCTATGGCTTCTATGTATCCCTTTGAGTAGTTGGTATCAATTTTGTGAAGTTTTGTTTAGGAAATTTTGTGAACTAAAAATTCAGATTTTTGTTCATAGCAAAAATTGTGTGCGGACATTATGGCTTCTAGTGACAGTTCTGCTCGCCGATCCTATGTAGAGCCGAGTGCAAGTTCTACCCGAGATGCCGCCACCAAAACATGTTTATGGCCTTGCGATGAATTTATGATGCAAATCGGCATCAAGGAGGAATTTGAGCAATATGTTCACAATGCCGGTCTCGGTCCCTACCTTTCAGATAAGTGTGAACAGCGCCAACTTCTCACTGAATCATTTGTCAAAGGGTTTAAATATTTTCCACGTGTGTCTAGGGTGTCGTTTATGCTTTATGATAACCCATTTACTATCCCACTAGAGAATTTTGCTTACCATTGCAAACTTCCATTTTGGGGTTCACTCGATGAGCCACCAAAGGCTGAGTTCAAGTCTTTCTTAACTAACCTTTGTTACGGTGAAAATAGGGGAGTGACACATGGTAGAATAAAGAGTATACATTTTTCCTGCAATTCAGTATTTTGCATTATTCAACAAGAAACGTGTAGTAGGCAAACAAGATTGTAGTGCACTTTGTGCTCCAGACTTGAGCCTCATACGCATTGCCCTTACCGGTGAAAGAAATTATAACCTTGGGGCAATTGTTGCATGGAGACTTCAGCATAATGCTAACAGTGGTTGGTTCTATGGTGGAATTTATGCTACACGTTGAGCACGAGGGTGGGTATTTCACCTTCGCCCTTTGACCCTATCCTACCTACTCGGCATTTAGATTTTGGTGCTTTAAAAGATCATAAAATCCTTACAGGAAAGATTCATAACTTCACTTACAATCTGTTGTTTAACCAATCACATGTTGTGGACACAAATTTGCCCGCGCCTGCTCCTTTTGACTATGTCAACAAGAGAAGATATTTTGTTCTTGAGAGCGAGGCCCGAGCTCATAACGCAACATGGTAGGCCGAGGCATCCACACCAAGAGCCTCCATGAGCTACCAATCTGACTACTACCCTCCAGGCTACTGATCGACCGCCAAGCTAGGCCAAAAGCCTAAGCTTGGGGGAGTACATGTTTCTCATCGACATGACATTTATGTTTACATATCATTCTATTTGTCGGTGCTCACACTTTTTCATTGTATCATCCATGCCTAGATTATTTTCTTGCTTTCTTCTCATGTGTTGGAAAAACTTTAGAAAAACAAAAACAATTAGTTGTAGTAATTTACATTCTATGCATGCTTAGTAGTAGCACTAAAAACAAAATCCAAAAACATTTCCTTGTTCTTCTTCTGCTTGTTGGAAGCTTTCTCGTAGTTTTTCTAGTTTTTGCTTTTACCTTGTATTTGTGTGTTCAAGAAAAACAAAAACTCCAAAAATATTTCAGTGTGCTCCTATGAATTTCTACATCATGGTCTAGTAACATGATTTCCAGAACTGGGTTGCCGTACCACTCTGGTGCGGAACATACTCTGGTTGATCTACGACGTTCAGTAGAAACTTGATCCGAAGTTTCATGATCATTATCATCAACTTCCTCACTAATTGGTGTAGGAATCACTGGAACAATTTCCTGTGATGTACTACTTTCCAATATGGGAGAAGGTACAATTACCTCATCAAGTTCTACTTTCCTCCCACTCACTTCTTTCGAGAGAAACTCTTTTTCTAGAAAGGATCCGTTCTTAGCAACGAATATTTTGCCTTCGGATCTGTGATAGAAGGTGTACCCAACAGTCTCTTTTGGGTATCCTATGAAGACACATTTTTCCGACTTGGGATCGAGCTTATCAGGTTGAAGTGTTTTCACATAAGCATCGCAGCCCCAAATTTTAAGAAACGACAACTTTGGTTTCTTGCCAAACCACAGTTCATAAGGCGTCGTATCAACGGATTTAGATGGTGCCCTATTTAACATGAATGCAGCTGTCTCTAAAGCATAACCCCAAAACGATAGTGGTAAATCGGTAAGAGACATCATAGATCGCACCATATCTAATAAAGTACGGTTACGACGTTCGGACACACCATTACGTTGTGGTGTTCCAGGTGGCGTGAGTTGTGAAACTATTCCACATTGTTTCAAATGAAGACCAAACTCGTAACTCAAATATTCTCCTCCACGATCAGATCGTAGGAACTTTATTTTCTTGTTACGATGATTCTCTACTTCACTCTGAAATTCTTTGAACTTTTCAAATGTTTCAGACTTGTGTTTCATTAAGTAGATATACCCATATCTGCTCAAATCATCAGTGAAGGTCAGAAAATAACGATACCCGCCGCGAGCATCAACGCTCATTGGTCCACATACATCAGTATGTATGATTTCCAACAAATCTGTTGCTCACTCCATAGTTCCGGAGAACGGAGTTTTAGTCATCTTGCCCATGAGGCATGGTTCGCAAGCACCAAGTGATTCATAATCAAGTGATTCCAAAAGTCCATCTTTATGGAGTTTCTTCATGCGTTTTACACCAATATGACCCAAACGGCAGTGCCACAAATAAGTTGCACTATCATTATTAACCTTGCATCTTTTGGTTTCAATATTATGAATATGTGTATCACTACAATCAAGATCCAGTAAGAATAGACCACTCTTTAAGGGTGCATGACCATAAAAGATATTATTCATAAAAATGGAACAACCATTATTCTCTGATCTAAATGAATAACCGTCTCGCAATAAACAAGATCCAGATATAATGTTCATGCTCAACGCTGGCACCAAATAACAATTATTTAGGTCTAAAACTAATCCCGAAGGTAGATGTAGAGGTAGCGTGCCGACGGCGATCACATCGACTTTGGAACCGTTTCACACGCGCATCGTCACCTCATCCTTAGCTAATCTTCGTTTAATCCGTAGTCCCTGTTTCGAGTTACAAATATTAGCAACCGAACCGGTATCAAATACCCAGGTACTACTACGAGCATTAGTAAGGTACACATCAATAACATGTATATCACATATACCTTTGTTCATCTTGCCATCCTTCTTATCCGCCAAATACTTGGGGCAGTTCCGCTTCCAGTGTCCAGTTCCCTTGCAGTAGAAGCACTCAGTTTCAGGCTTGGCTCCAGATTTGGGTTTCTTCGTTGAAGTAGCAACTGATTTGATATTCTTTTTGAAGTTCCCTTTCTTTCCCTTGCCCTTTTTCTTGAAACTAGTGGTCTTGTTAACCATCAACACTTGATGCTCCTTTTTGATTTCTACCTCCGCAGCTTTGTGTTGGAAATATGCCCTAGAGGCAATAATAAAAGAGTTATTATTATATTTCCTTGTTCATGATAATCGTTTATTATCCATGCTATAACTGTATTGATTGGAAACTCAAATACATGTGTGGATGAATAGACAGACTTTGTGTCCCTAGTGAGCCTCTACAGAACTAGCTCGTTGATCAAAGATGACCGCGGTTTCCAGGTCATAGACATGAGTTGTCATTTGATAACGGGATCACATCATTAGGAGAATGATGTGATGGACGAGACCCAAACGTTAAACATAGCTTTTGATCGCGTCAGTTATCGCTATAGTTTTCTGCATGTCAAGTATAAGTTCCTATGACCATGAGGTCATGTAACTCACTGACACCGTAGGAGTGCTTTGTGTGTGCCAAACGTCACAACGTAACTGGGTGACTATAAAGGTACTCTACAGGTATCTCCGAGGGTGTCTGTTGAGTTGACATGGATCGAGACTGGGATTTGTCACTCCGTGTGACGGAGAGGTATCTCCGGGCCCACTCGGTAATACGTCATCTCAATGAGCTCAAAGTGACTAAGTAGTTGGTCACGGGATTATGTATTACGGTAACGAGTAAAGAGACTTGCCGGTAACGAGATTGAACTAGGTATAGAGATACCGACTATCGAATCTCGGGCAAGTAACATACCGACGAGACAAAGGGAACTGTATACGGGATTGCCTGAATCCTTGACATCGTGGTTCATCCGATGAGATCATCGAGAAACGTGTGGGAACCAATATGGGTATCCAGATCCCGCTATTGGTTATTGACCTGGGAGTGTCTCGGTCATGTCTACATGGTTTCCGAACCCGCAGGGTCTACACACTTAAGGTTCGGTGACGCTAGGGTTGTTAGTGAGAATAGTGCATGGTTACCGAAGGTTGTTCGGAGTCCCGGATGAGATCCCGGACGTGACGAGGGTCTCCGGAATGGTCCGGGGACGAAGATTGATATATAGGATGAAAGGTTTCGGAGTCCGGAAGTGTTCCGGGGAGCATCGGGAAATCGGCGGATTACCGAAAAGGGTTTCGGGGGTCCCGGAAGTGGTTCTGGGCCTAATGGGCCACAAAGGGGGGACACCACAGCCCTCATAGGGCTGTGCGCCCCCCTGGGCCCTCTCCTATGGCGCATGGGGGGCTGGCCCCTCCTAGGGCAGCCGCACCCCCTGGCTTGGGGGGCAAGGCACCTAGGGGGGGGAAACCCTAGGGCCTGGCGCAGCCCTTGGCCGCCGCCCCCCCCTCTGCCCTGGCCGCCGGCCCCCCTAGGGGAAACCCTAGGGCGCCCCCCCTCTCCTCCTTCCCCCTATATATAGAGAGGTAGAGGGAGGTCAGCCAACACACGTTTGTGCCTCGGTGCTGCCCTCCCTCTCCCACAACATATTCGTCTTCCCGCGGTGCTTAGGCGAAGCCCTGCTGGAATCCTCCTCCACCATCACCACCACGCCGTCGTGCTGCCGGTCTCTCCATCAACCTCTCCTCCACCCCTTGCTGGATCAAGAAGGAGGAGACGTCCCCGAGCCGTACGTGTGAAGAACGCGGAGGCACCGTTGCTTCGGTGCTAGGATCTTCGGCGATCTGAATCGCGACGAGTACGACCCCATCAACCGCGTTCTTAACGCTTCCGCTTAGCGATCTACAAGGGTACGTGGATCCAACTCTCCTCTCGTAGTAGCATCTCCTAGATTGATCTTGGTGAACGTAGGAAAATTTTTTGTTTCCCATGCAACGTTCCCCAACAGTGGTATCAGATCCAGGTTCTTGCGTAGATGCTTTCTCGAGTAGAACACAAAAGGGTTTGTGGGCGTTGATGTTTAAATTGCTGCCCTCCTTAGTCTTTCTTGATTCAGCGGTATTATGGGATGAAGCGGCCCGGACCAACTTTACATGTCCACGTACATGAGACCGGTTCCATCGACAGACATGTGACTTTTGTTGCATAAGATGGCTGGCGGGTGTCTGTCTCTCCTATCTTAGTTGAATCGGAATAGAACAAGGCGGTCCTTGTAGAAAGTTAAATAGCAACTTGAATATCACCGTTGTGGCTTTGCGTAGGTAAGAAGCGTTCTTGCTAGATACCCATAGCAGCCACGTAAAACATGCAACAACAAATTAGAGGACGTCTAACTTGTTTTTGCAGGGTATGTATGTGATATGATATGGCCAATGACATGATGAGATATATTTGATGTATGAGATGATCATGTTGTAATAGTTAATATCGACTTGCATGTCGATGCATACGGCAACCGGCAGGAGCCATAGGGTTGTCCTTAATTTTTGTATGACCTGCGTGTCAATCATTAAGCGCTTTGTAATGCTTTACTTTATCGCTAAACGGTAGCAATAGTAGTAAGAGCATGGTGGGCGCCGACAACCCCGATGGCGACACGATGATGGAGATCATGATGATGGGGATCATGGTGTGGCGCCGGTGACGATGGAGATCATGCCGGTGCTTTGGAGATGGAGATCAAAAGCACAAGTTGATGGCCATATCATGTCACTTATGATTTGCATGTGATGTTAATCCTTTTATGCATCTTATTTTGCTTAGGACGACGGTAGCATTATAAGATGATCCTTCACTAAAATTTCAAGATAAAATTGTGTTCCCCCCGAGTGTGCGCCGTTGCGAAGGTTCGTCGTTTCGAAGCACCACGTGATGATCGGGTGTGATAGACTCTACGTTCGCATACAACGGGTGCAAGCCAGTTTTGCACATGCAGAACACTCGGGTTAGACTTGACGAGCCTAGCATGTACAGACATGGCCTCGGAACACGGAGGACCGAAAGGTCGAGCATGAGTCATATAGTAGATATGATCAACATGTTGATGTTCACCATTGACACCACCTCATCTCACGTGATGATCGGACTTGGGTTGGTGAATTTGGATCATGCCACGCTCGAATGACCAGAGGGATGTCAATTTGAGTGGGAGTTATAAATAATTTGATTAGGTAGTAACTCACTTATCATGAACAATAGTCTAAAATGTCTTTGCAAATCTTTTGTTGTAGATGGCTCGCGCAGTAGCTCCCCTGAATTTTAATGCGTTCCTAGAGAAAGCTAAACTGAAAGATGATGGGAGCAACTTTGTGGACTGGCTCCGCAATCTGAGGATCATCCTCACAGCTGCCCAAAAGGTTTATGTCCTAAATGCACCGCTAGGTGACCCCCCCGCTCCTACAGCCCTTGCAGACGTTTTGAACGTCTGGCAGACACGTTCGGATGACTATTCGATAGTGCAGTGTGCCATGTTGTACGGCTTGGAAGGAGGACTTCAAAGGCGTTTTGAACGTCATGGTGCATATGAGATGTACCAGGAGTTGAAGTTCATCTTTGAAAAGAATGCTAAGATCGAGAGGTATGAGACCACCGATAAATTCTTTGCTTGCAAGATGGAGGAGAATTCGTCTGTCAGTGAGCACTTACTGAAGATGTCTGGGTACTATACCCGCATAGCTGATCTGGGACTTGTGTTCCCGGATGAGGCTATCATTGACAGAATTCTCCAGTCACTCCCTCCTAGCTACAAGAGCTTCGTGCAGCAGTATAACATGCAAGGGATGAACAAAACCATCGCCGAGCTGTTTTCGATGCTAAAAGTCGCTGAGGCAGACATCCAGAAGGAGTATCAAGTGTTGATGGTCAATAAAACCACCAGTTTCAAGAAGAATGGCAAGGGCAAGAAGGGTAACTCTAAGAAGGGTGGCAAGGCAGTTGCTCATCCAGTGAAGAAACCCAAGGCTGGGCCCAAGCCAGAGACTGAGTGTTTCTATTGCAAGGGGAACGGCCACTGGAAGCGGAACTGCCCCAAGTATCTGGCAGACAAGAAGGGGGCCAACAACAACAACAAAGGTATATTTGATATACATGTTATTGATGTGTACCTTACCAACTCTCGTTGTAGTGCCTGGGTATTTGATACCGGTTCGGTTGCTCACATTTGCAACTCTAAACAGGAACTGCGGAATAAACGGAGGCTGGCGAAGGACGAAGTGACGATGCGCGTGGGAAATGGTTCCAAGGTTGATGTGATCGCCGTCGGCACGCTCGCTCTTCGATTACCATCGGGATTAGTTATGAACCTGAATAATTGTTATTTAGTGCCTGCGTTAAGCATGAACATTATATCTGGATCTTGTTTATTGCGAGACGGTTACTCATTTAAATCAGAGAATAATGGTTGTTCTATTTATATGAGTAATATCTTTTATGGTCATGCACCCGAAGTTAGGGGTTTATTCTTATTGAATCTCGATAGTGATGATACACATGTTCATAACATTGATGCCAAAAGATGAAGAGTTGATAATGATAATACCACTTTCTTGTGGCACTGCCGTCTGGGTCATATCGGCGTGAAACGCATGAGGAAGCTCCATGCTGATGGACTTTTGGAGTCTCTTGATTTTGAATCACTTGACACGTGCGAGCCGTGCCTCTTGGGCAAGATGACAAGGACCCCGTTTTTAGGGACAATGGAACGGGCAAGTGACTTATTGGGAATCATACATACTGATGTGTGCGGTCCGATGAGTGTAACGGCGCGCGGTGGATATCGTTATTTTCTCACCTTCACTGACGACTTAAGTAGATATGGGTATATTTACTTGATGAAGCATAAGTCTGAAACTTTTGAAAAGTTCAAGCAATTTCAGAGTGAAGTTGAAAATCATCGTAACAAGAAGATCAAGTTCCTACGATCTGATCGAGGGGGAGAATATCTGAGTTATGAGTTTGGTGATCACTTAAGAAAATGTGGAATTGTTTCACAGTTGACGCCACCTGGAACACCACAGCGTAATGGTGTGTCCGAACGTCGTAATCGAACCCTATTAGATATGGTACGTTCTATGATGTCTCTTGCCGATTTGCCACTATCGTTTTGGGGATATGCGTTAGAGACAGCTGCATTCACTTTAAATAGGGCTCCATCTAAGTCCGTTGAGACAACACCGTATGAACTGTGGTTTGGTAAGAAACCTAAGTTGTCTTTTCTCAAGGTTTGGGGTTGCGATGCTTATGTCAAAAGGATTCAGCCAGAAAAGCTCGAACCCAAAGCGGACAAATGTGTCTTCATAGGATACCCAAAAGAAACAGTTGGGTACACCTTCTATCTCAGATCCGAGGGCAAAGTGTTTGTCGCTAAGAACGGGTCCTTTCTCGAGAAAGAGTTTCTCTCGAAAGAATTGAGTGGGAGGAAGGTAGAACTTGATGAGGTTATTGAACCTCTGCTTCAACCAGAGAGTAGCGCAGCGCAGAAAGATGTTTTTGTGGAGCCTGCAGAGGTTGAAGAGGAAGCCAATGATGATGATCAAGGAGCTTCTGATCAAGTTACTACCGAACCTCGTAGGTCGACAAGGGTACGCACTGCACCTGAGTGGTATGGTAACCCTGTCTTGGAGGTCATGTTGTTAGACAACGGTGAACCTACGAGCTATGGAGAAGCGATGGTGGGCCCGGATTCCGACAAATGGTTAGAGGCCATGAAATCTGAGATGGGATCCATGTATGAAAACAAAGTATGGACTTTGGAAGTATTACCTGAAGGGCGGAAGGCCATTCAGAATAAATGGATTTTTAAGAGGAAGACGGACGCTGACGGTAATGTCACCGTGTATAAAGCTCGACTTGTGGCAAAGGGTTTTTCACAAGTTCAAGGGATTGACTACGATGAGACTTTCTCACCCGTAGCGATGCTTAAATCCGTTCGAATCATGTTAGCAATAGCTGCATATTTCGATTATGAAATTTGGCAGATGGATGTCAAAACAGCGTTCCTTAACGGTTTTCTTAAGGAAGAGTTGTATATGATGCAACCGGAAGGTTTTGTCGATCCAGAGAATGCTGACAAAGTATGCAGGCTCCAGCGTTCCATTTATGGGCTGGTGCAAGCATCTCGGAGTTGGAATCTTCGCTTTGATGAGGTGATCAAAGCGTTTGGGTTTATACAAGTTTACAATGAAGCTTGTATTTACAAGAAAGTGAGTGGGAGCTCTATAGCGTTTCTAATATTATATGTGGATGACATATTGCTGATTGGAAACAATATAGAATTTTTGGATAGCGTGAAGGGGTATTTGAACAAGAGTTTTTCGATGAAGGATCTCGGTGAAGCTGCTTTCATATTGGGCATCAAGATCTATAGAGATAGATCAAGACGCTTGATAGGTTTTTCACAAAGTACATACCTTGATAAAGTTTTGAAGAAGTTCAAAATGGATCAATCCAAGAAGGGGTTCTTGCCGGTATTGCAAGGTACAAAGTTGAGTAAGACTCAATGCCCAGTGACTGCGGAAGATAGAGAAAAGATGAGTGTCGTCCCCTATGCTTCAGCCATAGGCTCTATCATGTATGCAATGCTGTGCACAAGACCAGATGTCAGCCTTGCCATAAGTATGGCCGGAAGGTTTCAAAGTAATCCTGGTATGGATCACTGGACAGCGGTCAAGAATATCCTAAAGTACCTGAAAAGGACTAAGGAGATGTTTCTCGTTTATGGAGGTGATCAAGAGCTCGTCGTAAAGGGTTACGTCGATGCAAGCTTTGACACTGATCCGGATGACTCTAAGTCTCAAACCGGATACGTATATATTCTCAACGGGGGAGCGGTAAGCTGGTGCAGTTCCAAGCAGAGCGTGGTAGCTGATTCTACATGTGAAGCGGAGTATATAGCTGCCTTGGAGGCAGCAAAAGAAGGTGTCTGGATGAAGGAGTTCATGACAGATCTTGGAGTTGTGCCTAGTGCACTGAACCCAATGACTCTGTTCTGTGACAACACTGGTGCCATTGCTCTAGCCAAGGAACCAAGGTTTCACAAGAGGACCAGACACATAAAGCGACGCTTCAATTCCATCCGCGATTCAGTCAAGGAGGAGGACATAAACATTTGCAAAGTACACACAGATTTGAATGTTGCAGATCCGTTGACTAAGCCTCTTCCACGGGCTAAGCACGATCAACACCAAGACTCTATGGGTGTTAGATTCATTACCTTGTAATGCTAGATTATTGACTCTAGTGCAAGTGGGAGACTGTTGGAAATATGCCCTAGAGGCAATAATAAAAGAGTTATTATTATATTTCCTTGTTCATGATAATCGTTTATTATCCATGCTATAATTGTATTGATTGGAAACTCAAATACATGTGTGGATGAATAGACAGACTTTGTGTCCCTAGTGAGCCTCTACGGGACTAGCTCGTTGATCAAAGATGACCGTGGTTTCCAGGTCATAGACATGAGTTGTCATTTGATAACGGGATCACATCATTAGGAGAATGATGTGATGGACGAGACCCAAACGTTAACATAGCTTTTGATCGTGTCAGTTATCGCTATAGTTTTCTGCATGTCAAGTATAAGTTCCTATGACCATGAGATCATGTAACTCACTGACACCGTAGGAGTGCTTTGTGTGTGCCAAACGTCGCAACGTAACTGGGTGACTATAAAGGTACTCTACAGGTATCTCCGAGGGTGTCTGTTGAGTTGACATGGATCGAGACTGGGATTTGTCACTCCGTGTGACGGAGAGGTATCTCCGGGCCCACTCGGTAATACGGCATCTCAATGAGCTCAAAGTGACTAAGTAGTTGGTCACGGGATTATGTATTACGGTAACGAGTAAAGAGACTTGCCGGTAACGAGATTGAACTAGGTATAGAGATACCGACGATCGAATCTCGGGCAAGTAACATACCGACGAGACAAAGGGAACTGTATACGGGATTGCCTGAATCCTTGACATCGTGGTTCATCCGATGAGATCATCGAGAAACGTGTGGGAACCAATATGGGTATCCAGATCCCGCTATTGGTTATTGACCTGGGAGTGTCTCGGTCATGTCTACATGGTTTCCGAACCCGCAGGGTCTACACACTTAAGGTTCAGTGACGCTAGGGTTGTTAGTGAGAACAGTGCATGGTTACCGAAGGTTGTTCGGAGTCCCGGATGAGATCCCGGACGTGACGAGGGTCTCCGGAATGGTCCGGGGACGAAGATTGATATATAGGATGAAAGGTTTCGGAGTCCGGAAGTGTTCCGGGGAGCATCGAGAAATCGACGGATTACCGAAAAGGGTTTCGGGGGTCCCGGAAGTGGTTCTGGGCCTAATGGGCCACAAAGGGGGGACACCACAGCCCTCATAGGGCTGTGCGCCCCCCCTGGGCCCTCTCCTATGGCGCATGGGGGGCTGGCCCCTCCTAGGGCAGCCGCACCCCCTGGCTTGGGGGGCAAGGCACCTAGGGGGGGGGGGAAACCCTAGGGCCTGGCGCAGCCCTTGGCCGCCGCCCCCCCCTCTGCCCTGGCCGCCGGCCCCCCTAGGGGAAACCCTAGGGCGCCCCCCTCTCCTCCTTCACCCTATATATAGAGAGGTAGAGGGAGGGCAGCCAACACACGTTTGTGCCTCGGTGCTGCCCTCCCTCTCCCACAACATATTCGTCTTCCCGCGGTGCTTAGGCGAAGCCCTGCTGGAATCCTCCTCCACCATCACCACCACGCCGTCGTGCTGCCGGTCTCTCCATCAACCTCTCCTCCACCCCTTGCTGGATCAAGAAGGAGGAGACGTCCCCGAGCCGTACGTGTGAAGAACGCGGAGGCACCGTTGCTTCGGTGCTAGGATCTTCGGCGATCTGAATCGCGACGAGTACGACTCCATCAATCGCGTTCTTAACGCTTCCGCTTAGCGATCTACAAGGGTACGTGGATCCAACTCTCCTCTCGTAGTAGCATCTCCTAGATTGATCTTGGTGAACGTAGGAAAAATTTTTGTTTCCCATGCAACGTTCCCCAACACTTTGAGCATAGCGAAGAGCTCGGGAATTGTCTTTTGCATCCCTTGCATGTTATAGTTCATCACGAAGCCTTTATAGCTTGGTGGCAGTGATTGAAGAACTCTATCAATAACACTATCTTCATCAACATTGCAACCAAGTTGAGTCATATGATTGTAGTACCCAGACATTCTGAGCAAGTGTTTACTGATAGAACTATTCTCCTCCATTTGTAGAACTTATTGGAAATCTCATATTTCTCAATTCGGGCATTTGCTTGAAATATTAACTTCAACTCCTGGAACATTTCATATGCTCCATGACGTTCAAAACGTCGTTGAAGTCCCGGTTCTAAGCCGTAAAGCATGGCACACTGAACTATCGTGTAGTCATCAGACCGCGACTGCCAGACGTTCAAAGCGTCTGCATTAGCGGAAGGGGGCTTGTCACCTAGCGGTGCTTCAAGGACATAATTCTTCTGTGCAGCAATGAGGATAATCCTCAGGTTACGGACCCAGTCCGTGTAATTGCTACCATCATCTTTCAACTTAGCTTTCTCTAGGAATGCATTAAAATTCAAAGGAACGGTAGCACGGGCCATTGATCTACAACGACATAGATATGCAAAACTATCAGGACTAAGTTCATGATAAATTAAAGTTCAATTTAATCATATTAATTTATAGAACTCCCACTTAGATAGACATCCCTCTGGTCATCTAAATGATCACGTGATCCAAATCAACTAAACCATGTCCGATCATCACGTGAGATGGAGTAGTTTTCAATGGTGAACATCTTATGTTGATCATATCTACTATATGATTCACGCTCGACCTTTCGGTCTCCAGTGTTCCGAGGCCATATCTGTATATGCTAGGCTCGTCAAGTTTAACCCGAGTATTCTGCGTTTGCAAAACTGGCTTACACCCGTTGTATTTGAACGTAGAGCTTATCACACCCGATCATCACGTGGTGTCTCGGCACGACGAACTTTCGCAACGGTGCATACTCAGGGAGAACACTTATACCTTGAAATTTAGTAAGGGATCATCTTATAATGCTACCGTCGTTCTAAGCAAAATAAGAAGCATAATAAGATAAACATCACATGCAATCAAAATATGTGACATGATATGGCCATCATCATCTTGTGCTTTTGATCTCCATCTTCAAAGCACCGTCATGATCACCTTCGTCACCGGCTTGACACCTTGATCTTCATCGTAGCATCATTGTCGTCTCGCCAACTATTGCTTCCACGACTATCGCTACCGCTTAGTGATAAAGTAAAGAAATTACATGGCGATTACATTTCATACAATAAAGCGACAACCTTATGGATCCTGCCAGTTGCCGATAACTTTACAAAACATGATCATCTCATACAAAACCGTATAACTCATCATGTCTTGACCATATCACATCACAACATGCCCTGCAAAAACAAGTTAGACGTCCTCTACTTTGTTTGTTGCAAGTTTTACGTGGCTGCTACGGGCTTAGCAAGAACCGTTCTTACCTACGCATACAAAACCACAACGATGTTTCGTCAAGTATGTGCTGTTTTAACCTTCACAAGGACCGGGCGTAGCCACACTTGATTCAGCTAAAGTGAGAGAGACAGACACCCGCCAGTCACCTTTAAGCAACGAGTGCTCGTAACGGTGAAACCAGTCTCGCGTAAGCGTACGCGTAATGTCGGTCCGGGCCGCTTCATCTCACAATACCGCCGAAGCAAAGTATGACATGCTGGTAAGCAGTATGACTAGTATCGTCCACAATCTCATTGTGTTCTACTCGTGCATATCATCTACGCATAGACCTGGCTCATGATGCCACTGTTGGGGAACGTAGTATTTTAAAATTTTCCTACGATCACGCAAGATCTATCTACCAGATGGATAGCAACGAGAGGGAAGAGTGTGTCTACGTACCCTCGTAGACCGGGAGCGGAAGCGTCAAGTGACGCGGTTGATGTTGTCGAACTTCTTCGCGATCCAACCGATCAAGCACCGAACGTACGGCACCTCCGCGTTCAGCACACGTTCAGCTTGATGACATCCCACGAGCTCTTGATCCAGTAGAGCTTCACGGGAGAGTTTCGTCAGCACGACGGCGTGGTGACGGATATGATGTGTTCACCGGCGCAGGGCATCGCCTAAGCTCCGCGACGGTACGACCGAGGTGTGATTCTGTGGAGGGGGGCACCGCACACGGCTAAAACAATTCAACTTGTGTGTCTTTGGGTGCCCCCCTGCCCCCGTATATAAAGGAGCAAGGGAGGAGGGGCCGGCCACCTCCTATGGTGCGGCTAGGGAGGGGACTCCTACTAGGAATAGGATTGCAATCCTATTCCTAGTAGGATTCACCGGAAGGAAGAAGGGGGAAAGGATTAGGAGAGGTGGCGCCCCCCCAATCCTAGTCCAACTAGGATTCCTAGGTGGGGGCGCCGGCCAGCCCTATGGGCTGCCTCTCTCTCACCCTTTAGGCCCACTATGGACCATCCCCTCTCGTAGGGGGTTCCGGTAACCCCCTCCGGCATTCCCGATAAATCCGAAACTTTTCCGGTATACTTCCGGTGTCCGAATATAGCCGTCCAATATATCAATCTTTATGTCTCGGACATTCCGAGACTCCTCGTCATGTCCGTGATCTCATCCGGGACTCCGAACTACCTTCGGTACATCAATACTCAAAAACTCATAATACCGATCGTCATCAAACGTTAAGCGTGCGGACCCTACGGGTTCGAGAACTATGTAGACATGACCGAGACTCATCTCCGGTCAATAACAAATAGCGGAACCTGGATGTTCATATTGGCTCCTACATATTCTATGAAGATCTTTTATCGGTCAGAACCGCATAACAACATACGTTGTTCCTTTTGTCAAACGGTATGTTACTTGCCCGAGATTCGATCGTCGGTATCTTTATACCTAGTTCAATCTCGTTTACCGGCAAGTCTCTTTACTCGTTCCGTAACACATCATCTCGTGACTAACTCATTAGTCTTTTGCTTGCAAGGCTTATTGTGATGTGTGTTACCGAGAGGGCCCAGAGATACCTCTCCGACACTCGGAGTGACAAATCCTAATCTTGATCTATGCCAACACCACGAATACTTTCGGAGACACCTGTAGAGCATCTTTATGATCACCCAGTTACGTTGTGACGTTTGATAGCACACAAGGTGTTCCTACGGTATTCGGGAGTTGCATAATCTCATAGTCATAGGAACATGTATAAGTCATGAAGAAAGCAATAGCAGTTAAACTAAACGATCATAGTGCTATGCTAACGGATGGGTCTTGTCCATCACATCATTCTCCTAATGATGTGATCCCGTTGATCAAATGACAACTCATGTCTATGGCTAGGAAACATAACCATCTTTGATCAATGAGCTAGACTAGTAGAGGCATACTAGGGACATACTGTTTTGTCTATGTATCCACACATGTACTAAGTTTCCGGTTAATACAATTCTAGCATGAATAAAAGACATTTATCATGATATAAGGAAATACAAATAACATCTTTATTATTGCCTCTAGGGCATATTTCCTTCAGTCTCCCACTTGAACTAGAGTCAATAATCTAGATTACAAAGTGATGATCCTCACACCCATGGAGTCTTGGTGCTGATCATGTTTTGCCCGTGGAAGAGGCTTAGTCAATGGGTCTGCAACATTCAGATCCGTATGTATTTGTTGGAAATATGCCCTAGAGGCAATAATAAATTGGTTATTATTATATTTCCTTGTTCACGATAATCGTTTATTATCCATGCTAGAATTGTATTGAAAGGAAACTCAGATACATGTGTGGATACATAGACAAACACCGTGTCCCTAGTAAGCCTCTAGATGACTAGCTCGTTGATCAATAGATGGTTACGGTTTCCTGACCATGGACATTGGATGTCGTTGATAACGGGATCACATCATTAGGAGAATGATGTGATGGACAAGACCCAATCCTAAGCCTAGCACATATCGTGTAGTTCGTATGCTAAAGCTTTTCTATATGTCAAGTATCTTTTCCTTAGACCATGAGATTGTGCAACTCCCAGATACCGTAGGAATGCTTTGGGTGTACCAAACGTCACAACGTAACTGGGTGGCTATAAAGGTGCACAACAGGTATCTCCGAAAGTGTCTGTTGGGTTGGCACGAATCGAGACTGGGATTTGTCACTCCGTATGACGGAGAGGTATCTCTGGGCCCACTCGGTAGGACATCATCATAATGTGCACAATATGTGATCAAGGAGTTGATCACGGGATGATGTGTTACGGAACGAGTAAAGAGACTTGCCGGTAACGAGATTGAGCAAGGTATCGGTATACCGACGATCGAATCTCGGGCAAGTGCTATACCGATAGACAAAGGGAATCGTATACGGGATTGATTGAATCCTTGACATCGTGGTTCCGATGAGATCATCGTGGAACATGTGGGAGCCAACATGGGTATCCAGATCCCGCTGTTGGTTATTGGCCGGAGAGTTGTCTCGGTCATGTCTACATGGTTCCCGAGCCCGTAGGGTCTACACACTTAAGGTTCGATGACGCTAGGGTTATAGGGAAAGTATGTACGCGGTTACCGAATGTTGTTCGGAGTCCCGGATGAGATCCCGGACGTCACGAGGAGTTCCGGAATGGTCCGGAGGTAAAGATTCATATATGGGAAGTCCTGTTTTGGTCACCGGAAAAGTTTCGGGCGATATCGGTAATGTACCGGGACCACCGGGAGGGTCCCGGGGGTCCACCAGGTGGGGCCACCAGCCCCAGGTGGCTGCGTGGGCTAAGTGTGGGAGGGGACCAGCCCCAAGGGGGCTGGTGCGCCCCCCCACCAAGTCCCTAGGCGCATGGAGTGTGGAAGGGGGCAAACCCTAGGTCCAGATGGGCCTTAAGGCCCACCCTAGGGCGCCCCCTCTCTCTCCCCCCCCTTGGCCGCACCCTAGATGGGTTTTCTAGGGCTGGCCGCACCCCTAGGGGTGGGAAACCCTAAAGGGGGCGCAGCCCTCCCTTCCCCCTATATATATGTGAGGTTTTGGGGCTGCTAGACACACGAGAACGTCTCCCTCTTGGCGCAGCCCTACCCCTCTCCCTCCTCGTCTCTTGCAGCGCTTGGCGAAGCCCTGCTGGAGTCCCGCGCTCCTCCACCACCACCACGCCGTCGTGCTGCTGTTGGATGGAGTCTTCCCCAACCTCTCCCTCTCTCCTTGCTGGATCAAGGCGTGGGAGACGTCACCGGGCTGCACGTGTGTTGAACGCGGAGGCGCCGTCCGTTCGGCGCTAGATCGGATCTTCCGCGATTTGAATCGCCGCGAGTACGACTCCATCAACCGCGTTCTAGCAACGCTTCCGCTTAGCGATCTACAAGGGTATGTGGATCCGACTCTTCCCTCGTAGATGCATCTCCTAGATTGATCTTGGTGAGCGTAGGAAAATTTTTGTTTCCCATGCAACGTTCCCCAACACCCCTCTCGTAGGGGGTTCCGGTAACCCCCTCCGGCATTCCCGATAAATCCGAAACTTTTCTGGTATACTTCCGGTGTCCGAATATAGCCGTCCAATATATCAATCTTTATGTCTCGGACATTCCGAGACTCCTCGTCATGTCTGTGATCTCATCCGGGACTCCGAACTACCTTCGGTACATCAATACTCAAAAACTCATAATACCGATCGTCATCAAACGTTAAGCGTGCGGACCCTACGGGTTCGAGAACTATGTAGACATGACCGAGACTCATCTCCGGTCAATAACCAATAGCGGAACCTGGATGTTCATATTGGCTCCTACATATTCTACGAAGATCTTTTATCGGTCAGAACCGCATAACAACATACGTTGTTCCTTTTGTCAAACGGTATGTTACTTGCCCGAGATTCGATCGTCGGTATCTTTATACCTAGTTCAATCTCGTTTACCGGCAAGTCTCTTTACTCGTTCCGTAACACATCATCTCGTGACTAACTCATTAGTCTTTTGCTTGCAAGGCTTATTATGATGTGTGTTACCGAGAGGGCCTAGAGATACCTCTCCGACACTCGGAGTGACAAATCCTAATCTTGATCTATGCCAACACCACGAATACTTTCGGAGACACCTGTAGAGCATCTTTATGATCACCCAGTTACGTTGTGACGTTTGATAGCACACAAGGTGTTCCTACGGTATTCGGGAGTTGCATAATCTCATAGTCATAGGAACATGTATAAGTCATGAAGAAAGCAATAGCAGTTAAACTAAACGATCATAGTGCTATGCTAACGGATGGGTCTTGTCCATCACATCATTCTCCTAATGATGTGATCCCGTTGATCAAATGACAACTCATGTCTATGGCTAGGAAACATAACCATCTTTGATCAATGAGCTAGTCTAGTAGAGGCATACTAGGGACATACTGTTTTGTCTATGTATCCACACATGTACTAAGTTTCCGGTTAATACAATTCTAGCATGAATAAAAGACATTTATCATGATATAAGGAAATACAAATAACATCTTTATTATTGCCTCTAGGGCATATTTCCTTCAGTTGCCGCGCTCAAACTTGAAAGGGAGAAGGACGCCCACAGCCACTCGGAGCTGCAGGTCCGTCTCTCCGACAAGGGCAAGGAGCTCAATGACGCCAAGGATTCCATCGCAGACTTGGAGCTGAAAGTTTCCACCCTCACTGAGTCACTTGATGGGGCCCGGAACAGGGAGACGAAGCTGAGGGAAGATCTCCGGGCCGAAAGGGCACTGTTGGACAGTGCCGCTCTTACGCAGAACAACTTCCAGCGGACGGTGGAGCAGTGGACCGTAGAGCTCGTCGCCTCCGCCGCCAACATCGACAAGGAGATGGTGGCGCTGGGGACGGAGCACCTCGTGTACTCCCCCGACGAGAGCCTCCCCCACAGCGCCAAGCTAAGCTTGTTCTTCAGGGGAATGGCGCCGGCCCTCGCGCAGCTACGGGAAAGGCTCCCTACACAGCTGGCGAACGAGGCGCGCAGGCTCTGCACGGGCACTGTGGAGCGAGTGTTGGCGAAGATCGTCTACCGCAACCCTCGGATCAACCTTGACAATGTCCTCCGGACCTTGCCGCCCGAAGCTGACCAGGAAGCGTTGAAGGCTCGCGTCGCCCACATCATGGCCAATGTGGGCAATATCAAGAGGGTTGACGACGACCGCGTAGACTAGGTTGTTTTCTTTCTGCTGTCCTTGTTGCTGTCGATTAAGTCATGGATAGTAGTTTATTAGAACAGCGGCAAGTTATCTTGCAATATAACTTTATTTTGGATAGTCAATGCAGTGTTATCTCCCTTGCTTGGTTCCTTCACTTTGTATGCTACTCACCCTACGCTTCTAGGGAGCTTGCCGGCAAAGGGACCTTTGCCGCGAGCGCTGAGTGCGGGACTTCAGCGGCCTGCTGGCAATGCCCTCGCCGGCAAGAAACCTTGCCGCAGCTAGTCGCAGCACACTTAGGTTGTTGAGCGAACTCGAAAACGAAATAAGGGCGCGACACTTGTCGCAGCTCACTTAAGCCGTTGAGCGTGCTCGAAACAAAGTAAGGGCGCGGCTAACCACGAGTAGGTTCCTCCACGCACAGGTTTTCCATACAAAGTGTGGTCGATCAAGGAAGATAACTAAAAATTTAAAAATTTGAATGCTCAAACTTTGGCAACTTAGCTTTTGCTTGCTTCCCGGCAAGGCTTTTCCTTCTTAAACAACACTTGGTCCATACCACTGTTCCTTCCCCCCCGGCAAACTTGTGCGCGAGGGACACTTCTTCTGCTTGAGGAAAAAGAGAAAAGGGGCGGAAACATAGATATGGAGCCTTGCGGCTTGTTATTGCTTACCGGGGGTGTGTGCTGCACAAAGTGTCAGATAACACATGCAAGAAAATGGAAAAGCATGAAATGACAAGTCGCGCGAAGCGCAAAAGTTTTACTGATGCACGGGGTCTGTGCCCGGCTTTGTACAAAGGTTTACATGCGACAGCGGCAAGACTTGTACAAAAGGTGGTTGCCGGAGCGGATCACGGCAACCGCGCCTCATGGGTGAAACTTGCGAAGATGCTCAATGTTCCAGGAGTTGTTCACCAGTAAGCCTTCTTCGGTCTCAAGGCGGACAGCACCGGGCCTTGTGACTTGTCTCACCCGATAAGGGCCTTCCCACTTCGGCGTCAACTTGTTGGAATTCTTGGCGGACTGAACGCGCCGAAGAACAAGGTCGCCTTCCTCGAGACTCCTGGCCTTGACTTTGCGGCTATGATAGCGACGCAAAGCTTGCTGGTATCGAGCAGCTCGTACAGCAGCCTGGAGACGGTCCTCCTCGAGGAGCAGTGCGTCATCTTGCCGCAGTTTCTCTTGCTCGAGCTCGTCGTAAGCGAGTAATCGAGGAGACCCGTATACGAGTTCCGTGGGGGAGAACTGCCTCTGCTCCATAGACAAGAGCAAAGGGTGTCTGTCCGGTGGCTCGATTTGGTGTCGTCCTGATTGACCAAAGAGCCGCCGGCAACTCCTCGATCCAGTTTCTTCCGCACTTGTGCAGCCTGTCGAAAGTTCTTGTCTTGAGCCCGCGCAACACTTCAGCATTGGCCCTCTCCGCTTGACCGTTGCTCCTCGGGTGAGCAACAGAAGCGAAGCAGACCTTGGCGCCAAGGTCTTGGACGTACTGCATGAAGGTGCGACTTGTAAACTGTGTGCCGTTGTCGGTGATGATCCTGTTAGGGATTCCGAAACGGCAAACAGTTGACCTGAAGAACTTGACTGCTGACTGCGCGGTCACCTTTCTCACTGGTTCCACTTCTGGCCACTTTGTGAACTTGTCGATGGCGATGTACAAGTACTCAAAGCCCCCGACTGCGCGGGGAAAGGGGCCGAGGATGTCGAGCCCCCAGACCGAAAAGGGCCAGGACAAAGGGATCGTCTAGAGAGCTTGAGCTGGCTGATGTATTTGCTTGGCATGGAACTGGCACGCTTCACACTTGGTTACTTGTGCAGTTGCATCTTGGAGGGCTTCTTGCCAAAAGAAACCTTGCCGGAACGCCTTCCCGGCAAGTGCTCTTGCACCAATGTGGTGACCACATATGCCTCCGTGTATTTCTGCCAACAACTTATGTCCATCTTCCCGGGAAATGCACTTCAATCTGACACCATTGAGTCTTCTTCTGTACAGTTCATTGCCGACGAACTGGTACATACTTGACTGCCTGGTAATCCTCTCTATCTCTTCTGGTTCTTCGGGAAGTTCTCCAGTTTGAAGAAAACGGACAATTTGCTGTGCCCATGCTGGAGCCTGAGGCTCAACAACAAGGACTAAAGGCATCAGTGCTGCTGCGGGAACGTCAGCTTCTACGGCAAGAACCTGCGGGTCTGCCGGAGCTGAACGTTCCTCGGCAAGCTCGCCGGGGCAAGACTTGCCGGGAACGTCTGCTTCAACTGTACGAACCCTAGAGTTCGCAGGAGCAGACTGCTCCTTAGCAACTTGGTCGTTGATCTTGGGGACCTTGGCGGCAGCTTCAGGAAGATCCGCCGGCAGGTAGTCGCCGGAGACCAACTTCCTCTTCTTGCTTTGCCCAACTGATGGTGTAACAGATGGTTGAGTTAGCTTGAGCACGAAGATCCCTGGTTCCACAGGTAGCTTCATTGCAGCACACTTTGACAGGCCGTCTGCGATATCATTTTGAGCTCTTGGAACATGCTCCATCTGTAAGCCTTCAAAGTGTTCCTCAAGCTTCCTCACTTCATCGACATAAGATTCCATCAAAGGACTCTGGTAGCTCTTGTTTACTTGTCGGACCACCAACTGTGAATCTCCCCGCATGATTAGCTTCTTGATCCCAAGTTCGGCCGCAATTTTGAGGCCGGCAAGCAAACCTTCATACTCTGCAGTGTTGTTTGTCGCTTGTTCCTTGGGAAAGTGCATTTGGACAACGTACTTGAGGTGCTCCCCGGTGGGTGCGACAAGTAGCACACCAGCATCGGCGCCTTGCAGCGAGAAGGCACCATCGAAGTACATTATCCATTCTTTGCTCGCTTCCTTGACGGGGATGCTTGTCTCTGGAACTTCTTCGTCTGGCGTTGGTGTCCATTCTGCTATGAACTCTGCCAAGGCTCGGCTCTGGATAGTTGAAGTACTCTCAAACTTAAGACCAAAGCTTGATAGTTCCAGCGCCCACTCGACAATCCTTCCTGTTGCTTCTGGATTTTGCAATATCCTCTTCAACGGAAAGCGAGTGACCACTGTTATTTCATGTGCTTGGAAGTAGTGTCGCAACTTTCTCGAGGCCATGAGGAGGCCAAAAAGCAGCTTCTGCACTCCGGAGTATCTTGATCTAGCCCCCTGCAAGAGGGAACTCACAAAATAAACTGGGCGCTGCACCATCTTCTTTCGCACTTCTTCTTGCGTCTGCGCAGACTCATCCTTGTCGGGGCCAGAGCTTGTCGGGGGAGCCACCTGCTTGTCGCTGGATATGCTTGCCGGGGCTGTGGGCTCCTCTTCTGCCTCCCTTTCTGCTACCAACGCAACACTAACCACTTGATTGGTTGCTGCTAAGTACAGCAGCAACTTCTCTTGTGGCCTAGGTGCGACAAGTATTGGAGTGGAGGACAGGTATCCTTTCAAGTCCTGCAGCTGCCTCCGCTTCCGGAGTCCATTTCATTGGACTTGCCTTTTTCAAGATTTTGAAAAATGGCAGGGCGCGTTCTGCAGACTTTGAAATGAACCTGCTGAGGGCAGCCACGCAGCCGGCAAGCCTCCGTACATCCTTGACGCGCTTCGGGGCTTCGATCTGCTCGATGGCCTTTATCTTGTCGGGATTAGCTTCAATCCCCCTCTGTGACACAAAGAACCCGAGAAGCTTGCCGGAGGGGACTTCGAAGACGCACTTCTCGGGGTTAAGCTTGAGTTGTATCTTGTGCAGATTCATAAAGGTTTCTTCTAGGTCTTGAATCAGGGTATCCTTGTCCTTGCTCTTGACCACTATATCATCCATGTAAGCTTCTACATTCCTGTGTATCTGTGGCTCAAAAGCGGTGTGGACTACCCTTGCAAATGTTGAGCCCGCATTCTTCAATCCAAAGGGCATGCATATGAAGCAATAAGTGCCACATGGAGTAATGTATGCGGTTTTCTCTTCGTCTTCCTCAGCCATAAATTTCTGATGGTATCCTGAGTATGCATCAAGAAATGAAAGCAACTCACATCCAGCCGTGGAGTCAATGATCTGGTCAATGCGCGGCAAGGGAAATGGATCCTTGGGACAAGCTTTATTCACATCAGTGAAGTCTATACAAAGTCTCCACTTCCCATTAGCTTTGCACACGACAACTGGATTGGCCAGCCACGTGGGATGAAGTACACCTCTAACAAGGCCTGCTGCTTCCAACTTCTTGATCTCTTCACCTATAAACTCTTGGCGCTCCACCACTTGCTTTCTAACCTTCTGCTTGACGGGCCGCGCGTGAGGACAAACAGCAAGCTTGTGCTCAATTACCTTCCTGGGAACGCCGGGGATGTCAGACGGTTGCCATACAAACACGTCGACATACGCCCGCAGGAAGGCAACGAGCGCTTTCCTATTTGGGGTCGAGCGTAGCACTGATGGTAAAAGTACCACCAGTGACGTCCTCCTTGGCGGACACCTTCTTGGTTGCAGGTGGAGCTGCCATTCCTTTCTTGCACTTGCCGGTGGAGCTCGATGGTGCGTCCTCGACGGCAGCGCAGCACTCCGAAGAGGTGCGCTTGCCGGAGTGGGCTCCAGAGCTCTTGCCGGACTTGGTCTTGTTCTTCCCCCCGGGAGCTTCAGCGGCAAGTGTCTTGCTGTCTGCCGCGGCTGCTGCGTCCCGGTAGATCTTGTTGGCGCAGATAAGCGCATCCTTCTTGTCGCCGGGTACAGAGATGACGCTTATTGGCCCTGGCATCTTGAGCATATTGTAAGCATAGTGAGAGGCTGCCATGAACTTGGCGAGCGCAGGACGGCCAAGTATCCCATTGTATGGTAATGGGATATCGGCAACGTCGAAGGTTATCCTCTCAGTCCTGAAGTTTAGCTCTCCGCCAAAGGTTACCGGCAGTGTGATCTTCCCCTTTGGCTTGCTCCTTCCCGGGTTGATTCCTTGGAAAGTTCCGGTTTCCTCGAGCTCGCTGTCGGGGATCTGCAGCTTCCGGATCACAGCTGAGGAGATCAAGTTGAGGCCGGCCCCGCTGTCAACCAACATCTTGGTGACCTTGAGGTTGCGGATGGTTGGCGAAACCAACATCGGCAAGCACCCGACCGCAATTGTGCGGTTAGGGTGGTCCTCAAGGTCGAAGATGATGGGCGTGCTGGACCACTTCAGCAGCTTGCGCGACTCAACGGGTGGCTCAGCCGCATTCACTTCCCGTACCCATTGCTTGAGTTGGCGGTGGGAAGTGTGCATGGAGGCACCTCCATCGACGCATAGAACTTCTATGGCCTTCTGGAACTCCTGCTCGCTGTTGTCTCCGTCATCCATGTCCTCGTCGTCGTCTTCGTCTTCGTCCTTGTCGCCGCCACGGGGAGGTCTATCCCCTTGCCGCTGCTTGGCCTTGCCGCGGCGCCCTCCCCGGCCATTGAATGGCCGTTTCTTGCCGGACTCTCCTCCGCCTCCCTGGGCCTTCTCCTTGTCGCGTCGCTCGTATTCAGCCTTCTGCTGCTCTACGAGGTATTCGACCCTCTTGCAGTTCTGGAGATCGTGGCCCTTGGTGCGGTGGATCTTGCAGTACTGCTTGTCGGAGCCGTCCTGCTTGTCGGCGGCCGCCACAGGGGTGGCCTCCTTGCCGGAGCCACCAGCTTGTGTTTTCTTGGCGGCAGCCTCCTTGCCGGACTGCTCGACAACCAGTACCTCCTTGTTCTTCTTTTTCTTATTGTTCCGCCTCCGGTTTTTCCTTGCCGGGGCGGCATCCTCGCTGTCTGTTCCTCCTGCTCCAGTATCCTCCCCGGGGAGTCTCCTCACTTCTTCAGCGCGCGCACACTTGTCAGCCAGAGCGTAAAGCTCGCTGACGTCCCGGATCTTGGTCATCTCCATCTCCTCCCTCATCCGGCGGTTACGCACGTTCTGGTGGAACGCGCTGATAACCGCGGCGGGGTGGACATCCGAGATGTTGTGCTGGACGCGGCTGAACCTCTGGATGTACTTTCGCAGGGACTCTCCCTCCTTCTGGGCAAGAATGTGGAGATCGCTCTCCTGGCCATGGGGTTTGTGGCCGCCCGTGAAGGCGCCGACAAACTGGTGGCACAGATCCGCCCAAGAAGAGATGGAGTTCTCTGGCAAGTGCATAAGCCAAGATCTGACGTTTGGCTTAAGCACGAGCGGGAAGTAATTCGCTAGAATCTTCTCGCCGCGTCCCCCGGCAGCCTGCACCGCGATGGTGTAGATGCTGAGGAACTCCG
Organism: Secale cereale; assembly: GCA_902687465.1. NCBI lineage: Eukaryota > Viridiplantae > Streptophyta > Magnoliopsida > Poales > Poaceae > Secale > Secale cereale. Next base: position 166,263,213 of record LR738710.1, on the reverse strand, counting down.
AGGGATGGGTCTTGCCGTCGTACTTCTCGGGTACGTCGGGCTTGAAGTTTTTCATGCTGGGCCACTGGACTTGCCGCAGCTCACGGGTGAACGCAGGGCAACCTGCCGCGTACGGCAAGTCGCCTGATTCACCGGGCGCGTGCATGTCGACAGCGGCCCCAGCGCGTTGGTCGGACTGTCGTCGCGCTTCTCTTCGACGCTCGATGCGAGTTTGAGCGTCCTCTTGTCGCCTGTCGTCGAGGACTTGGCGTTGATCGCGGCGAGCCCGCGGATCCGACGAAGCCGTGGAGTCATCGTCGACGTTGATCCGGCGGTTCAGCGATTTCTGGTTCCGCGGCGGGGAGTGCACGGTAGTTGCACCCCCGGCGGTCTTGTCTCCATCGGCCTTCGCTTGGGTGACTTGCCGCGGCCGTGACGTTGCCGGCTGCTGCGGCGTGTCGTTGTTGGTGAAGGCGATGAGGCTCTGGATTGTAGCCCTCCAGTCTTCGGCCTTGTCCGCCGCTGGAGGGAAGTCGAGGAGCAGCTGAGCCCTAGCTAGAGCTTCTGCTGGAGAGGAGGGAAGCGGCGGCGAGCGGTGCGAGGAGCGAGATATGCTCGGACTTCTAACCGCGTTAGAAGGAGCAGGTTCTTGCCCCGGCGACCGCGCCTTGCTCGTGCCAACACGTTGGCCTTGAGCATCCCGCGACCCGCCAGCTTGGCCGCGTCCCAGCAAGCGTATGGTACCCTGGGTACCACGTCGCTGCTGGCCCGGCACCTCCTGAGAGGGACGTGGTGCATGCACGGACACCGAGGTCTTGGAGTGGGCTCGGTCGTCCGTCTTGTCCTTGGATTTGGCGGTGCCGTGAGTTTCCTCGCTGGCGTCCGTCCCTCCGCCAGCGTCTACCCCACCAACCGTCGGTTCTGGTGGTGGTGGGATCGACGCAGACGGGCCTCCTACCTCCGAAGCTTTCTTCTTCGGCGGCATGGTGATGTAGTTGATGAGGTTGATGAAGCTGGAGAAGTTGCTGAAGATTGCGCCCGCGTGAACGCCGGATCAGGTTCGCACAACCTCGACGCCCCCTACCTGGCGCGCCAAAGATGTCGGGGAAACTGATCGCCCACGAACACCTATGGGACCGGAGCCCCTTTTCGGTACGGCAAGGGAGGGGAGGGAGCCCGAAGAGCGGATCGAGGCGCACACGCGAGCAGTTTACCCAGGTTCGGGCCGCACGGATGCGGGGAAGCTGATCGCCCACGAACACCTATGGGACCGGAGCCCCTTTTCGGTACGGCAAGGGAGCGGAGGGAGCCCGAAGAGCGGATCGAGGCGCACACGCGAGCAGTTTACCCAGGTTCGGGCCGCAGGGATGTGTAAAACCCTACTCCTGCCTTGGCTGTATTGAGTTCTTGGCTCGGGAGCAAGAAGATCTACAGTACTAGCTACACCGAGCGTGGGAGTGATCAAGTTTCGGAACCTCCTCTACGTTGTGCATGGGCCTCCTTTTATAGTTCAAAGGGGTCACCGACAGGTGTCAACGTAGATGAGGGTAAAAGCGTAAAATTGGTGGTAGTTGTAACAGTGCATGTACAGTGTATGCACAGTGGTCTATACCTAACCCAGACGGTGGGGGACAAGGGCATTGAATGCCCGTCGCCGTCGCCCCAAAATAGTGTAAAAAGCGTCCGTCCGGGCGTCTCCGTTCGCCACGACAGTAGCCTCGCCATCGTGGCTTGCCACCGTGTACCCCAGGCTGCACAGCCATCCGCCACGTGCCCCAGGAAGGGCCCCAGGGCGACGCGTGGCCAGATGAGCTGGAGCGCAGGCGCGCAATGAAAGCTTGCCGCGGCAAGCACCTTGCCGCGGTCGCTACCTTGCCGGGCCCGGAAGCTTGTCGCTCTCCGGGTCTTGCCGGGGCGCGCTGTGCGCCACGGCATGTCTTCTGAGATGCTATTCTTTGGCCTTCCTGGCAAGCTCCTCTTGCCAGGGTCTTGTGCAGAAGGGATGATCTTGAGCCTGGAGCGGCCTTCCCGGCAAGCTCCTCTTGCCGGGGGTCTTGTTTCTTAACTTGAATACTTTGTTCTTGAATGGCTCCAAAGGAACTAGAGTGGGCCTTGGCGGGCGCGCGGTGAGCCTGACCACGGGACGCTGCTACTGCCCGTGCACAAGTCGGGATACTAAGGTACCCCTACTTTAGTACACCGACACCTTTTTGTAGCAATGGACAAGCCTAGACAAACTCTTATATGGAGGAAAGCGCTCCCGAGGACACATGGGAATTATCGTCAAGCTAGATTTCATCACGATCATCTGATTCGTGTTCGGTACATTGATAGTTTGGTATGTGGGTGGACCGGTGCTTGGGTGCTGTCCTTACTCGGACAAGCCTCCCACTTATGATTAACCTCTAATGCAAGCATCCACAACTACAAAAGAAGTATTAAGGTAAACCTAACCATAGCATGAAACAAGTGGATCCAAATCAGCCAATTACGAAGCAACGCATAAAGTAGGGTTTAAGCTTCTGTCACTCTAGCAACCCATCATCTACTTATTACTTCCCAATGCCTTCCTCTAGGCCCAAATAATGGTGAAGTGTCATGTAGTCTATGTTCACATGACACCACTAGAGGAGAGACAACATACATCTCATCAAAATATCGAACGAATACGAAATTCACATGACTACTCATAGCAAGACTTCTCCCATGTCCTCAGGAACAAAAGTAACTACTCACAAGACATAATATTGTTCATGATCAGAGGGGTATTAATATGCATAATAGATCTGAACATATGATCTTCCACCAAGTAAACGAACTAGCATCAACTACAAGGAGTAATCAGCACTACTAGCAACCTACAGGTAGCAATCCGAGGTTTGGGTACAACGATTGGATATAAGAGATGAACTAGGGTTTGAGAGGAGATGGCGCTGGTGAAGATGTTGATGAAGATAACCCTCCCCAGGATGGGAGAGTTGTTGGTGATGACGGCGGTGACGATTTCCCCCTCCCATACGGAAGTATTCCCGGCAGAACAGCTCCGCCGGAGCCCTAGATTGGTTTCCGCCAAGGTTCTGCCTCGAGACGGCGGCGTCTGGTCCCGAAAGCCTCCTTATGATTTTTTCTAGGTCAAAACACCTCATATAGGAGAAGATGGGCATCAGGGGGCCCACGAGGCAGGGGGCGCGCCCCCACCCTCGTGGACAGGTGGTGGCCCCCCTGATGAATCTCTTTCGCCAGATAATTTTTATATTATCTGAAACGGTGTCCCTTGGAGTTTCGAAGCTTTTTGAGTTGTGCAGAATAGGTTTGCAGTGTTTGCTCCTTTTCCAGCCCAGAATTCCAGCTGCCGGCATTCTCCCTCTTCATGTAAACCTTGTAAAATAAGAGAGAAAAGGCATAAGTATTGTGACATAATGTGTAATATCATCCCATAGTGCAATAAATATCAACATAAAAGCATGATGCAAAATGGATGTATCAACTCCCCCAAGCTTAGACCTGGCTTGTCCTCAAGCGAAAGCCGATATTGAAAAATATGTCCACATGTTTAGAGATAGAGGTGTCGATAAAAATAAAATATGGACATGAGGGCATCATGATCATTCTTATAACAACAATATATATATATATATATATATATATATATATATATATATATATTGTCATATGATTCTTATGCTAAAGTTACAATTCATTCACAATGTGAAGTATGAATCAGAAACTTCATTGAAAACCAACAAACTATGATCTCGGTCATTGAAGCAATTGCAATTTATCGTAACATCGGAAAGAGTCAATATAAGAGCTTTTCAGCAAGCCTACATACTCAACTATCACATAGTCTTTCACAATTGCTCACACTCACGCTATACTTATGGTTATGGAGTTTTAATCGGACACAGAGAAAGATAGGGGCTTATGGTGTTGCCTCCCAACCTTTTACCTCAAGGGTAATGTCAACAGTAATAGACCAGGATAACTTACATCCAATTGGGTATATATGTCAAGATCTTTCCAACACAATGTGCTTGCCAAAGGATAAAATGTAAAAAGGAAAGGTGATTTTCACCTTGACTCTTATAAGACAGGAATAATAGATAGGCCCTTCGCTGAGGGAAGCAGAGGTTGTCATGTGCTTTTATCGTTGGATGCACAAAGTCTTAGCGCAAAAGAACGTCACTTTATATTGCCACTTGTGATAAGGACCTTTATTATGCAGTCCGTCGCTTTTATTACTTCCATATCACAAGATCGTATAAAGCTTATTTCCTTCACACTAATAAATCATACATATTTTAGCGAGTTTGCAACATGACAACTTACTTGAAGGATCTTACTCAATCCATAGGTAGGTATGGTGGACTCTCATGGCAAAACTAGGTTTAAGGATGTATGGAAGCACAAGTAGTATCTCTACTTGATGCGAGGAGTTTTGGCTAGCATGAGGGGGAAAGGCAAGCTCAACATGTTGGATGATCCATGACAATATACGTTATCTTAGATATAAGAAAACATAACCCATTATGTTGTCTTCCTTGTCCAACATCAACTCTTTAGCATGTCATATTTTAATGAGTGCTCACAACCATAAAAGATGTCCAAGATAGTATATTTGTATGTGAAACCTCTCTTTCTTTATTACTTCCTATTAATTGCAACGATGACCAAAACTATGTTTGCCAACTCTCAACAACTTTTATTCATCATACTCTTTATATGTGAAGTCATTACTTTCCGTAAGACCAATATGATATCTTTGATACTTTTTATATTTTCTTTTATTCTATCATGACCAAAGTGAGGAAATCAAGCCCTTGACTCAAAAATAATCTTTATTATATAGCTCACAGACTCGATTACAAAGGGTAAAGATCAAAAAGCAAAAGCTCACAACTAGATCATGCTAACTTTATTCTACTAGATCAAGATACTACCAAAAGGATCTAGCTAAGAAAAACGGTAAAGATAGGAGTGTGATGGTTATACGATACCGGGCACCTCCCCCCAAGCTTGGCAGTTGCCAAGGGGAGTGCCCATACCCATATGATTATGTCTCATTCTTCGGGGGTGGTGATGTAGGATTCTTCCTTAGCTTGCGCTTAAGGACATAATTTTGCTCCTTTAGGTCATTGATCTCTTGCTCAAGATTTAATATCTTCTTGCATAATGCTTGCTTGTTTTCCTGCAAGAGGCTAAAAGGGATAAATTCGATTTTAGGTTTCTTTGATCTATCGGGGAGGCTTGACTTTTTGAACTCCAAATGCATGTCCCCAGGTTGAGGTAGTGTGACTTCGTCTTCATCTGAGCTGGTCCAATCCTTTCCCTTGGGATCATGGTCTTCTTCTTCCTCCGTGGTCCAACCATAATGCTCCCTGTCCCCATAGATCTTAAGATCAGCAAGGAGATCGGCCACATAGCTTTCTCCCTCCGAATCCTGGGACGACATATTGCTCCTATCTGCGATAGAAACAACTTGAAACAAAACAAAGGATTTTTGCGTGATACGTTGGTCAAAACCTTCAGGAGAATATATAATGATTTTTTCCCGACCAAAAGGAGTAACATACAAGAAATTGGAGTCTGGGAGGAACACGAGGTGCCCACGAGGTAGGGGGTGCGCCCAGGGGAAGGGGGTGCGCCCTCCACCCTCGTGGACGACTCGTGTCTCTTCCGGACTGCCACTTATTTTTTAATTTTTTAAATATTCCAAAATGGTGAGAAATTACTTTTAGAACTGTTTTGGAGTCGGTTTACTTACCGTACCACATACCTCTTCCTTTTCGGGGTCTGAATCGTTCTGGAAAGTGTACCTTATGTATTCCTCTGGGGTTACGGTTTCAATAACATTGGTTTCAACATTTATAGGATTACCTGAGATATAATGTTTGATTCTTTGACCATTCACCACCTTTGGATTTGTGCCTTTGAAGTTGTTGATTTTTATGGCACTGGAACGATAGACCTCCTCGATAACGTAAGGACCTTCCCACTTAGAGAGAAGTTTTTCTGCAAAAAATCTTAAACGAGAGTTGTATAGCAAGACATAATCACCCACATTAAACTCACGCTTTTGTATCCTTTTGTCATGCCATATTTTAACCTTTTCTTTAAATAGTTTGGCATTCTCATAGGCCTGGGTTCTCCATTCATCAAGAGAGCTAATGTCAAATAACCTCTTCTCACCGGCAAATTTGAAATCATAATTGAGCTCTTTAATAGCCCAATATGCCTTATGTTCTAGCTCAAGAGGTAAGCGACAAGCTTTTCCATAAACCATCTTATATGAAGACATACCCATGGGATTTTTGTACGCAGTTCTATAGGCCCATAATGCATCATCAAGTTTCTTGGACCAATTCTTTCTAGACCTATTAACTGTCTTTTGCAAAATTAATTTCAGCTCTCTATTACTTAGTTCTACTTGATCACTAGTCTGTGGGTGATAAGGGGATGCAATTCTATGGTTAACATCATACTTTGCAAGCATTTTACGGAAAGCACCATGAGTAATGTGTGAACCACCATCAGTCATTAAGTATCTAGGGACTCCAAACCTCGGAAAAATAACTTCTTTAAGCATCTTAATATAGGTGTTGTGATCAACACTGCTAGTTGGAATAGCTTCTACCCATTTAGTAACGTAATCAACAACAACTAAAATATGTGTATACCCATTAGAGGAAGGAAATTGTCCCATATAATCAAAGCCCCAAACATCAAATGGTTCAATAACAAGTGAATAATTCGTAGGCATTTATTGACGTCTACTGATATTACTAATTCTTTGACATTCATCACAAGATAAGACAAACTTACGTGCATCCTTGAAGAGAGTAGGCCAATAAAAACCAGATTGCAATACCTTATGTGCAGTTCTGTCTCCAGCATGGTGTCCTCCATAAGCTTCGGAGTGGCACTTGCGTAGGATCTGTTCCTGTTCATGCTCAGGTACACAACGTCTAATAATACCATCTACTCCTTCTTTATAAAGATGTGGGTCATCCCAGAAGTAATGTCTCAAATCATAGAATAATTTTTTCTTTTGCTGGTATGTGAAGCTAAGAGGAATAAACTTGGCAACAATGTAATTAGCATAATCAGCATACCATGGAGCAGCACGAGAAGTATTTATGACAGCTAATTGTTCATTACGAAAGCTATCATCAATAGGTTGTGGGTCATCAAGAATATTCTCTAGCCTAGACAAGTTGTTTGCAACGGGGTTCTCAGCTCCCTTTCTATCAATAATATGCAAGTCAAACTCTTGCAGCAAGAGAACCCATCTAATAAGTCTAGGTTTAGCATCTTTCTTTTCCAAAAGGTATTTGATAGCAGCATGATCAGTGTGAATAGTTACTTTAGAATCAACAATATAAGGTCTAAACTTATCACAAGCAAATACAACTGCTAAAAATTCTTTCTCAGTAGTAGCATAATTTCTCAGGGCACTGTCTAGAGTTTTACTAGCATATTGGATAACATTCAATTTCTTATAACTCTTTGCCCTAGAACAGCACCTACAACATAATCACTAGCATTGCACATAATCTCAAAGGGTAAATTCCAGTCTGGAGGCTGGACAATAGGTGCAGAGATCAATGCTTTCTTAAGTATTTCAAATGCTTCTAGACAATCATCATCAAAGACAAAATGAATATCTTTTTTGTAAGAGATTAGTCAGAGGCCTGGAGATTTTGGAGAAGTCCTTAATGAACCTCCTATAAAACCCGGCATGACCAAGGAAACTTTGTATACCTTTGATATCTTTGGGACACGACATCTTTTCAATAGCATCAACTTTAGCTTTGTCAACTTCAATACCTCTTTCAAAAAATTTATGTCCCAAGACAATGCTTTCATTAACCATAAAAGTGGCACTTCTCCGAATTCAAGACAAGATTAGTGTCTTCACATCTCTGCAAAACTCGATCAAGGTTGCTCAAGCAATCATCAAAAGAAGTTCCGTACACGGAGAAATCATCCATGAAAACCTCAACAATATTTTCACAAAAATCAGAGAATATAGCCATCATGCATCTTTGAAAGGTAGCAGGTGCATTACATAAACCAAAAGGCATACGCCTATAAGCAAAGGTACCGAAAGGACAAGTAAAAGTGGCATTTTCTTGATCCCCTTTTGACACAGGTATTTGAGAGAAACCAGAATAACCATCTAGAAAACAAAAATGAGTATATTTGGATAACATTTCTAGCATTTGATCAATAAAAGGCAAATGGTAATGATCCTTCTTAGTAGCTTTATGTAATTTGCGGAAATCAATTACCATCATATAACCTGTAACAATTCTTTGTGGGATCTATTCATCTTTATCATTAGGAACAACAGTCATACCTCCCTTCTTAGGGACACAATGGACATGACTTACCCACTGGCTATCAACAACTGGATAGGTAATAAATGCCTCTACAAGCTTTAGTATTTCCTTCCTTACCATTTCTTTCATCTTAGGATTTAACCGTCATTAATGATCAATAACCGGTTTAGCGTCCTCTTCCAATTTTATCTTGTGTTGGCATAAAGTGGGACTAATGCCCTTAAGATCATCCAGAGTATATCCAATAGCAGCATGGTGCTTCTTCAGAGTTTTCAATAATTTTTCTTCTTCATGCTCTGAAAGGTTAGCACTAATAATAACAGGATATATCTTCTTTTCATCAAGATAAACATACTTAAGATTATTAGGTAACGGTTTAAGTTCAAACACGGGATCACCCTTGGGTGGAGGAGGATCCCCTAGGATTTCAACATGCAAGTTGTTTTTCAATACGGGTCCCTGTTTAAAAAATATTTCATCTATTTCCATTCTCTCATTCATATACATATCATTTTCATGGTCTAGCAGATATTGTTCTAAGAGATCATTAGGAGGCACAACAATAGAAGCAAGACCAATAATTTCATCCTTACTAGGCAATTCTTTATCATGGAGTTGTCTACGAAATTTAGCAAAGTTAAAATCATGAGACATATCCCCTAAACCAACAATAACAAATCTTTCACACAATCTATTTTAGCATTAACAGTATTCAAGAAGGGTCTACCAAATATAATGGGAGAAAAGTCATCTTGTGGGGAGCTAAGAATAAGAAAATCAGCAAGGTATTTAACTTCCCCACACAAAACTTCAACATCTCTAACAATCCTAACAGGTGAAATAGTGTCTCTGTTAGCAAGCTTAATAGTAACATCAATCCCTTCTAACTCAACAGGTGCAATATCATGCATAATTTCTTGATATAGGGAATGAGGGATTATACTTGCACTAGCACCTACGTCACATAAACCATGATAGCAATGATCTCCTATTTTAACAGAGATAACAGGAAAGCCTACAACAGGTATATGTTTATTCCTAGCGTCGGGTTTGGCTATTCTAGCAGCTTCCTCTTGGAGGTAAATAACATGTCCATCTAAATTTTCTACCAAGAGGTCTTTAACCATAGCAACACTAGGTTCAACTTTAATTTGCTCAGGGGGTGTAGGTGTTCTAGTACTACTCTTACGAACCACAGTTGAATCTTTAACATGATCCTTTATTCTAACAGGGAAAGGTGGTTTCTCAATATAAGCAATAGGAACAATAGAATCAACATTATAAGTGATAGTCTTTTCTTCAACTTTAACAGGTTCAACTACTTTTACTTCAATGGGAGGATGGTATTTAAACCATTTCTCCTTGGGAAGATCAACATCAATAGGAAATGATTCACATAAAGAAGCTACTATCTCAGAGTCAAGTCCATATTTAGTGCTAAACTCAAGGAAAACATTGGTATCCATAAAAGCTTTAACACAATGAAACTTAGGGGTCATACCTGACTCCTTACCTTTGTCGAGATCCCAATCTTCAGAGTCGCGTTTAATTCTTTCCAATAAATCCCATTTGAATTCAACAGTCTTCATCATAAAAGAGCCAGAACAAGAATTATAGAGCATGGTGCGATTATTGAGAGAAAGCCGAGCATAAAAATTTTGAATGATCATTTTTTCTTGAGAGCTCATGATTGGGGCATGAATATAACATTGATTTAAGCCTCCCCAAGCTTGAGCGATGCTTTCTCCTTTGTGAGGCCAAAAATTCTATATATAATTACGATCACGATGAACCTGATGCATAGGGTAGAACTTCTGATGAAATTCCAACTTCAGGCGATTATAGTTCCATGATCCAATATCATCGCATAGCCTAAACCATGTCAATGCATCTCCCTTCAAAGATAAAAGGAAGACCTTCTTCTTGATAACATCCTCGGGCATACCTGCAAGCTTAAATAATCCACAAACTTCATCCACATAGATTAGATGCAGATCGGGATGCAGTGTTCCGTCTCCTGTAAAGGGATTATCTAGCAGTTTCTCTATCATACCCAAAGGTATTTCAAAGCAAACATTTTCAGTAAGTGCAGTAGGTTGAGGAGCAACTCTTTGCTCTTCTGGTCGGGGTGAAGATACCCCGAACAAGCCCCTCAAAGGATGATGAGCCATAGTAGCAAGTGACAGTAAATTTCAGCACACTATATAATTTATTCCTTACCAAATTCCACTTACCAAAGGCGCCTCACTCCCTTCCAACGGCGCCATAAAAGAGTCTTGATGACCCACAAGTGTAGGGGATCTATTGTACTCCTTTCGATAAGTAAGAGTGTCGAATGCTACTTCTCGAGCTTGCATTGTATTCCCTCGAAGAGGAAAGGGTGATGAATCATAGTAGCATAAGTATTTCCCTCAGTTTTTGAGAACCAAGGTATCAATCCAGTAGGAGACCACACACGAGTCCCTCGCACGTGCACAAACAAATAAGAACTTCACAGCCAACGCGATAAGGGGTTGTAATCCCTTTACGGTCACTTACGAAAGTGAGATCTGATAGATAGGATAGTTTGATATTTTTGGTATTTTCGGATATAAGAACAGAAAGGAAAAACAACAAAGTAAAGTAGATTGTAGATTGATATGTTGAGAATAGACCCGGGGGCCATAGGTTTCACTAGTGGCTTCTCTCATGATAGCAGATTTCTACATTGGGTGAACGAATTACTGTCGAGCAATTGATAGAAAAGCGAATAATTATGAGAATATCTAGGCATGATCATTATATATAGGCATCACATCCATGACAAGTAGACCGAAATGATTCTGCATCTACTACTATTAGTCCACACATCAACCGCTATCCAGCATGCATCTAGAGTATTAAGTTCATAAGAACAGAGTATGGCCTTAAGCAAGATGACATGATGTAGAGGGATAAACTCAAGCAATATGATATAAACCCCATCTTTTTATCCTCGATGGCAACAATACAATACGTGCCTTGCTGCCCCTGCTGTCACTGGGAAAGGACACCGCAAGATTGAACCCAAAGCCAAGCACTTCTCCCATTGCAAGAACTATAGATCTAGTAGGCCAAACCAAACCAATAATTCGAAGAGACTTGCAAGGATATTATAATCATACATAAAAGAATTCAGAAAAGAACCAAATATTTCTCATAGATAATCTTGATCATAAACCCACAATTCATCGGATCTCGACAAACACACCGCAAAAAGATTACATCGAATAGATCTCCTCGAAGACCGAGGAGAACTTGGTATTGAGATCCAAAAAGAGAGAAGAAGCCATCTAGGTACTAACTATGGACCCGAAGGTCTGTGGTAAACTACTCACAACTCATGGTGAGGCGATGGTGTTGATGTAGAAGCACTACGTGGAAGATCCTCCCTCCGGCGAAGCTCCAGAACAGGCCCCAAGATGGGATCTCACGGGAATAGAAGGTTGCGGCAGTGGAATTAGGGTTTTCTCTGTTGTTTCGACGTTTTCAGGGTACATGGGTATATATAGGAGGAAGGAGGGCATCGGGGGAGCAACGTGGGGCCCACAAGGCAGGGGGGCGTGCCTAGGGGGAGGGAGCGCGCCCCCACCCTCGTGGACGCCACGTGTGCACTCGGTCATGGTTCTCAAGTCTCCCGTGAAGATATCGCTCCAAAAATATCTCTCCCGAAGGTTTCATTCTGTTTGGACTCCGTTTGATATTCCTTTTCTGCAAAACCCTGAAATAGGCAAAAAACAGCAATCTGGACTGGGGCTTCGGGTTAATAGGTTAGTCCCAAAAATAATATAAAAGTGTATAATAAAGCCCATTAAACATCCAAAACATCATATATAATAACATGGAACAATCAAAAGTTATAGATATGTTGGAGACGTATCAAGCATCCCCAAGCTTAATTCCTGCTCGTCCTCGAGTAGGTAAATGATAAAAACAATTTTTTTGATGTGGGATGCTAACCAACATAATTTTCAATGTAATTCTCTTTATTGTGGCATGAATGTTCAGATTAGAAAGATTCAAGACAAAAGTCTATATTGACATAATAAATAATAATACTTCAAGCATACTAACAAAGCAATCATGTCTTCTCAAAATAACATGGCTAAAGAAAGTTATCCCTACAAAATCATATAGTCTGGCTATGCTCCCTCTTCATCACAGAATGTATTCATATCATGCACAACCCCGGTTTCAGCCAAGCACTTGTTTTCATACTCAATTTTTACAAACCTTTCAACTTTCACGCAATACATGAGCGTGAGCCATGGATATAGCACTATGTGTGGAATAGAATGGTGGTTGTGGAGAAGACAAAAAGGAGGAAGATAGTCTCACATCGACTAGGCGTATTAACGGGCTATGGAGATGCCCATCAATGGATATCAATGTGAGTGAGTAGGGATTGCCATGCAACGGATGCACTAGAGCTAAAAATGTATGAAAGCTCAACAAAAGAAACTAAGTCGGTGTGCATCCAACTTGCTTGCTCATGAAGACCTAGGGCATTTGAGGAAGCCCATCGTTGGAATATACAAGCCAAGTTCTATAATAAAAATTCCCACTAGTATATGAAAGGTGACTAAACATGAGACTCTCTATCATGAAGAACATGGTGCTACTTTGAAGCACAAGTGTGGAAAAGGATAGTAGCATTGTCCCTTCTCTCTTTTCTCTCTTTTTTGGAGGGGATTTATTTTATTTAGCCCCTCTCTATATGTTTTTTTGGGCCATCTTGTTTTTATTTGGCTTTTCCTCACATGGGACAATGCTCTAATAATGATGATCATCACACTTTTATTGATTTACAACTCGATACTAGAACAAAGTATGACTCTATATGAATGCCTCCGGCGGTGTACCGGGATGTGCAATGAATCATGAGTGACATGTATGAAAATTATGCATGGTGGCTTTGCCACAAATACGATGTCAACTACATGATCATGCATGGCAATATGACAATATAAAGCGTGTTATATGAACGAAACGGTGGAAAGTTGCATGGCAATATATCTCGGAATGGCTATGGAAATGACATGATAGGTAGGTATGGTGGCTGTTGGGAGGAAGGTATATGGTGGGTGTATGGTACTGGTGAAAGTTGCGCGGTACAAGAGAGGCTAGCAATGGTGGAAGGGTGAGAGTGCGTATAATCCATGGACTCAACGTTAGTCATAAAGAACTCATATACTTATTGCAAAAATTTAAGAGTCATCAAAACAAAGCAATCAACACATGATCCTAGGGGGGAGGTCGGTAGGAGTTAACCATCGCGTGCCCCCGACCTCCACACAAAGGATGACACTCTACATATACCTCATGCTCTAACTTCGTCACATAGAGGTTCACCATACGTGCATGCCACGGGAATCACAAACTTTAACACAAGTATTTCTCAATTTCATAATAACTCCACTAGCATGACTCTAATATCACTATCCTCATATCTCAAAACAATCATCAAGTATCAAACTTCTCATCATATTCAATGCACTTCGTATGAAAGTTTTTACTACATTTATCTTGGATGCCTATCATATTAGGACTAGTTTTATAAGCAAAGCACGTTACCATGCTGTTCTAAAAGACTCTCAAAAAGATATAAGTGAAGCATGAGAGATCAAAAATTTCTACAAAATAAAATCACCTCCATGCTCTAAAAGATATAAGTGAAGCACTAGAGTAAAACTATTTAGCTCAAAAGATATAAGTGAAGCACATAGAGTGTTCTAACAAATTCTAGGCCATATTTATCTCTCTCAAAAAGGTGTGTCCATCAAGGATGATTGTGACAAACTAACAAGCAAAGATTCAAATCATACATGACGCTCCAAGTAAAAGACATATCATGTGGTGAATAAAAATATAGTCCTGAGTATAGTTACCGATAGATGAAGACGAAAGAGGGGATGCCTTCCCGGGGCATCCCCAAGCTTAGGCTTTTGGTTGTCCTTGAATTTTACCTTGGGGTGCCTTGGGAATCCCCAAGCTTAGGCTCTTGCCACTCTTTGTTCCATAGTCCATCAAAGCCATACTCAAAACTTGAAAACTTCACAACACAAAACTTAGCCAAAAATCTCGTGAGCTCCGTTAGTATAAGAAAGCAAACCACCACTCAAAGGTACTGTAATGAACTCATTCTTTGTTTATATGGGTGTTAAACCTATTGTATTCCAACTTCTCTATGATTCATATCCTCCAATACTACTCTTGGATTAATCAAAATAAGCAAACAACACACGAAAAACAGAATCTGTCAAAAACAGAACAGTCTATAGTAATCCGCAACTTTCGCATACTTCTGTAACTCCAAAAAAATTGAAATAAATTGTTAAATGTGAGGAATTTGTCTATTAATCATATGCAAAAAGAATCAACTAAATAGCGCTCTCCAGTAAAATCTGGTGACTATTCTCGTGAGCGCTAACGTTTCTGTTTTTTTACAACAAGATCATATAAACTTCACACAAGTCTTCCCAAAGGTTCTACTTGGCAGAAACACTAATTGAAACTCAAAACCACATCTAAACAGAAGCTGGATGCAATATTTATTCCTAAACAGAAGCAAAAACAAAGAAAATAAAATTGGGTTGCCTCCCAACAAGCGCTATCGTTTAACGCCCCTAGCTAGGCATGATACAAGGATAGATCTATGTATTGCCATCGGTGGTTTTTACTTTTTTGGCGGAGTCAAGTTCGAATCCGGGAGGTTCTTTACATGTCCCTTCATATTCGGAAATCTTTAGATCTAACGAATCCAACCGCTTATTGCAAAGGGTAATCAACATATTCATGCGGTGGAGATTTCCACTAACATTCTTAAGAGGTTCAAGAGAGTTTTGTAGTATTTTCGTTACTTCACAAATTTTCTCAAAAGCTTTTGTCTCTTCCGGGGTAGAGGGTTGTCCAAACAACTCTATCAAACATTATAAGAATCAAGGGTATGACTCCCAAAGAAATTTCCTCCGGTAATGGTATCAAGGACAAGACTATTCCATGGAGTTATGCCAACATAAAAATTGCGAAGAAGCAGGAAGTGGAAAGCTTCCTAGTAGTTCTATTTTGAGCATTGCAAATTCTATACTAGGCATCTTTTAGGTTTTCCTCCTCCCTTTGTTTAAAATTAAGAAACTCACTCTCGGAAGTATTGATAATGATAGGTGTGCTAGACATGGTGACAAGCAAGCAATCCAACACACAAGCAAACAAGAAGCGAGCGAATAGTAAACACACGGCAAAAAGAAGGGCAAATAAAACGGCAAGGGTGAAGTGGGGGAGAGGAAAACGAGAGGGAAATAAATGTAATGCGAAGGATAAGGGTTTGTGATAGGTACTTGGTATATGACTTTTGCGTAAGCCTCCCCGGCAACGGCGCCAGAAATTCTTCTTGCTACTTCTCGAGCTTGCGTTGTATTCACTCGAAGAGGAAAGGGCGATGCAGCATAGTAGCGTAAGTATTTCCCTCAGTTTTTGAGAACCAAGGTATCAATCCAGTAGGAGACCACGCGCGAGTCCCTCGCACCTGCACAAACAAATAAGAACTTCGCAGCCAACGCGATAAGGGGTTGTCAATCCCTTTACGGTCACTTAAGAAAGTGCGATCTGATAGATAGGATAGTTTGATATTTTTGGTATTTTTGGATATAAGAACAAAAAGTAAAAACAACAAAGTAAAGTAGATTGTAGATGGATATGTTGAGAATAGACCCGGGGGCCATAGGATTCACTAGTGGCTTCTCTCATGATAGCAGATTTCTATGGTGGGTGAACGAATTACTGTCGAGCAATTGATAGAAAGCGAATAATTATGAGAATATCTAGGCATGATCATTATATATAGGCATCACGTCCGCGACAAGTAGACCGAAACGATTCTGCATCTACTACTATTACTCCACACATCGACCGCTATCCAGCATGCATCTAGAGTATTAAGTTCATAAGAACAGAGTAACGCCTTAAGCAAGATGACATGATGTAGAGGGATAAACTCAAGCAATATGATATAAACCCCATCTTTTTATCCTCGATGGCAACAATACAATACGTGCCTTGCTGCCTCTGCTGTCACTGGGAAAGGACACCGCAAGATTAAACCCAAAGCCAAGCTCTTCTCCCATTGCAAGAACTATAGATCTAGTAGGCCAAACCAAACCAATAATTCGAAGAGACTTGCAAGGATATAATAATCATACATAAAAGAATTCAGAAAAGAACCAAATATTTCTCATAGATAATCTTGATCATAAACCCACAATTCATCGGATCTCGACAAACACACCGCAAAAAGATTACATCAAATAGATCTCCTCGAAGACCAAGGAGAACTTGGTATTGAGATCCAAAAAGAGAGAAGAAGCCATCTAGGTACTAACTATGGACCCGAAGGTCTGTGGTAAACTACTCACAACTCATGGTGAGGCGATGGTGTTGATGTAGAAGCACTATGTGGAAGATCCCCCCTCCGGCGAAGCTCCGGAACATGCCCCAAGATGGGATCTCACAGGAATAGAAGGTTGCGGCGGTGGAATTAGGGTTTTCTCTATTTCTTCGAAGTTTTCAGGGTACATGGGTATATATAGGAGGAAGGAGGGCATCGGGGGAGCAACGTGGGCCCACGAGGCAGGGGGCGCGCCCAGGGGGAGGGGGCGCACCCCCACCCTCGTGGAAGCCACGTGTGCACTCTGCCGTGGTTCTGAAGTCTCCCGTGAAGATATCGCTCCAAAAATATCTCTCCCGAAGGTTTCATTCCGTTTGGACTCCGTTTGATATTCCTTTTCTGCAAAAGCCTGAAATAGGCAAAACACAACAATCTGGACTGGGCCTTTGGGTTAATAGGTTAGTCCCAAAAATAATATAAAAGTGTATAATAAAGCCCATTAATCATAGAAAACATCATATATAATAGCATGGAACAATCAAAAATTATAGATACGTTGGAGACATATCATCGAACCCAACGAGGAGCAGAAGGAAATGATAGGCAGTTTTCAGTAAGATATTTTCTGCAAGCACTGAAATTATAGGTAACCGATAGTTTTGTGATAAGGTAATTGGTAGCAAGTAACAAAAGGTAAAAGTAAATAAGGTGCAGCAAGATGGCCCAATCCTTTTTGTAGAAAAGGACAAGCCTGGACAAACTCTTATATGGAGGAAAGCGCTCCCGAGGACACATGGGAATTATCGTCAAGCTAGTTTTCATCACGATCATCTGATTTGCGTTCGGTATTTTGATAATTCGGTATGTGGGTGGACCGGTGCTTGGGTGCTGTCCTTACTTGGACAAGCCTCCCACTTATGATTAACCTCTAATGCAAGCATCCGCAACTACAAAAGAAGTATTAAGGTAAACCTAACCATAGCATGGAACAAGTGGATCCAATCAGCCCCTTACGAAGCAACGCATAAACTAGGGTTTAAGCTTCTGTCACTCTAGCAACCCATCATCTACTTATTACTTCCCAATGCCTTCCTCTAGGTCCAAATAATGGTGAAATGTCATGTAGTCGATGTTCACATGACACCATTTGAGGAGAGACATCATACATCTCATCAAAATATCGAACGAATACCAAATTCACATGACTACTTATAGCAAGACTTCTCCCATGTCCTCAGGAACAAAAGTAACTACTCACAAGATATAATATTATTCATGATTAGAGGGGTATTAATATGCATAATGGATCTGAACATATGATCTTCCACCAAGTAAACCAACTAGCATCAACTACAAGGAGTAATCAACACTACTAGCAACCCACATGTACCAATATGAGGTTTGGGTACAAAGATTGGATACAAGAGATGAACTAGGGTTTGAGAGGAGATGGTGCTGGTGAAGATGTTGATGAAGATAACCCACCCCAAGATGGGAGAGTTGTTGGTGATGACAGCGGTGACGATTTCCCCCTCCCGGAGGGAAGTATCCCCGGCAGAACAGGTTTACTGGAGCCCTAGATTGGTTTCCGCCAAGGTTCCGCCTCGAGACGGCGGCGTCTGGTCCCGAAAGCCTCCTTATGATTTTTTCCAGGTCAAAACACCTCATATAGGAGAAGATGGGCATCGGGGGGCCATCGGGGGGCCCACGAGGCAGGGGGACACGCCCCGAGAGGGGGGGGGGCACGCCCCCCACCCTCGTGGACTGGTGGTGGCCCCCCTGATGAATCTCTTTCGCTAGATATTTTTTATATTTTCTGAAACGGTGTCCCGTGGAGTTTTGGAGCTTTTTGAGTTGTGCATAATAGGTTTCCAGTGTTTGCTCCTTTTCCAGCCCAGAATTCCAGCTGCCGGCATTCTCCCTCTTCATGTAAACCTTGTAAAATAAGAGATAAAAGGCATAAGTATTGTGACATAATGTGTAAAAACAGCCCATAGTGCAATAAATATCAATATAAAAGCATGATGCAAAATGGACGTATCAAATACTCGGGTTAAACTTGACGAGCCTAGCATGTACAGACATGGCCTCGGAACACCGGAGATCGAAAGGTCGAGCGTGAATCATATAGTAGATATGATCAAGATGAGATGTTCACCATTGAAAACTACTCCATCTCACGTGATGATCGGACATGGTTTAGTTGATTTGGATTACGTGATCATTTAGATGACTTGAGGGATGTCTATCTAAGTGGGAGTTCTTTCGCAATATGATTAATTGAACTTTAATTTATCATGAACTTAGTCCTGATAGTATTTGCAAATTATGTTGTAGATAAATAGCTCACGTTGTAGCTCCCCTATGTTTTTTATATGTTCCTAGAGAAAACTAAGTTGAAAGATTTTAGTAGCAATGATGCGGACTAGGTCCGTGATCTGAGGATTATCCTCATTGCTGCATAGAAGTATTGTGTCCTTGATGCACCGCTAGGTGACAAACCTATTGCAGGAGCATATGTAAACGCTATGAATGTTTGGCAAAGCTCAATATGATGTCTACTTAATAGTTTAGTGCACCATGCTTTACGGCTTAGAACCGGGACTTCAAAAACGTTTTGAATGCCACGAAGCATATGAGATGTTCCAAGAGCTGAAATTGGTATTTCAGACTCATGCCCATGTCGAGAGGTATGAGACCTCTGACTAAAACTTTACCTACAAGATGGAGGAGAATAGCTCAGCTAGTGAGCATGTGCTCAGAATGTCTGGGTACTACAATCACTTGAATCAAGTGGGAGTTAATCTTCCAGATAAGATAGTGATTGACAGAGTTCTCTAGTCACTATCACCAAGCTACTAGAACTTCGTGATGAACTATAATATGCAAGGGATGACGAAAACGATTCCTGAGCTCTTCGCGATGCTAAAATCAGTGAAGGTAGAAATGAAGAAAGAGCATCAAGTGTTGATGGTTAAACAAGACCACTGGTTTCAAGAAAAAGGGCAAGGGAAAGAAAGGGAACTTCAAGAAGAATGGCAAGCAAGTTGCCACTCCCGAGAAGAAGCCTAAAGATAGACCCAAGCCTGAAACCGAGAGCTACTACTGCAAAGGAAATGGTCACTGGAAGCGGAACTACCCCAAATATTTGGCGGATAAGAAGGATGGCGAAGTGCACAAAGGTATATTACATGTTATTAATGTGTACCTCACTAGTTCTCTTAGTAGCCCCTGGGTATTTTGATATCTGTTCGGTTGCTAAGATTAGGAACTCGAAACATGAGTTGCAGAATAAACAAAGACTATTTGAGGGTGAGGGGACAATGTGTGTTGGAAGTAGTTCCAATATTGATATGATCATCATCGCACACTCCCTGTACTTTCGGGATTAGTGTTAAACCTAAATAAATGTTATTTGGTGTTTGCGTTGAGCATGGACAAGATTGGATCGTGTTTATTGCACTACGATTATTCATTTAAGTCAGATAATAATTGTTACTCTGTTTACATGAATAAAACCTTCTATGCTCATACACCCAGGGAGAATGGTTTATCGAATCTCGATCGTAGTAATACACATATTCATAATATTGAAGCCAAAAGATGCAGAGTTGATAATGATAGTGCAACATACTTGTGGCACTGTCGTTCAAGTCATATTGGTGTAAAGCGCATGAAAGAAACTCCATGCTGATGGACATTTGGAATCACTTTATTATGAATCATTTGATGCTTGTGACCATGCCTCATGGGCAAGATGACTAAAACTCCGTTCTCCGGAACAATGGAGCGAGCCAATGACTTATTGGAAATAATACATACAGATGTATGCGATCCGTTGAGTGTTGAGGCTCGCGACGGGTATCATTATTTTTTGACCTTCACAGATGATTTGAGCAGATATGAGTATATCTACTTAATGAAACACAAGTCCGAAACATTTGAAAAGTTCAAAGAATTTCAGAGTGAAGTACAGAATCATCGTAACAAGAAAATAAAGTTTCTACGATCTGATTGCAGGGGAGAATATTTGAGTTACGAGTTTGGTCTTCATTTAAAACAATGTGGAATAGTTTCGCAAACTCACGCCACCTGGAACATCACAGTGTAATGGTATGTCCGAACATCATAACCGTACTTTATTAGATATGGTGCGATCTATGATGTCTCTTACCGATTTACCACTATCGTTTTAGGGTTATGCAATAGAGACAGCTGCATTCACGTTAAATAGGGCACCATCTAAATCCGTTGAGATGACATCGTATGAACTATGGTTTGGCAAGAAACCTAAGCTATCATTTATTAAAGTTTGGGTTTGCGATGCTTATGTGAAAAAGCTTCATCTTGATAAGCTCGAACCCGAATCGAAGAAATGCGTCTTCATAGGATACCCAAAAGAAATAGTTGGGTACACCTTCTATCATAGATCCAAAGGCAAGATCTTTGTTGCTAAGAATGGATCCTTTCTAGAGAAGGAGTTTCTCTCGAAAGAAGTGCGTGGGAGGAAAGTAGAACTTGATGAGGTAATTGCACGCTCTCTCAAATTGGAAAGTAGCTCATCACAGAAAATTGTTCCCATGATGCCTACACCAATTAGTGAGGAAGTTAATGATGATGATCATGAAACTTCAGATCAAGTTACTACCGAACCTCGTAGGTTAACCAGAGTATGTTCCGCACCAGAGTGGTACGGTAATCCCGTTCTGGAAGTCATGTTGCTAGACCATGATGAACCTATGAACTATGAGGAAGCGATGATGAGCCCAGATTCCGCGAAATGGCTTGAGGCCGTGAAATATGAGATGGGATCCATGTATGAGAACAAAGTGTGGACTTTGGTTGACTTGCCCGATGATCGGCAAGCCATAGAGTTTAAATGGATCTTCAAGAGGAAGACAAATGCTGATGGTAATGTCACTGTCTACAAAGATCGACTTGTCGCAAAAGGTTTTCGACAAGTTCAAGGAGTTGACTGCGATGAGACTTTCTCACCCGCAGCGATACTTAAGTCTGTTCGAATCATGTTAGCAATTGTTGCATTTTATGAAATCTGGCAAATGGATGTCAAAACTACATTCCTTAATGGTTTTCTAAAAGAAGAATTGTATATGATGCAATCAGAAGATTTTGTCGATCCTAAAAGTGCTAACAAAGTGTGCAAGCTCCAGAAATCTATATATGGACTGGTGCAAGCATCTCGGAGTTGGAATATACGCTTTGATAAGGTGATCAAAGCATATGGTTTTATACAGACTTACGGTGAAGCCTGTATTTACAAGAAAGTGAGTGGGAGCACTACAACATTTCTGATAAGTATATGTGAATGACATATTGTTGATCGGAAATGATGTAGAATTTTCTGGAAAGCATAAATGATTGTTTAAAAGGAGTTTTTCAATAAAAGACCTTGGTGAAGCCGCTTATATATTGGGCACAAAGATCTATAGAGATAGATCATGACGCTTGATAAGACTTTCGATTAGTACATACCTTGATAAGATTTTGAAGTAGTTCAAAATGGATCAGTCAAAGAAGTTCTTGCCTGATTTGTAAGGTATGAAATTGAGTAAGACTCAAAGCCCGACCACGATAGAAACATATAGAGAGAATGAAAGTCATTCCTTATGCCTTAGCCATAGGATCTATAAAGTATGTCATGTTGTGTACTAAACCTATTTTGTACCTTGCCATGAGTTTGGCAAGGAGGTACAATAATAATCCAGGAGTAGATCACTGGATAACGGTCAAAATTATCCTTAGTAACTGGAGGACTAAGGAAATGTTTCTTGATTATGGAGGTGATAAAGAGTTCGTCATAAAGGGTTACACCGATGCAATCTTTGACACAAATCCAGATAACTAAGTATCAATCTGGATGTGTATTTAAAGTGGGTAGAGTAGCCCCATGCATAGCCTTGTAGACATAGAAATTTACGAAATACATACGGATCTAAATGTGACACCTGTTGACTAAACTTCTCTCACAAAGCAAAACATGATCACACCTTAGTACTCTTTGGGTGTTAATCACACGGCGATGTGAACTAGATTATTGACTCTAGTAAACCTTTTGGGTGTTGGTCACATGACGATGTGAACTATGGGTATTAATCACATCTCGATGTGAACTATCGGTGTTAAATCACATGGCGATGTGAACTAGATTATTGACTCTAGTGCAAGTGGGAGACTGAAGGAAATATGCCCCAGAGGCAATAATAAAGTTGTTATTTATATTTCCTTATATACCATGATAAATGTCTTTTATTCATGCTAGAATTGTATTAATCGGAAACTTGATACATGTTTGAATACATAGACAAAACAGAGTGTCCCTAGTATGCCTCTACTAGACTAGCTCGTTAATCAAAGATGGTTAAGTTTCCAAACCATAGACATGTGTTGTCATTTCATGAACGGGATCACATCATTAGGAGAATGATGTGATGGACAAGACCCATCCATTAGCTTAGCATAATGATCGTTTAGCTATTGCTTTCTTCATGACTTATGCATGTTCCTCTGACTATGAGATTATGCAACTCCCGAATACCGGAGGAACACCTTGTGTGCTATCAAACGTCACAACGTAGGTGATTATAAATATGCTCTACAGGTGTTTCTGAAAGTGTTTGTGGTGTTGGCATAGATCAAGAATACGATTTGTCACTCCAAGTGTCGGAGAGGTATCTCTGGGCCCTCTCAGTACACATCATAATAAGCCTTGCAAGGAAATGACTAATGAGTTAGTCACGAGATGATGTATTACGGAACGAGTAAAGAGACTTGTCGGTAACGAGATTGAACTAGGTATGATGATACCGACGATCGAATCTCAGGCAAGTAACATACCGATGACAAAGGGAACAACGTATGTTGTTATGCGGTTTGACCGATAAAGATCTTCATAGAATATGTAGGAGCCAATACGAGCATCCAGGTTCCACTATTGGTTATTGACCGGAGATGTGTCTCGGTCATGTCTACATAGTTGTCAAACCCGTAGGGTCCGCACGCTTAACGTTCAATGACGATTCGTATTATGAGTTATGTGTTTTTGATGACCGAAGATTGTTCGGAGTCCTGGATGAGATCACAGACATGACAAGGAGTCTCAAAATGGTCGAGACACAAATAATAATATATTGGACGATGTTATTCGGACATCGGATGAGTTCCGGGGGTTACCGGATAAATATCAGAGTGTTGGGGGGTTATCGAAACCCCCGGGGGAACTAATGGGCCTTAGTAGGATTTAGGGGAGAGAGAGAGAGGAGAGGCCACAAGGGCTGGCCGCGCGCCCCCATGGGCCTAGTCCGAATTGGACTAGGGGGAGGGGCGGCGCCCCCTCTTTCCTTCTCCTCTCCCTCTCCTTCCTTCCCCCTCTCTTCCTTTCGATGGAAACCTACTAGGACTAGGAGTCCTAGTAGGAATTCCCACTTGGGGCACGCCCTAAGGGGCCGGTCAGACCTCCCCTCCTCCCTCCTTTATATACATGGGCATGGGGGGGACCCTAGAGCAGATAAGCCAATCTTTTAGCCGTGTGCGCTGCCCCCCTCCACAGTTACACACCTTGGTCATATCGTTGCAGTGCTTAGGCGAAGCCCTGCACCGGTAACTTCATCATCACCGTCACCACGCCGTCATGCTGACGAAACTCTCCCTTGTCCTCAACTGGATCAAGAGCCTGAGGGACGACATCGTGCTGAACGTGTGCTGAACACGGAGGTGCCGTACGTTGGGTACTTGGATCGGTTGGATCGTGAAGACGTTCGACTACATCAACCGCGTTACTAAACGCTTCCGCTTTCGGTCTACGAGGGTATGTGGACACACTCTCCTTGCTCGTTGCTATACTTCTCCTAGATAGATCTTGCGTGATCATAGGATTTTGTTTGAAATACTACGTTCCCCAACAACCAAGGCCGTGGCAACAGAGGCTCAATAGGTGCAACATGACCATCGATGCTACCGCCCTTTGGAATGGAAAGGGGACAGGGAGGCAAGGAGGAGGTATGTCTCTCTGCACCATGTATGGTAGAATTTGTGTTGTGTGCATGCTTTTGAATGGTCATCTTCATGATCAATGTGTGTTTTGTTACATCTTTCAAGTTTTGTAAAGTTGATAAGAGCATCTATAGCTGGGCACCTCAAACTCGCCTCATACGCCTAGGCGGGCTACCCGGTCACTGCCTGGTCATGATTTTTCGACCCAGTCTGGCTCCTTAAACGGGCGTCGAACGCTCGGGCTGACCGGCACCCCTCATTTCCAGTCCAAATATGGGGCAGAGATGGGGGCACTCGGGCACGCTTGCCACATTGGACCGACGGTGGGTTCCCACGCGGAAACGCGTAGAAACCAGATGGTCTGATGGACGTTGCACTCGTCGCCGTAGGACGAAAGCCGCATGGCGCCGCTCTGGCTCACTGTTGATACGTCTCCAACGTATCTATACTTTTTTATTGTTCCATGCTATTATGTTATCCATCTTGGATGTTTTATATACTACTCCCTCCGTTCCTAAATATTTGTCTTTCTAGAAATTCAAATGGACTGCAACATGCGGATGTATGTAGACATATTTTAGAGTGTAGATTCACTCATTTTGCTTCGTATGTAGTCACTTGTTGAAATCTCTAGAAAGACAAATATTTAGGAACGGAGGGAGTAGTTGTTGGGGAACGTAGCAGAATTCAAAAAATTTCTACGCTTTCACCAAGATCCATCTAAGGAGACATCTAGCGACGAGCATATTAGAGTGCATCTACATACCGTTTTGTAGATCGCGAGCGGAAGCTTTCGAAGAAGCGTGGATGAAGTAGTCGTACTCTTCTCGTTCTTCGTCACCGATGATCTAGCGCCGAACGGACGGCACCTCCGCGTTCAACACACGTCCGGTACAGCAACGTCACCTCCTTCTTGATCCAGCAAGGGGGGAGGAGAGGTCGTGGGAGATCCAGCAGCACGACGGCGTGGTGATGGATGCAACGGGAATTCCTGCAGGAGGAGGAGGAAGGTGTGACGGGAGGGGGAGAGGCGCCAGAGACTTGGGTGCGGCTGCCCTCTCCCCCCCACATATATATAGGGGGCCAGGGGGTGCGCCAAGCCCTGTAGATGGGATCTGCAGGGGGGCGGCGGCCTGGGGGGGGGGAGACTTGCCCCCCAAGGCATAGGGGGCGCCTCCCTCCCCTAGGGTTCCAACCCTAGGCGCATGAGGGAGGGCCCAGCAGGGTGCGCCAGCCCACCAGGGGCTGCCCCCCTTCCCCTTGCGACCTAGGGGCCCCACCGGGATGGGTGACCCCACCCGGTGGACCCCCGGGACCCCTCCGGTGGTCCCGGGACACTCCCGGTGACCCCCGGAGTTCACCCGATGGCCGAAACTGGACTTCCTATATATCATTCTTTACCTCCGTACCATTTCGAAACTCCTCGTGATGTCCGGGATCTCATCCGGGACTCCGAACAACTTTCGGGTTTCCACGTGCATGTATCTCTACGACCCTAGCGTTACCGAACCTTAAGTGTGTAGACCCTACGGGTTCGGGAGACACGTAGACATGACCGAGACCACTCTCCAGTCAATAACCAACAGTGGGATCTGGATACCCATGTTGGTTCCCACGTGTTCCTCGATGATCTTCATCGGATGAACCACTGTGTCAAGGATTCACTCAATCCCGTATGTTATTCCCTTTGTCCATCGGTACGGTACTTGCCCGAGATTCGATCGTCGGTATTCCCGATACCTTGTTCAATCTCATCACGGCAAGTCTCTTTACTCGATCCGTAATCCATCATCCCGTGACTAACTCCTTAGTCACCTTGAGCTCATTATGATGATGTCTTACCGAGTGGGCCCAGAGGTACCTCTCCGTCAAACGGAGTGACAACATCCCAGTCTCGGTTCGTACCAACTCAACAGACACTTTCGGAGATACCCGATGCGTACCTTTATAGCCACCCAGTTACGTTGTGACGTTTGGCACACCCAAAGTATTCCTACGGCATCCGGGAGTTGTACAACCTCATGGTCTAAGGAATAAATACTTGACACCGAAAAGCTTATGCATTACGAACTATACGATCTCATGCTATGCTCAGGATTGGGTCTTGTCCATCACATCATTCTCCTAATGATGTGATCCCGTTATCACTGACATCCCATGTCCATGATCAGGAAACCGTGACCATCTGTTGATCAACGAGCTGGTAACTAGAGGCTTACCAGGGACTCAATGTGGTCTATATATTCACACATGTATCGCTGTTTCCGTACAATACAATTCAAGCATGAATAACAGACAATTATCATGAACAAGGAAATATAATAATAATACTTTTATTATTGCCTCTAGGGCATATTTCCAACAGTCTCCCACTTGCACTAGAGTCAATAATCTAGTTACATTGTGATGAATCGAACACCCATAGAGTTCTGGTGTTGATCATGTTTTGCCCGTGGAAGGGGTTTAGTCAACGGGTCTGCAACATTCAGATCCGTATGCACTTTACAAATATCTATATCTCCATCTTGAACTTAATTCCGGATGGAGTTGAAACGGCGCTTGATGTGCTTGGTCTTCTTGTGAAACCCGGGCTCTTTTGTAATGGCAATGGCACCAGTGTTGTCACAGAAGAGAGTCATCGGGCTTGACGTGCTTGGAATGACTCCTAGGTTGGTGATGAACTCCTTGATCCAGACTCCTTCCTGCGCTGCTTCGGAAGCAGCTATGTACTCCGCTTCACATGTAGATGCCGCCACGACGCTTTGCTTGCAACTGCACCAGCTGACTGCCCCACCTTTCAAAATATACACATATCCGGTTTGCGACTTGGAGTCATCCAGATCTGTGTCGAAGCTAGCATCGACGTAACCCTTTACGACGAGCTCTTCGTCACCTCCATAAACGAGAAACATATCCTTAGTCCTTTTCAGGTACTTCAGGATGTTCTTGACCGCTGTCCAGTGTTCCATACCGGGATCACTTTGGTACCTCCCTACCAAACTTATGGCAAGGTTCACACCAGGTCTGGTACACAGCATGGCATACATGATAGAACCTATGGCCGAGGCATAGGGAATGCCACTCATCTTTTCTCTATCTTCTACCGTGGTCGGTGACTGAGCCTTGCTCAATCTCATACCTTGCAAAACAGGCAAGAATCCCTTCTTGGACTGATCGTACTTTTTTAATATCTTGTCAAGGTATGTACTTTGTGAAAGACCGATGAGGCATCTTGATCTATCTCTATAGATTTTGATGCCTAATATGTAAGCAGCTTCTCCAAGGTCCTTCATTGAAAAACTCTTATTCAAGTAGGCCTTTACATTTTCCAAGAATTCTATATCATTTCCCATCAGCAATATGTCATCCACATATAATATGAGAAATGGCACAGAGCTCCCACTCACTTTCTTGTAGATACAGGCTTCTCCATAAGTCTGTATAAAGCCAAACGCTTTGATCACATCATTAAAGCGAATATTCCAACTCCGAGATGCTTGCACCAGCCCGTAAATCGAGCGCTGGAGCTTGCATACATTGTTAGCGTTCTCTGGATCGACAAAACCTTCCGGCTGCATCATATACAACTCTTCCTTGAGGAAGCCATTAAGGAATGCCGTTTTGACGTCCATTTGCCATATCTCATAATCATAGAATGCTGCAATAGCTAACATGATTATGACTGACTTCAACATCGCTATGGGAGAGAAAGTCTCGTCGTAGTCAATCCCTTGAACTTGTCGATAACCCTTAGCGACAAGCCGAGCCTTATAGATGGTCACATTACCATCCGCGTCTGTCTTTTTCTTAAATATCCATTTGTTTTCTATGGCGTGCCTGTCATCAGGCAAGTCCACCAAAGTACATACTTTGTTTTCATACATGGATTCTATCTCGGATTTCATGGCTCCAAGCCATTTATTGGAATCCGGGCCCGCCATTGCTTCTTCATAGTTCGAAGGTTCACCGTTGTCTAACAACATGATTTCCAGGACAGGGTTGCCGTACCACTCTGGTGCGGAACATGCCCTTGTGGACCTTCGAAGTTCAGTAGTAACTTGATGTGTTTCTTCATGATCATCATCATTAACTTCCTCCCTTGTCGGTGCAGGCACCTCAGGAACAATTTCCTGCGCTGCGCTACTTTCCGGTTCAGGAGGGGTGACTGTCACCTCATCAAGTTCTACTTTCCTCCCACTCACTTCTTTCGAGAGAAACTCTTTCTCCAGAAAGGATCCATTCTTGGAAACAAAGACTTTGCCTTCGGATCTGTGGTAGAAGGTGTACCCAATCGTTTCCTTTGGGTATCCTATGAAGACACATTTTTCCGATTTGGGTTCGAGCTTTTCAGGTTGAAGTTTCTTGACATAAGCATCGCAACCCCAAACTTTCAGAAACGACAACTTAGGTTTCTTGCCAAACCAAATTTCATACGGTGTCGTCTCAACGGATTTCGACGGAGCCCTATTTAAAGTGAATGCGGCAGTCTCTAAAGCATAACCCCAAAAAGATAGCGGTAAATCGGTGAGGGACATCATAGATCGCACCATGTCCAACAGAGTACGATTTCGACATTCGGACACACCGTTACGTTGAGGTGTTCCGGGTGGTGTCAATTGTGAAACAATTCCACAGTTCCTAAGGTGCGTGCCAAATTCATGACTTAAATATTCACCCCCACGATCTGATCGTAAGAACTTTATTTTTCTGTCACGTTGATTCTCAACCTCATTCTGAAATTCCTTGAACTTTTCAAAGGTCTCAGACTTGTGTTTCATCAAATAGATATACCCATATCTACTCAAGTCATCTATGAGGGTGAGAACATAACAAGAGCCTCCGCGAGCCTCAACACTCATTGGACCGCACACATCGGTATGTATGATTTCCAACAAGTTGGTTGCTCGCTCCATTGTTCCGGAGAACGGAGTCTTGGTCATCTTGCCCAAGAGGCATGGTTCGCACGTGTCAAATGATTCATAATCAAGAGACTCTAGAAGTCCATCTGAATGGAGCTTCTTCAAACGTTTGACACCAATATGACCAAGGCGGTAATGCCACAAGTATGTGGGACTATCATTATCAACTTTACATCTTTTGGCATCTACACTATGAATATGTGTATCATCACGTTCGAGATTCATCAAAAATAAACCATTGACCAGCGGGGCATGACCATAAAACATATCTCTCAAATAAATAGAACAACCATTACTCTCGGATTTAAATGAGTAGCCATCTCGCATAAGACGAGATCTAGATACAATGTTCATGCTCAAAGTTGGTACTAAATAACAATTATTAAGGTTTAAAACTAATCCCGAGGGTAGATGTAGAGGTAGCGTGCCGACGGTGATCACATCGACCTTGGAACCATTCCCGACGCGCATCGTCACCTCATCCTTCGCCAGTCTCCGCTTATTCCGCAGCTCCTGCTTAGAGTTACAAATATGAGCAACGGCACCGGTATCAAATACCCAGGAGCTACTACGAGCGCTGGTAAGGTACACATCAATAACATGTATATCATATATACCTTTGACGTTGCCGGCCTTCTTGTCTGCTAAGTATTTGGGGTAGTTCCGCTTCTAGTGCCCCGTTCCCTTGCAATGAAAACACTAAGTTTCAGGCTTGGGTCCATTCTTTGGCTTCTTCCTGGCAACTGGCTTACCGGGCGCGACAACTCCTTTGCCGTCCTTCTTGAAGTTCTTCTTACCCTTGCCTTTCTTGAACTTAGTGGTTTTATTGACCATCAACACTTGATGTTCTTTCTTGATATCCACCTCTGCTGATTTCAGCATCGAATACACCTCGGGAATGGACCTCTCCATCCCCTGCATATTGAAGTTTAACACGAAGCTCTTGAAGCTTGGTGGGAGCGACTGGAGGATTCTGTCAACGACCGCTTCATCTAGGAGATTCATTCCCACCTGAGACAAGCGGTTGTGCAATCCAGACAACTTGAGTATGTGCTCGCTGACAAAACTATTCTCCTCCATCTTACAACTGTAGAATGCGTCAGAGACGTCATATCTCTCGACTCGGGCATGATCTTGGAAAACCATTTTCAGCTCTTCGAACATCTCATATGCTCCGTGATTCTCAAAACGCTTTTGAAGCCCCGACTCTAAGCTGTAGAGCATGCCGCACTGAACGAGGGAGTAATCATCACACCGCGACTGCCAGGCATTCATAACGTCTTGGGTCGCCGGGGGAACGGGTGCATCACCTAGCGGTGCTTCAAGGACATATGATATCTTGGCAGCTATGAGGATAATCCTCAGGTTACGGACCCAATCCGTATAGTTGCTACCATCGTCTTTTAGCTTGGTTTTCTCTAGGAACGCGTTGAAGTTGAGGGAAACTTGAGCGTGGGCCATTTGATCTACAAGAGATATTGTAAAGAATTTAGACTAAGTTCATGATACTTAAGTTCATCTTAATCAAATTTTAATGAACTCCCACTCAGAATGACATCTCTCTTAGTCATCTAAGTGATACACGATCCGAATCGACTAGCCCGTGTCCGATCATCACGTGAGACAGACTAGTCATCAACGGTGAAGATCTTCATGTTGATCGTATATTCTATACGACTCGTGTTCGACCTTTTAGTCTTCCGTGTTCCGAGGCCATGTCTGTACATGCTAGGCTCGTCAAGTAAACCCTAAGTGTATTGCTTGTGTAAATCTGGCTTACACCCGTTGTATGCGAACGTTAGAACCTATCACACCCGATCATCACGTGGTGCTTCGGAACAACGATCCTTAGCAACGGTGCACAGTTAGGGGGAACACAATTCTTGAAATTTTAGTGAGAGATCATCTTATTTACTACCGTCGTTCTAAGTAAACAAGATGCATAAACATGATAAACATCACATGCAATCAATTAAAGTGACATGATATGGCCAATATCATCTTGCTCCTTCGATCTCCATCTTCGGGGCACCATGACCATCTTGTCACCGGCTCGACACCATGATCTCCATCATCATGATCTTCATCATCGTGTCTTGAAGAAGTTGTCACGCCAACTATTACTTCTACTACTATGGCTAATGTTTAGCAATAAAGTAAAGTAATTACATGGCGTTTATTCAGTGACACGCAGGTCATACAATAATTAAGACAACTCCTATGGCTCCTGCCGGTTGTCAAGTTCATCAACATGCAAGTCGTGATTCCCTATTACAAGAACATGATCAATCTCATACATCACATATATCATTCATCACATCTTCTTTGCCCATACCACGTCACATAGCACATGCTGCAAAAACAAGTTAGACGTCCTCTAATTGTTGTTGCAAGTTTTTACGTGGCTTCTATAGGTTTTCTAGCAAGAACGTTTCTTACCTACGCCAAAACCACAACGTGATTTGTCAATTTCTATTTACCCTTCATAAGGACCCTGTTCATCGAATACGATCCGACTAAAGTAGGAGAGACAGACACCCGCCAGCCACCTTATGCATCTAGTGCATGTCTGTCGGTGGAACCAGTCTCACGTAAGCGTACGTGTAAAGTCGGTCCGGGCCGCTTCATCCCACAATACCGCCGAATCAAGATTAGACTAGTAACAACAAGAAAATTGAGCAAACTCAAACGCCCACAACTTCTTTGTGTTCTACTCGTGCAAGATGCTACGCATAAGACCTAGCTCAGATGCCACTGTTGGGGAACGTAGCAGAATTCAAAAAAATTCTACGCTTTCACCAAGATCCATCTAAGGAGACATCTAGCAACGAGCATATGAGAGTGCATGTACATACCGTTTTGTAGATCGCGAGCGGAAGCTTTCGAAGAAGCATGGATGAAGTAGTCGTACTCTTCTCGTTCTTCGTCACCGATGATCTAGCGCCGAACGGACGGCACCTCCGCGTTCAACACACGTCCGGTACAGCAACGTCACCTCCTTCGTGATCCAGCAAGGGGGGAGGAGAGGTCGTCGGAGATCCAGCAGCACGACGGTGTGGTGATGGATGCAACGGGAATTCCTGCAGGGCTTCGCCGGCGCCCTGCGGAGGAGGACGAAAGTGTGACGGGAGGGGGAGAGGCGCCAGAGACTTGGGTGCGGCTGCCCTCTCCCCCCCACATATATATAGGGGGCCAGGGGGTGCGCCAAGCCCTGCAGATGGGATCTGCAGGGGGGCGGCGGCCTGGGGGGGAGACTTGCCCCCCAAGGCATAGGGGGCGCCTCCCTCCCCTAGGGTTTCAACCCTTGGCGCATGAGGGAGGGCCCAGTAGGGTGCGCCAGCCCACCAGGGGCTGGCCCCCTTCCCCTTGCGGCCTAGGGGTCCACCGGGATGGGTGGCCCCACCCGGTGGACCCCTGGGACCCCTCCGGTGGTCCCGGAACACTCCGGGTGACCCCCGGAGTTCACCCGATGGCCGAAACTGGACTTCCTATATATCATTCTTTACCTCCGGACCATTCCAGAACTCCTCGTGACGTCCGGGATCTCATCCGGGACTCCGAACAACTTTCGGGTTTCCACGTGCATGTATCTCTACGACCCTAGCGTTACCGAACCTTAAGTGTGTAGACCCTACGGGTTCGGGAGACACGTAGACATGACCGAGACCACTCTTCGGTCAATAACCAACAACGGGATCTGGATACCCATGTTGGTTCCCACGTGTTCCTCGATGATCTTCATCGGATGAACCACTGTGTCAAGGATTCACTCAATCCCGTATGTTATTCCCTTTGTCCATCGGTACGGTACTTGCCCGAGATTCGATCGTCGGTATTCCCGATACCTTGTTCAATCTCGTCACGGCAAGTCTCTTTACTTGATCCGTAATCCATCATCCCGTGACTAACTCCTTAGTCACCTTGAGCTCATTATGATGATGTCTTACCGAGTGGGCCCAGAGGTACCTCTCCATCAAACGGAGTGACAACATCCCAGTCTCGGTTCGTACCAACTCAACAAACACTTTCAGAGATACCCGATGTGTCCCTTTATAGCCACCCAGTTACGTTGTGACGTTTGGCACACCCAAAGTATTCCTACGGCATCCGGGAGTTGTACAACCTCATGGTCTAAGGAATAAATACTTGACACCGAAAAGCTTATGCATTACGAACTATACGATCTCATGCTATGCTCATGATTGGGTCTTGTCCATCACATCATTCTCCTAATGATGTGATCCCATTATCACTGACATCCCATGTCCATGATCAGGAAACCGTGACCATCTGTTGATCAACGAGCTGGTAACTAGAGGCTTACCAGGGACTCAATGTGGTCTATATATTCACACATGTATCGCTGTTTCCGTACAATACAATTCAAGCATGAATAACAGACAATTATCATGAACAAGGAAATATAATAATAATACTTTTATTATTGCCTCTAGGGCATATTTCCAACAGTAGTAGCTAGATGGCTTCCTCTCTCTCGTTGTTCTTCAATACCATGTTCTCCTCGTTGTTCTTGGAGATCTATCTGATGTAATCTTCTTTTGTGGTGTGTTTGTCAAAATCCGATGAATTGTGGGTTTACGATCAGATTATCTATGAACAATATTTGAGTTTCTTTTGACTTCTTTTATGCATGATCATATATCCTAGTAATTCTCTTCGAACTATCAGTTTTGTTTGGCCAACTAGATTGACAATTCTTGCACTAGGAGAAGTGCTTTGCTTTGGGTTCAATCTTGCGGTGGTCAATCCCAGTGATAGTAGGGGACATGGCATGTATTGTATAGTTGCCATCGAGGATAAAAAGATGGGGTTTTCATCATATTTCTTGAGTTAATTCCTCTACATCATGTCATCTTGCTTAAGGCATTACTCTGTTCTTATGAACTTAATACTCTAGATGCAGGCATGAGTCGGCCTATGTGTGGAGTAATAGTAGTAGATGCAGGCAGGAGTCGGTTTACTTGTCTTGGACTTGATGCATATATTCATGATCATTGCCATAGATGTCGTTATAATTATCCGCTTTTCTATCAATTGCTTGACAGTAATTCGTTCACCCACCGTAAACTTGCTATCATGAGAGAAGCCACTAGTGAAACCTATGGCCCCCAGATCTCTTTTACATCTTATAAGTTTCAGATCTACTATTTTACAATCTTTTACTTTTCAATCTATAAACCAAAAACCCAAAGATATTTAATTTATTTGTTTGCCTATCTTTATCAGATCTCATTTTGAAAATAACCTAGAAAGGATTGACAACCCCTTTATAGCGTTGGGTGCAAGTTGTTGATTGTTTGTGCAGGTATTTGGCGACTTGTGTGTAATCTCCTACTGGATTGATACCTTGGTTCTCAACAAACTGAGGCAAATACTTACTTCGCTTTGCTGCATCACCCTTTCCTCTTCAGGGGAAATACCAACGTTACCTCGGGAAAGTAGCAAGGAAGCAGAAGAATTTCTGGCGCTGTTGACGGGGAGATCTACGCCAAGTCAAGACCCACCAAGTACCTTTCATTAAACTCTCATCTCTTGCATTTACATTACTTTCCATTCGCCTCTCATTTTCCTTTCCCCCACTTCTAAAACGTTTTCAGAAAAACACAAAAATATTTGCCTTCTTTTCGTTTGCCTTTTTCTTGTTCGATCTTATGTTTGCTTGTGTTGTCAGGTGCCTTCTATTTGCTTGCATCTTTGCTTGTTAAATATATATTTATGGACCCTCATCCACTTGTTAATCTTTTTAAAAGATCCAATTATGATGAACCAATTGCTAGTGAGTTGAGCGCACTAGATTATCTTCATGAGGTTTTGCTTGAAATTTGTGAATGTGAAATTTGTGAAGTGTTGAAAGAAGAAATTTATGAAGTAATTCACGATAGCTCCTTGATTAAAAACATGATTGCAATGATGTTATTAATGTCAATTGTGTTATTGATATGCAAAACCCTAAGCTTGGAGATGCTAGTTTTGCTATGTCCACTACTTGTAATGATCATGATTGGGGTGATTCTTCTTATGTTCTTGAAAATTTATTTAAGCCCCATGATGGATACGAGATTGATAATAATGTTTGCAATAATATTGAAAGTGGGTTTGGAAGAGTGTCAACTTTATATCCCACATATTTGGAGAATGTTCAATCTTATGATTTTTTTGATGAAAGTGGGTTTGAGAGGTCATGACTTTAGTTAATGTTGATCCCAGTATTTTGGAAGAGTGTCAACTTCGCATGCATATGGATCGTGTTGAGAATAAGTTTTGTGATAGCTATATTGTTGAATTTGCTTATGATCCTACATGCAATTATTATGAGAGAGGAAAATATGGTTCTAGAAATCTTCATGTTACTAAATTACCTCTCTTCATGTTGAGATTGATCTTATTTTGTTTTTCTTCCTTGCATATGCTAGATATCGCTTGTCTTGATTTGTTTTCCTATAAAATGCCTATGCATAGGAAGTATGTTATACTTATATGTGTTTTCCATGTGTTTTATGATGCCCTCTTTGTGCTTCAATTCTTATCTTTCATGTGAGCATCATTGAAATCTCAAGCCGATCTTAATGGCTATAAAAAAGTAGCTTGTTGGGAGGCAACCCAATTTTATTTTTGCTTTTTACTTTTTGGTTCTGTTTTGCAATTTTTACCCATTATTACTTCTGTAGTAATTGTGTTTTGGTGTTTTAATTAGTGTTTGAGCCAAGTAAGACCTTTGTGATGGCTTACGGGTATCGTTGATTTGATTTTGCTGAAAAACAGAAAATTTTGCATCTAGTGCAGACAATTCAATAAACACTAGAACGTCAAAACCTTATGAAATTTTACACAAAATTTATATACAAATTCCACACGTAGTCCAATTTTTTCAGAATATTTGGAGTTACAGAAGTATGCGAAGTTTTCAGATTGCTACAGACTGTTATGTTTTTGACTGATTCTGTCTTTTATGTGTTGTTTGCTTATTTTGATGCATCTATGGCTAGTATCGAGGGGGTATGAACCATGGACAAGTTAGAATACAGTAGATATTAC
The DNA here is from genome assembly GCA_902687465.1 of Secale cereale. Taxonomy (NCBI): domain Eukaryota; kingdom Viridiplantae; phylum Streptophyta; class Magnoliopsida; order Poales; family Poaceae; genus Secale; species Secale cereale. The sequence continues at coordinate 166,226,506 of LR738710.1, read as the reverse complement.
ACCAATATAAAATTATAATAATATCACAATAGTACCTTGAGTGGTTATTTGCTTTGTTTTACTAACGGAGCTCACGAGATCTTCTGTTGAGTTTTGTGTTGTGAAGTTTTCAAGTTTTGGGTAAGGATTTAATAGACTATCGAATAAAGAGTGGCAAAAGCCTAAGATTGGGGATGCCCAAGGTAAAATTCAAGGACGTCCAAGAGCCTAAGCTTGGGGATACCTCGAGAAGGCATCCCCTCTTTCGTCTTCATCCATCGGTAACTTTACTTGAGGCTATATCTTTATTCACTTAATGATATGTGTTATCCCCGACCTCTGCTTCCCTCCAACTCCGGGCGCCGCTCGCAGCTCTCTGCATCGAGCAGGAAACGAGCGCCTGAGCCCCCGCTTCCATTGACCGTGTCGTCAACCCACACGAGCGCTCGCCTCCAGCGCCCTCCTAGGCCGCGTCCCTGCGAGGCCCAACCTCCCGTGCGCCCAACCAGTCACCGACCGGCCTTCTAGGCCCAAGGTGAGCAGCCCCCCCCCCCAGTGCCCCGCCTTTGTTTTTTTCCTTATTGGGCCGGCCAGCCAGTTTCGGCCCGTGACATGTTTTTTTACCCTGGGCTATTTTGCTAGTTATCCGTAGAATTACAATTTTACAGTTTGCACCCTCAAGTTCATGCATTTAATATCTCACAAACCATGCATCATATGTAAAAACTTTATATATGAAAAATGCTTAGAATTCTGTGTAGATTAATAATATGCCACTTTCATCCATGTTTAAAATGTTTAAAATGATGTTTGCATAAGTTTGTTTAAATAACATGCTAAAATGATTTAATTCATAACTAAATAATCGTAGCTCCAAATTTAATAAACTTTATATGTAAATGGGGTGGAAAATTGTATAGATTAATGTGGTGAACTTTGTTTTGCTGTTTAACAACATTAAAATATAGTAATAGATAGAGCAGTACCAAATTCATAATATGCACATGGGGATTTTCTGGAATTGTTGTTTGTTATGTCCGGCCTCATTTAAATTGCCTAGATAGTTAGTTCACCTATGCTTCATCTCTTGCCATGTTAATAACATTTAATATTTTTGAGTACATAACTGGGATCAAACTAAATAATCGAATGTGGCATTTCATCAATATGCAACCCGTTGCATATTGAGCTCCACTTAAATTGTAGTGTTGTCTGTGCACCTTGCCATGCCATGCATAATTAAACCGGACATGCATAATACTTGGTTGTGCATCATATGCCATGCTTATGCTTGTGTGTTTACCATGTTGTTTGCTTCTTTCCAGTTTGCTTCTCTCGTTAGCTTCGGTTTCGTTCCGGAGTTGTGAGGATTTGTTCGACTACTTCATGGACTCGTTCTCCTTCCTTGCGAGATCCCAGGCAAGATGACCGTTCCCCGATATCACCTCTATCTTTGCCTTGCTAGTTGTTTCGCTCTTTAGTTGTGCCTTGATGCCTATTCTTGTCTTGTCAGCCTCCTATGTTGCCATGAAACACTCTAACCGCCTTCCTAGCAAACCGTTGATTGGCTAAGTACGCTTTTGCTCAGCCCCTCTTATAGCGTTGTTAGTTGCAGGTGAAGTTGAAGATTGCTCCATGTTTGGACTTCTCTACTGGGATAACACAATATATATCTTATTTAATAATGCACATATATATTGGTAATGGGTGGAAGGCTAGGCCTTCTGCTTGGTGTTTTGTTCCACTCATGCCACCCTAGGACCCGATAAACCGATGTTATGTTCCTTGATTTTGCGCTCCTAACACAGTTGGGGTTTATGGGCCCTCCTTGATAATTCGTATTGCTTAAAGCTTTTCCAGCAAGGCCCAACTTTGGTACTACATTTGCCTAACAACTTGCATAGGGAGTAATTAACCCCAGTTCTTAATCAACCCCCGGGCCAGTGCTCCTCATGAGTGTTGGTCCAAACTGGGCAGCCTGCGGGGACACCTGGAGGCAAGTCAAGGTTTGTCCCCCGTAGCTTGTCCCATCCGGTCCTGGCCTGAGACGCGATACACGCGGCTACTATCAGGGTGTCGGCACGCCGGGAGGTCTTGCTGGATTAGTTTTAGCTTTGTCGAAATATCATGAGCACGGGATTCCGGGAACACTCGGGTCTTCCCAACATGGAGTTGTGACTCCGGAGATCGCGAGCTTGTGATGGGCTAAGTTGGGACACCCACGCAGGGTTATGAACTTTCGAAAGCCGTGCCCGCGGTTATGTGGCAGATGGGAATTTGTTAATATCCGGTTGTAGATAACTTGACACCATATCCTTAAGAATACACTACCTGTGTGAGTACCGCGATGGTCTCTTATCGAAGGGGTTTCAGAAAGTGAACATGGTGGGGTTATGCATGAGCGTGAGTAGCTAGGATCACTTCTTGTTCATCTTTGGCGACCGTTGGCACATATCCTCATCTCGCTCTGAATTTGTAAGCTAGTTGCTTAGTGCTTGCTGCAGACACTTTATTACCTCTCCACACCTATAAGGCTTTGTTAGTTTTGATGCCCGGGAATGGGATTGCTGAGTCCTTGTGACTCACATATTACAACACACACCAGATGCAGATAGAGCTGAGAACGACGCATGAGATGGACAAGAACTTCAGTGGGAGTTCGATGAAGAGCGTGGTCTTATGTCTATGATGTATCCCGATGATGAGTAGTGGCTCTACTAGGGGCGATCACGACTTGTGGTTGTGGTTTATTTTCTCGTTTGATTTCGTCCGTAGTCGGACCCTGTTATTTGGATGAATGTATGCTATTTGTATTAATTGTGTGACGTGGCGAGTGTAAGCCAACTATTTTACTCTTTCATCCTTGTTCTTTACATGAGTTGTGCAAGGATACCACGCTTGCGATCATTCCAGAATGTGCTTATGTCTCTAACTCATGCCTCGACATGTAGGAGATATAGTCGCATCCTGGGCATTACAAGTGGTATCAGAGCCTTCTACGACCTAGGAGCCCCCCTGATTGATCGAACCGCTGACGGTGGAGTCTAGACACACACACAAAAATGTTTTGAGTCCTATATATGTATCAGAGAGTAGGATTTCTTTTTACTCCTTGTCCCTTTCGTCGCTCTGGTGAGGATTCCTGACGTTGTTTTAACATCACTATCCTCAATTTTCACCATTTTTTAGGATCACGCGGGTATTGTTTGGATTGTTCTGATATCTTTGTGACGAGAATTATGTCTTGGTGCCTCCTGTGTATTTCGGCTAAGTCCCGGGGAGTTGAGCTCTGAGGTATTGTCGTCCCATTGTGTATCGTTACAGTTCTAGAATACCAGAGGCGGCCGACATCGAAAACTCTTCTATGCATGTCTGGTGGTGAGATAACCCCGACGTCACCCAGTACTGGGGGGGTAGTTCGGGAGTATTGCCACAGCTAGTGTAGGGATGCGTTTCGAAGATCCGAGGTAAACGGTTTACGAATGTGCCTGGTTATGTGTTGACGGATGGATACAACTAGATGTAGGTATTGCTAGTTGGGGTTCAACATCTAGTGGAGAGGTTATCATGGGCGTTGTTACACTAGGGGCTTGCATCTTAAAGGATCCTTGGCTATGCTGATCCGGGGATTGCAAGACCCTTTGTAACATGTGCCATGGGGCATCAGTACGAACATGTGAGACGAAATCTCTATTATGTATTTGTTCCATCTGTTACCTTGTTGTTTTATCCTATCATTTTGTTCTCCCAAGTGGCTTCTCGACAAGTTGATGTACCATTGAGCTTTTGGAATTCATTCATTCAATTCTCTGTTCGAATGATATTGCGAAGATTATGTTGCAACATATCAATCCTTGTTTTGTTTTGAGTTGTGGTATTTGATACGTCTCCGTCGTATCTATAATTTTTTATTGTTCCATGCCAATATTCTACAACTTTCATATACTTTTGGCAACTTTTTATACTATTTTTGGGACAAACATATTGATCCAGTGCCCAGTGCCAGTTCCTGTTTGTTGCATGTTTCTTGTTTCGCAGAATATCCATATCAAACGGAGTTCAAACGGAATAAAAACGGACGGAGATTTTTTTTGGAATATATGTGAATTTTGGGAAGCGAAACCCACACGAGACGATGCCCGAGTGGGCGTCGAGGGTGGGGGGCGCGCCCCCCCCTGCCTAGGGCGCGCCCTGGGACCTCGAGGCCACACCGTAAGGCGGTTGCTGCCCTTCTTTCACCGCAAGAAAGCTAATTTCCGGATAAAAATCGTGTCAAAAAATCAGCCAAATCGGAGTTACGGATCTCCGGGAATTTAAGAAATGGTGAAGGGCTAGAATCTGGGAACATAGAAACAGAGAGAGACAGAGAGACATATCCAATCTCGCAGGGGATCTCGCCCCTCCGCCACCATGGAGGCCATGGACCAGAGGGGAAACCCTTCTCCCACCTAGGGAGAAAGTCAAGGAAGAAGAAGAAGGAGGGGGGCCCCTCTCCCCCTCGCTTCCGGTGGCACCGGAGTGCCACCGGGGCCATCATCGTGTGACGGCGATCTACACCAACACCTCCGTCATCTTCACAAACATCTCCATCACCTTCCCCCATCTATCTACAACAGTCCACTCTCCCGCAACCCGCTGTACCCTCTACTTGAACATGGTGCTTTATGCTTCATATTATTATCCAATGATGTGTTGCCATCCTATGATGTCTGAGTAGATTATCATTGTCCTATTGGTGATTGGTGAATTGCTATGATTGGTTTAAATTTCTTGTGGTTATGTTGCTGTCCTTTGGTGCCCATCATATGAGCGCGCGCGTGGAACACACCATAGGGTTAGTTGTATGTTGATAGGACTACGTATTGGAGGGCAAGAGTGACAGAAGCTTCAACCTAGCGTATAAATTGATGCATACGGGATTGAAGGGGACCAATATATCTTAATGCTATGGTTGGGTTTTACCTTAATGAACGTTAGTAGTTGGGGATGCTTGCTTATAGTTCCAATCATAAGTGCATATAATTCCACGTAAGGGATGACATGCTAGCAGTGGCCTCTCCCACATAAAACTTGCTATCGGTCTAGTAACGTAGTCAATTGCTTAGGGGCAATTTCGCAACTCCTACCAACACTTTTCCACACTCGCTATCATTAACTTTATCTTAGCATCCCCTAGTTTTATTTACGTTCTCTTTATATTCTTGCAAACCTATCCCACAAAAACCACAAAATACTTCTAGTTTCATACTTGTTCTAGGTAAAGTAAACGTCAAGCGTGCGTAGAGTTGTATCGGTGGTCGATAGAACTTGAGGGAATATTTGTTCTTCCTTTAGCTCCTCGTTGGGTTCGACACTCTTACTTATCGAAAGAGGCTACAACTGATCCCCTACACTTGTTGATTATCAAGAACTTTTTCTGGCGCCGTTGCCGGGGAGCAATAGCGTGGGGTGAATATTCTCGTGTGTGCTTGTTTACTTTATCACTAAGTAGATTTTATTTGCTGTTTTAAGTTGTTCTCTATCTTTAGTTATGGATATGGAACACGAAATACCAAAACATTTAGGTGTACTTGCTACTCATGGAGATGGGGAACCTCCTAAAACCCTCGATGCAAATTATGTGAAAGATATTATGTACTACTTTGATAATCCTGAGAAAACCCCATTCAACTATGTAATGGGAGTAACGTTGGATCAACGTGAATACTTTAGGGATTATCGCTTGACACAAAAAAGGAAACTATTATGGGATCAAATTCATTTGTTGCATTGGTATGCTCGGCAACTATGCTTGAGATATGATTATACTTGTTGCTCTAGGATGAAGGCTCTACACCTTCCCTTTTCATGCAAATTTAATGATAATGAAACCTTAGCTTCTTATGCTAATGGTATATATGATTATTATGATGTGGAACGAATAGAAGAATTCGTTGCTTTTAAGGGTGCTTATGAAATTGAATGTCTGTTTAGAAAGACTGATGCTTTTGATGATGATGTTTCTAGGCCTGAAAATCTTGCTCTATTGAAATATTGCTATTTGGATTATGAATATAACTCCGATATTGATGCGTTTATTGAGAAGGTCTCCGCTATCCAAGAAGAGACTAATATTTTGCAGGAGGCTATGGAAGAAGAAATTAATGACATTGTGAGCTCACTGGATGAAAAAGATTAGGAGGAGAGCGAAGAACAAAAGGAGGAAAAGTGGATTGATCACCCGGGCTCACCTTCTAATGAGAGTAACTCTTGATCGCATACACTGTTTAATATCCCTTCGTGCTTACCGAAGGATGAATGATATGATGATTGTTATGATCTTGTTGATTCTTTTGAAATATCCCTTTTTGATGATGCTTGCTATGCTTGTGGCCAAGATGCCAATATGAATTATGCTTATGGAGATGAACTTGCTATAGTTCCATATGTAAAACATGAGATTGTTGCTATTGCACCCACGCATGATAGTCCTGTTATCTTTTTGAATTCTCCAAACTACACTATATCCGAGAAGTTTGCACTTATCAAGGATTATATTGATGGGTTGCCTTTTTCTGCTACACATGATGATTTTGATGAGTATAATATGCATGTGCTTGCTGCTCCTACTTGCAATTATTATAAGAGAGGAACTACATCTCCGCCTCTCTATGTTTCCAACACGATAAAATTGCAAGAAACTACTTATACTATGCATTGGCCTTTACTTGATGTGCATGAATTGTTCTTTTATGACATGCCAATGCATAGGAAGAGAGTTAGACTTCGTTGTTTCATGACACATATCACTTTGTGCTCACTACTAAATGTCAAATCATTGCTAATTAAAATTGGCTTTGATATACCTTGGGATCCGGGTGGATCCATTACTTGAGCACTTTATGCCTAACTTAATGGCTTTAAAGAAAGCGCTGCCAGGGAGACAACCCGGAAGTTTTAGAGAGTCATTTATTTCTGTTGTGTGCTTTTATAAAGTTAAAAAAAAAAGAGGGGAACCCAAAACTTTTCAAAAAAAGAAAAGTGAAAGTGATATAGACGAGCATTGTGAAAGTGGGGGACGTCCTTGAACTTTGTTCGTGCCCATGGAAACTTTGTGAATCTTAATTACAGAAAATTTTCAGAAAAAATAATTACCCCCTTGTACAATTCCATTGTATTATAAAAATAATGTGCCAATGTTTGCCTTTAGGATGTTTACAATGCTTGTTGATTTGTGTTGTGCAGGACAGAAACTTTGGCTGTAGTGCGCGATTTTACATTTTTTGCTGGAACGTAAAATGGTTCTAAAACTTTTTGCACTGTCTTTATATACAAATTGTTTATTTTTCTTAATTTTGGAAGATTTTTTCAAGTATCAGAAGTATGGTGAATGTTCAGATTATTACAGACTGTTCTGTTTTAGACAGATTCTGTTTTTGATGCATAGTTTGCTTGTTTTGATGAAACTATCAATTTCTATCAGTGGATTAAGCCATGGAAAAGTTATATTACAGTATCTACAATGCAAAAAAAAAATATTAATTGGTTTGCAACAATACTTAGAGTAGTGATTTGCTTTATTATACTAACGGATCTTACCAAGTTTTCTGTTGAAGTTTTGTGTGGATGAAGTGTTCGAAGATCGAGGAGGTCTCGATGTGAGGAGAAGAAGGAGAGGCAAGAAATCAAGATTGGGGATGCCCAAGGCACCCCAAGTAAATATTCAAGGATACTCAAGCGTCTAAGCTTGGGGATGCCCCGGAAAGCATCCCCTCTTTCTTCAACAAGTATCGGTATGTTTTCGGATTCGTTTCATTCATGTGATATGTGCAACTCTTGGAGCGTCGTGTGCTTTCTATTTTTCCTCTAATAAATGTACCATGCTGGTATGAGATAGTCCTTGGTTGATTTATAGTATGCTCTTTGCACTTCACTTATATCTTTCGAGTATGGCTTTATAGAATACTTCATGTGCTTCACTTACATCATTTGAAGTTTGGATTGCCTGTTTCTCTTCAAATAGAAAACCACCATTTGTAGAATGCTCTTTTGCTTCACTTATAATTGTTAGAGCGCGGGCATAACTTTTGTAGAAAGAATTAAAACTCTCTTGCTTCACTTATATCTATTTAAAGAGTTGATAGGAATTGGTCATTCACATGGTTAGTCATAAAATACTACATAAACTTGTAGATCGCTGAATATGATATGTTTGATTCCTTGCAATAGTTTTGTGATATAAAGATGGTGATATTAGAGTCATGCTAGTGGGTAGTTGTGGATTGTAGAAATACTTGTGTTGAGGTTTGTGATTCCCGTAGCATGCACGTATGGTGAACCGTTATGTGACGAAGTTGGAGCATTATTTATTTATTGAGTGTCATCCTTTGTGTGGAGGTCGGGGGCGAGCGATGGTTGACTCCTACCAACCTCCCCCCTAGGAGCATGCGTGTAGTACTTGGTTTTGATGGCTAATAAATTTTTGCAATAAGTATGTGAGTTGTTTATGACTAATGTTGAGTCCATGGATTATACGCACTCTCACCCTTCCACCATTGCTAGCCTCTCTTGTATCGCGCAACTTTCGCCGGTACCATACACCCACCATATACCTTCCTCAAAACAGCCACCATATCTACCTATTATGGCATTTCCATAGCCATTCCGAGATATATTGCCATGTAACTCCACCGTTCCGTTTATTATGACACGCACCATCATTGTCATATTGCCTTGCATGATCGTAAGATAACTAGCATGATGTTTCCATGGCTTGTCCGTTTTTTGATGTCATTGCCACGGTAGATCATTGCACATCCCTGTACACCGCCGAAGGCATTCACATAGAGTCATATTTTGTTCTAGCTTCGAATTGTAATCTTTGAGTTGTAAGTAAATAAAAGTGTGATGATCTTTATTATTATAGCATTGTCCCATGTGAGGAAAGGCCAAATAAAAAAATGGCCTAAAAAATAGAGAGGGGCTAAAAAAAGAGAAAGCCCATAAAAAACAAAAAAATGAGAGAAAAGAGAGAAGGGACAATGGTACTATCCTTTTCCACACTTGTGCTTCAAAGTAGCACCATGATCTTCATAATAGAGAGTCTCTTGTTTTGTCACTTCCATATACTAGTGGGAATTTTCAATATAGAACTTGGCTTGTATATTCCAACGACGGGCTTCCCCAAATTCCCTAGGTATTCATGAGCAAACAAGTTGATGCACGCCCACTAGTTTTCTTTTTGAGCTTTCATACACTTATAACTCTAGTGCATCCGTTACACGGCAATCCCTACTCACTCACATTGATATCGATCGATGGACATCTCCATAGTCCATTGATTTGCCTAGTCGATGTGAGACTTTCTCCCTCCTTTTGTCTACTACCACCTTCTATTCCACCCATAGTGCTATGTCCATGGCTCATGCTCATGTATTGCGTGAAAGTTGAAAAAGTTTGAGAATACTAAAGTATGAAACAATTGCTTGGCTAAAACCGGGGTTGTGCATGATTTAAATACGTTGTGTGGTGAAGATGGAGCATAGCCTGACCATATGATTTTGTAGGGATAACTTTCTTTGGCCATGTTATTTTGAAAAGACATGATTGCTTTATTAGTGCTTGAAGTATTATTGTCTTAATGTCAAATGATAGACTATTGCTTTGAATCACTCGTGTCTTAATATTCATGCCATGATTAGATTACATGATCAAGATTATGCTAGGTAGCATTCCACATCAAAAATTATCTTTTTATCATTTACCTACTCGAGGACGAGCATGAATTAAGCTTGGGGATGCGGATACGTCTCCGTCGTATCTATAATTTTTGATTGTTCCATGCCAATATTCTACAACTTTCATATATTTTTGGCAACTTTTTTTTACTATTTTTTGGGACTAACATATTGATCCAGTGCCCAGTGCTAGTTCCTGTTTGTTGCATGTTTTTGTTTCGCAGAATATCCATATCAAACGGAGTCCAAACGGAAAAAAAACTGACGGAGATTTTTTTGGAATATATGTGAATTTTGGGAAGCGAAACCCACACGAGACGATGCCCGAGTGGGCGTCAAGGGTGGGGGGCGCGCCCCCTGCCCAGGGCGCGCCCTGGGCCCTAGAGGCCACACCATAAGGCGGTTGATGCCCTTCTTTCGCCGCAAGAAAGCTAATTTCCGGATAAAAATCGTGTCAAAAAATCATCCCAATCGTAGTTACGGATCTCCAGGAATTTAAGAAACGGTGAAGGGCTAGAATCTGGGAACGCAGAAACAGAGAGAGACAAAGAGACAAATCCAACCTCAGAGGGGCTCTCGCCCCTCCACCGCCGTGGAGGACATGGACCAGAGGGGAAACCCTTCTCCCACCTAGGGAGAAGGTCAAGGAATAAGAAGAAGGATGGGGGCTCTCTCCCCCTCGCTTCCGGTGGCACCGGAGTGCCACCGGGGCCATCATCGTGTGACAGCGATCTACACCAACACCTCCGTAATCTTCACCAACATCTCCATCACCTCCCCCCATCTATCTACAGTGGTCCACTCTCCCATAACCCGCTGTACCCTCTACTTGAACATGGTGCTTTATGCTTCATATTATTATCCAATGATGTTTTGCCATCCTATGATGTCTGAGTAGATTATCATTGTCCTATCGGTGATTGGTGAATTGCTATGATTGGTTTAAATTGCTTGTGGTTATGTTGATGTCCTTTGGTGCCCATCATATGAGCACGCGTGTGGATCACACCATAGGGTTAGTTCTATGTTGATAGGACTACGTATTGGAGGGCAAGAGTGACAGAAGCTTCAACCTAGCATAGAAATTGATGCATACGGGATTGAAGGGGGACCAATATATCTTAATGCTATGGTTGGGTTTTACCTTAATGAACGTTAGTAGTTGCGGATGCTTGCTAATAGTTCCAGTCATAAGTGCATAGAATTCCAAGTAAGGGATGACATGCTAGCAGTGGCCTCTCCCACATAAAACTTGCTATCGGTCTAGTAACGTAGTCAATTGCTTAGGGGCAATTTCGCAACTCCTACCACCGCTTTTCCACACTCGCTATCATTAACTTTATCTTAGCATCCCCTAGTTTTATTTACGTGCTCTTTATATTCTTGCAAACCTATCCCACAAAAACCACAAAATACTTCTAGTTTCATACTTGTTCTAGGTAAAGTAAACGTCAAGCATGCGTAGAGTTGTATCGGTGATCGATAGAACTTGAGGGAATATTTGCTCTGCCTTTTGCTCCTCGTTGGGTTCGACACTCTTACTTATCGAAAGAGGCTACAACTGATCCCCTACACTTGTGGGTTATCAGTATTCGAGTTGCGTCGATGTCAAGTATTGATTCCAACACTCTCCTAAGCGGTGTTCTCATATTTCTATGGGAGTGCTAGTCCTTATTAATCGTCGAGATTGTCATGTAAATTCTTTTCAACCGGCGTGCTTCTCTTCAAGTTAGCCCGATCCTTTTGAATGTGCAAGACCAAGTCTTGGTTTTTCTCAACGGTGTTTATTTCATTCATCCCAAGTTGTCTTTGTTTTCCCCACCCTCCCACCCCTTTTCTTTATGGAGCCAATTTTTTTAGTCAAGTATCCATTTTATTCATGTGAAGTCTCTTAATTCTTTTTCACCTATGTTTTTATCCGGTGTTTTCTCGTGAAGATGCTCAGGAATATTCAAGTTTATCATTCTCTGTTTCTTGTTTCTTCTCTGGTGGACTAAATTCAAGCTTTTGTGTTAATCATATATTTTCCTCTTGTTTCACATGTTGAAATTTCTTATCCAAACTCTCTCTTGTTTATTCAACTCTCTCTAATTCTTCTCCGGAGTGTTCAAGATATCTCGGAAGATCCGCGTTTCAATTCTTAATCCGTTCAAGCTATTTTGAGAATTGTCATCGTATTCAAGCCATTTAATTCAACCGGAGCAATGTCTCTTAAGCAATCTTTTTCAATGGTGTTTCTTTTGAGTGGGCCCTAACCCACAGGTTTTTCCCCAGGATCTTACCAGACTCTTCTAATTTCTTTCTGGATCTATTCTCAAATTCTTTTCTAGGTTTGACGTAGAATGAATTTTCATCAGTCATATGCCTTCTCCAAGATCGCTTCAAATTCTTTTCATCGTTGGTTCAACCTTTTAGGCCTCCTTTGGTTTGTAGAAATTTTGTAGGAATTCTATAGGATAGGATTCTTTGGAATGGATTCCTTTAGAGCCCTTTGGTTCATAGGAATGGATTCCTATTCCTAGATAGGATTGGTTCCTATCCTCCACATTCCATAGGAAAATAAAAATGAGCCTAGACTCAATGGAAAAATTCCTTTGTTGTGAACCAAATGACATCTCTTTTCCTATTCCTACTCATAGGATTTGAGGTACATGTCATCTCATTTCCTACAAATTTCCTATTCCTATGATAATCCTATCCTATGAACCAAAGGAGGCCTTAACTCTTCATTCCGGAGTGCCTCAACAATTCATGGTGGTGTATCTCGATGTCATTCTCAGGTTTTGAAGACCGAAGAAGAGTTCCTCTTGAATCCTTACCCGTTCTTCCACAAATTTGTGGGTCTAGATTCATGTTATCCTCTTGAATTATTTCGTTTGTCAGAAATTCTTCTCCTTACCCATCCGGAGTATTTCAGGAATTGTTTTCCATTTTGATCCTCCTAAGGACATCATTTCAGAAGATTTCTTCATTCTCGGTTTTCAACTTCGTCCTCCAACTATTCGTAATTGATGCCTCTTCGTCCGTCTCCATATTCTTATGGTGGTTCATTCAAAAATTCATTTTCCTTTGTCATCATATCTGTCATTCGTTCTTTCCAAATCCCATCGGTGGTCCGTTGAATTGTGACATGCATCTCTCCAATCCTTTTCAAGAAGAATAAGTAGTATGCCAAATCCATTGGTTGTCATCAATTTAATTGATGGAGGATAAGCATAACATAATTCTTATTCTTTTCATCAAGTTAATTAATTCCTTCCTTCATAATTTGTCCATGATGAATAAATTCTAATACCAAGTCTTTCCATCTTTTCTTTTCTGGAGTTCAAAGTTTCTCGGCCATCTCATCGGAACCTCCATCTCAATTATCGTAGGCATTGAATGTTATTCTTTTCATCTTTCACTTCTCATCCTTTTATTACGGGAGTTCTTCATGGTGGTTCATCATGATTTAATTCATCCTCGAAGTCTTCATCAAGATTCTTGTTCGAGGAGTTCAAGTATTCTTCATCTTGCATTTTGAAGTGCAATTCTTTCTACCTTATCGTTTGAGATGGTGGTATGTCATTTTTGACAATTTCCCTTCATGTTTCATGATTCACAAGTTGTCAGGAATGAGATATTTAAATCCATCATTTTCTTTGTTCAGGAGATCTTTCCAACCCTTCAATTTATTCGTTGGAGTAATCTCGGGTTGTATTTCACCTAAAAGCTTTCCCTAAGGATTGTTGCTATTGTGGTTCTTATAAATGACCCAAAATCTTCATTTATCCTCTCTATGAAAGAACTTGTCATCTCCTTATTAATCTCAATCCAATCAATTATTTCCGTTAGTGGAAGAATTTCACCTCAAGTTTTGAGATGTTTTCCATAGGCCCATAATGAACTTATACTTTTGTTGTTGATTTTTCCATCAACCCCATTCAACCCTTCTTCTTAAGGATGCTTTCAAAATCATTTCTAGTTGAAGATGTTCTTCTTCTTCGATCTTTTCACTCCATTATTTGTTCCAGAGGCCTTGTGATATTGCTCTCTGCGAACCATCATCTTGTCATATCAAGATCATATTCTTCCCTTGCTTGTCCATTTAACCTGAGTGTTGTGACTTCCATTCAGGTTCTCTCATCTTATCAAGGTTTGCCTCTCTTTTCAACCGGAGTGTTATCTGAAATCTTTCTTAACCTTGTGCCATTCTTTTAATTGTTTCGGAGGCATTGTGTTGTTGATTTCGTATCATCCCAACTTGGCAAGTTCATGTTCAATTCCTTCCATTTTCAGTCGGAATGTTGTCCAAATTATTTCGTTCTTATTCATTCTCCATCTTGTCTTAACTGGAGTGGTTTCAATGTCTTTCTTGTCACCTAAGCTCTTCATTATCGCCGGTGTCCCTTGCTCCTCTTTGCTAATGGACTATTTTATATCTTCGTTCATCTCTGTTTTATTCTTGTTTCAATTTGGTCAACCTCTCAAGTTCGTGGTTTCACTCGTTTGTCAAAGAAGCAACTTTGGTTTACCTCTTCCTTTTCCTCTTATATCCGGTGCCATCTCCAGGATCTCGGGTCGAGATCCTCTGTTAGTGTGGGAGAGTTGTGATGCCCCAAGACAGACGCTCCAGATGCCTTCCATTTATTTTGGTTGTCGTCATGTGTTTTATTTATTTGCCGCATTCATCATGGCATCATTCTTATTGCATTCGCATGTTTTCACAAAACTCGTAGTCGTTCTTAGCTGCCGCTTCTCTCTTTGTCACTGTTGACCTGTTTTCCGATCGTTTGTCTTCGTCGTGCATTCTCAGTCCAACCACACACTTGACCGCGACCGCCTTACCCCACTTCACAGTGCACAGACCCCTCGTGCGCGTTCGAAACTTCTCCCGGACTTGAACCTCTCTGTCGTTATCGTTAGGCCTGGATCATCCCCAAACATCTATAAAACATCTTTGTTTTCTTATTTGGGCTACCTAACCTATTTATTTTCGACCGCCCGATTACGATCGGACGGACCGGATTAACCCCTAACTAAAAATCCACTTGCTATATATATACCACCACTAACCGAATCTAGACAAACCACCTAATTTCTAGGATCCTACCCTAGCGTCGCCGCCACTCTCTCTCGGGATCCGCCCAGATCCGATCCATCCAACCACCCATAGCCATCTCCCTCCTCGATCGTCCTTGACCCAATCCCCTATCCCACCACTTCGCTTGATCCAGCAGCCGTCCAAGGCTTCCCCTTCGTCACCCAGCTGCCGCCTCCCACCTCGCACCCACAGCCTCCCCCGCTCGTGGGCCTCCGTGTCTTCTTCGTCAAGCGCAGGGAGACGAACCCCTCCCGAGACCAGCCCCGCCAGGGCCCCAAGCTGCTTCACGTCCGACATCATCGCCGCTCGCGCCTGAACCAAGGACTCCCGAGTGCCCTCGCAAGCCCCTGCTTCCTCGCGCTCCGTCACCGTCTCGCTCGTCCAAGCCTCCTCCTCTGTTCGCCGCTATGGATGCCGCCATCCGAGCTCCTCAAGCCGACGCCGTCCAGGGTCCCGAGGACCTCGCCGTCCTGGCCTCCTCCACCACGTCGGCGAGCGCGATGCCGGAGCACAGCAGGTCACCGTGCCTCTGACCATCCTCCTCCTCCTCTGGTTCCTTCCCGTCTATCTCTCCCTCTAATTTCTCTCTTATGCCCAGGGAGCCGCCACCGCGTCGCCGGATCTCGCCGCCTCCGCCATGGAACCATCCATCCCCGACCTCTGCTTCCCTCCAACTCCGGGCGCCGCTCGCAGCTCTCTGCATCGAGCAGGAAACGAGCGCCCGAGCCCCCGCTTCCGTTGACCGTGTGTCAACCCAGACGAGCGCTCGCCTCCAGCGCCCTCCTAGGCCGCGTCCCCGCGAGGCCCAACCTCCAGTGCACCCAGCCAGCCACCGACCGGCCTTCTAGGCCCAAGGTGAGCAGCCCCCCCATCGCCCCGCCTTTGTTTTTTTCCTTATTGGGCCGGCCAGCCAGTTTCGGCCCATGACATGTTTTTTTTACCTTGGGCGATTTTGCTAGTTATCCGTAGAATTACAGTTTTACAGTTTGCACCCTCAAGTTCATGCATTTAACATCTCACAAACCATGCATCATATGTAAAAACTTTATATATGAAAAATGCTTAGAATTCTGTGTAGATTAATAATATGCCACTTTCATCCATGTTTAAAATGTTTAAAATGATGTTTGCATAAGTTTGCTTAAATAACATGCTAAAATGATTTAATTCATTACTAAATAAACGTAGCTCCAAATATAATAAACTTTATATGTAAATGGGGTGGAAAAAAGTATAGATTAATGTGGTGCACCTTGTTTTGCTGTTTAACAACATTAAAATATAGTAATCGGCAGAGCAGTACCAAATTCATAATATGTACATGGGGATTTTCCGGAATTGTTGTTTGTTATGTCCGGCCTCATTTAAATTGCCTAGATAGTTAATTCACCTATGCTTCTCCTCTTGCCATGTTAATAACATTTAATATTGTTGAGTACATAACCGGGATCAAACTAAATAATTGAATGCGGCGTTTCATCAATATGCAACCCGTTGCATATTGAGCTCCACTTAAATTGTAGTGTTTTTTGTGCACCTTGCCATGCCATGCATAATTAAACCGGACATGCATCATACTTGGTCGTGCATCATGTGCCATGCTTATGCTTGTGTGTTTACCATGTTGTTTGCTTCTTCCCGGTTTGCTTCTCTCGTTAGCTTCAGTTTCGTTCCGGAGTTGTGAGGATTTGTTCGACAACTTCATGGACTCGTTCTCCTTCCTTGCGGGATCCCATGCAAGATAACCGTTCCTCGATATCACCTCTATCTTTGCCTTGCTAGTTGTTTTGCTCTTTAGTTATGCCTCGATGCCTATTCTTGTCTTGTCAGCCTCCTATGTTGCCATGAAACACTCTAACCGCCTTCCTAGCAAACCATTGGTTGGCTAAGTACGCTTTTGCTCAGCCCCTCTTATAGCGTTGTTAGTTGCAGGTGAAATTGAAGATTTCTCCATGTTTGGACTTCTTTATTGGGATAACACAATATATATTTTATTTAATAATGCACATATATATTAGTAATGGGTGGAAGGCTTGGCCTTCTGCTTGTTGTTTTGGTCCACTCATTCCACCCTAGGACCCGATAAACCGGTGTTATGTTCCTTGATTTTGCGTTCCTAACACGGTTGGGGTTTATGGGCCCCCCTTGATAATTCACATTGCTTAAAGATTTTCCAGCAAGGCCCAACTTTGGTACTACATTTTCCTAACAACTATAAACTTGCATAGGGAGTATTCAACCCGAGTTCTTAATCAACCCTCGGGCCAGTGCTCCTTATGAGTGTTGGTCCAAACTGGGAAAACTGCGGGGACACCTGGAGGCAACTCAAGGTTTGTCTCCCGTAGCTTGTCCCATCCAGTCGTGGCCTGAGACAAGATACGCGCGGCAACTATTAGGGTGTCGGCACACCGGGAGGTCTTGCTGGATTAGTTTTACCTTTGTCGAAATATCTTGAGCATGGGATTTCGAGAACACTCGGGTCTTCCCAACATGTTGTTTTGACTCTGGAGATCGTGAGCTTGTGATGGGCTAAGTTGGGACACCCCCGCAGGGTTATGAACTTTCGAAAGCCGTGCCCATGGTTATGTGGCAGATGGGAATTTGTTAATATCCTGTTGTAGATAACTTGACACCACATCCTTAAGAATATACTACCTGTGTGAGTACCGCGATGGTCTCTTTTCGAAGGGGTTTCGGAAAGTGACACGGTGGGGTTATGCATGAACGTGAGTAGCTAGGATCACTTCTTGATCATCTTTGGCGACCGTTGGCTCATATCCTCATCTCACTCTGAATTCGTAAGCTAGTTGCTTAGTGCTTGCTGCAGACAATTTATTACCTCTCCACACCTATAAGGATTTGTTAGTTTTGATGCCCGGGAATGGGATTGCTGAGTCCTTGTGACTTACATATTACAACACACACCAGATGCAGGTATAGCTGAGAACGACACAGGAGATGGACAAGAACTTCAGTGGGAGTTCGATGAAGAGCGTGGTCTTACGTATGTGACGTATCCCGACGATCAGTAGTGGTTCCTACTAGGGGCGATCAGGACTTGTGGTTGTGGTTTCTTTTCTCGTTTGATTTCGTCCGTAGTCGGACCCTGTGTTATTTGGATGAATGTATGCTATTGTATTAATTGTGTGACGTGGCGAGAGTAAGCCAACTATTTTACTCTTTCATCCCTGTTCTTTACATGAGTTGTGCAAAGATACCACGCTTGCGATCATTCCAAAATGCGCTTATGTCTCTAACTCTTGCCTCGACACGTAAGAGATATAGTCGCATCCTGGGTATTACATAAAAACCTTCATATAAAGAGCATTCAATACTATGTGAAGTTTGGCTCCTTGTAATTGTTTGAGATGTGAAGATGGTAATATTAGAGTAATGCTAGTGGTAGTTTCTGAGGTTAAAGAAATAATTGTGTTAAAGTTTGTGATTTCCGTAGCATGCACGTATGGTCTCCTAACTATGTAACCGAATTGGTGCACTTTGTATTTTGAGTGTTTGTCTTTGCGTGAAGGTCGGGGGCGCGCGATGGTTAACTCCTACCAACCTCCCCCCTAGGAGTATGCGTCGTAGTACTATGCTTCAAGGGCTAATATTTTTTTTCGCGATAAGTATGTGAGTTCTTTATGACTAATGTTGAGTCCATGGATTGTACGCACTCTCATCCTTCCACCTTGCTAGCCACTCTAGTGTCGTGCAACTTTCGCTGGTGCAAAAGCCCTCCTTATACCTTCCTCAAAACAGCCACCATACCTACCTATTATGGCATTTCCATAGCCATTCCGAGATATATTGCCATGTAACTCCACCGTTCCGTTTATTATGACACGCTTCATAATTGTCATATTGCTTTGCATGATCATGTACTTGACATAGTATTTGTGGCAAATCCACCGTTCATATTTTTCATAATGTCACTATTGGTCATTGCACATCCCGGTACACCGCCGGAGGCATTCATATAGAGTCATATTTTTGTTGTAGCATCGAGTTGTAGGTAAATAAAAGTGTGATGATCATCATTATTAGAACATTGTCCCGTGGGAGGTTATCAATAAAGAGGCCAAATGAGTCTCCAAAAAAAGAGAAAAGGGTCTTCAAAAAAAGAGGAGACTAAAAAATGGGAGAAAAAGAGAGAAGGGACAATGTTACTATCCTTTTCCACACTTGTGCTTCGAAGTAGCACCATATTCTTCATGATAGAGAGTCTCCTATGTTGTAACTTCCATATATCACTAGTGGGAATTTTTCATTATAGAACTTGGCTTGTATATTCCAACGATTGGCTTCCTCAAATTCCCTAGGTCTTCATGAGCAGGCAAGTTGATGCACACCCACTAGTTGTCTTTTTTGAGCTTTCATACACATATATCTCTAGTGCATCAGTTACATGGCAATCCCTACTCACTCACATTGACATCGATTAATGGACATCTCCATAGTCCATTGATTTGCCTAGTCGATGTGAGACTTTCTCCCACCTTTTGTCTATTACCACCTTATATTCCACCCATAGTGCTAAGAATGTTTAAGTATGAAAACAATTGCTTGATTGACACCGGGATAGGCATGCTTTTTTACTTTGTGTTAAGAAGAGGGAGCATAAATGACTATATTATTTTGTAGGGATAACTTTCTTTAGCCATGTTTTTATTGAAGCTTCATAGATTACTTTCAAGTATGCTTAAAGTATTATTGTTTTGATATTGGTAAACTTTTGTTTTGAGTCTTATGGATCTGAATAATCATGCCACTATAAAGAAGATTGCATTAGTAATTATGTTGGGTAGCATTCCACATCAAAATTCTGTATTTATCATTTACCTACTCGAGGACGAGCATGAATTAAGCTTGGGGATGCTTGATACGTCTCCATCGTATCTATAATGTTCAATTGTTCCATGCTATTATATTATCCATCTGGGATGTTTTATATGCATTTATATGCTATTTTATATGATTTTTGGGACTAACTTATGAACCCATAGCCCAGTGCCAGTTTATGTTTTTTCCTTGTTTTTGAGTTTCGCAGAAAAGGAATATCAAACGGAGTCCAAACGGAACAAAACTTTTTGGAGATTTTACTTGGACCAGAAGACATCAGATGGACTTGGAGTACACGCCAGGGGATGCAAGAGGCGGCCACAAGGGTGGGGGCGCCCCTAGGGGGGTAGGGCGTGCCCCTACCTTGTCGGCCCCTCGTGCCTCCCCGACCGACTTCCTCCGCCTATAAATACCAATATATTACAGAAACATCAGAACATCCACCTAAACCACTTTTTCGCCGCCGTAACATTCTGTTCTCGGGAGATCCCATCTGGAGGCCTGTTCCGGTATTTTGCCGAAGGGTGAATCAACCACAGAGGGCATCTACATCAACCCTATTGCCCTTCCGATGAAGTGTGTATACCACAGACCTACGGGTCCATAGCTAGTAGCTAGATGGCTTCTTCTCTCTCTCTGTTCTTCAATACCATGTTCTCCTCATTGTTCTTGGAAATCTATCCGATGTAATCTTCTTGTCGGAGATATTGACCACAGGTGTCCTCATCGACCACCCATGGTATTTTAAGACAATTGGGGGCCGCCTGTTACCCCCCAGCCGTCTGCTCATCGGGCGCCTCCTGGGATAGTTTACCCCAGGAGCCGGCTGCCAGCAGGCGGCAGGGGCCCAAACAGGCGGCAACCCCACAGCCAGCAGCTAGCAGACGGTCCCACGCCTCTCCCTCGAGATGCGTGCCGGGGGACCACCGCGCAGCTGAGGCATGGCTACAGTTGAGCATGTCCTTAGAGAATCTATAAGGGCATGGCTACAGTGAATGTGTACCCTATGGCCGCCTCTTAAAGCGGCGTGTTACTGTAGCCACATTGCGAGTGACCAAGCTTCGGTCAGAGGAAGCCACGATCCCACTACCCAAAGACGGCGGGGCCAGCAGGCGGCTGGCCCCACCAACCAGTGGGTAAGTCAGAAACAAGCAGCCCCTGGCAGGCGACCGGGGGAGGCGGCCCGCCTGGTAGCAGACGGCTCGCCGTACCCTAGGGATCTGAAGCTCATCAAGATTACAAGACATGACGTGGTGGCAGTGTACGGCAGGAGACGGCGACACTGTAGCCACTTCTCTCCCGACGAAGCTGCCGTCGGCAGAAGCACGCCTATAGTGAAAGGCAATCACGTGGGCCCGCAGACGGCGGGCCCCAGCAGACAGGCGGCAAGGTCGGCACCCAAAGACGCCGACATATGGGGGCCATTCCATCAAGATTACTATTGTACCCCTGGGGGGTAGGCCTATATAAACCCCCCAGGGTCCTCCATGAGGAGGGGTTGAAACATTGAACTCTAGAAGGAAGAGAGACACGTAGAGAGAGATAGAGAGAAACCCTAGCTATCATCCCAATTCCCTAGAGCGAAGGTAGTGAGCTAGCCTTGCTCTTCTTCCTCCTCTAGGCGACACAACTCAAGGAGCAGCCTTGTAGCTACCCTAGTGACATTAGTCATGACGCGGAGTCCCCGCAGAGTAGGACTAGGGGTGTTATCTCCACGGAGAGCCCCAAACCTGGGTAAGATTCGTAGGCGTCCTAAGTTCCGCCTCATCCCGCTTCCAGGGACCGGCGACGCTCTATTGTCCCCATGCATGATAAGCCACTCGTTGGCATATGTCGTCCCAAAACCCCGACATTTGGCGCCCATCGTGGGGCAAGGTGCACCGTCGTCCGGAGACTTGTTCTGGATGGGAACTTTGTTCCTCCCTGGCGAGCACAGCCAGCCTGGCACGCCCGCATGCGTGGATACCAGGATGTTTCGCGGCGCTGAGGCCGCATGCGCCGCGAGTGGACTCGTCGACCTTCTCGGCGGTGTCCACATTCATGACGAGCCCTCTCCGGCGGCAGAGCCGGTAGCTCCGGAGAGCTGCCTCGTCGAGCTCCTCGACAAGCTCCACATCGTCGACGAGCGCGCCTCTGACGTAGAGTTAGTGGGCTCTTCTGACATACACAAATTCATCGACCTCGGCGCGGAGCCTGTCGATGCCTTCCCCGGGCATGTGGTGATCATCGACGACCCCCTCCCCGCTCTAGCAGGCGGCAGCACCATCACAGAGGTGTTCGCCACCGACCACAATGAGCCGTCCGACAGGTCGGGCCAAGACCCGCTCCAGGCCACCCTGCAGAACCTCGCCGCACCCGTTGCGGCGGGGACAGACGACACGGCGTTGGAGGTACTCCGCGTGTCGCTCCTCGATAGCGCCAACAAGCTGGCCGCTTCCCGACGCCTCACTGTAGCCTACCGCCGCGAGATGGACCGTGCCATAGGCGGCACGCCGGCTGCTGGCGAACCTAGCCGGGCTGGTGCAGTTCACGATCGCGGCGGGGTGCTGGCAGACATGCTGGGGGCCCCACGGCTCGTGTACCTCACTCCGTCGGAGAACCTAAGGGCTGCCTAGGCGGCAGTCGATGAGATGGGCCACTTGGAGGGAGACGAGCTTCGCTGCATGACACAGTGCGCCTGCCAGCTCCTCAACGCGGCTGCTGCACAGCAGGAGGCCCATCACCGGGCATCAAAGGCCGGCGCGCAGGCAGATAACCACCCCCTTCGGCGGGAGCAAGGAGCCACGTCCCGCTCTCCAACCGTCGGCACCCCCAACCGGCGAGACTCAGAGCCAGCTGCTAGCCGCAGCCGATAGACTCGCATCACCATCGAGCGTGACGAAGACGGCCGCCCAAGGGCCGTAGAGCGGCGAGAGGAACACCTGCCTCCTCCTCGACGGGAGAGGCGTGTGTCTCCTCCAGCTATTGACCACCCCTCTCTAGCAGGCCGCTTGGGCCGTCGCGAGGGAGTCGAGGAGAACGACGCCCGCCACCGCCTTGACCGACTGGCTCGGTTCCAAGCGGTGGAAGAAGAAGATGACCTCGGCCCAGCCTGCTTCGGCCCTTGCATCCGTAAGGAGCCTTCCCCAAGGGCTTCACACTCCCAGAGATACCCCCAAGTACAACGGATTAGTGAAGCCAGAGGACTGGCTGGTGGATTACTCCACAGCCGTCAGCATAGCAACCGGCAACATGCGTGTTGCGGTGAAGTACGTGCCACTCATGCTCCAGGGCACGGCCCGGACGTGGCTGAACAGCCTCAAACCCAACATCATCAATGGCTGGTTGGACTTCACCGATGCCTTCACTCGCAAAATCACCAGCACCTACAAGCATTCTCCCAAGCCGCGCCAGCTCTCCTTATGTGTTCAAGGCCCAGATGAGTCAGCCCGTGATTACCTGACGCGTTGGGCAGAGCTACGAAACTCTTGCGAGGGAGCGCATGAGGTACAAGCCATCGAGTATTTTACAGCCGGGTGCAGAGAAGGCACCTTGCTCAAGCACAAACTCCTCTGCGACGAGCCCGCCACGCTGGATGAGCTGCTGAGCATAGAAGACAAATATGCCACCGCCGACTCCTCCATGAAGTCCGAGCTGCAAGTGGATGCTTCTGGGAAAATGACTCCCCCAACTCCCAAAATGCCGGCTGGAGAGTCCAGCCGACGCCAGCAGCCGAAGAATCACAAACGCAAGACACACGCGCCGGCTACCAACAGCCGGCTGGTGGCAGCAGTTGATGGCCAGCAGCCATAGGCACAAGCAGGACCCAAGCGCCAGAAGGGCGGCAAGCCAGCCCGGCAGCCAACTTTCTCCTTCGACCAAGCTCTGGATGCCCCCTACAAGTTCCACAGCGGCGCGAAGCCTTCCAATCACACCACACGAAAGTGTCATTGGCTCACACAGATTGCCAGAGGAGAAGCTCTACCACCGCCGCCTGCTGGGCAGGCGGCCCCGCCTCCCAATCCACCAGCTGCTCGTCCGGGTGGCCTAGTCGAGGACGTGTTCCTGGAAGAAAACGGAGCCTATGTCGTCTTCACAAGCCAGGCGGACAATAGGCACAGCCGGCGCCAACAGCGCAGAGAAGTCAACACAGTTGCCATCGAAGCCCCAAAATTCATGCACTGGTCTGAGAGGCCCGTCAGCTGGAGCTGTGAAGATCACCCGGCTGTCATGCCTTCACCAGGAGCCTATGCCTTGGTTCTGGATGCAACTCTCTCCACCAACAGGCGGGCATGTCGTTTCTCCCGAGTACTAGTAGACGGCAGCAACAACATCAACATCATGTACCGTGACACCATGGAGAAGTTGGGCATCAAAGAAAAATAGCTTGAGCCTACCAGGACTGTGTTCCACGACATTGTGCCAGGCCTCTCTTGCTCACCAATCGGCAAGGCCAAGATTGATGTCCTGTTTGGTGACAAGAGGCATTTTTGGAGGGAGCCAGTCTGGTTTGAAGTGGTGAACCTGGAAAGTCCCTATCGCGTGATCTTGGGCCGGCCTGCTCTTGCAAAGTTCATGGCAGTACCCCATTACGCCTACCTCAAGGTGAAGATGCCGGGTCCCAAGGGAATAATCACCATAGCCGGGGACTATGAGAAGTCCATCGCGTGTGTGACTGCCAGCAGCCGTCTGGCCGAGTCCCTTGTCGTGGCTAATGAAAAGCGCCGCGTGGAACGGCTGGTGGCAATGGATGGCGAGCAGCCAGCCATACCAGCCGACCCCAGGGAGGCGGAGCCGCAAGGCTCGTTCCAGTCTGCCAAGGAGACAAAGAAGATTTCGTTGGACCCATCTCACCCAGAGCGATTTGCTGTCATAGCATCAAACCTAGACATCAAATAGGAAAGCGAGCTCGTTGATTTCCTCCGTGAGAATCGGGACATCTTTGCATGGTCCCCCAAGGACATGCCGGCTATCCCGACAGATTTCGCCGAGCACAAGCTACATGTGAGAGAAGATGCAAAACCTGTCAGGCAGCCGCTCCGCCGCCTGTCATAAGAGAAAGGAAGAGTTGTTGGGGAAGAGGTCGCCCGCCTGCTAGCAGCCGGCTTCATTATGGAAGTTTTCTATCCAGAGTGGCTCGCAAACCCAGTCCTAGTGCTGAAGAAGAACAACAAATGGCGCATGTGCATCGATTACACCAGCCTCAACAAAGCCTGCCCTAAAGATCCGTTTGCTCTGCCGCAAATAGATCAAGTGATTGACTCCACAGCCGGATGTGAGCTGCTATCATTCCGTAATGCTTATTCCGGGTACCACCAGATCAAACTCGATTCGGCTGACCGTCTGAAGACCGCCTTCCTCACGCCATTTGGGGCCTTCTGCTACCTGACCATGACGTTCGGCCTGAGAAATGCCGGCGCCACCTTTCAGCGTTGCATGCAGAAGTATCTCCTCAAGCAACTTGGCAGAAACGTCCACGTTTACGTGGATGATATCTGGTGAAGACAGAGAAGAGGCGAACTCTTTTGGAGGATCTTGATACGTCCAAAACGTATCTATAATTTCTGCTTGCTCCATGACTCTTTTGGGTGATATTGCTATGATATTTATACACTTCCATACACTTTTGATCATATTTGGACTAACCTATTAACTTAGTGCACCCCAGTGCCAGTTTCTGTTTTCTGCTGTTTTTGTATTTCAGGTTTTCCCATTACGAGAACTTCCAGAAAAATCCCGGAAAAATTATATAAAAAATCACCGTTCCAGAAGCTTCCCGGCTGCCAAAATACAGCCGGAGGGGGGCCACCAGGGCTCCAGGCGCCCTGGTGGCGCGGGCCCCCTGGCCGCGCCGGGGGGCCGCCTGGGCCCCCCGAGCCTCCGCTGATGCCCCCCTTTGGCATATATTTATATCGTGTCCCGAAACCCTCGAGACGGGAACCCTTTTTCACGATCTCATCTTTGTTCCGCCGCCGCCGCCGCTTCCAAGATCGGGAGCACCAGGAGAACTCTTCCCGGCACCCTGCCGGAGGGGAGGATCACCACCGGGAGCCTCTCCACCACCATGGACGCCTCCTGGATGAGTTGTGAGTAGTCTCCCTTGGACCATGGGTCCATGACCAGTAGCTATGTGATGTTCTCCTCCCGTTCTTGTGCTTCACTAATTAGTCCTCGTGAGCTGCCCTACATGACCGAGGCACATATGTAATCCTTATGCTGTTGCTATGTTGAGTTTGCTGGGATCCGATGGATTGTGAGATTATGTTCAGATTGTGTTTGAGTAATATATTTGATCTACCTCTTTTATATTTATTCATAAGTAATTCTTGCATGTTCTCCGTTGTTATTTATTGCTTTGGCCAAGTAGTAGGTAGTGACTCCAAGAGGGAACGTTATGCTTGATTGTGGGTTCATGCCCCTCGATGACTAGCTTGAGTGACAGAAACATGAGTCTAGGGGATGTGCTGTTGCCACAAGGGGGAAAACAACGGTGCTTGTGCCCGTGGGTGCAAGGATTGTTTACTTTACGCAAAGTTCTTTTAATGCAGTTGTCTGTTGCTTTGAGTTTACACTATGGGTGGGACTCGCAACTTAATACCAGCGAGATGTTCTGGATAGATATCTCAAGGTGGATGATTAGTAGTAGATGCAGATGGATTTCGGTCTACTTGCCTTGGCGTACCGCCCATGCTTTGAACCTCTACCTTTCTTGTAACATAGTTAGCATTGGTTTGCGCACATAATTCTGTCAATTGCCCAGCTGTAATTCGTTTACCTCACATAGCTGTTTTATCATCTTTTGGGAGAGAGACATCACTAGTGAACATCATGGGACCCCGGTCCATATTACCATCAGTGATCACATCCGCTATTTACTTTACGCTTTTACTTACTATTGCAACATTACCTATCACTATTATCACTTGCGTTTGATCCTTTGTAAACTACAAGGCCGGAGGGATTAACAACCTCTCTGTAATCGTTGGGAGCAAAGTTATTTGTATCTGTGTGCAGGTCCATGTTGATTGCTAATATCTGGCGCCGTTAGCAGTTGACACCTTCTTGTTGAAACTGGGAGTCTCAGGGGAAATCGATCCTTGGTATCTTTGCCAAGGGAAAACTTCCGCTACACTGCATCTCAAACCTTCCACTTGGGGTAACCAACGAGGGGCGAGAAGCCATCAAGCAAAGTTTTCTGGCGCCGTCGCCGGGGACTCCACTCTTCAGGATAGGGGAGTTGCACGCTATCTTTTACCTTTGCTTTTTAGTCTTGTTAGTTTACCTTTCAGTTTTTTGCTTTAGTATCTTTTATCGAAAATCACAAAAATAGTTATCTTGCTTGCTTGCTATTATGGGTTCCACCGAGAACACCAAGTTGTGTGACTTCACTAGTCACAACAACAATGACTTTATCTGCACACCTATCACTACACCTGCCACTTCAGCACCTTCCTATGAAATTAAACCTGCTTTACTGAATCTAGTTATGAAAGATCAATTCTCCGGTGCTGGAGATGATGCTGCTTTACACTTAAACAATTTTGTTGAACTTTGTGATATGCAAAAGTACCAAGAAATAGATGGTAATATTGTTAAGCTTAAGCTTTTTCCTTTCTCCTTGAGAGGAGGAGCTAAAATTTGGTTTCAGTCTTTGCCTAGAAATAGCATAGATTCTTGGGACAAGTGCAAAGATGCTTTTATTGGAAAGTACTATCCACCTGCTAAAATTATCCAACTAAGAAGTAACATAATGAATTTTAAACAATTGGATAATGAACACGTTGCCCAAGCTTGGGAACGTGTGAAATCTCTTATCAAGAACCGCCCTACTCACGGTTTGACTACTTGGATGCTTATCCAAACTTTTTATGCAGGCTTGAACTTTACCTCGCGGAACTTGTTAGATTCGGCCGCGGGAGGAACTTTTATGTCAACTACACTTGGTGCTGCCACAAAGCTTCTCGATGAGATGATGACCAACTATTCCCAATGGCACACCGAACGCGCTCCAACAGGTAGGAAGGTAAACTCTGTCGAGGAGATTTCCTCCCTAAATGAAAAAGCTGACTTGATCATGTCCCTACTTTCCAAGCAATCTTCTATTGACCCTCGTGATGATCCTTTAAATTCTGTGATTGCTCATGCTTATAGGAGTAATTTTGGTAGCAATCCTAGACCGTTCCCCTTTAATTCCTATGGGAGCAATAATGCTTATCCTATCACCAAGAACTCCACCCAAAAAGATAGAGACTTACCTGGTTATGAGAAACTTCTAGGAATAGAGAAGGCCACTAAGAATTACATGCACACCCAATATGAACAAAACAAAACCTTCTCGATGCAATTAAATGAGCATACTGCTATCTTGCAAGACATTAGTAGACAATTAGAGAGCCTAAATATTGAGATTTCTAACCTCCAGACTAGGCTCACTATCACTGAGACCCAAGTTTCCAATATGTCCCACACACAAGCCACTTTGATAAACCAAATGGCGGCTAAACCCGAAGTGGTTGCACCCCTAAGGGAGGAAGAAGATAGAATTAAGAACCTTCCTACCCACCACACTGTTGCTACTATCCAAGTTGTTGAGGATATCCAAACTCTTAGCACCCAATGCACTCCTGGTCCCATTGGACCTATTAATGGTGATGCTATGACTATAGAAACTACCAAACAAGTGAACCTAAAGGACACTACTACCACCTTACTTGATAGTAGTGACCTTGATTTTGACAATTGCACTCTTACCGAAGTTATTGATTTCCTTCACAAGATGTCTAGAGATCCCCGCACTAGCACGCTTAACCTTGCCTTCACAGAGCATATCACTAATGCTCTCATCAAAGCTAGGGAGGAGAAACTTAGAGTAGAAGCCTCCATACCTAGAAAGCTAGAAGATGGTTGGGATCCTATGATTAAAATTAAGTTGAATAACATCTCTTGCTATGCTTTATGTGATGTGGGAGCTAGTACCTCTGTTATGCCCAAAAGAATATATGATATGCTTAAATTGAAACCTTTTGATTCTTGTTCTTTTGGTGTTCGTCTCGTTGATTGTTCCAAAAAGAAACCTTTGGGGAGGATCGACGATGTTCTTATCATTGTCAATGACAACTACGTTCCCGTTGATTTTACTATTATGGACATTGAATGTGAACCTTCTTGTCCAATTATTTTGGGACGTCCTTTTCTACGCACCGTTGGTGCTATCATTGACATGAAAGAGGGGAATATAAAATTCCAATTTCCTCTCAAGAAAGGGATGGAACACTTCCCTCGAAAAAAGATTAAGTTACCTTTTGAGTCCGTTGTACGGGCTAGCTATTCTTTTACCCTTGATAAAACTTGATCTCTTTGCATTATGCCTAGCTTAAAGGCATAAAAGAAAGCGCTTTTGGGAGGCAGCCCACATGAATAAAATTTTATTTTTGCTTTTGTTGTGTCATGATGTTGTTAACTACAGTAGCATCATCATTGTATCTTTGCTTTTCAACTTTGTGCCAAGTATAGCCTCTGATTGCAAGAAAGTTCAAAAGTTGTGACGTGCTGTCCAGGAAACAGATTCTGTCCTTGGATAGAAAAATTCGTATAGAATCACCAGATCATCTTTTTGGTCTGAATTTTTTCGACAGCGTGCTCTATATAATTGTCTTTCGTGCGTCTGTTTTGAGTTTTTTGATTAGAGTTGCAGAAGTGCCGCGAAAAAATCATTTACTGCCTGCTGTTATGTTTTTCACAGATTTTGTCATGTTTTGCATTTCCTTCATTTTGCTAACCTAGAGCTTGCTTTTTCTTTGCAGAAACCTTTTGGCAATCTTGAGAAACAGTAGACCTTCAAGAATATCCTTATTTCCAGCAAAGAACAATTATTTTATTATGGGTACTAACCTCGCTAATCAGATTATGATGAGTTATGTATGAAGGGAGTTTTCAAGTGTGCGAGGGAAGATGATAAAAAGATTCAGGAGTGTCAAACGCTCAAGCTTGGGGATGCCCCCATGCACCCCCAAGAAATATTCAAGGAGACTCAAGCGTCTAAGCTTGGGGATGCCCCCGTGCATCCCCTTCTCCATCAACATTATCAGTTCGTCTTTCGTTCCACTATATTTTTATCACTTCATGTGTTATGTGCTATGCTTGGAGCGTCTTGCTTTTAGTTTTCCTTTTTAGTTTTCTTTAGCTTTTCATAACGAGTCGGAACTCAGATTTCTTTATGTGGGAGAGAAACACGCTCCACTTCTACCTAGAACACAACATAGAATTTTCATGTCTATTTTTCTGTGTGTGTTCTTTGTCTTTCAATAGCTACTATCATGCTTAGCTTTTAGTTTTCATGCTTATCTTTTTAAAGAGCTTTTGTTTAGTTGGTTGCTTGAACTCTCTTTAATTATCATGATTATCTTATTAAGAGAGTTTGCTTCTGTTGCATTGGTTGGTATGTCTATGATAAAAATGCTACGTGCATAATGGTGCTTAGTAGTTCATGTTTTCTTATGGTTAGTCTCAAATAGCTGGGGGGTTTCCAATGTGTTATTGGAGTACCAACATGATTTGTTTGCCTATGATGTGGTATGGTTTAGTAATATCTTCCTTCAAGAATTTATTTTGATTGACTTGGCGTATGCTCACGCATATTTAAGACTGTAAAAAAAGTCTGTCAAGCCTTGATGATCTTTTGTTTCTGAGTAGCGATATAACTACCATGCCTGATTCAATGTTGCTTTGTCGCTCTGCATGATTATGACCGTCATTGCTCTCTTAGTTGGTCGCTCCCAGTCTTTTGCTAACCTCCACCTGTACTAAGCGGACTGACTGCTTGTGCATCCAAATTCTTTTAAACCAGTTATGCCATATGAGTCCACCATACCTTCCTACATGGTATTTACCTGCCATTCCTAACGGAGACTTTCATGTACCATCTCAAAATTATTCAAAAAAAAGAAAGAAAATGCATTCCTATTTTGTGCCTCTATTTTAAGTCCATGAGGAAGTAGTAGTTAATTCATGATCTTTTTAAGTTGGAAAAGCTTCACCCCGGGATTGCATGTATAATGTGCAAACCCATAACACGAGAAGGAACTGGTATTGAGTGCGCCCGGCTCAAAATTAATATAACAAACAAACCCTCCTTCACGCTTTGTTCATGAGAAATCAGAAAACTTTGGCAGTGATAAACAAAGGAGATTAAGAGGATGTGATCGTCCTCATTCGGGAGTCGTTCCTCGAAACTTGTCCATCTCAAGAAGTAATTGAGTTATCTGCTAGCATTCGTTGACGAAACATGCACGATCTAAGAAGAAAAAATATTATTACCTCTGTTTTTAAAACCAAGAGCTCTGGTACATGCTTTGTCTTTGTTTCCGACTAGGGTTTTTCAACCTTGCCAACAAAAGCCACGGTTCGAGAGTCTCCACCTTCTTTTAAAGCACCAACTACTGAGAGCATGATTGTCATTCTGAGTGTAATGTGCATTGTCCCAAAGTAGCATTGTCTTTTGCATGATTATGATATCGTTTATTTTGAAATCATTGTATCTAGTCATCACTTAAACCTTGGAGGTGCCCTTGCATTTATGTTTTGCTTCACTAAAGGGGGCAAGCGAGATATCACTTTATCATATTTGCACACCATGCTCATTACAAATCTATTTGATGCTTCAGTATCATATTGTAAAACTTTCAGTTCTTTGTGATTTTCTCATGAGGCAACTTAATTACTACAGATTCATTGTCTCAGTAAGCTTTTGTCATAGGACTATAAAGAGTCCTATATGGTTAATAGCATGTCACCACAGAAATTATTCTTGTTATCATTTACCTACTCGAGGACGAGCAGGAATTAAGCTTGGGGATGTTGATACGTCCAAAACATATCTATAATTTCTGCTTGCTCCATGCCTCTTTTGGGTGATATTGCTATGATATTTATACACTTCCATACACTTTTGATCATATTTGGACTAACCTATTAACTTAGTGCACCCCAGTGCCAGTTTCTGTTTTCTGCTGTTTTTGTATTTCAGGTTTTCCCATTACGAGAACTGCCAGAAAAATCCCGGAAAAATTATATAAAAAATCAGCGTTCCAGAAGCTTCCCGGCTGCCAAAATACAGCCGGAGGGGGCCACCAGGGCTCCAGGCGCCCTGGTGGCGCGGCCCCCCTGGCCGCGCCGGGGGGCGCCTGGGCCCCCCGAGCCTCCGCTGATGCCACCCTTTGGCATATATTTATATCGTGTCCCGAAACCCTCGAGACGGGAACCCTTTTTCGAGATCTCATCTCTGTTACGCCGCCGCCGCCGCTTCCAAGATCGGGAGCACCAGGAGAACTCTTCCCGGCACCGTGCCGGAGGGGAGGATCACCACCGGGAGCCTCTCCACCACCATGGACGCCTCCCGGATGAGTTGTGATTAGTCTCCCTTGGACCATGGGTCCATGACTAGTAGCTATGTGATGTTCTCCTCCCATTCTTGTGCTTCACTAATTAGTCCTCGTGAGCTGCCCTACATGAGCGAGGCACATATGTAATCCTTATGCTGTTGCTATGTTGAGTTTGCTGGGATCCGATGGATTGTGAGATTATGTTCAGATTGTGTTTGAGTAATATATTTGATCTACCTCTTTTATATTTATGTCCGTAAGTAATTCTTGCATGTTCTCCGTTGTTATTTATTGCTTTGGCCAAGTAGTAGGTAGTGACTCCAAGAGGGAACGTTATGCTTGATTGTGGGTTCATGCCCCTCGATGACTAGCTTGAGTGACAGAAACATGAGTCTAGGGGATGTGCTATTGCCACAAGGGGGAAAACAACGGTGCTTGTGCCCGCGGGTGCAAGGATTGTTTACTTTACGCAAAGTTCTTTTAATGTAGTTGTATGTTGCTTTGAGTTTACACTATGGGTGGGACTCGCAACTTAATACCAGCGAGATGTTCTGGATAGATATCTCAAGGTGGATGATTAGTAGTAGATGCAGATGGATTTCGGTCTACTTGCCTTGGCGTACCGCCCATGCTTTGAACCTCTACCTTTCTTGTAACATAGTTAGCATTGGTTTGCGCACATAATTCTGTCAATTGCCCAGCTGTAATTCGTTTACCTCACATAGCTGTTTTATCGTCTTTTGGGAGAGAGACATCACTAGTGAACGTCATGGGACCCCGGTCCATATTACCATCATTGATCACATCCGCTATTTATTTTACGCTTTTACTTACTATTGCAGCATTACCTATCACTATTATCACTTGCGTTTGATCCTTTGTAAACTACAAGGCCAGAGGGATTGACAACCTCTCTGTACTCGTTGGGAGCAAAGTTATTTGTATCTGTGTGCAGGTCCACGTTGATTGCTAATATCTGGCGCCGTTAGCAGTTGACACCTTCTTGTTGAAACTGGGAGTCTCAGGGGAAATCGATCCTTGGTATCTTTGCCAAGGGAAAACTTCCGCTACACTACATCTCAAACCTTCCACTTGGGGTAACCAAAGAGGGGCGAGAAGCCATCAGATCTCCAAGAGACATTTGAAAACCTGCGCCGCTTTCAGATCAAGCTAAACCCGGAGAAATGCGTCTTCGGGGTACCAGCAGGACAGCTCCTTGGCTTCCTGGTATCTGAACGCGGCATCGAGTGCAACCCTACAAAGATCAAGGCCATTGAGAGAATGGAGCAGATGACTCGTGTGTGAGATGTCCAGAAGTTCACAGGGTGCTTGGCATCCCTCAGCCGTTTCATCAGCCGGCTGGGTGAGAAGGCACTCCCACTGTACAAACTGATGAAGAAAACCACTTGCTTCGAGTGGAACGACAAGGCGGATGAAGCCTTCCAGCAGCTCAATAAATTTCTATCCACCCCGCCTGTCCTGGCGACACCAACAGATAAGGAACCCATGTTCCTTTACATAGCCGCTACCAGCCAGGTGGTCAGCACAGTCATTGTGGTCGAGCGCCCAGAAGATGGCAGAGCCTTCCCCGTCCAAAGGCCAATGTACTATTTGAGCGAGGTGCTGTAAGTCTCCAAGCAGAACTACCCCCATTACTAGAAGATGTGTTATGGCGTGTACTTCACCACCAAGAAACTCAAGCAGTACTTCCAAGAGCACCCGATCACGGTCATTTGCATTGATCCGCTTGCTGAGATTATGAGCAACAAAGATGCTTCAGGAAGAGTGGCCAAGTGGGCCATTGAGCTGGCCCCCTTCACCATCTTCTACGAGCCCCGCATCACCATCAAATCGCAAGCATTGGCCGACTTCCTCGTCGACTGGGCCGAGACCCAGTACCTGGCGCCTGCTCCAGACTCAACCCATTGGCGTATGCACTTTGACGGGTCAAATATGCGCACTGGCTTGGGAGCCGGCATCGTCCACACCTCCCCCAAGGGTGACAAGCTCAAGTACACCCTGCAAATCCACTTTGCCGCATCCAACAATGTGGTCGAGTACGCGACACTCATCCTCGGGCTCCGGATGGCCAAAGAGATTGGCATCCGCCGAATGCTGTGCTATGGTGACTCAGACTTGGTTGTCCAGCAGTCATCTGGGGACTGGGACGCCTAGGACGCAAATATGGCAAGTTATCGTTTCCTTGTCCAGCAGACCAGTGGGCATTTTGACGGCTGCGAGTTCCTCGATGTGCCACGAGCCGACAACATGCAAGCCGACACCTTGGCACGAATCGCCTCCACCCGCCAAGCAATACCAGCCGGCGTGTCCCTCCAATGCCTGCGCAAGCCGTCTATAAAGCCTTCATGGGAATCGGAGTCAATATTCATACCAGCCAATCCTGGAGCAGACGACCCGGCAACTTCAGTAGCCGGCCCGGAGACTGCTCCAGTAGGCGGCCTTGATACTCCAACTCCAGCAGACGGCCCAGCAGTCACTGCGCCGGTTCCTGGCCCGGGGACTGCTCCAGCAGGCGGCCAAGAGGCGCCAGATCGAGCAGACGGCTCGGGGACTGCTGCAGCCGGCCTGGGGACTTCAGAAGCACAACAGGCGGCTGATTCCAGCCCTCCGCCTCCCAGCCCAACCGCCCTGGTCTCTTTCGCAGAAAGAACAGGAGTCTCAGTCCCATCTTGGGCACAGCCAATCCTGAGCTTCCTGCTCAGAAGAGAGCTGTCAGCAGACTAAACTTTGGCACGGCAAGTTCAACACCGAGATTCAGCATACACAGTAGTCAACAAAGAGCTTGTTAGGAGAAGTGCAACAGGCGTCTTCCAGCGCTGTGTACAAGCAGAAAAAGGTTTGGCTATTCTGAAGGACATTCATCAAGGGGAATGTGGCCACCACGCGGCCTCAAGATCTCTCGTTGCCAAAGCCTTCCGCCACGGTTTCTTCTGGCCGACTGCTTTGGACGACGCCAAAGACTTGGTAAAGAAGTGCAATGGCTTCGAGCGCTTTAGTTCCAAGCAACACTTGCAGGCTTCTGCACTCAACACCATTCCGATCACTTGGCCATTTGCCGTTTGGGGGCTGGATATGGTGGGCCCCTTCAGGACACCCCGAGGCGGCTTGACGCATTTACTCGTGGCAGTGGACAAATTCACCAAGTGGATCAAAGCAAAGCCAATCAAGAAACTCAATGGCCCAACTGCTGTGACATTCATCGCACACATCACAGTCCGGTATGGCATACCGCACAGCATCATCACCGACAACGACACAAATTTTGCCAAAGGCGCATTGGCCCGTTTTTGTGCAACACAGGTCATCCGGTTGGACCTAGCATCCGTTGCTCACCCACAGTCCAACGGCCAAGTTGAGAGCGCTATGGCCTTATCCTGTCCGGCATCAAGCCCCGGCTAGTCGAACCCTTGGAATGATCAGCAGGCTGCTGGATCGAAGAGCTGCCGTCTGTCCTCTGGAGCCTCAGGACAACTCCGAACAAGTCAACCGGCTTCACTCCTTTCTTCCTCGTTTATGGGGCCGAGGCCGTCATCCCAGCAGATGTTGAGTTTGACTCGCCTCGCGTCACCATGTACACAGAAGCCGAAGCCAAAGAAGCACGAGAAGACGGCGTGGACCTGCTAGAGGAGGCCCGACTAGTAGCACTCAGCCGGTCCACCATCTATCAGCAGGGTCTCCGCCGCTATCACAACCGGCGAGTCAAGCCATGCTCCTTCTGCGAGGGGGACCTTGTGCTCCGGCTGATCCAGCGAACAGCCAGCCAGCACAAGCTCTCGGCTCCTTGGGAAGGACCGTTCATCATCAGCAAGGTACTAGGCAACGATGCCTACTACCTTATCGATGCCGAGAAGCCAAGAGCACGTAAGAGAGACGACTCGGGAAAGGAGTTGGAGCACCCGTGGAATGCAAACCTACTTCGTCGCTTTTATAGCTAAAAGACAGTATGTGTCGTGCTATCTACTTTATTTTGAGAACCAATGGGACCCCCGAGGAGTTCTCGGGGACTGCCCAACCCTTTATCTATATGATAAGAATTATGCGTGTGAATGAGTGTTGTTCATTCCATTGTCCAGCACCGTAGCCTAGCAGAAGGCCCGGGGACTGGCCGCCTAGCCCCATGTTTAAAACTTTTCCTTAAAACAGTCGGACAAGTAATGTGATGGCATCCAAGCCCTCTCCCGCCTTCAGTCACAGACTCGCAGAACGCGGCTATCCGACTGGCGGGAGTTAAAGGCAAGAAGCGGTGCCCACATGAAAAATGGCTAAGGAAAATAAACATAGGGCATGACGACCCTTCATACAAATTGGCCGGCTGTGCAGCCGGCCAGCCGGCTTCTGGCTTAGCTACGCCGCCTTATATAGGGCGGGATACTTGCCTATCCGGAAAGCAGCTAAGTACCTGACCCAGTCGCAGAACCACAGAGTGGCTATCTGGCTGGCAGGACGGCGGTTAAAGGAGACAGCAAAAGAAAATCGCCTTAAGGAACAAAGGACGGTGCTAATCCCAGAACCCGGCCAATTGCATAAACACATGCAGCATTAAAAGAATATCTACAGCAAAAAAGGCCTCAAGGGTCGCCTTCCAGCAGTAGCTTACTGATACACCCAGTGGGTGGAATTGTTCGGACTAATCCTACCAAGTCTTAAGAAAAAACAGGAACCAAACGATACAAGAATGACGCCTAAGGCGCAGCAGGTGGAGCGGGTGGCACGATGGAGCTGGTTGCTGGGGGAGCCGCCTGACGGGTCTTGGCCTGGCTGCCTCCTGCAGCAGGCGGTGCCGCCCCGCCGGGTCCGCTTGTTGAGGTCTGGTCAGGCTGATGACCAGCAGACGGATCCGCCTCCTCGGAGCTGGCCTCCTCGTCGATGTCTCGCTCCTCCTCGCCTTCATCACTGGAGGCGATCTGTTCGTCCAGCTCCTCCGACACCGCCAAGTCCAGCCCGAAGTTGCTGGGTGGCACCACATGACCATTCTCATCCAGCTCTGGGATGAAAATGGCGGTGTTTGGCATACTCAGCAAGGGCGGCGGCGCGTCTTGCGAGATCTCCTTGCACCGCGGCCAGCTCGGGCTCAGCCTCCACGCGGAAGGTCTTCAACTGAGCGAGATTCAGGTCTGGGTACCAGCCCTTGGCAAATTCCAGGGCGGTCCACACACCAGCCCTCGCTGTGGCGCCCTTCCAGGCCTCGAAGCGGTGGCCGGCCACTTCCAACCAGTCGGCAGTCCGGCTGGGAGTGCGGAGTACTGGAACGCCTGGCCAGTGGGCGGCCAGCACTTGAGCGCCAGCATGTTGCAGGCGGCGAAGCAGGCGGTGAGCCAGCTGGAGGCGCACCTTGACAGCAAGAAGCTATTCGGCCGGAGTCCTGGGCGCGTTGGGCGCAATCACCCGGCTCGCCTTGCGCCTCTCGTCACGCTGGGCCTCGATGGCCTGGCTAGCATCCACAGAGTGGCCCCGGAAGAACTCTACAAGAACTAGATAAAGAATCAGAAGCAAGAGAGATGGCTGTAACAGACGGCAAGCAGATGAAATAGGGGCAGGCGTCTTACCGTCGACCATATCTGCAATGGCCCCATAGCGGTCTTGCAGAGCCGCCTCCTTCTCGGCCCAGTTCGAGCGCTTGGTCTCGAACTCTGCCCGAAGGAGCATCTCGGCATCCGACAACTTCCCGAGATCCGCCTTGTGCGCTACCGCCTGGTCTACCAGTTCCTTGACCAGGCGGTCACGGTCCTGGGCGGCGAGATCACACTCCCGCTCCTTAGCGGTGAGTTCTGACTGGACCTCGCCCAGCTGGTTGCGGAGGTTGGTCGCGACCGCTGGCAAGAGAAGAAGAAGAACACCTACATCAGCAAAAAGACAACCTTGGAGTTCCAAGACGCCTGCTCAGCAGCCGGCTCGGAACTCGGGGACTACACCCAGCGAGTGTGCCGACGTGCCCCCGCAAGGAGGAGAGAAACACTAACCCTGGCTGTCTGCCAGAGCAGTCCGTAGTTGCGCCAGCTCTTGACGCTGGGCGTTGAAGGAGGCCACCCGGAGGTTGTGGTAATCCGATAGCAAGACACAAGTTAGCCCGCAAAATACACCTTGGAGTTCCAAGCCGCCTGCTCAGCAGCCGGGTCGGAACTCGGGGACTACACCTAGTGGGTGCGCTGACGCGTCCCCACAGAAGAAATTGAAGGAATAAAAGCAAAAACATGGAGTCAACGTACCCGAACAGAAATTCGTGTAGCCACAAACTCCCGCATCACCGTCTGCACGACCTCACTCAGGGAGTTGAAGCGGTCGAGGACGTCTCGCGACGCGACAATCAGCGCGCCGCCGCCTCCGGGCGTCCAGCCTGGTGGCGCCGTGCTGGTGGCATCGCTCTCTGGCATGGACGAGATGGCGCCGCCGGCCTCTACCCGCCGCGGCGCGGAGACCGCCCTAACAGGGCACAGGCGGGCATGAACTTGGGGGGCCGGCTGCGGGCCTGTCACCAGCACGCCCTCAGCCGGTGGCACCCCCGCTCCTGCAGGCCGGCTGCCCTGCGTCCCAGCAGGCGGCACGGTGGGCGGCACTTCTATCTCCATGGCGACGCGGCCGTCCCCCTCGTTGTTCAGAGCCGGCTGCTCGTCAGCAGCCGACACTTGGACAGACGGCTCCATAGAGCCCGTCTCTTGGGGACGGTGCGGCCCGCCGGCTACTGGGAGCCCGCCTCCTGCTCCTGGGCTCAGGCGGCGGCGTCCTCCTGAGCCTTGGTGGCTACCTCGGCCTCCGCCCTGGCAGCAGCATCAGCTACCGCCCGCTCACGGTCCGCGGCCTCCTGCTCCTCGCGCGCCTCGCGGGCGTTTCTCTCTGTTGCTTTCCGGAGCGCGGCGGCGGGATCCACGCGGCGGGGCGCAAGGGGGACATCCGTCCTCCCAACAATGGAGCCCACTGGCGCCCGCGAGAGAGAGAGAGAGCGGCGCGCTGCGTGGGCATCGCAAGGAAGACAACATGTCAGCCGAGTTGGGGACGGCATAGTGAGATAAACATCAAAGAAAAGGAAGAAACAAAGTACTTACACGGATACGCCCATCCTAGGCTTGGGGAGCTTAGGAAGGACCGCCTTGGCGGCTGCCTCCCGGCGCTTGGTGGCGGCGGCCAACAGCCGGAGCCTCTTGGGCTCGGTGCCAGACAGCCCCGCAGAGGACCGGCGCTCCACGCCGCCGGCTACGGCTGACGGCCCCGCCTGTTGGCTGCCGCGCCCAGGCGGATCCGCCTCCCGGACACGGAATGGCGCTTCCTCCTCCTCCTCCTCGTCGTTCGGCCATCTCTCGACGCCGCCTTCTGGCAGGCCGCCTGCTGGCTGGCCCCCGCCGCCTGTTACCTCTTCCTCCCTCCATGGCGGCGGCCCCAAGATCAGGGTCGCTCGTGTCGCTCTGGGAGCGATCTGGTTCCAGAGGGCGGCCTGGCTGGTCAGAACCCGGTGCCGGCTGGCCGGGGAAGATCTGCAGACGGCACCAAGATCAGACGGCTGTGACAGGCGGAAAGAGATGAAAGAAGAATAAAGAAAGAAGAAACCTCACCGCGGGCGGCTGGTTGATGCGGCTATACGACGGCTTGCCAAAGGCCCAGCCGGAGTGGGAGACCTTGCAGTTGGATACATAGTTCACCAAGTATGCCACCTCCTTGTATGGCATTAGCTTGGTGCACGTCTGACTCGGGTCCCGGTGCCCGCTCATATCACAGATCAAGTGCCGACGGGCCTGCAGCGGCAGCACCCGGTGTTCCGCGAACGTGAGCAGGAGGTCCGCAAACACCAAGCCTTCACTGTCCCTCAGCTCCCGGAGACGCCGCACGGCGATGGAAGCACCTTCTATGAGGGTGGTGGGCGGGGTCTTCCAGGAGGCGTGGGGCTCGGCAGGCGGGCCGCATGCCCAGTCTGGCAGACCGATTAAATCTTGGGCGGAGTCGACGTTGGAGACGTAGAAGTACGTCTTCTGCCACAACTTCACCGACGCCACGAGCTGAGGCGCCGGAAAATAATTTTTGGCCCCGCTGTGCTTCACCGCGATGCATCCCCCGCACTGGGCGGCCACGCTTTGGATTGCGGTACCGAGCTTCATGTAGAAAAGCTCGGTCCACAGCACCATCGCGGGGAGGATGCCGAGGTACGCCTCGCACATGACGACGAAGGAGGACAACGTCACCATCGTGTTCGGCGTGAGGTGGTGGGGTTCGATGTTGAAGAACTCCAGAAAAGACCGGAAGATGCCGCTGGCGGGGAGGCCGAAGCCGCACGGGAAGTGCGAGCGGAAGATGACCCGCTCAACGAACCACGGCACCGGCATGATCTCCGCCGCCGCTAGTAGGCGCACGGCGACCTTGTCGGCGGGAGGCAGCTTCCGCGCTCGGCGGAGGTAGTGGACGTGCTCCTCGATGACGTTGCTGCCGTCCCTTTCGTCGTGATGGCGGACCGGCGCTGCGGCGGCCATGGCTCGAGGCGGCGGCTCGCTGCGGAGGTGGCGAGAAGTGCGGACGGGAGCGAGGAAGAAGAAGAGGAATGGAGAGGGGCGGGCGCGAGAACAGCGCTAACCCCCTCCCCCGGCCTACTTATAGGATCGGGGCGACGAAGCCGAGGGGGCGGGGCGTGGGATTAACTGCTCCACGCCCCGCACGATCCCCACCTTTTGCACACCTAATCCGCGCGCATTAACTACGCGTGAGGAGGGCAATTGATTGCCCCTGCCACACTAGATCCACGCGTGGACCAAGGCCCTGTAGTGGCGAGCCCAGCCCACTGCTACGTCCCGCCAAGCGCGTGGGCTGGCAGGCTGACTCGACGGGGCGACGGCGCGTGGAGAGCCACCAACGGTCGACAGACCTGTGCAGCTTCCTGGTGACCATGCGGTATCTTCCCCTCGAAGATTTGAAGACGGAGGTCCGACTGCCAGGAGCCGGCCCCCTTTGCAGAGGTCCGGCTGTCGGCAGACGGCTCTTTTCGGAAGATGGACGAAGGACGCCAATCCTACTTAGGAGGGGAAGCTGCTGGAACCCCGCTTCCCTCAAATTACAAACCGCAGAGTTCCGCCAGCTTCGAGGACTACCGTCGGAGATATTAACCACGGGTGTCCTCATCGACCACCCATGGTATTTTAAGACAATTGGGGGCCGACTGTTACCCCCCAGCCGTCTTCTCATCGGGCCACCACCTGGGACAGTTTACCCCAGGAGCCGGCTGCCAGCAGGCGGCAGGGGCCCAAACAGGCGGCAGCCCCACAGCCAGCAGCTAGCAGACGGTCCAACGCCTCTCCCTCGGGATGCATGCTGGGGGACCACCGCGCAGCTGAGGCATGGCTACAGTTGAGCATGTCCTTAGAGAATCTATAAGGGCATGGCTACAGTGAATGCGTACCCTATGGCCGCCTCTTAAAGCGGCGTGTTACTGTAGCCACGTTGCCAGTGACCAAGCTTCGGTCAGAGGAAGTCACAATCCCACTACCGAGAGACGGTGGGGCCAGCAGGCGGCTGGCCCCACCGACCAGTGGGTAAGTCAGAAACAAGCAGCCCCTAGCAGGCGGCCGGGGGAGGCGGCCCGCCTGGTAGCAGACGGATCACCATACCCCAGGAGTCTGAACCTCATGAAGATGACAAGACAGGACATGGTGGCAGTGTACAGTAGGAGACGACGCACTGTAGCCACTTCTCTCCTGACGATGCTGTCGTCAGCAAAAGCACGCCTAATGTGAAAGACAATCACGTGGGCCCGCAAACGGCAGGCCCCAGCAGACAGGCGGCAAGGCCGGCACCCGAAGACGCCAACATATGGGGGCCATTCCGTCGATATTACTATTGTACCCCTGGGGGGTAGGCCTATATAAACCCCCCAGGGTCCTCCGTGAGGAGGGGTTGAAACATTGAACTCTAAAAGGAAGAGTGACACATAGAGAGAGATAGAGAGAAACCCTAGCTATCATCCCAATTCCCTAGAGCGAAGGTAGTGAGCTAGCGTTGCTCTTCTTCCTCCTCTAGGCGACACGGCTCAGGGAGCAACCTTGTAGCTACCCTAGTGACATTAGTCATGACGCGGAGTCCCCGCACAGCAGGACTAGGGGTGTTATCTCCACGGAGAGCCCCAAACCTGGGTAAGATTCATAGGTGTCCTAAGTTCCGCCTCATCCCGCTTCCAGGGCCCGGCGACGCTCTATTGTCCCCATGCATGATAAGCCACCCATTGGCATTTGTCGTCCCAAAACCCCGACACTTCTTTTGCGGTGTGTTTGTCAAGATCCGGTGAATTGTGGGTTTATGATCAGATTATATATGAATAATATTTGAGTTTCTTTTGAATTATTTTATGCATGATCTTATCTTAGTAATTCTCTTAGAATTATTGATTTTATTTGGCCAACTAGATTGATAATTCTTGCAATGGGAGAAGTGCTTTGCTTTGGGTTCAATCTTGCGGTGCTCAATCCCAGCTACAGTAGGGGACATGACACGTAATGTATTGTTGCCATCGAGGATAAAAAGATGGGGTTTTCATCATATTGCTTGAGTTAATTCATCTACATCATGTCATCTTGCTTAAGGCATTACTCTATTCTTATGAACTTAATACTCTAGATGCAGGCAGGAGTCGGTCGATGTGTGGAGTAATAGTAGTAGATGCAGGCAGGAGTCGGTCTACTTGTCTTGGACGTGATGCCTATATTCATGATCATTGCCATAGATGTCGTAATAATTATTCGCTTTTTTATTAATTGCTTGATAGTAATTCGTTCACC
The DNA here is from genome assembly GCA_902687465.1 of Secale cereale. NCBI lineage: Eukaryota > Viridiplantae > Streptophyta > Magnoliopsida > Poales > Poaceae > Secale > Secale cereale. The sequence goes on along the minus strand of LR738710.1, from coordinate 166,183,764 downwards.
CACCGTAAACTTGCTATCATGAGAGAAGCCACTAGTGAAACCTATGGCCCCCGGGTCTCTTTTACATCTTATAAGTTTCAGATCTACTATTTTGAAATCATTTACTTTTCAATCTATAAACCAAAAACCCCAAAATATTTACTTTATTTGTTTATCTATCTTTATCAGATCTCACTTTTGAAAATAACCTAAAAGGGATTGACAACCCATTTATAGCGTTGGGTGCAAGTTGTTGATTGTTTGTGCAGGTATTTGGCGACTTGTGTGCAATCTCCTACTGGATTGATACCTTGGTTCTCAACAAACTGATGGAAATACTTACTTCACTTTGCTGCATCACCCTTTCCTCTTCAAGGGAAACACCAACGTTACCTCGGGAAAGCAGCAAGGAAGTAGCTGCCCAAGACAAAATCCGACTATTTAAGCCACCCCGCCTCTCTTAACCCTATCCCATCCACATCCTCCCTCACCGCGCCGCCAGTTTGAGCCCATCCACCTCCTCCCTCTCCCGTTCCAGCGCTCCGGCGCTTCGCCATGGTCTGGAGGAAGATCACCTACTATGAAATGCTCATGCCGGAGCGCGAGTACGAGATCCAATAGGAAATTCGGGTGAGACAAGCTGTGCGCGCCGCCTGCATCGCTGCCCGGCTGCCTTCGGACTCGCCGGGGCAGAAGGTGGAGCAGCCCGGGGAAGAGGAGGGAGAGGAGTTGGCTTCGATGGAGATGGAGGAGGCGGAGCAGCCGGAGCTGGAGTTGTCGAGCTTCAACATGGAGCAGACGGAGGCGGAGTTTGCCGCCACCCAATCGGACGAGATGGCGGAGCAGCAGGCCATCCAGGAGTCCATTCAGAGTGAGGCCTATATGGAGGCCAACCAATCTTTCCTCTGTTAGGAGAAGGCGGCGTCTAACGCGCTCTACGCCTAACATGGCACGGAGATAGAGGAGGAGGAGGCCAGACCGGAGCAGTTGGAGGAGACGGAGCTACAGCTGTCTCATACGTCTCCAACGCATCTATAATTTTTTATTGTTCCATGTTATTATATTATCCATCTTGGATGTTTTATATGCAATAATATGCTATTTTATATCATTTTTTGGGACTAACCTATTGACCTATTGCCCAGTGTTAGTTGTTGTTTTCTCCTTCTTTTTGTCTTTTACAGAAAATCAATACCAAACGGAGTCCAAATGGAATGAAACTTTTTGAGAATTTTTTTGGACCATAAGACACACAGGAACCTTCGGGGAGAGGCCAGAAGAGCAACGGGGTGCCCACAAGCCTATAGGGCGCGCCATGGGGGCGCCCCATGAGCTTGTGATCCCCCATGGCACTTCCAACACTATATTTTGCTCTATAAATACCCGGATATTCCCTGTATACTTTACCGCCACCGCAAGTTTCTGTCCTCGTGAGATCCCATCCGGAGACCCTTGTCGGTACTTCGCCGAAGGGGGATTCGATCACGGAGGGCATCTACATCAACCTTGTCACCCTTTCGATGATGCGCGAGTAGTTTACCACAAACTTATGGGTTCATGGCTAGTAGCTAGATGGCTTCTTCTCTCTCTTTGCTCTTCAATACGATGTTCTCCTTGATGTTCTTGGAGATCTATTCGATGTAATCTTCTTTTGCGGTGCGTTTGTTGACATCTGATGAATTGTGGGTTTATGATCAGATTATCTATGAATATTATTCTGAGTCTTCTCTGAACTCTTTTGTGCATGATTAAGATAGCTTTGTATTTCTCTCTGATCTACTGATTTGGTTTGGCAAACTAGATTGATTTTTCTTGCGATGGGAGAGGTGCTTTGTAATGGGTTCAATCTTGCGGTGTCCTCACCCAGTGACAGAAGGGGTAGTGAGGCACGTATTTGTATTGTTGCTATTAAGGATAAAAAGATGGGGCTTATTCATATTAGTTGGATCTATCCTTGTACATCATGTCATCCTGCTTAAGGCGTTACTCCGTTCTTGCGAAGTGTTTACTTGCTAGAGAGAAGGTTGGTGCACTCAGTGCCCCAGATTTTGTAGTCTTGCGTCGTACACTTTACGGTGATAACACTTATAGCTTAGGAGCTATTGAGGCACGCCGCCTTCACCTCAACTGGTCCAAGGGTAAGATTCATGGCGGTATTTATGCCATAACTTAGCGAGTCACTTTAACATTCAGATACGCCGGCATGATTATTGTTTGCCCAAGGTTTACTTAGATTGTCAGGCTATGGCACATCATCACTTTATTGATGGCAAGAACACTACTATGGATGTTCCTTATAACTTAGTCTTTAGTGAAATTACCCAAGATGTTATTCCGTTGTCTGCACCTGCTTTGTTTGATTCTATTGCCAGGGGCGGATACATGATTATGCCAGCAGACATTGTTGCCTATCGGAACGCCCATGCAGCTACAGAGGAGGAGCCTCAGGAGTGGGACACTCAGGTGCCGCCACCACAACATTTTGACATGGGACCGGATGGCTACTGTGGATGGTGATTACCAAGCTAGGCCAAACGCCTAAGCTTGGGGGAGTACGTGTTTCCATCGACATTATATTCATGTTCACACATTTCATTCCAGTTGTCGGTGTTCACACTTTTTCATTGTATTATCCATGCTAGATTTTCTTTCTTCTTGTGTGTTTGAAATATCTTGAGAAAACCCAAAAATATTTCATGTTTATTTTCAATCTTTTCCTTTTAGCTTAGTTAATTGTGGCACAAAAAAGAAAAACCAAAAAGATTTCTCTATTCTTCTTTTTGTTTGTTGGGAGCTCTCCCGTGTAAATAGGTTTTCTCGTTTTTTTTTCTTTCTTTATTTTTACCTAAACCTCCAATCTTCTTAGAGCGGGAAACCCTAGCCCACTTGACCATAGGGTAAGCCCGCTTTTTCCTCCCCTTCCTCCAAAAGAACCGATGACGATGATCATTCATCTTCCTGATAAAGGTTTAATTAAGGAGGAACATGGACATAAAATAGGAATGAATACCATCCAAGCTCGTATTCACCAAAATCGCTCTAGCCCCAAAAGAAGAAACATAGCCCATCCACGGTGCTATCCTTTTAATCAACTTAGCATCTAAGAAACCCCAATTTATTGTTTTAAGGGTAGCATATGTTATTGAGACCCCCAAATATTTCATAGGTAGCTTATTGATAACCCACAAGTGTAGGGGGTCGCAACAGTTCACGAGGGTAGATTATTCAACCCAAATTTATTGATTCGACACAAGGGGAGCCAAAGAATACTCTCAAGTATTAGCAGTTGAGTTGTCAATTCAACCACACCTGGAAGACTTAATATCTGCAGCAAAGTATTTAGTAGCAAAGTAATATGGTAGTAACGGTAACAGTGATAAAATTAACAGTAGTAATTTTGTAGTGATTGTAACAATAGAAGTGGTAAAGTAACTAAGCAACAAGCAATATGTGAAAAACTCATAGGAATTGGATCAGTGATGGATAGTTATGTCGGATGCGATTCCTCATGTAATAGTTATAACATAGGGTGTGTCGGTGGAGAGCGACACCTATGGGATCACTGGAATCCCTTCTACGGTTGGCGGGTGCGAGGTTGTGCAAAGAGCAGGTCTAAGAGTCAGTACACGGATCGTTTACCCAGGTTTGGGCCGCTTGAATGCGTAATACCCTAGTCCTGCTTTGGTGTGTATTTGAGTGTTCTTGAGTTCTTGAACTAGCTATGGTGCGTGCCTAGCCCAAAAGATCCGAATCCCTCTCCAGTATGCCTCGGGCCTCCTTTTATAGTCAAAAGGGGATGCCACAGTGGCACACATGAGGTGGAAATGTGTACAGTGCACAGGCTTATCTCATGCCATTACGGGACACACTACAAAAAAAGACACATCCGTGACATTTTGGCCCGAACGAAACTTTTTTCTGTCATACTTATGACACTTCTATGACAATAATTGTGACAAAACACGGTATCATCATAGATGTTGTGAGGTCCTACTTCTATGACAAAAAATCATGACAGAAAATGGGTTTTTCGTCCTGGGCGGGCCGGAGACGCAGCTGCATGACATTCTTTGGGCCGTCCATGACGGAAAAAACCATGGTAGAAGCGAGGGCGAGGAAAATATCGGGGTGTTCTCGGTTACGGTGAGTGGTCAGGGCCGAGCAATGCGCGTTTCTCTCATACACGCAATGCGCGTAGGTGCGAGGCGTTGGGCTCTAACTGAACCCGAGCGAGGCGTTGGGCTCTAACTGAACCCGAGCGATTGCACTGCAGGCTACGCGTTACTGAACCCGAGCGATCGATCGATGGCTGTTAACTGAACCCGATCGAGCAATTCCTTCGCTACTGCTTCTAACTGAAGCCGATCGATGCTGCCTCTGCATGAATAGTGAGTGTTTCTTGGGGGGGGGGGGT